>JBCFYV010002255.1:1863513-3063513 GCA_039000515.1 Timema cristinae
TTGAGGTGTTAAACAATCAAATATAGTCACAGGTCAAGGTGAAGAGACTTAAGCGGGGTTGAAATTCAAGTGACTCACATCGATGGACACGTGGACAAAGTCAGGGTCGTTAAATTGGGTTTACTGGTGACAGTGGGGGGGAGGAGGGTTTAAATTCCGGCCGGGTGAGCCAAGGCATTTTTTATCCTAAATTATTCAGTAATTTCCCTCCACTCAGATGCGGGTACGTTTCCTATAAATTCTACCTTCATCATACTTACCCCATTGGTTAAAATGTGCGAAAGTTGCATTAAGATACTTGATAATTAGACAAACAAAAAACCAATAAGTTACCTTTACGTAAGTCTCTACATTTTGTTTTTAAAATTCTAAAATAATCCCTGTCACATGGATCTCTACCCAGAAAAAACCGACAGGGAAACCTCCACCAGAAAGCGCGTGGCTTGTAGGAAGGAAAAGCTCCACTTCCGGTTTGTTCCCTCCCCCCCGACCCCCCTAACTCTTACAATTCCATTCACCGTTTCTATTAGCCTATTTCTTCGCCTAACTTCTCGGTGAGTGGCCACGGATATTTGTACTGATGGTTGAGTATACCTTGGGCTTAGCTCCTGCGGGGAGGGATGGTTGGAGCATGGAGGGCGGGGTTCGAACACCTGCTGAATGTACCATAGGTGTTTGTTTTTTGTCATTTGTCTCCCAGTTACTCTTAAAGCAAGTGTAGGTACATTTTCTCATCCTTATCCCGACCCTATAAGGGCAGAGCGTGCAGCGACCCCTGGCGGGCGACGACACGTGGTGCAGTTAACAGAGACAGGTGTATTTGTAGACCACTTTGGTGGCCGCATAGTCTAGGGTGCTACTCTTGCAATAGATTAGACTGCCGTTGGTGAGGCGATCAAATTTCGAATCTTGGTCGGGTGTACGGAAGATTTTTTCTTAAATGGTTTCCCACTCTCTTTCCATGAAAATGGGGTACACTTCCTCTAAATATAGCCTTCCTAATCCTTAAAACCATTGGCGTAATTAGTAAATAAGCGTGCAACCTAAACAGGTAGTAAGACGCGGTGATAAAAAAAAAACAGTATCTGTAGAAAATAAAACATGTTATAATTTAGCTGTGAAATTAAATTTTGAAATAAGACAAAGTGATAGTTGAAATAAGACAAAGTGATAGTTGAAATAAGAAAGCCATCTATTTTAAAGGTTTGTTCATGTTCTCCTAAGACAGACGGGGTCATGTCCCACTTTTAGTGTCTGTCCTATTTGATTCAATAAACCCTTCCCTGTTTCTTGATACACAGTCTTACTACCCATTTAGTTCTAGTTAACCACAGCGCCAGTTCTCTCCACACCTGGGACCTCCTGATTGTTATAATGGAATAAAAACAACTTGTCGTCGTCTGGAACAAATCTTGATCAATGGCTGGCATTCCGGAGGCTCTCCGCGGCGGGTATGTATCAATCTACTCCGGAGACTCTCCGCGGCGGGTATGTATCAATCAACTCCGGAGACTCTCCGCGGTGGGTATGTATCAATCTACTCCGGAGACTCTCCGCGGCGGTATGCATCAATCTACTCCGGAGGCTCTCCGCGGCGGGTATGTATCAATCTACTCCGGAGGCTCTCCGCGGCGGGTATGTATCAATCTACTCCGGAGACTCTCCGCGGCGGGTATGTATCAATCAACTCCGGAGACTCTCCGCGGTGGGTATGTATCAATCTACTCCGGAGGCTCTCCGCGGCGGGTATGTATCAATCTACTCCGGAGACTCTCCGCGGCGGGTATGTATCAATCAACTCCGGAGACTCTCCGCGGCGGGTATGTATCAATCTACTCCGGAGGCTTTCCGCGGCGGGTATGTATCAATCTACTCCGGAGGCTCTCCGCGGCGGGTATGTGTCAATCTACTCCGGAGACTCTCCGCGGCGGGTATGTATCAATCTACTCCGGAGGCTCTCCGCGGCGGGTATGTATCAATCTACTCCGGAGGCTCTCCGCGGCGGGTATGTATCAATCTACTCCGGAGACTCTCCGCGCGCGGTATGTATCAATCTACTCCGGAGGCTCTCCGCGGCGGGTATGTATCAATCTACTCCGGAGGCTCTCCGCGGCGGGTATGTATCAATCTACTCCGGAGATTCTCCGCGGCGGGTATGTATCAATCAACTCCGGAGACTCTCCGCGGCGGGTATGTATCAATCTACTCCGGAGGCTCTCCGCGGCGGGTATGTATCAATCTACTCCGGAGACTCTCCGCGGCGGGTATGTATCAATCTACTCCGGAGACTCTCCGCGGCGGGTATGTATCAATCTACTCCGGAGACTCTCCGCGGCGGGTATGTATCAATCTACTCCGGAGGCTCTCCGCGGCGGGTATGTATCAATCTACTCCGGAGGCTCTCCGCGGCGGGTATGTATCAATCTACTCCGGAGACTCTCCGCGGCGGGTATGTATCAATCAACTCCGGAGACTCTCCGCGGTGGGTATGTATCAATCTACTCCGGAGGCTCTCCGCGGCGGGTATGTATCAATCTACTCCGGAGACTCTCCGCGGCGGGTATGTATCAATCTACTCCGGAGGCTCTCCGCGGCGGGTATGTATCAATCAACTCCGGAGACTCTCCGCGGTGGGTATGTATCAATCTACTCCGGAGACTCTCCGCGGCGGGTATGTATCAATCAACTCCGGAGACTCTCCGCGGTGGGTATGTATCAATCTACTCCGGAGACTCTCCGCGGCGGGTATGTATCAATCAACTCCGGAGACTCTCCGCGGCGGGTATGTATCAATCTACTCCGGAGACTCTCCGCGGCGGGTATGTATCAATCTACTCCGGAGACTCTCCGCGGCGGGTATGTATCAATCAACTCCGGAGACTCTCCGCGGCGGGTATGTATCAATCTACTCCGAGACTCTCCGCGGCGGGTATGTATCAATCTACTCCGGAGGCTCTCCGCGGCGGGTATGTATCAATCTACTCCGGAGACTCTCCGCGGCGGGTATGTATCAATCTACTCCGGAGGCTCTCCGCGGCGGGTATGTATCAATCTACTCCGGAGACTCTCCGCGGCGGGTATGTATCAATCTACTCCGGAGGCTCTCCGCGGCGGGTATGTATCAATCTACTCCGGAGACTCTCCGCGCGGGTATGTATCAATCTACTCCGGAGGCTCTCCGCGGCGGGTATGTATCAATCTACTCCGGAGACTCTCCGCGGCGGGTATGTATCAATCTACTCCGGAGGCTCTCCGCGGCGGGTATGTATCAATCTACTCCGGAGACTCTCCGCGGCGGGTATGTATCAATCTACTCCGGAGACTCTCCGCGGCGGGTATGTATCAATCAACTCCGGAGACTCTCCGCGGCGGGTATGTATCAATCTACTCCGGAGACTCTCCGCGGCGGGTATGTATCAATCTACTCCGGAGACTCTCCGCGGCGGGTATGTATCAATCTACTCCGGAGACTCTCCGCGGCGGGTATGTATCAATCTACTCCGGAGACTCTCCGCGGCGGGTATGTATCAATCAACTCCGGAGACTCTCCGCGGCGGGTATGTATCAATCAACTCCGGAGACTCTCCGCGGCGGGTATGTATCAATCTACTCCCAGTTGCTGGGTACCCAACTAGGTAAAGTGCGGGCACAAGAAACTCAAAACAAATCAAAGCTAGAAAAAATACCTTTCCCTAATTTCAGGTATTTCAACTCCCGTGAAGTTGTTTCATACTCTAATTATTCACGATGTTTAAACAAGGGAACCAAATCAGTTCTGTGCCTAAAGCAGCAAATAGTTCCTCGGGAGAGCGGATCAGATAATATACGGTCAGATAGTTCCTCAGGTGAGGGGAGCAGATAATACTCGGTCAGATAGTTCCTCAGGTGAGGAGAGCAGATAATACTCGGTCAGATAGTTCCTCAGGTGAGGGGAGCAGAGAATACCGGTCAGATAGTTCCTCAGGTGAGGGGAGCAGATAATACCGGTCAGATAGTTTCTCAGGTGAGGGTAGCAGATAATACACGGTCAGATAGTTCCTCAGGTGAGGGGAGCAGATAATACCGGTCAGATAGTTTCTCAGGTGAGGGTAGCAGATAATACACGGTCAGATAGTTCCTCAGGTGAGGGTAGCAGATAATACACGGTCAGATAGTTCCTCAGGTGAGGGGAGCAGATAATACCGGTCAGATAGTTCCTCAGGTGAGGGGAGTAGATAATACCGGTCAGATAGTTCCTCAGGGAGGGGAGCAGATCATAAAATATCCTGTATGAGTCGACGTTTTCAAGCCATCAATCATATCTCAAGACTTTAAAAGGGGGTTTGTGCCTCATTCGTCGCGACGCCAGAATCGTGCCATTTCCCTGATTAAGTCTTCTCTAACTGTTCTCTATTGGTATTTCTCCACTCATCCTCTCTTTGTCAACCTCACCTGTAGTAACATAGTTCTCACTTGTAAAGTTGATGTTTATAAAACAATAAAAGCTTTCACCGGAGGTCAGCGACAAAGGTCAAACCAAACATGTCACCCTGATGAAAGTGTTTGGATGAATTAAAACGTGATGGAAAATAAATTGTTCCACGTAAATAAAACAGACGTGAAAGAACAATAGGTTTGTGTTTCTATCTAATTATATTGAGAGCTAGTATTTTAACCTGGTCTATGAGAGATCTATTATAAGGATGCTATCCAACCTAATAAGACCTAACCTTATATTATTGGTAGACTCATGGAGGGTTGAAGCAAACACAAGCGGTGAAAACAGAAGTAGGGAATAAGGAAGACACGTTCAAAGGTCCTTGCTCTCTCAACTGATGGCTGTCCACAGCAAGCAGCTCAGGTGAGGGTAGCAGATAATACACGGTCAGATAGTTCCTCAGGTGAGGGGAGCAGATAATACCGGTCAGATAGTTTCTCAGGTGAGGGTAGCAGATAATACACGGTCAGATAGTTCCTCAGGTGAGGGTAGCAGATAATACACGGTCAGATAGTTCCTCAGGTGAGGGGAGCAGATAATACCGGTCAGATAGTTCCTCAGGTGAGGGGAGTAGATAATACCGGTCAGATAGTTCCTCAGGGAGGGGAGCAGATCATAAAATATCCTGTATGAGTCGACGTTTTCAAGCCATCAATCATATCTCAAGACTTTAAAAGGGGGTTTGTGCCTCATTCGTCGCGACGCCAGAATCGTGCCATTTCCCTGATTAAGTCTTCTCTAACTGTTCTCTATTGGTATTTCTCCACTCATCCTCTCTTTGTCAACCTCACCTGTAGTAACATAGTTCTCACTTGTAAAGTTGATGTTTATAAAACAATAAAAGCTTTCACCGGAGGTCAGCGACAAAGGTCAAACCAAACATGTCACCCTGATGAAAGTGTTTGGATGAATTAAAACGTGATGGAAAATAAATTGTTCCACGTAAATAAAACAGACGTGAAAGAACAATAGGTTTGTGTTTCTATCTAATTATATTGAGAGCTAGTATTTTAACCTGGTCTATGAGAGATCTATTATAAGGATGCTATCCAACCTAATAAGACCTAACCTTATATTATTGGTAGACACATGGAGGGTTGAAGCAAACACAAGCGGTGAAAACAGAAGTAGGGAATAAGGAAGACACGTTCAAAGGTCCTTGCTCTCTCAACTGATGGCTGTCCACAGCAAGCAGCTCGAGTAGAGCAGGGTGAAGAGTAGCTCGCACCATCAGTACACAAACCTAAGTGCGCATTACGAGTCCCCGGGATGGAACAACGTCTCGGTTGGCCTCCCCTTAACAGCGGGACAAACAATCACAAGTACAAGACTGCTTTGAGGAGGAGGGACCTCCAGAGACTGTGTGATCATTTCAAGTCGCGCCCTACAGACCTACAACACAGGACCACACTGACCACTTGTTGTGGGAGTGTGTAATAATACCACGTCTGGAGAACATTTCAACAAACCTCCAACAAGGGTTCTTTGTTGTACTTTTGAGGTTATGTTCGCATTCCTAAAGCGATTTATTCCAAGTTGAATTAGTTTTGAAATATTTTATAAACACTCTTTGATACTACTTTCCCTCTCACAATAAAACAGAGGTTCAGTATTTGACTTGTCAATTCTTCTAAACGTGTTTAATTGATGTTATAACAATTTATTTACATTGTCTCGAGTTATCGGTGTTTGGTGAGTGAGGTTCTCTAGTTGAGTTTCATTTGTTTTTGAAAGCAACCAATAAAAAGTGATTTATATTTATATTATATTTGTGATGTGAACTTTTTTTGTTGTGTTAATTGGATTAATGATGGACATACTGGAAGAACTCCACTGATGACAACGTTATGTGCTTGAGTGTGTGGACATCATTGATGCGTTAAGAGTCTTCAGCTGGAATATTAGACATCTGTATCGTCAATGATTGGCGGTGAGTGACAAATCGTATATGTCCTATAGCGTGGTCGTATAACATGGAGTTGTTGATAGCTAAGGGGATGATAATGATGTAATTAATTAAAGTTGATATCAATGCAGCAATGGCTATACATATTTGAAGACGCAGCTAAGGTAGCGCAGACTATAGCTATATAGTAATACCCTGGTAAGAAGTAACAACGAGGACACAAAAACACAGTTTGCTGCTGTCAGAATCTAATAACTGTTCTAGCTGTGAGATAAGGTTCGTCCTATGAAAGTAGATCTAGTAACTGTTCTAGCTGTGAGATAAGGTTCGTCCTATGAAAGTAGATCTAGTAACTGTTATAGCTGTCATAAGGTTCATCCTATGAAAGTAGATTTAGTAACTGTTATAGCTGTCAGATAAGGTTCTTCCTATGAAAGTAGATTTAGTAACTGTTATAGCTGTCAGATAAGGTTCTTCCTATGAAAGTAGATTTAGTAACTGTTATAGCTGTCAGATAAGGTTCTTCCTATGAAAGTAGATTTAGTAACTGTTATAGCTGTCAGATAAGGTTCTTCCTATGAAAGTAGATCTAGTAACTGTTCTAGCTGTCATAAGGTTCTTCCTATGAAAGTAGATTTAGTAACTGTTATAGCTATCAGATAAGGTTCTTCCTATGAAAGTAGATTTAGTAACTGTTATAGCTGTCAGATAAGGTTCTTCCTATGAAAGTAGATTTAGTAAGTGTTATAGCTGTCAGATAAGGTTCTTCATATGAAAGTAGATTTAGTAACTGTTATAGCTGTCAGATAAGGTTCTTCCTATGAAAGTAGATTTAGTAACTGTTATAGCTGTCAGATAAGGTTCTTCCTATGAAAGTAGATTTAGTAACTGTTATAGCTGTCAGATAAGGTTCTTCCTATGAAAGTAGATTTAGTAACTGTTATAGCTGTTAGATAAGGTTCTTCCTATGAAAGTAGATCTAGTAACTGTTCTAGCTGTCAGATAAGGTTCTTCCTATGAAAGTAGATCTAGTAACTGTTCTAGCTGTCAGATATGGTTCTTCCTATGAAAGTAGATCTAGTAACTGTTCTAGCTGTCAGATAAGGTTCTTCCTATGAAAGTAGATCTAGTAACTGTTCTAGCTGTGAGATAAGGTTCTTCCTATGAAAGTAGATTTAGTAACTGTTATAGCTGTTAGATAAGGTTCTTCCTATGAAAGTAGATCTAGTAACTGTTATAGCTGTCAGATAAGGTTCTTCCTATGAAAGTAGATCTAGTAACTGTTCTAGCTGTGAGATAAGGTTCTTCCTATGAAAGTAGATTTAGTAACTGTTATAGCTGTTAGATAAGGTTCTTCCTATGAAAGTAGATCTAGTAACTGTTCTAGCTGTCAGATAAGGTTCTTCCTATGAAAGTAGATCTAGTAACTGTTCTAGCTGTCAGATATGGTTCTTCCTATGAAAGTAGATCTAGTAACTGTTATAGCTGTGAGATAAGGTTCTTCCTATGAAAGTAGATTTAGTAACTGTTATAGCTGTCAGATAAGGTTCTTCCTATGAAAGTAGATCTAGTAACTGTTCTAGCTGTGAGATAAGGTTCTTCCTATGAAAGTAGATTTAGTAACTGTTATAGCTGTCAGATAAGGTTCTTCCTATGAAAGTAGATTTAGTAACTGTTATAGCTGTTAGATAAGGTTCTTCCTATGAAAGTAGATCTAGTAACTGTTCTAGCTGTCAGATATGGTTCTTCCTATGAAAGTAGATCTAGTAACTGTTATAGCTGTGAGATAAGGTTCTTCCTATGAAAGTAGATTTAGTAACTGTTATAGCTGTCAGATAAGGTTCTTCCTATGAAAGTAGATTTAGTAACTGTTATAGCTGTTAGATAAGGTTCTTCCTATGAAAGTAGATCTAGTAACTGTTCTAGCTGTCAGATATGGTTCTTCCTATGAAAGTAGATCTAGTAACTGTTCTAGCTGTCAGATATGGTTCTTCCTATGAAAGTAGATCTAGTAACTGTTCTAGCTGTCAGATAAGGTTCTTCCTATGAAAGTAGATCTAGTAACTGTTATAGCTGTTAGATAAGGTTCTTCCTATGAAAGTAGATCTAGTAACTGTTCTAGCTGTCAGATATGGTTCTTCCTATGAAAGTAGATCTAGTAACTGTTCTAGCTGTCAGATAAGGTTCTTCCTATGAAAGTAGATCTAGTAACTGTTCTAGCTGTCAGATAAGGTTCTTCCTATGAAAGTAGATCTAGTAACTGTTCTAGCTGTCAGATATGGTTCTTCCTATGAAAGTAGATCTAGTAACTGTTCTAGCTGTCAGATAAGGTTCTTCCTATGAAAGTAGATCTAGTAACTGTTCTAGCTGTCAGATATGGTTCTTCCTATGAAAGTAGATCTAGTAACTGTTCTAGCTGTCAGATAAGGTTCTTCCTATGAAAGTAGATCTAGTAACTGTTCTAGCTGTCAGATATGGTTCTTCCTATGAAAGTAGGTCTAGTAACTGTTCTAGCTGTCAGATAAGGTTCTTCCTATGAAAGTAGATCTAGTAACTGTTCTAGCTGTCAGATATGGTTCTTCCTATGAAAGTAGATCTAGTAACTGTTCTAGCTGTCAGATAAGGTTCTTCCTATGAAAGTAGATCTAGTAACTGTTCTAGCTGTCAGATAAGGTTCTTCCTATGAAAGTAGATCTAGTAACTGTTCTAGCTGTCAGATATGGTTCTTCCTATGAAAGTAGATCTAGTAACTGTTCTAGCTGTCAGATAAGGTTCTTCCTATGAAAGTAGATCTAGTAACTGTTCTAGCTGTCAGATATGGTTCTTCCTATGAAAGTAGATCTAGTAACTGTTCTAGCTGTCAGATAAGGTTCTTCCTATGAAAGTAGATCTAGTAACTGTTCTAGCTGTCAGATATGGTTCTTCCTATGAAAGTAGATCTAGTAACTGTTCTAGCTGTCAGATAAGGTTCTTCCTATGAAAGTAGATCTAGTAACTGTTCTAGCTGTCAGATATGGTTCTTCCTATGAAAGTAGATCTAGTAACTGTTCTAGCTGTCAGATAAGGTTCTTCCTATGAAAGTAGATCTAGTAACTGTTCTAGCTGTCAGATATGGTTCTTCCTATGAAAGTAGATCTAGTAACTGTTCTAGCTGTCAGATAAGGTTCTTCCTATGAAAGTAGATCTAGTAACTGTTCTAGCTGTCAGATAAGGTTCTTCCTATGAAAGTAGATCTAGTAACTGTTCTAGCTGTCAGATATGGTTCTTCCTATGAAAGTAGATCTAGTAACTGTTCTAGCTGTCAGATAAGGTTCTTCTTGGGAAAGTAGATCTAGTACCTGTTCTGTTAGATAAGGTTCTCTGACTATAAAATGATTATTAGCTAAGTGTCTTAATTCATAATCTAATAATTTCAATGCAGACAAAGTGGCGAACAATAAGTACTATTATTATCATTAGTTATTAGTTATAGAGTGAATGTTAATTAGCTACAAAGTGTATTTAAAGTCTCACACTTATCAAAGAAATGTCAACCCTTGCTCCGGAGTTGGACTCTAATTACACATAATTATTAACGATATTAATGACAAGTTTATCTTCATCCATCACGTGTCATTTTAACTCTGGTTCGTGTTTATTTGACTGGCTCGATCCTTCAGGTACCAGTGGTCTAATTCTTCATTCCTCTTGGGCTTCTGGTTGTCTATTCCTCTTTGTCACTAGTTTTTCTTCACTCCTCATGGACACTAAGCTCTTCTCATCCTTTTAACTATTAGTTCTCCGTATTTCTGTTTATTTGATTACTTTGGAGGCGTTGAAACTCCAGAGACACTCCAGAGACACTCCATAGACACCCATAGACACTCCAGATAATACAACTCACAATAATAACATCGTCTCTATTTCGGCGAGGTTAATACCAAAGATGTTTCCTACTCTTGACCCCTTGGTAATAATTCAATTTAATTGTCCTCTATTCTAGTGTTGGACAACAGTCACGAGATTTATAAAAGTACAAAGTACTTTACATGTGAGCATAATAACATGATAAAACAATCATAACTAAATAATGATACGCAGATAAATAGTTACTAAAAAACAGGGGGAAAAACAACTAAATAAATAATAATAATAAATAAACCAAGAATAGGAGTAAAATAATAAGCATTCAAAAAGTATTTACATTATTTAAAAATCAACAAAAATTAACCACAATAAAAAAAACAGAATAATAAAAGTTTAAATATTTGAGGTAGGACATGTACTGGACAAATTAATGATAAGGGAGTTCCTTAAATATCTATCTGAGCTTGGATCGTCTTTTGTGATAAAGCTCAAATTCTGAAACTCTAGGATCTGCCTTTAGGGCTAGCCTTTTATAAGTTATTGAGAGAAAATAATTTTGGATTACTAGAGCCCCGAAAAAGTGATCAAGGGTAAATTTACAGGAAATATTGCTATTGAAAATATTAATAAAAGTTATAGTAAAAATAATGCATGGTAACATATTACTTATGTGCTATAAAATATATAATGAAAAGATAATTTCTAATATATGTACAATAATATGTCTTGAGAAGTGGACTCATCGTAGAGCGATGATGCAGTCACAACCACTCCTCACATAATAATATCACACGTTCGGTCCACCAGTGTTTATTAACCTGTCCTCTCTGTTAACAAGGACAATAAAGCGCTGTGACTTGAACGCGTGGGTAGAAGACGAGCTTCCATCAGTCTCTTCGCAAGTTCAGCAACGTGTCTATTATCAGTTCAAGTTATCAGGGTTGAAATGAGGAAGATTATTTAGAGCAAGTGAAACTAGGGGTTGGTAAAACAACCCCCAGTAGATCCGGGTGCAATTCTAAACTCGACCTCACGATCACCGGCTCTTTAGCACGGCATGTTTGTCTAGGAGAGTGTCATCACTTTATTATGTATCTATGAGAGTGTCAGTGCCTTGTTGTTTGTCTAGGAGAGTGTAAACACCTTGTTGTTTGTCTAGGAGAGTGTAAACACCTTGCCTTTTGTCTAGGAGAGTGTAAACACCTTGTTGTTTGTCTAGGAGAATAGATGTGATGTCCACCGCAAGCTGCCAGTATTACCCTCCATTGCTACCGGACCTTCCAGAGGCAGGGGTGGACGATGACCCTGAAGATGGTCGTCTGTTCTGCGTGGTGACCCGGACTTCTGGCCGAGTGGTGAGGGCTGTCCCTTGCACCGTGCACACCCCTCGATCCTCACCGGAACAAGGTAGTGAACATGGCCGGGCTAAGGTAGGTTATTATTAGATCTCTATATCTTGGACATGAGTAGAGCTCTACCTTCATATCCTGAGCTTGGAGGAGTCTTCTCACGAGTTAGTGGCCCACCCACCATTTCCCAATCGCCCCCGGTGACCAAGGAAGGAAACAGGAACGAACAATTGATGTACTTTCCCTCCTTACTGGCCGGTATGTCTGCACTCTTAATTAACAAGAAAATAAAAACAATGCAACCCACTTCCGGCCGGTTCACTTCCTCTCTAGTGGCGCGCCTGGTGGACCAACCTGTCCGTTTCGAAACGCCCTCAGGCGTCTGTCACCCGTTGCTCCGTCTCAGTCCGCTGAAGATGAATTACGTCACGCTTTGGTTTGTTGACTAAGACGCAGCTCGTGGCTCCTGGAGCAAGATGGCGCAAAGAATACTACCCGCTTCGTTGGCACATGGTCTAAGGTGTCACACTCGTAATAGACTGAGTTGTCTACTACAGGGAGATTGGGGTTCAAGTCCCGGTTTGGTGTATTAAGAACAGTTACTCTTTAAATGTCTTTTCACTCTCCCACCACGAAAAGGCGGGACACTTTTTCTAAATTCAACCTTCCTTTCATCTAATTAGTACACATGCATATAGCCCGAAAAGGTAGCAAGGCACGGTGCTAATCTTTCTGGTCCCTTTCTTCCTTCCAACTTGCCTTCTCTGACGTCACTCATCAACACATTTCTTCTCATAATGTACCCTATCCAGTCGACCTTTCTTCGTAATATCACCAACAGAATGGTTCTCTTTTCATTGACTCTTATTATAAGTTCTTCATTAGTCACCCGAACTGTCCTCTTTAACCCCGTTAATCTTCTCCAGTACCACATTTCCAAACTTTCCATTTTTCTTCTCTTTTCCCTCAGGGTCTGTGTTTCAGCTCCTTTCAAGTCGATGCTCCAAATGCAGCCTTCACAAGTTTCTTCTCGTATGAAGTATTTATTAAAGGTGTACGTTTTAAAATATGAAACTAATCTAAGGGGAACTTGAAACACGTGGAGCAAAGAAGAAGAAAAAGTTAAAAATAAGGTTGTTGATAACACATGGCACTCAGGCACTACTAAGTATTTTTTAAACTATCCATTAAGTGCATCTTTGTAAAGAAAAAGGCTTAGAGAAATAAACAAAGTCCAATATATTATTTTATAGTAATAAACAAAGCCCCTATATTATTTTATTGTAATAAACAAAGCCCATTATTATTTTATAGTAATAAACAAAGCCCACTATTATTTATAGTAATAAACAAAGCCCACTATATTATTTTATAGTAATAAACAAAGCTCACTATATTATTTTATAGTAATAAACAAGGCCCACTATATATTTATAGTAATAAACAAAGCCAGTTTATTATTTTATAGTAATAAACAAAGCTCCATATTATTTTATAGTAATAAACAAGGGCCCCTAATTTTATAGTAATAACAAAGCCCTATTATTATTTTATAATATAAACAAAGCCACTATATTATTTTATAGTAATAAAAAAGCCACTATATTATTTTATAGTAATAAACAAAGCCCATATATTATTTTATAATAATAAACAAAGCCCAGTATATTATTTTATAGTAATAAACAAAGCCCACTATATTATTTTAGTAGTTAATATAACAAAGCCCATATATTATTTGTAATAAAATGATATATTAAAGCCAGTATATTATTTTATAGTAATAAACAAGCTCACTATTTTATATTATAACAAGCATATTATTTATAGTAAACAAAGCCACTATATTATTTTATAGTAATAAACAAGGCCCATATATTATTTTATAGTAATAAACAAAGCCCATATATTATTTTATAGTAATAAACAAAGCCCATTATATTATTTTATAGTAATAAACAAAGCCACTATATTATTTTATAGTAATAAACAAAGCCCCTATATTATTTTATAGTAATAAACAAAGCCCAGTATATTTATTTTATAGTAATAAACAAAGCCCATTATATTATTTTATAGTAATAAACAAAGCCCACTATATTATTTTATAGTAATAAACAAAGCCCATTATATTATTTTATAGTAATAAACAAAGCCCATATATTATTTTATAGTAATAAACAAAGCCCACTATATTATTTTATAGTAATAAACAAAGCCCACTATATTATTTATAGTAATAAACAAAGCCCATATATTATTTTATAGTAATAAACAAAGCCCATATATTATTTTATAGTAATAAACAAAGCCCATTATATTATTTTATAGTAATAAACAAAGCCCCCTATATTATTTTATAGTAATAAACGAAGCCCACTATATTATTTTATTAGTAATAAACAAAGCCCCTATATTATTTTATAGTAATAAACAAAGCCCATATATTATTTTATAGTAATAAACAAAGCTCACTGTATTATTTTATAGTAATAAACAAGCCCACTATATTATTTTATAGTAATAAACAAAGCCCCTATATTATTTTATAGTAATAAACAAAGCCCACTGTTTATTTTATAGTAATAAACAAAGCCCCCTATATTATTTTATAGTAATAAACAAAGCCCAGTATATTATTTTATAGTAATAAACAAAGCTCATGTATTATTTTATAGTAATAAACAAAGCCCACTATATTATTTTTATAGTAATAAACAAAGCCCAGTATATTATTTTATAGTAATAAACAAAGCCCATTTATTATTTTATAGTAATAAACAAAGTCCACTATATTATTTTATAGTAATAAACAAAGCTCACTATATTATTTTATATAGTAATAAACAAAGCCCACTATATTATTTTTATAGTAATAAACAAAGCCCAGTATATTATTTTATAGTAATAAACAAAGCCCATTATATTATTTTATAGTAATAAACAAAGCCCACTATATTATTTTATGTAATAAACAAAGCCCACTATATTATTTTATAGTATAAACAAAGCTCATATATTATTTATAGTAATAAACAAGGCCCACTATATTATTTTTATAGTAATAAACAAAGCCCAGTATATTATTTTATAGTAATAAACAAAGCCCATTATATTATTTTATAGTAATAAACAAAGCCCACTATATTATTTTATAGTAATAAACAAAGCCCCCTATATTATTTTATAGTAATAAACAAAGCCCAGTATATTATTTTATAGTAATAAACAAAGCCCATTATATTATTTTATAGTAATAAACAAAGCCCACTATATTATTTTATAGTAATAAACAAAGCCCATTATATTATTTTATAGTAATAAACAAAGCCCACTATATTATTTTATAGTAATAAACAAAGCCCACTATATTATTTTATAGTAATAAACAAAGCTCACTATATTATTTTATAGTAATAAACAAGGCCCACTATATTATTTTATAGTAATAAACAAAGCCCAGTATATTATTTTATAGTAATAAACAAAGCCCATTATATTATTTTATAGTAATAAACAAAGCCCCTATATTATTTTATAGTAATAAACAAAGCCCACTATATTATTTTATAGTAATAAACAAAGCCCCCTATATTATTTTATAGTAATAAACAAAGCCCAGTATATTATTTTATAGTAATAAACAAATCCCAGTATATTATTTTATAGTAATAAACAAAGCCCATTATATTATTTTATAGTAATAAACAAAGCCCCCTATATTATTTTATAGTAATAAACGAAGCCCACTATATTATTTTATAGTAATAAACAAAGCCCCCTATATTATTTTATAGTAATAAACAAAGCCCAGTATATTATTTTATAGTAATAAACAAAGCTCACTGTATTATTTTATAGTAATAAACAAAGCCCACTATATTATTTTATAGTAATAAACAAAGCCCACTATATTATTTTATAGTAATAAACAAAGCCCACTGTTTTATTTTATAGTAATAAACAAAGCCCCCTATATTATTTTATAGTAATAAACAAAGCCCAGTATATTATTTTATAGTAATAATCAAAGCTCACTGTATTATTTTATAGTAATAAACAAAGCCCACTATATTATTTTATAGTAATAAACAAAGCCCAGTATATTATTTTATAGTAATAAACAAAGCCCATTATATTATTTTATAGTAATAAACAAAGTCCACTATATTATTTTATAGTAATAAACAAAGCTCACTATATTATTTTATAGTAATAAACAAGGCCCACTATATTATTTTATAGTAATAAACAAAGCCCAGTATATTATTTTATAGTAATAAACAAAGCCCATTATATTATTTTATAGTAATAAACAAAGCCCACTATATTATTTTTTCGTAATAAACAAAGCCCACTATATTATTTTATAGTAATAAACAAAGCTCACTATATTATTTTATAGTAATAAACAAGGCCCACTATATTATTTTATAGTAATAAACAAAGCCCAGTATATTATTTTATAGTAATAAACAAAGCCCATTATATTATTTTATAGTAATAAACAAAGCCCACTATATTATTTTATAGTAATAAACAAAGCCCCCTATATTATTTTATAGTAATAAACAAAGCCCAGTATATTATTTTATAGTAATAAACAAAGCCCATTATTTATTTTATAGTAATAAACAAAGCCCACTATATTATTTTATAGTAATAAACAAAGCCCATTATATTATTTTATAGTAATAAACAAAGCCCACTATATTATTTTATAGTAATAAACAAAGCCCACTATATTATTTTATAGTAATAAACAAAGCTCACTATATTATTTTATAGTAATAAACAAGGCCCACTATATTATTTTATAGTAATAAACAAAGCCCAGTATATTATTTTATAGTAATAAACAAAGCCCATTATATTATTTTATAGTAATAAACAAAGCCCCCTATATTATTTTATAGTAATAAACAAAGCCCAACATATTATTTTATAGTAATAAACAAAGCCCAGTATATTATTTTATAGTAATAAACAAAGCCCAGTATATTATTTTATAGTAATAAACAAAGCCCACTGTTTTATTTTATAGTAATAAACAAAGCCCCCTATATTATTTTATAGTAATAAACAAAGCCCACTATATTATTTTATAGTAATAAACAAAGCCCATTATATTATTTTATAGTAATAAACAAAGCCCACTATATTATTTTATAGTAATAAACAAAGCCCACTATATTATTTTATAGTAATAAACAAAGCTCACTATATTATTTTATAGTAATAAACAATGCCCACTATATTATTTTATAGTAATAAACAAAGCCCAGTATATTATTTTATAGTAATAAACAAAGCCCATTATATTATTTTATAGTAATAAACAAAGCCCCCTATATTATTTTATAGTAATAAACAAAGCCCACTATATTATTTTATAGTAATAAACAAAGCCCACTGTATTATTTTATAGTAATAAACAAAGCCCACTATATTATTTTATAGTAATAAACAAAGCCCAGTATATTATTTTATAGTAATAAACAAAGCTCACTGTATTATTTTATAGTAATAAACAAAGCCCACTATATTATTTTATAGTAATAAACAAAGCCCACTATATTATTTTATAGTAATAAACAAAGCTCACTGTATTATTTTATAGTAATAAACAAAGCCCACTATATTATTTTATAGTAATAAACAAAGCCCATTATATTATTTTATAGTAATAAACAAAGCCCACTATATTATTTTATAGTAATAAACAAAGCCCACTATATTATTTTATAGTAATAAACAAAGCTCACTATATTATTTTATAGTAATAAACAAGGCCCACTATATTATTTTATAGTAATAAACAAAGCCCAGTATATTATTTTATAGTAATAAACAAAGCCCATTATATTTTTTTTTAGTAATAAACAAAGCCCCCTATATTATTTTATAGTAATAAACAAAGCCCACTATATTATTTTATAGTAATAAACAAAGCCCCTATATTATTTTATAGTAATAAACAAAGCCCAGTATATTATTTTATAGTAATAAACAAAGCTCACTGTATTATTTTATAGTAATAAACAAAGCCCACTTTATTATTTTATAGTAATAAACAAAGCCCACTATATTATTTTATAGTAATAAACAAAGCTCACTGTATTATTTTATAGTAATAAACAAAGCCCACTATATTATTTTATAGTAATAAACAAAGCCCAGTATATTATTTTATAGTAATAAACAAAGCTCACTGTATTATTTTATAGTAATAAACAAAGCCCATTATATTATTTTATAGTAATAAACAAAGCGCACCATATTATTTTATAGTAATAAACAAAGCCCAACATATTATTTTATAGTAATAAACAAAGCCCAGTATATTATTTTATAGTAATAAACAAAGCTCACTGTATTATTTTATAGTAATAAACAAAGCCCATTATATTATTTTATAGTAATAAACAAAGCCCACCATATTATTTTATAGTAATAAACAAAGCCCAACATATTATTTTATAGTAATAAACAAAGCTCACTGTATTATTTTATAGTAATAAACAAAGCCCATTATATTATTTTATGATGACGTCTGAATTTATCTCTGCTTACGTTACATATATAATTTAATCACCAGTCGGTGCTAAAATAATGTTTAGTAGTTGTAATAAAAATGATTATATGTTTAAATATGTCATATTTAGTCAGATATCGCAGATATGTTCCAATATATACAAGTTCTCTTCTTCCTCAGAAATGTTTCCAAGATGTGAAGGTTATTGTGGTTGTCAGTATCGACGCGAAAGGGTTTTTACATTGGACTTCAACTTCAACGTTTTGAAGATTTGCGCGGCTCTAGTATTTATAGCAAACTATTATTTTAACGCATGCACGTCCAACAAACACGGGTAGTTGACCAATACCCCACCAGTCAGGTACTCTGACCGTACACCCAGTTGATCCATCTGTACTCCCCCAAGGAAGTAGTTCAACAGGTCAGTCGTCCCACAGGAGACACGGGTAGTTGAACAATACTCCACCAGAGCTCTCGCTTGGCTGGCCTACGATACCTGCCCATCCACTGCTAATAAGACACAACCATGCGAGACAGGCTCTCAGGTATGGGAGGGTATTGAGTCTTGGACTCTCTAGTTTGAGCCCTGGCTTGTGTACTAGGGTGAAGTATACCATAACAGAGGCAGGGATAGGTTCAAGCGACCGCCTCAGTCAGTGAGAAAGTATCAATCGCTGACAGACCACGCGGCTTAACATAAAATGTTCCGAGTCGTTTTTTGGAACGACTTATCTTTTCTGTCTAAGCTTATACTCCATTTTGCCCTTCACCTGCAACCATCCTTTGTCATATCAATAAGAAAGAGGAGAAAGTTATTACCTCAAGGTTAGGAGGAAAGCTAGCTGCTAGTTCTCAATTATCTTTAAATGTTCTGTTGTGAGCTTATCAAAGAATTACTGTATTTGTTAGAGGAAGACTAAATCTAGAGCCCTTTTTTATCGAGCTCGGTCTCATAGAGCTACAAATATGATTAAAATGTCGTTGAAAATGAGCTAACCTCATATTTACCCACACTTTTTTTTATTAGTAAAACTTTAATTATGGGGTTGTTAAAGAAAAAGAACCCTGTTGGAATCTTTTGACTTTAATTTGGCGTGAACCATATTTTGAAATATTTATTATAAAATTAAATACTGCGTTATCACTGAAAGTCTGAGTGACAATTTCTTGCTTACTCAGGTGGTTCCATTAAGGGGTACCTAAAACAGTAATGTTTTGTGAGAAGACTAAGAAGTATAACGCATTCTTAAAATAATTAATAGGTATTATATCAGGTCCTACCATGGACATTAACGTTGGTGGGGGATGGAAAAGAACAATTTTTGCAGTTTTTAGGACGATTCCTTTTCAAAAGTAAATACATTATTGCTTCTGCAAATTCGTTTATTTAAATTTTCTATACTTGGTAATGTCAACGATTCTGAATATATGTCATAAGCATAGTGGACTTTGAATTGGACGTTTTAAATGAAATCGAAGAAGTTCTTATCAAACTCCGCTATATTCATGCGAGATATTCTAGAACTTTTGACAATACCATGTGTAGAAAATTTAAATAAATGGATCTGCAGGAGCAATAATATTTAATTGAATTTGTTCAACTAATGTCTATTGTAATGAAAAGTGAGAAAACAGGAACCTTATCTCGCATTATGGCACCATACCTAACCTACCGCACCAACTTTGATAATCTTCCAAGGATCACATGTGATATAATCATAGTTAATAGGAGGGGGAGGGGTTAAAGTTAAAGAAAAAGTCTCATGTTTTATCTTAAAGGAGTGTAAAGTACGCAACCAATTTCCACTTGAGTTGGTTTCTGCCATTGCTGTAATCTGGGTCACAAACTTTCATCCAACGAGGGAAGGTAAATAACGGTGGTTTATCAAACGTTTTGAGCGGAACATGAACCACCAATTAGATTCAGGCAGTCATATTACCGCCCTCCCTTACCTCCCCACCCGAGTATGTGAGCTGATGATTGGCGACATTATCGTCCCGCCGTACATCAAAGCGAGGTTGGTCAATCTCGTTAGCAAGTGCGTGCCTCAAGGTCTGAACCATTAGTCTGACGGTTTATCGTGAGTCCTTGAGACAGTTGAGCCGAGAACTTCATCAGTAGAGGTCCTAGGACAAAGAGTAGATGGTTGAGCTATAGCAGAATTTGAGTAGGAAGGAACTTTTAAAAACAAATGGTCCAACACACGCGGAATAATGGATACGGAGTGTGCAGATGATGTTTTAGTTAACATTACCTTGCATCCTGAATATAGTGTGTGTAGTCTGTCAGGATCGAACTCTGTCCTTCTGCTAAAACAAAGCGCTTAGGATTAATAGTAAACACATGCTCCACGTCCTACTACCATTTAGGGTTGTACGCATGTGTACCAATTACACTAATGAGATAGGGAGGAGGAAGGTAGAATTTAGAGTAAATGTAAACGCATTTAAATTGAAATAACGTGGAAAGCCATTTTGAAAAAAGAACTCCCAACCAAGATTCGAACCCAACATCCTCGTCAACGGCAGTCCAGTCTATTGCGAGAGTGATGCCTTAGCACTAATTTGGTAGGGATCATAAAGGTATACTATAGAGGAAATGTAGTCGCACTTGCGTGGAAGGAGTGTGGAGAAACCACTTAGGGAAAAAACCAAGCTCAGTGTGGAGGGTCAAGAATCGAATCCTTAACTGCCCCCGGCACTGACCATACGAGACTGACGTCTTAGTTCGCGTACCCACTGATGTGGGTTATATACCCGCGCTAGCTTGACGAAAGGAGCGAAGAAAACACCCTTGCTGGTATTTGAACCTGTGACCTTCCCTGTCGGGTAGAGTAACGTTGCTAAACAACCCTCGTGACTGTTTGTTTGTCTACAGAAGAGAGGCTGTTGGTCCAGCTCGAAGGGGTGACCTTGGACAGCAGCTCTGATGACGTCAGCAGTGTCAACAGCCCCGTGTTGGCGGGGTACTACCGTCGGGATCTGTCCATGGACTCCGGGATACAGGGCAGCTCGTGTGACCTTGAAGACCAACATGCCCTGGAGGATGACGGGGTCACGCGCGGGTACGTCGTGGATCTGCCGGTGGTTGTTGGTTATTATTAATGCTCTTCTCTCTATGGTAATCAATCGAAAGAGTTATTTGCAGTAGTTCTCCATTCTTCTTTTGCTCAACATCCTCTACAGTATTCCTTTACCACCGGTTCTTCTGGAAACTTCTTCCTTACCTACTAACAGTATCCACCCACATCTTTCTGTAGCACCTCATTTCAAACTAATTTAATATTCTCTTCTCCTTAGCGAGTATTGTGTTGATTGTTTTGATAATATCTATAAAAGGTGACGGCTGCAGTTATCATGACCTGACGAATGAAAGTAGATCCTGTAGCTTCTTCCTCGGTTCTCTGGTGGAGGATGGCCCTTGGGTGGAAGGGTCAGAGGTCACGTCCAAGTGGACCAGCCTCCGGACTCTTGACGGAGGTTGGGGGTCGGCTGAGGGGTCCGAGCAAACTGTCAGAGTTGTCCATTCGTAAGAAAGTTGGAGTATATATTATATATATATATATATATATATATATATATATATATATATATATATATATATATATATATATATATATATATATATTTACTTGGTTGTATTTTAAATCTTGTGCTGAAAGACTGACGTAAGAACGTCACAAACTCCTTCTGGGAAGCAAACACCATCTTTAAATTTGGATATAAACTATTCTATTTAAACCTATCTCCAAATATCTTAAACGCGTTCTGAACCTATTACTCTCAAGTTCTGTTTCTGTTTCCGGCAGATCTCAGGTGGGCTTGGAATCACCTGCCCCAGACGTCGGAAAGAAAACGACGCCTGTCAACGCCTGCGAGACGTACAACCTCGTTGAGGAGGTGTACGTGGTGGAAAAACTTCAGGACGAGGATGACATCCCTCCCCGCAGCGGTGACGTAGCTGTGTTCCTCACGGAACCGGTCTATGCTGTCCCGGACCGGAAAGGCCGCGACCGGGAAGTTCTTCAGAGGAACCTTATGGACCCGGGAGTCGATCTCCGTCCTTTCGAACCTGCGAACCACGAGACGTACGACGAGTTCGCCTTCATCCACGGACTCAAGCGTTGTCTGGAGGGGGGAGACTGTGGAAGGGACGAGTTGGAGGGTTGTGAAGATGGGAGGTACACCTCCCCGATGGGTCAGGGGCTCTTCTGTAACCCTTGGCTCGACCTCATGAAGGCCAAGGACATGTACCTCTCCCACGACTCCTTGGAGGAGGCGCAGGATCTGCAGAGCGTCAGCGACCACTATTATTCCTCCACGACGTCGCGCGAGACCGTGGTTGACGCCTCCAAACAGCAGGTGAGAGGATTACGCCGGGAGAGCTAAGGCGTCAGTACGAGAGCTGATAGATAATACAACGTCCTACATCCACCAGAGTTACTACAGTTTTTATAGCAAACATAATCTTTGGCTAAAATAAATCGAATGGGGCTTCAATATTACGTTTAGTTTAGTTTCCTACCCACAGTGATATCAATAGCTGTTGAATATCTGTCAGAGCTTAGTGGACTCTGATGAGAACAATTTTTAAATGAAGAGACAAAGTCATGTTCAAATTACAGGATAGGCCTCACCAATATTCAATAACTGTGGATATTACAGGATAGCCCTCACCAATATTCAATAACTGTGGATATTACAGGATAGCCCTCACCAATATTCAATGACTGTGGATATTACCGTGTGTAGAGGACCTTAACTTGCTTTCCCTACCAGGTACCATCTCCCCTGTTACACCAGAGCTGTTCCTGTCCAGGTCCACACCATCTCCCTGTTACATCAGAGCTGTTCCTGTCCAGGTCCACACCATCTCCCCTGTTACATCAGAGCTGTTCCTGTCCAGGTCCACACCATCTCCCCTGTTACATCAGAGCTGTTCCTCTCTAGGTCCACACCATTCCCCTGTTACATCAGAGCTGTTCCTCTCTAGGTCCACACCATCTCTCCTGTTACACCAGAGCTGTTCCTCTCTAGGTCCACACCATCTCCCCTGTTACATCAGAGCTGTTCCTGTCCAGGTCCACACCATCTCCCTGTTACATCAGAGCTGTTCCTCTCTATGTCCACACCATCTCCCCTGTTACACCAGAGCTGTTCCTCTCTAGGTCCACACCATCTCTCCTGTTACATCAGAGCTGTTCCTCTCTAGGTCCACACCATCTCCCCTGTTACATCAGAGCTGTTCTCTCTAGGTCCACACCATCTCCCCTGTTACATCAGAGCTGTTCCTCTCTAGGTCCACACCATCTCCCCGGTACAGTTCCACACGGCGCAGGTCCACCCCGCCACCCCCTCCCCAGTGAGGATGGACGTGTCTGAACGCACGCCTGAGCCCATAGTCGCTGACGTGGTGACGCAAGGGATGGTGGAGGAGGACTGCGAACTCCTCCTAAGGACGCCACCCCCGCAGCACCAGTTAGTGGTGGTGGCTATAGATATTGGCACCACCTACAGCGGCTATGCCTTCAGCTTCACCAGGGACCCCGAGCAGAACATCCACATGATGAGGAAGTGGGAAGGTACGTGTCGGGGGATTGGATGCTGTGTCAGGTTGATCTCACATCAACTTAGTTTACAAATTCACGCGATGATATAATAAGGGATTTAAGAAATTGCACCTTACACTCACCAAGTGATAAATAGAAAGGGTGCCTTATTAACTGTCCGATCCCTTCCCTCTAGAATCAAGACCGACCCTTCTAACTGTCCGATCCCTTTCCTCTAGAATCAAGACCGACCCTTCTAACTGTGCGATCCCTTCCCTCTAGAATCAAGACCGACCCTTCTAACTGTCCGGTCCCCTTCCTCTAGAATCAAGACCGACCCTTCTAACTGTCCGATTCCTTCCCTCTAGAATCAAGACCGACCCTTCTAACTGTGCGATCCCTTCCCTCTATAATCAAGACCGACCCTTCTAGCTGTCCGGTCCCTTTCCTCTAGAATCAAGACCGACCCTTCTAACTGTCCGGTCCCTTTCCTCTAGAATCAAGACCGACCCTTCTAACTGTGCGATCCCTTCCCTCTAGAATCAAGACCGACCCTTCTAACTGTGCGATCCCTTCCCTCTAGAATCAAGACCGACCCTTCTAGCTGTCCGGTCCCTTTCCTCTAGAATCAAGACCGACCCTTCTAACTGTCCGGTCCCTTTCCTCTAGAATCAAGACCGACCCTTCTAACTGTGCGATCCCTTCCCTCTAGAATCAAGACCGACCCTTCTAGCTGTCCGGTCTCTTTCTTCTAGAATCAAGACCGACCCTTCTAACTGAATGTCACCCTCACTAGCGCTAATGTCTTCCTCAGGAGGAGACCCCGGTCTCAACAACCAGAAGACACCGACAACCCTTCTACTGACCCCTGAAGGACACTTCCACTCTTTCGGGTGCGCGGCAAGGGACTATTTCAACGACCTGGACAGCTGCGAGGCTCGTCACTGGTACTTCCTGAAGGACACTTCCACTCTTTCGGGTGCGCGGCAAGGGACTTTTCAACGACCTGGACAGCTGCGGGCTCGTCACTGGTACTTCCGACAAGTTCAGAGATGACGTTCACCGACAGGTGGATAACAGGGGTGGGTATGTGTTGATTGGTTTCACAGACAGGTGGATAACAGGGGGCTTTGTGTTGATTGGTTTCACAGACAGGTGGATAACAGGGGGCTATGTGTTGATTGGTTTCACAGACAGGTGGATAACAGGGGGCTATGTGTTGATTGGTTTCACAGACAGGTGGATAACAGGGGCTATGTGTTGATTGGTTTCACAGACAGGTGGATAAAAGGGGTGGAGTATGTGTTGATTGGTTTCACAGACAGGTGGATAACAGGGGCTATGTGTTGATTGGTTTCACAGACAGTTGGGTAAAAGGGTGGGGGGGGCTCTGTGCGTATATTTTTCACAAGGAGTGACGTAAATAGTGGTTCTGTGAGCAGTGGACCTCAACACCTCAATTCAATTCAAACATTCGTAGGTACCCTTCGTCTACCCTCTAGCTTGCATAATACCACTAGCTTATGCTCTAGGACCATGGTGTAATCAGTCAAGGTAAGACTGCTACCTCTCAGGGGAAACGAGGTGTACATCAGGTTAAGAACTTTGTCATGTTCTTATTGTTATCACAATCTTAACATATTTATTTTGAGATACCTTCTGTAATCTCGCCTGGGATTTGAACGTGTTTTGAGTGCAGTCTGATGTGGTCAGCCTTGGGCGTGTAATGTTCGCATGTATAGCTCTGGACTATGTCAGGTGGCCTTGAGACTCGCTTATAGGCTACTCTCTCTCTCTCTCCTTGCATGATGTGTTGTGACGTCACGCCCCGCAGGATGTGAACAGGATGACAGGAGTGAGGGCCGCCAACGGTGAGATCCTTCCAGTCCTGACAGTGTTCGCGCATGCGCTCCGACACCTGAAGAACCAGGTGCTGAGGGAGTTGTCCGACCAGGCCGGGTCCAGGGTCGACCCCAGGGAGGTGCGTTGGGTGGTGACTGTTCCCGCCATGTGGCGGCAACCCGCCAAACAACTGGTCAGAGAGGCCGCCTATCAGGTGTGACTTACAAACTGGCTCGACCCAACACTAGCATACATTCACAGATACTTCTTTTGGCTCTGTCGGTAGCGTGGGTGTCAACCGAGCTAAGGGTCCCGGGTTCAAAACATGTTATTGTTGGTAAAATTATGCCATTCTTCTTCACAGTGATGAATTAACGGCCGGGGGCTGGATGTTGTGTCTGTGCTAGGATTAAGTTAGTAAGTTAGTGTGCTGATATAATCAGTCAGTTCAGAAAGTACTCGTTAAATATCTCAATTATAAACAAATACATTCATTTGTTTTTAAGTTTTGAACACATTCTTGAACTGAAGTAAAATATGACAACTTAAAATATAAAATCCATCTTGAAGTATTAATTAAAAAATCTACGGAGAAAATAAATATATTTAGATTTGTCCAGCGTCCCTGCTGAGTCGTTTCATTATTTGAATGCCTCTATTGGGGGAGAGGGAGGGAGGGGAATGCAGGTATTTCCTCACAACGGTAGATGAGGCTGTCTGCTTGTACATTACTCTGTTAGCGCATGCGCTCTGCTTGAGTCTGTTGGTTCTGAGACTCGATTCGGTCTTCAAAGCAGATATTGTCGCGCAGAGTTGATAAAGCTGAAACAATTTCAATTTCCCCGCTGATGAGACTGGAGTCTTGTGATTGGGCTAGAGCCCATCACGTGACCACGCTACTTCTCTGCGAGTACACAGTAAGTCGTGGAGATGTCTCCTCCGAGAGTCGAACCTGAGCTCCCTTGTAAATAACAAGTGAAACTAAATGTTGCGTCCCCTAGGCTGGTCTTTGTGACTCGTCCAGTCCGGAGTCCCTGCTGATAGCTCTGGAACCGGAAGTGGCCTCCATCTGCTGCCGGAAACTCCGGTTGAATCAACTGATCCCGGAGCGTCCCCCGGAGCAGGACTGGAGGGTGATAAGGACTTCTTCTTCCACGTTCGGGCTGCCCTTCGATGAGCCCGTCGGCAACGAAATGGTGCTGGAACACATCTGTGAAGGTGCGTCTTCTCTTTACAACCAGGGTCATTGGGGTCTGGGACCTCTAGATGAACCACTGGTATCTCTCTGGTGGTCTGTAGCTAGTCCTGTGACCTCTAGATGACCACTGGTATCTCTCTGGTGGTCTGTAGCTAGTACCTGTGACCTCTAGATGAACCACTGGTATCTCTCTGGTGGTCTGTAGCTAGTACCTGTGACCTCTAGATGAACCACTGGTATTCTATCTGGTGGTCTGTAGCTAGTACCTGTGACCTCTAGATGTACCACTGGTATGCTATCTGGTGGTCTGTAGCTAGTACCTGTGACCTCTAGATGAACCACTGGTATTCTCTCTGGTGGTCTGTAGCTAGTACCTGTGACCTCTAGATGAACCACTGGTATCTCTCTGGTGGTCTGTAGCTAGTACCTGTGACCTCTAGATGAACCACTGGTATTCTCTCTGGTGGTCTGTAGCTAGTACCTGTGACCTCTAGATGAACCACTGGTATTCTCTCTGGTGGTCTGTAGCTAGTACCTGTGACCTCTAGATGAACCACTGGTATTCTCTCTGGTGGTCTGTAGCTAGTACCTGTGACCTCTAGATGAACCACTGGTATTCTCTCTGGTGGTCTGTAGCTAGTACCTGTGACCTCTAGATGAACCACTGGTATTCTCTCTGGTGGTCTGTAGCTAGTACCTGTGACCTCTAGATGAACCACTGGTATTCTCTCTGGTGGTCTGTAGCTAGTACCTGTGACCTCTAGATGAACCACTGGTATTCTCTCTGGTGGTCTGTAGCTAGTACCTGTGACCTCTAGATGACCACTGGTATTCTCTCTGGTGGTCTGTAGCTAGTACCTGTGACCTCTAGATGAACCACTGGTATTCTCTCTGGTGGTCTGTAGCTAGTACCTGGACTCTAGAGACCACTGATTCTCTGTGGCTTAGCAAACTTGACCGTCTAGATGTACCACTGTATTCTGAGAGACTGTTAGTATTAAATTAACAGCCCATAGTATTGTCCGGTGGTTGAGAACCTGTGCCCTATCCCTGTTCTCTCTGGTGGTCTGTAGCTAGTACCTGTGACCTCTAGATGAACCACTGGTATTCTCTCTGGTGGTCTGTAGCTAGTTCCTGTGACCTCTAGATGAACCACTGATATTCTCTCTGGTGGTCTGTAGCTAGTACCTGTGACCTCTAGATGAACCACTGGTATTCTCTCTGGTGGTCTGTAGCTAGTACCTGTGACCTCTAGATGAACCACTGGTATTCTCTCTGGTGGTCTGTAAAATCCTCGCTCCGGCCAAGCTAGAAGCAAAGACTCGTCACATGTTTATGGGAGACTGTTAGTATTAATATTAACAGCTTCCAATACTTTGGTCCGGGTGGTTGGAACCTGCTCCCCTTCCCCGTTCATATCCGGTGGTTGACTCCAGTTGTTCTGGTGGTTGACTCCAGGGACCCGCTACATGGTGGTGGACTGTGGGGGTGGCACGGTGGATATAACAGTCCACGAGCTGAGCGAGCACCTTGGGACTCTCAGAGAACTTCACAAGGCCACAGGGGACCATGCGGCTCCATGGGTGAGTGGTCATGACGTCACAGCACCTCACATACCTCTATCAACCCCATGGGTGAGTAGTAGTGACGTCACAGACAACCTCAGGGCTCTAAACTTGGCTCTCTGGCCCTGTTAGGAGTGGACCACGAGTTTGAGACCCTCCTCCAGAAGATGTTCGGTGAGGACTTCATCCTCCAGTTCCGTCTGAGGCACCCTGCGGCCTACGTGGAGCTCATCCTGAGCTTTGAGGCGCGCAAGCGCAGTGCCAGCCCTCACCGGAACTCGTCATACAACATCTTCCCGCCCTTCGCCTTCATCGACTACTTCCGGAAGTCTCAGAACAAAGAGGTACTGGGGCGCATAAAACACGCCAAGCTCCACTATAATCTCGAGGATGGGATTGTCACTGTTACAATACTTTCTTTATAGGACATAGTAAAATAAGGGAGGATATTGTGCGTGTTGATGTGGGGTCTGCTTGAATGATGAGCGAGGAAGGTCTTTAGAACCTGGGTAGCTCAGGTGTAGGAGTATTGACCCAGCAGGTGTCCAGAGAGTACTGTATGTCTGCAGGTAGGTGAAGCTGTGCGGGAGTTTGGCCGGGATGACGTAACTTGGTCCAGTCAAGGGATGCTGAGGTTGCAGCCCTGCCTAATGCTCAGTCTCTTCAGACCCACCATCGACAAGATCCTCAAGGTAACCTGGCCGTACCGGTATTCATGAAGCTCTCCTCTGAAGCATCAGGACGGACTTAATTCTGGGGACCAATGGGTGGGGCTAGACTAGAGGTTAGAACCAGGAGGACGTGGGTAGTGTTCAGTCCTGAATTCTGACCAAACACTTTGAAGATGCTTTCTTTTTTCAGAATGTTTTCCAATGTACACGCCTCCCTCTCAAACACCCACAATCCGCTCCCACTGATTCAACATAAGATTTGTCGATTAAAGTCAAGAATACCACTCCCTACATTATTGAGTGTGTGGTCAGTCAAATGGCTAATAAGGTAGAAGGGACGAGCCTTGTTTGCCCCGGCATCATTCCACAAGCCATCACCGGTTGTTCCGATTATTCTCTTAAGGGGAATGGTGCAGCCTCTGGTTTGTATTGTAACTGCACAACCTGTATGTTCGGCTTGCAGCATATTTCAGACGTGCTGAACAGTCCAAGGGTGGAGGGTATCCAGTATTTGTTCCTGGTGGGAGGTTTTGCTGAGTCTCAGGTGTTGCAACACGAAGTAAGGAAAGCCTTCAACGAGAAAGCCAAGGTCATCATACCACAGGTGAGCGAGCAATATAACAAATGAAAACAGATGTAAACATATATATTTTGGTTTCGGGTTGAATCAGTGGCTGGGGATCCTTGTAAGAGAAGGAGTTTCCTATCTCACTTCGCAGGCTCCCGCTTGGCCTACAAGGTCACACGCCTGTGCGGGCGATGTGTTTGAAGAACTCATTCATTAATTTAGAAACCTTGTTGATATCTGTATGGAAATACATCTTCCTTTATTAATAGCATCTAGCGATTAATAAAGCTACACAATTTTTTATATTACATTGGCAACATTTTCCAGAATAATGATGTTTACAACATATTATGACGTATTTTACAAACTCTTGTCGAATATTACCATAAATCAACTGAAATACAATTTATCAAATATCAGTTACCATTTTAGTTTAGTTTCAATTTCGTTTAAAACTATCAGGACTACCCGGCTTTGCCCGTGGTTACCATGGCAACACTTTATTTGCTTCAAACAAAGAGCAAAAAAAAATTATCCTCATATTTTATTTCTTAGATCAAATTTTTAATTAATTTAAAGAATTCAAATCAAAAATTCTAGAATTCCGGTTTCAAGGCGCACTTTTCCACCCACAGGAACTACTAGTTTTTAAATTCTAGACCTCTGCGCGAGGTAGATATTGCGAAACGCTCGTGATAGACAGATACACAAATTTTTCAATTTATAGAAGATAATGAATCCAAGCTATTATTAGTGTCATATCATTATTCCAATATTGTTATTTTTATTAGACTGATCTAAATACACGGCAACCCACATCAATTTAGCCTTTAGTGATGTCATGACCACATAAATGTAACGGTCGAGACCAGCGTAAGGCTGGATTTATATTATGAATAGCTAAAAGCAAATAGGGCATAGCACATAGTGTGGAAGAAGTTGAATTATTTTTATGAAAGCGTTCATACTCGATACATAGCTAATATAGCACAATGCATAACGATGATTTAACTTAACTTTGTATGCGTTATGCATTGAGTTGATAATAGACGAACCTTGTAAATGAGATGTATGAGCCAATGATAACGTGAGAAAAGGCTCTAGCCAAGAAAAGGTTAGTATACACAACAGACGGTAAATTATCTTCTGTTCATCTTTGAAATGTCTTGTAGTAGTCCTACTTATTTTTATTAACAAATTTCTTTCTTTCCACGTCATTTACTACGATTGTAGTAATATGATTAAAATTATATGGGAAAATACTAAGCTCTTTCTATTATTGATAAATAATATTCATGACAATAATAAAACTGTAGCCAAATAAAAATAAAATTTTATTTAATAGTACGGACACAGTTTGAATTAAGTAATTTTACGTTTGAAAATATACTGTTTATTGAACGTTGGTTTTCAAGTGAACCCTTAAGTGATGTATATTTAAATACCTTATTTATTAGGTGGAACAAAGACACTGGACCATTTCTTTGAATAAAAATAAGTGGATTTAAGTAGTACTTTAATAATGGTTTCATTATAAACAGTTGTATTTTTACAATGAATTGAGAAGGTACTCAACACTGCATTTTTCACTATTGGTTATGCCTTATGCGTGAATATAAGCCCATGCTAAGCGAGAATGTCCAGCCATGCACTGTCTAGTAGCAAATGTCGAGTTACACAAAGCTGCCCACCAAATATTATAGCAACAGTTAAATGTTATTTGTGCACGGTAATGGCCAAGTGTGAGCAGTCTAGGAGTAATAAGTCTACTATCATCATAAAACACCAGTCCAACATCATTGTATGCATTGATTGATGACTTCATATAACCTCCTTCCCCGCTTTTGGCTGGAGTGCAAACAATAATTAAATCAACTGCCACCATTCATATAGATTGAAGCTACACGAATGTAACGTCCATGTGATGTCCTAGGGTGTTTCCCTGACTATCTTGAGGGGTGCAGTGCAGTTTGGTCTCGATCCTTCTGTCGTCCAGGTACGAAGATCCAAACAAACATACGGCGTTGGAGTACTGAAACGCTTTGTCCATGGCGTCCACCCAACAGGTAAGTGGTAAACAAGTTAGGCAAAGAATTGGGGATATCATTTTAATTGTAAGTATATTATGATATGTTTTATTCAAGGTAAGTGACTCGAACTTAATACATAATATACAGTATTATTACAGTATTTGTATACAACTTACGAACCAACTCAGCTTAGTATAGTAACACTTAATATCCAATACCGGGTGCCAAGTACTGTAGTATCTGGGTAATAGGATGAACGCATACACAATCATATATATTTATAAACTAACTTAACCTAGGACAGCAACACTAAACATCCAATATTAGCACCAGGTACTGTAGTACTTGAGCAACAGGATGAACATAAGCACAAAGATATTTACTTTAAAACTAGCTTAACCTAGGGTAGTCAATCTTTTATGGTGTAAAAGCACAAGAGTAAACTATATAAAACCAAGGAAAAACAGAGATGGTTCTTAAGGGTTCAAGGATAACCAACCCTTACTGATGTATGGCCTGTTATGGTTCTCTCAGAAAGCCAATGAAACCCATACTCCATCTGGAACACTCTGGGATTATGATTTAGCCTGGTGCTCCATGGAATGGAACATACCAATACGGACCAGACATTGTATGGAACATTCTATGTCCGTGGTTTCATATTATAATTCTGTTTGGGACAGAATAAACCAATACGTATCAGACTATGTATTAGAAATAGGCTATACATGTATATGACTTGATGTGGTTTAACCCTTAAATCAAAGTTATATATTATAATGAGTAATGTAGTTCCTAGTTTTATATTCATAATTACATTCAAATTACATTCATGTAGATATCATTATTATTATTTATGTATATTAATAATAAATTAAGTTGAAAACGATATTTTCCAGATAAGGCGTAATTTTTTTTTTTTTTACGAAACTTTGATTTTTGTTAAATTTATTGCTTACTATTTTCTTTAGTTTTTAAATCGAACGTTGAATCCTTTCGTCTCGAACGACTCATCTCAGAGAGAACCAGAAAAAAAAACCCAGAGTAAAATACCATAGCATCTCAGAGAGAGCTAACAGTTTCATAGTAAACCATAGCCGCAGAAAGAATCAAACTAGACTCGGGTTGTTTAGTAACAGAAAGGTAGCCGGAATAAAACCCAAAACGGGCTTGGTTTGCTTTGGATTTCTATTTTTTTTAAACTCTGGTTTGCTCTTGTTATTTTCACCAGGGTTAGTACTTAACATAACCTAAACCCCTTTTTTCCTCCATTTACCCCACCACTCTATGTCTTTATACTAACCTTGTATTTTTATTCGCCCGCCTATTTATCTTGCGCCTCATCTCATCTCATCTCATAGCATGGACCATTATATTAGTTGGTTAACCTCAATGCTACATCACCTCACACTCCAACTCCTGTTAGGTTGGGAGGATGTGTTATTGTTTTAAAATTAAATATGAACACATATTGAAAATAGTTTTTTTTAAATTTAATTTCACAACATTTATGCTAATTTTTAAAATCCATTTCGGTAGTAGCACATACACTGCACTACTGGTAATAGAGAGATCGGGTTTCAAAATTACTGTAATATTTTTTCTTAAAGTATTTCCCAGTTTCCCTTTAACACAAATTTGGGTACATTTAATATAAATTCTGACTACTTATTACTTCTATATTATGAAAATATGTGTGTAGTCCAAACGGTTATTGGGGCGGGTAGACAAAATACAATTTTCAAAGTTTGGTAATTTCCCCTAACCCTAACTACGGCCATGATTACAAGTCTATAAATTATCAAATTAAATTCGGTTTCATACATTACCCATAAAGGTACATCCTTAATCATATTTATTCAATTTATCTTAGTTTACTTTCATAATGGTCATCTTATATTCCCTTATTAATCTTTCTCAAATACTTTGAAGTACTCCGGGAAGGTTTTCCTACAATTTCCTCTCTCATTACTTTGTCTTACCACGAATTAATTTGCAAGCACATATTTAATGTTATGAGAGATCAGTGTCCAATGTAACGAACCGTTAATAAAAAGATTACCGGTTAGTACGCACAACTTAAGTTGAATCGCTCAATAGTGTGAGTGTGTGTGTCTTTACAGAGAAAATGGTGACTAAAGACGATGTGGAGTGGTGTAGTGACGTCCTGGACAAGTTTGTGACAGTGAATCAACCAATCAGAATAGGAGAGAATGTTACAAGAAGATACACCCCAGCGTTAGCCTCTCAGATGAGTATCGTCATCAATATTTACTGTGCAGACTCTGCCGAAGTTGAGGTACACCTGCAACTAGCAACAATGTTTACATTAATTTTAATATTAAAACACAAACATTTACGTTTTAAAAAATTATCAAAAAACTACTTTACTCCTCGCTCTGAAGTTATGACGGCCCTCTTGGTTTCTTAGATGTTCCTATGATATATAATTAAAATATTTTAAGGAAACAATGAATAGTTTTATGTTACCAACAATGTAAATTAATAACGAGGAAAAATAAATATTTATTATTATCATCACAACGTATAGTATTGCTAGTCATCTACGTACCCCAAAACATAAAATAGAATAGCTTTACTCTCTTATTTTAAGACGCGTTGGCCATTTTTGGTTTATCATGTTTGTCTATGATATGTAAACAATAACTTTTGTTGAAAACAATCATGATCAGAACAAAATGAATAACATCCGGGAAGACACAATCTTTTTTAAGACGAACGGTCAAATCTATAATTTGTCAAAGTCATTGATGCTATCAAACTAATCATAATATTACTGATTCTGGTTTCAGTTCACGACTGACCCTGGAGTGCGACAGTGCGGTACACTGAAGCTTGATCTACCATATCAACTCTCGGATGGTGCTAGTGTCCGACGAGAAATACAAACCCGAATGGTGTTTGGGGGTACTGAAGTTAAGGCTAGTGCGCTGGATATTTCCTCAGGGCTCTGCGTGAATGTGGAGTTGGACTTCCTTGCCGAACATTGACATATAATATCACAATCTGGAATAGCAACAGTGCTCATGAGTTTTAAAACCAGTGATTCGTTCAAAACCAATATTTCGAATAAAGAACTTTTCGTACGAATATTTCACATGACAAAATTTAGATCATAAGTTACTTGGCATAAATTTAATTTTCTGGAAAGTTTGTTTTGTTTTAGTTGATACTTTTATCCTTACTTCAATTTATAAATTTGAGAAAATGTTATAATTGATTTCATACAACAAATTGTTCAACATTTAGGCTTAATTTAGACTATGAAATTCAAATGTGTAGAAATATAAAATGAATGCTTGCAAAGCAAGAGTAGCGAGATATAATTTTTATAGGGGAGGTCCGATATAAAATGCTATTATACCTCTAGCCAAGAAAACTTTTATACATACGGTATATGGGATCCTAGGGAGAAGGGAGGTTGCATTTAATTCCAGGGTAGAGGGGTCGCTACTATTTTGGAGTTTTCAAAAATATTAAATTGACAGTAAAAATTGCTTATTTCTCTCCCTTGTTTTTTGAAAAGCTTCCTTTTATTCACAACAATTACGACACTTTATTATTGACAACGTCCAAGAAAAACTCGCTTAAACGAACAATCCGCTAAATATTCAATATCACGTGTTAATTAATTCTGTGACTTTGTGAAACTGTAGTTCAATGTTGTAAGTTTCACGATATTACTGATGCTTTTTCAGATAGAATGTATATATAAAAACCTAATCCTACTTAATATAATAGTCTCTTAGGTAATTAATCAGGAGAGTCACTTATTTGCCATTTATTTATTTTGGTATCTAGTCTAGAAAGAGTTTATATATTGATTTTATTCTCTCTAATATAATGTAAAACTATAATATGGCTATGCAATTAATTGAGCACCGGATATCTTTTGGGAGGGAATTCAAATATTCCGGAAGCTGTTCAAAAATATTTCTTTGGACACCCCAAATACTTGCTTAGTACAAAATATATTTTTAATCGTCTTTACTTTTTAGCATTTAGTAAAATACCTAATAGCTTTGTATAGATGCTGTACAGAGATGACTTTATTTTAATTAATAATCTGTAGTTAAACTTGTAAAATGTAATAGTTTATACAAAATAAAAATCATACTATTTCACTGACTAAAACCAATTCATATTACATTATTATTTTCCATTAAAAAACCCAAAGTAATCACTGCTTTAAAAAATATCTATTCGCGCATGAACAAATAAGGTGCCAATAACAATATTGCTTTCCCAATTTCTATTTAATAGAAATACCATTCACACTTTATTATTCTGCCTTTGGACCCAGTGTTCTCTATATTATAATGAATGGACATAAACATACGCATTGCGAAGGTCCAAAGCGTGACGCTCAAGTTTATCGTCTGCTTGATTGTGGGTGGGGGGGGGGGGGGGGGGGGAGAGTTAACGATTTATTTCAATGTTTTTATGTGAAAACATGTATCTAATGAATAAAAGTGTTAATTGTTTGAAAATAGTAAAGTATTATACCATACTTGCCTGAAGAATCATGTCCATTAAAAGATATACAGTTCACTTTTACAGGTAATAATGTACAAATACGAATAAAATATTTAATATATTTAAATATGTAGTTATCATCCATGTTGTTTGCAGTCTGCCAAGACGACACTTATATTTAAAAATGGCTATCAGCTTGTAATAAATAAGGTATTTAAAACTTGATTATATTTGTTTGAATGACAAACTTTGTGTAGTTGCCATATGTTCAAACGACCACTTATGTCATAGGCTCTTAGAAAGTATTATTATATTAGCATTAAAAAAATTGGCTCATATTTGATATATTGCTTTCAAAAAACCATATTGTGTAAAAAGTTTGATAACTATAATGAAACAAGTTAGTTAAAAATTGTATTACATATGTTTGAATGAGATACTTTGTGAAGAAGTCTAACGTTCAAACGATAATTTAAGTTATAGGCTTTTAAGAATTACGGTATCTACTAAACCATGATTTTAGTAAGAATCCCAATCCGTAAGGATCTATTCCTTACCAGAATACTATCATATATTAGTATTTTGGTAGGATAAACGGCCATTTAGAATGAGCGTAGGAATTCCCTTCTGGAAGCTCTTTTATCCTACCTAAATACTACTATAGAATAGGCTTCTGGTACGAGATAAAGCCTTACAAACGAGCTTCCTAAAAAAATCATCGTATATATTAGCTTACATCAATTTATTTAAAGAAAATAAAACTCCTCACTTTCGAACTTCAAAGCTTTTTATAACACATTATCTCATTTAACTAATCATAAATTGATGTATCTAATATATTCAGTCAAATTAATGAACGATGTCAAAATGCTACATTGCCTTGTATGGGTGTAGGAGAGAAAGTTATACCCGAAAATGTCATTCTTTCTGACATAATGGTATGCAGACGAAAGTTCGAAAACTTCAGCCATATATGTCCATCCAGTTATATTATAGAGATCAATGTTTAGACCAGAAGAGGCGGAGAAATAGTACAGTAATTGTGTAAATTTAATATATTATTTTTAAAACTTTCAATTCCTTAACTAACAAGATAATAACTAGAAGGTTATTGCTTGGAGATCTCATCTAGGTTGGCCACACGATTATGATAGCTTTGGTGTCATTTACCAGTCCTAGTAGTAATAACTGAGACTAAATTGTTATATTTTCCCAATTTTATGTTAAAGCTATATACAGTACTATGAGTTTTGAAGGAAACTTGCTTGGACGGCTTTATCTCGTACCAGAATCCTAACGTATAGTAGTATTTAGTTAGAATAAGCGGCCGTCCAGAAGGGAATTTCTACCTCCGTTCTAAATGGCCATTAATCCTATCAAAGTACTAATATATAATAGGACTATGGTACGAAATAAAGTCTTCCAGATCAAGATTCTTACCAAATCAGGGTACAGTTGATGTAATAATACTTTCTTCAAGCTTATAACCTATATGATCGAACTTAAGACAACGCAAAGTTTGTCATTAAAACAAATATAATTAAGTTGTAAGATACCTACCTTATTTCATTATATTCAACAAAATTTCAATATGATATGATTTCTGGAATCAATATAATGCTAATAGCAAACTTTAAATACATTGTAGTCTTGGCAGAATTTAAACAACATGAATGTAAACCTTATATTTATATACATTAAATACTTTATTCTTATTTGTAAAATATTACCTGTAAAACTGAATTGTATAACCTATAATGTAACTATTTCTGCAGTCAAATGTGGTAGAAAACTTAATCATTTTCAAACACTAACACTTTTATTCATCAGATATATGTTTTCGCAAAAGAACATTAAAAGAAACCGTTAAATCTCTCCCCCAACAATAAAGCAGACGACAAACTTTAGCGTCACACTTTAGTCCTTTGCAAGGGATGTGTTTACATCCATCCAGTTAGGGATGGAGATCACTGTAATAAGGTATACAGAGGGATAAGTGTGGACGTGAAAGGCATTATAGAAGAGTTTGTGAATATTTGTTTCAAACCGGTGGTTATGTGATTATCAACGGAAATATTGATAATATTTAATTAAGCAGAAAATCACTTTATAGTATTATTTATCATTGTTTACTTTCCCTAAAATATACATATTTTTGAATCATGTCTCAGAATATGATTATACTAAAAAAACATTTTTTTAAATAAACAAAATCTGTTAATGTTACGATTTATATCTATCTATTACTTGTAGTTCTCTATTTCACCCATCAATAGCGTTACATATGATTGGGATTTTTTCTGATCATATGTGACAGCCTTCTTTAATAACACATCTATGGCGCTGTCCGCATGGTGTTTGTGGAAAGCAAAACGATGGAGATTTTCTGGTTGTCATGCTGAAATATTCCGTGGCTGCCTGATTCCATTTCGTGACTACTCTTTCCCTGTAAAACTACCGCGTCCGAGGATAAATAGTTTTTGCAACGCTACCAGTCGGGTGCATCAGAAGGTTATGGGTGTCGTTGACGATGCTAAAAAGGCCGCCGCTTTTAGAGCTGTGGACGACTATGTTAAGGTAAAGTCGCTGATAAATATCTCCAGAGTTATCTTTATCTCGTTTTTGCCTTATGAGAAAATTATTAGCATTCATTTTAATGTTTTACTGTTTTGTCAACAAACATTTTTTAAAGGGACCTCACAACAAAAATTTGAAAGTGACTCGTTTCCAAAATGATTTCAACTTGAGAGACGATTTAGGGACTAGGCCTGCATACTTGAGTTGTGTGTTTCGTTTTGCATTTATTGTTCAATACTAACCTTATATTTTTGATTTTAAAATAATAATAATAATTATATTATTATTATTTCGCACCGCGTCTTACTACCTATTTTAAAATTAAGTTTCATTCAAAATAAGAACACTAGGGTATAGTCGAATTAAGCTATACCAATATTCAGATTGTAGGCTTAAATTGTCATACACTATAAATTATGGTCGTGTCTGAATAGTTTGTCCCCTACGCACTTGTGCACTTTACTGCACGCTTTAATAAAATACTGTTACTGGCGCCCTTAAGTACATAGGGTGCATGATAGTTTTCGGACAGCAAATTACAGCTAGAGCCATCTGGTGGTTAATTCCAAAACATGCGTTTCCATGGTAACATTATTGCCAGGTAAATACATAGGCCTATAGGAATTAAAAAATAAATTACTCACATGTTGATCTCTTGTTTTGAGACATTTTGCTGAATAAACAAATAAATTATGCGCCAAAAGATGTGGGGATACCAAGGAACATGTCAAACACTTTTGCATATTTAAAGAAATTGGTAAATATATATGTATATTATATACATTTAAATATTGCCCTAATTAATTTACTTTTATCTGTAAAGTATTATTCTCAAACAAATTTTACTGAAGATCTCATAACTGCAAAGAAAAAATATCCTATTGAGAGAGATTTTCACACTAGAAAGAGAAATTTAACTGTTTAACATCATGAATATAAACAAAGAACATACTATACTAGTTCTATTTAACAGTATGCGAATGTTTTATTCCATTTTCACAAAATATATAATACTTTCATTGAATATAAAAAGATAGTTTAACTTAAATGTGCGATAAAGGGCAAGTTGTATGTGCCTCTTAGTAAAGTGCGCAACAAGGGGTGCAATTGTACACTTTGAGAGAATTCGGACACCATCAAAAATCACTTCTGGCCTTTAAGCCGACACCATTGCAACTTTAAAGTGCACTTGGCTTCCAAGGGCCCTTAGACGGACTATTCGGATACAGCCGTAGGCTGAATTAACTCGCATAGGCACAGAAGAAAGTAAATATTTAAAGGAATGGAAAAGTCCAAACTCTTCAAAATAATTCTTTTAGTACCTGTATACAATAGTTAAGTAATATCTTTATTTTAATAAACTTTTACAACCTAACTAAATTTAAACCTTCTATACATCAAATACGTGTTTTTCCTCAAATTTCTTTCACTAAATTACCTATTCACGAACACAACAATTAAACCCATGCTCCGTTTGGATTGCTATTCAATTCCTTCTCATTGAAAAGGTTTTAAATGGTTTTACAATAGTATTCCTACCTACCAAATTAATCAAATCATTAACACATGAAAGATTAAGTTATTCTAGCATAACTTTAAACTATAAGCAAGAAAACTCTTTAACACTAAAATACCCAAGAGGTTATCTTGAAACATTTCTTCTTATTCCTTTATATATTTACACAACTCTTCAGATAGTTCTGAACGTGTCTTGAACAATTTTATACTATTGACCTACGTAGCCTATTTGTTATTTTATCTGACTAACTAGCTAATACCACAAAACTTACAAACAATCTTAATATTGATAATATTTGAAACTCCTTGTTAGTGTTATTTATGTGTCAATTAGTAATAGGAAAAATTGATGTATATTTTTTATTACTATATAACATTAATAAATGTGTCCCCATAATGCGCACAGATCCCGTTATCTATTTTATGGTTTTTTCAACGAAAGAAATGTATCTAATTGTGTCTGCTGTCGAGAGAGCTAACTTTATGTCCATGGGTTTCAGAATAACACCTCGATTGGAGTTGGGAGTGGCTCCACTGTCATTTACGCCATAGAGAGAATAGGTAAGGACACTAGTACCGCTCCAAGAGTATTCGTGGGCAAGGCCCCAAACATTTTCAAATATTTGGAAACCAGCAAGCCTTAACTGGCCGCCATCTAAACTTAAAACCTAACATTTATTTATGTTAAATGGAACATCTTTATTACAAATTATGCCACTCAAATCATGCTTCCACATATTTTGTAATTAACCTAAAAAAAAAACTTTGACCTACATTTTTTTAATTACTGTGGAATGTCCGTATGACTCATTTCAAAAACTATTTAATGGGTAAGATAGTTTTTATATCCATATAGATAGACCCAACTATAACTATCTTGTGTGTGTAAAATAGACCATAAGTAACTCACCAGGTCGGAGTTATTTCTGGAGGACTGCTTAAGGGACTTTCTTCTCTCTGCCCCATATTACTACCCGTTCTGTGGATCTCCTGCTGCATATTTACAATAACAGGCTAGGGATGTGGAAAGTAGAATGTAGAGTAAATGTACCCACATTTTCTCAGTAAGAGAGTGAAAACTATTTAGAAAAAACTTTCCTCGGTTCACTCAACTGAGATTCAAACCTATATTTTCTCTTCCTGTCATCGGTCTTATAGTCCTTATGAGGGAGCGGTGCTTTGGCCCATTTGACCACCAAAAGGGGTTTGCTATAGACCCTGGGCACAGCCGACAACTGACAAAGGGCACTGTTAGGAAAAGATACCCACACTTGCGGTCACACGGTCTAAATTGACAGGCTCACAATACACTGGATCACCGACAAGATTGAAGGTTTGAATCTGGGTCAGATGCTTTTGGGGGTGTGGTTGTTTTTTTAACATATGGTTCATCACCTTTCAACTCTAATGTGGGTACACACTTTCTAAAAACTAACCTGTTCATCCCTACCACTTAGCCATTAATAATCATAGTGTTATACAAATTGATAAAAAACTGGTGGGGCTGTACACCCAACATATTTAAATTGAGAGCTGATAACACAAAGTAAAATGGATGACGGTGTTATGTCTTGACACAAACCCCTGAAAACCTGAGCTACTATTAGGTCGCTATTGTTGTGTAGATAGAGTCTAGAGGAAATAGCTCTTAACCTTGAGTGTACAGTAAATCACCTCTTGGGCTGACAATGTCCTCTACTCCCCTCAACCCCCTCTCATTGGTGTCTGCTCAAGTAACTTTTCCTGGTTCATTTGAACGTCAGATAAATAAGATGATAAATGTTCCCCGTCTCAAACAAGTTCCATAATTACCCGCACTTTAGATAATACTTTTGTTGTTGTTGTTGTTGTTGTGACACATGTCTTTGTCCCTGTCCGAGCTTTTCACATATTTACACAAATAGGAGGGCAACAGAAAGTGTGCAAGTGAGAGGAGAAGAATTTAAATGAGGAAGAGTGGTGAAAGGATAGAGGAAGATGGAGGAATATTACTAAACTGACCCGGCCACAGCCTGGAAACAGTTCATGAGGAGGGTTGGATTTAAAGGAAGTGTAACCGCATTTGCGGGGAGGGGTGGGAGAAATAAAAATAACACCCCTGTTTACTCAATCATATTTGTACCCTCAATGTCTTCGTCACTGGGAAACCAAACCAGATGAGGTTTACGCCTTAGACCACACATCCACCAATGCAGACACCACTAGCACTTGTCATATTGTGAAAAGTCAGTTTTTGACCTTTGTTAGAATGATACACTTAACACGAGGGCTATAAGCTAAGGATAAGAAATATATCAGCATTTGCATGGAGAAAGTTTGGCGAAACACTTATCATGAAGGCTGACTACTGGAGACACCCGAGTCAATCCTTTCTGGCGGCGTGCGACTCATCCCGGGACAGCGACAGTTGATACCATTCACCCCACATTAGTAGCAGGACACATACTGGGATATACCTCATGACAGTGTGTTCTAGCCGAGTGTGTGGCTAGTTGATACCATTCACCCCACATTAGAAGCAGGACACATACTGGGATATACTTCATGACACGTGTGTTCTAGCCGAGCGTGTGGCATTGATACCATTCACCCCACATTAGTAGCAGGACACATACTGGGATATACTCTCATGACACGTGTGTTCTAGCCGAGCGTGTGGCTAGTTGATACCATTCACCCCACATTAGTAGCAGGACACATACTGGGATATACTCTCATGACACGTGTGTTCTAGCCGAGCGTGTGGCCATTTGATACCATTCACCCACATTAGTAGCAGGACACATACTGGGATATACTCTCATGACACGTGTGTTCTAGCCGAGCGTGTGGCTAGTTGATACCATTCACCCCACATTAGTAGCAGGACACATACTGGGATATACTCTCATGACACGTGTGTTCTAGCCGAGCGTGTGGCTAGTTGATACCATTCACCCCACATTAGTAGCAGGACACATACTGGGATATACTCTCATGACACGTGTGTTCTAGCCGAGTGTGTGGCCAGTTGATACCATTCACCCCACACTAGTAGCAGGACACATACTGGGATATACTCTCATGACACGTGTGTTCTAGCCGAGCGTGTGGCTAGTTGATACCATTCACCCCACATTAGTAGCAGGACACATACTGGGATATACTCTCATGACACGTGTGTTCTAGCCGAGCGTGTGGCTAGTTGATACCATTCACCCCACATTAGTAGCAGGACACATACTTGGATATACTCTCATGACACGTGTGTTCTAGCCGAGTGTGTGGCCAGTTGATACCATTCACCCCACATTAGTAGCAGGACACATACTGGGATATACTCTCATGACATGTGTGTTCTAGCCGAGTGTGTGGCTAGTTGATACCATTCACCCCACATTAGTAGCAGGACACATACTGGGATATACTCTCATGACACGTGTGTTCTAGCGAGCGTGTGGCCATTTGATACCATTCACCCCACATTAGTAGCAGGACACATACTGGGATATACTCTCATGACACGTGTGTTCTAGCCGAGCGTGTGGCTAGTTGATACCATTCACCCCACATTAGTAGCAGGACACATACTGGGATATACTCTCATGACATGTGTGTTCTAGCCGAGCGTGTGGCCAGTTGATACCATTCACCCCACATTAGTAGCAGGACACATACTGGGATATACTCTCATGACATGTGTGTTCTAGCCGAGCGTGTGGCCAGTTGATACCATTCACCCCACATTAGTAGCAGGACACATACTGGGATATACTCTCATGACACGTGTGTTCTAGCCGAGCGTGTGGCTAGTTGATACCATTCACCCCACATTAGTAGCAGGACACATACTGGGATATACTCTCATGACATGTGTGTTCTAGCTGAGTGTGTGGCCAGTTGATACCATTCACCCCACATTAGTAGCAGGACACATACTGGGATATACTCTCATGACACGTGTGTTCTAGCCGAGCGTGTGGCCAGTTGATACCATTCACCCCACATTAGTAGCAGGACACATACTGGGATATACTCTCATGACATGTGTGTTCTAGCTGAGCGTGTGGCCAGTTGATACCATTCACCCCACATTAATAGCAGGACACATACTGGGATATACTCTCATGACACGTGTGTTCTAGCCGAGCGTGTGGCCAGTTGATACCATTCACCCCACATTAGTAGCAGGACACATACTGGGATATACTCTCATGACACGTGTGTTCTAGCCGAGCGTGTGGCCATTTGATACCATTCACCCCACATTAGTAGCAGGACACATACTGGGATATACTCTCATGACACGTGTGTTCTTTCCGAGCGTGTGGCCAGTTGATACCATTCACCCCACATTAGTAGCAGGACACATACTGGGATATACTCTCATGACACGTGTGTTCTAGCCGAGCGTGTGGCTAGTTGATACCATTCACCCCACATTAGTAGCAGGACACATACTGGGATATACTCTCATGACACGTGTGTTCTAGCCGAGCGTGTGGCTAGTTGATACCATTCACCCCACATTAGTAGCAGGACACATACTGGGATATACTCTCATGACACGTGTGTTCTAGCCGAGCGTGTGGCTAGTTGATACCATTCACCCCACATTAGTAGCAGGACACATACTGGGATATACTCTCATGACACGTGTGTTCTAGCCGAGCGTGTGGCCAGGGAAAACCTCAATCTGGTGTGCGTGCCAACGTCCTTCCAGGCCAAACAATTGATCCTACAGCACAGCCTCACTCTGGGAGAGCTTGAGTCCTTCCCACAGGTGAGCTGGCCTGGTTCAAACCAATCCTTGACTCACCCACTGAGTGAAATGCTATAACAGGACTGAGCGCATCCCTCTCTAACCCACAATGCACCTTTTTCCAGCTGGACTGCGTGATAGATGGCGCAGACGAGGTTGACCCCAATATGACCTTGATAAAGGGCGGAGGAGGTTGCCTCACTCAGGAGAAGATTGTGGCCTCTTGTTCCGAGAGACTGGTTATCATTGTGGACTACACGTCAGTTGGCTCCTTAGGCTGTTTTAGTGTTGTCCTAGGTTAAGTTAGTTTGTATCACTCTGATAATATACTCAGTTTGACAGTATTTATTATGGTTTTCTTTTCTTTTCTTTTAATATTCTATGATTTCAAATATTTTTAGCCATTGCTCAGTATTATTTTGTTAAATACTTTTTTGCCCTAATTTGGGATCGAATGGTTTAATGTCTCACCCTTGCAAAACACTGGACTACTGATGATGGAGAGCCAGGTTTGATCCCTAACGGGTGTACAAAGGGTGGTTTCTCACCCTTGCAACACACAGGACTACTGATGATAGAGAGCCAGGTTTGATCCCTAACGGGTGTACAAAGGGTGGTTTCTCACCCTTCATTCATACAAATGCATGAACACAATGTTTACCCTGGATGTTAGCAGTCTTACCTTGAACAATTACACTATGGTCAAATCTAATAAGTGATGTCATAGTGGAATGCATCAAGGTGAGCCTGTTACCTTTCAGGACAAACCAAGTGCACATTTATTGTAAATTCTGCCTTCCTCATCCTTACCTCGCTAGTGTAAATATGAAGATAACCTAAACGTTTGTAATACACGATAAAAACTAATAATTTCTTAATGCAATCCGAGCTGCCAACCTAACAAATTAAGTTTATATATAAAATTTACTATTCAAGTTGATCAAAAACTTGGCTTGAGTTTAAAAAAATGGGAAATCCTGGTTCCTGCTATGCTCAGAAAGGAGTCCCCGCATCTCGGTCAGCGCTACACCAAGGGGGTCCCTGTCGAGGTCTTGCCCCTGGCCTATGTCCCAGTGCAGAGGAAGATCGAAGACATGTTCGGTGGTAGGGCCGAGCTTCGGATGGCCAAGATGAAGGCGGTGAGTTAACATTGATGACACAGAGCTCTTCTGACTTTCCAAAACGATTTACGTATGAATATTGGTTACGAAGTATTATCAAATAAATATATTTTTGTACACTGCAAATATTGCTCACATATAAAATCTGTAGTATTTCAACTGCAGGCTGGTATTATGTAGATTTATCAATCAACCTATGACAATATTTGATAAATAAATTATAGATAAACAAATATTTTCAATGGTTAAAATAAACATGAATTATATGAATAATTAAATATAATAATTTTTCTCAACATAAAACAGTAACAAAATTATTTAAACTTCAATTTTCTTGTGAATATTTAATAATTGGTATCTCACCACACTTTAAAATGAAAGAAAAAGTCTTGACATACTCATAATATTTTTTAACAGTTAATCTTGTTAAAGCATTTCAAAGGGTGATATATCAGGTATAATAACCAGGCACCTTAGTTTGTGTTCATTTTGATAAGTCTTGCACTAACATCTCACTTATATCAAGAGCCTTAGATATAAGACTTAAGCGATTGCCAATCCAATATTTTCAATTTAGAATTTAATCTGTATCTAAGCTTACTAACTCGAATCAATTAGAAATCGAATGTCATAGGAAATTTTCATATCCTAACTAGCTAACTATTGTGATACGGGCTTTATTGAGATATTTTACCCAAGATTTTGCATCAATTATGGTGATATGGGGTTTATTTGTAATGCGAATGTGGATGATAACGAGTTTTATGATGATGACAACGATGCATGCATGCCTTACTGCACATTTGCACGCGGTTATGTGTTCTGATTTTATGTAATTGATTGAGATCAGGTAAAACTTGATGTTGTACACAATTTATTGATTGATTTGATCGATTTTTCTGCGTTTATATAACTATTTTCTGTATTTTGAGTACGGTTTTCTGTTTTTCTGTGTGTGTTCAAACATATAAGCTGCTTTAATATGACATACCCCCTGCTTCTTGGACCCCTTGTCACCAGTGTTAAAACTAACTAATAGGAGAACTCCTGGCAACCTGATGTTGTGAAGGCTAGATTCTTATTGGGTAAAGGGAACCAGCATGTCACATGAGTTTCAAAATACAATGGTGTTGATCTTTTAAAGAAAATAAAGTTTAAAGACACAGTAGATTGAAATTACTTCTGAAAACGCGTGATTTTCCATGGATGAAGTATTTAAAGAAAAATACACTTCCTCCATGACTTTTAAATATATGAGAGGGGTCCAAAACAATATCATTACAATATTTTATAATAAAAATATTTAAAATCAAATCTGAAAATGTTATGATGGATTTTTTTTTTTTTTAGTAAAAATTCAATACAAACTATTAATAACATTAAAAATCACGTCTTGATCCACTAAAATAAAATGTAAATGTTGTACACGTGAGTTAAATATAAAAATGTTATGATAAAATCATTTATTAAATTTGTATAGCGTATAGAAGATAAGTTCATTCTTAGAATATGTTTATTGAGAGTTGCGTGTTATTGTGTCCACAGGGCCCTCTGGTTACGGACAACGGTAACTTCATCTTAGATTGGAAGTTCCCACCTGCAATTAGCGACTGGCGAGCGGTGAACCAAGGAGTGTCCATGATCCCCGGTGAGCAGCTAGTTTGAGTTCATTTTATTACCACCCTCAATTCCTACTTTTATCAAAATATTCAATATTTTTATGCTTCACTTATTGCTGCAATTTCAAGCTATTTGTGTATGTACGATTTATTTTAATGTGCTATAGATGAGTTATATTGAATTTAGAGGAAGTGCACTTACATTTGTGTGAAGTAAGAGCGGAAAAGTATTTAGGGGGAAAAAACCTTAAGTGTACCCGACTGAGATACAAATTCTGACATTTGCGGTTCATTCTATTGCGAGAGTGACATGCCTTAAAGCATGCGACCCCCGAAGTGCTTGTAATCAATCTTAAAATCACAATTTCCAATACCCCAAATTCATAGCTCAAAAAACTCAATAAATGAAAAATGTGGCATTTAAACAAAACAGCAATATCCAAAACTGAGCTATTTTCATTGTGATCATACTGAAAAATTTTAAGTTGTTTTTTATGCAAATCTAACATATTGTGTATTTAACTATTTATACTATTATAAATACGCACAAAGCATTTCACACTTAGTAATATCAAACTCGTTATCTCAATATATTTACCTTCAAGTCTTACAAATAGCAATATCCACTTTTCCTGTGATCCTTTTTTTACCTATAGAATAAGAAAACACCGATACCATCTTTGTGAACTGTAGCCCTGGTATAACACTATTACCAGTGTTATTGCGTTGAAAATTATATTGCATGATGTGGTATTTATCAAATTACTAAGAAATTATGTTTATTTAGAAAAAAAAAGCTTACATTCTTTTTATTTGTGGGAAAACAGTAGCATTTATGTAAACATTCGCGTAATCGCAAATGTGAATTATATATATATATATACATACACACATAGCTAACAGATCTTTAATGAAAACTCGGATGCTCGGATAGTATTTAAATTGTTATAAACAATTAAGGAATCATGGTTAAAATACAAGTGTCTGAACCGAGGTTAAAATTTAAAAATCCGAACTGGAATATACCCCGCCAAGAATTGTGACATTTATTGTAAGTAAAGAATGTAGTCTGGGGCACAACATTGGCAGGTGGGTGAGTCTGTTAATATGTGTTGGCAGGTGGGTGAGTCTGTTAATATGTGTTGGCAGGTGGGTGAGTCTGTTAATATGTGTTGGCAGGTGGGTGAGTCTGTTAATATGTGTTGGCAGGTGGGTGAGTCTGTTAATATGTGTTGGCAGGTGTGGTGGAGACGGGCTTGTTCGTGGGCATGACGACCCAGGTGTACTATGGGATGGCTGACGGCAGCGTCAAACTCCACAAGTCGGCCAGATAGGAGTGAAAATATTGCATCAAAGCGACTCACCCCAAGAAAGAAAAGAAAGAATATTCAAAACCTAACACACACACATATATATATATAATATTTCTTGGTATTCTTCACACTCGTTCACAAAGTATTTTTATTTCTGACAAACTTTCTTAGTTACTGGAATTAATATAAATGGTAATAAAGCTCATAAATATATTAAAATATTAAGGTGGGGATGTTGGGGCTGACAGAAATGCTAAGTGTTTTTACAGTTTATATAGTAAAACATTTTTTTGGTTAAAAGAAATCAAAAATCACTACAAACATTGAGTTTAATTTTCTTCACACGGTGATGTCAACAGTTGTTGAATATCTTTCTCTAGTGTCTCCTGGAATTCCATAAAAACGTTTTCTTTTCATTTATAAAATTTGTCATCAAATGCCGCCATGCTCATGACAGATAGTCAACAACTTTTGAAGTCATCGTGCGAAAAAAAACTAAATTATGTTGGTAGTGAAGTAATATTTGATCAAAAAAATGTTTTACAATAAATACTTCAAAAACACTGACCTTTAATGCTTTCCCTGCATCCCCATCTTAAGGGGGGGGGGGGTTAAGTTCCCTTTTTCATTTTGAAGCAAATCCGACTCGAATATTGGAAATATTCTCTAAACCAAATTTTACTTCAAATAGTTGTTAATTGTTTTATTGTGCTTATATATAGATAACATTTATAGAATGTTTGCTTGCACCATTGTTTGTAATATTTAATTCTAATAGTTTAATCAAGTGTTTTTTATCCCAGCATGTTATTCAAGTACTTGAGGTTTTTCGTATGAGTATTAATTTCTGATGTACATAACAACTAGAAAAGCAATAATTGAATGTGAATGAGTATTTTAGCTGTCACTATTTTTATTGACAAAGATGGATTTTTATTTTTAAAGTAAATCCGAAGCTGATATTTTTTTGCCAAAGTGAAGTTGAAGGAAGGTACAGGAAAGGTCCTATCATTATTTACAATTTTCCATTTCCTCCATTTTGTGTTTTTAGTTTACTCTCTTAGGAAGTTCTGCGTTTCACACTCCTCCCTAATGAGTTCCGATAGAATGAAACCTAGGTCGGGGGATTGGGTGGTAGTGATTGATTTTCTTCAAGAGGAAACCATTACCTCTTTGTCCAGTGGTAGCAGTGTAAAGTGTGAACTGTGTTCTTCTTTTCATTGTTAGTCATATTGTGTTATTCTATATTTTTCCATCCACCTTTCCTATACCTTCTTCCAAATATAAAACATTTTCTAAGGGACTTTAGTGCATACATTTATAAAACTAAAAACAATATATTATTTCAAGTACAAAACAATTAACAAATAATATTCAAACCATTCACCTTCAAGAATATTTCATATATTTGCTTCAATTTGAAAAAATGCACTACACACACACACACACACACACATGTTAGGTTATAACAGTATATTTTCTTTCCTTACTAGTTGAGTCCTTCAACCTAAAAGCACTTTATTTTTATAATAATCATACAATATTTTTGAAATGTATGTAATATGTACTTTTTGTCTAGGGCTTTCTGCCATGTTTATTTCACCTTGACTGTTAATTATGAGGGTAAGGTTTTATTTTATTGGGGGTTAAAAAAAACCTCCGTCCCGGATTATTTCTGTTGTAGTTAGTGTTTTTGTGTTGATGAATTTATGAAGCGTACTCATTAGACAGTAAGTGGTATGTATGCTATTTTGGTGATTATAATTAAATGGTTAACTACTGGGATTAGTTTTAAAACGATGGAACTAAAGCAAAATATAGTTGAGTCTTAATGTAAATGTTTCACTTTTAACTAATAATAGTACAAATTCGATATCATCATCAACTGTTTCAATCTCATGGCAGGTTCAGTTTAGTAAATGCCTCCATTTTTCTTCTTTATTTGTGTCTATTCTTCTCAACCCACTTGAACATTTGCAGTTTTTGTTCCTATCTTCTTACATCTCTTGGATATTCTTTATTCTTAATGATATTGAAAGAATAAACCATTGATATCCCAATCCTTAGCCCTTAAATCTCAGTAAATGAAAAATTATGATATCCAAACAAACTGGCATATTTCAGAATGTGGTTAGTTTTCACCGTGACCACTACTGGATATTTCAGAATGTGGTTAGTTTTCACCATGACCACTACTGGATATCTCAGAATGTGGTTAGTTTTCACCGTGACCACTACTGGATATTTCAGAATGTGGTTAGTTTTCACCATGACCACTACTGGATATTTCAGAATGTGGTTAGTTTTCACCATGACCACTACTGGATATCTCAGAATGTGGTTAGTTTTCACCGTGACCACTACTGGCTATTTTTTCCATTTCGCTTTAGTGCCGGTAAACTTTCAAAAATGTTCTCAACAGGACCAAGTTTTGTTCTAGAGATCTTGGTAAATCAGATATGGTTGTTTTGTCTCATTATTTTACTATCTACATTTCTTAGTTTTTTTTTTTCAAATCACGTCACAGCACTTTTTATTAATAAATAACATGAATAAATGTGAGGTTTGATGTATAGATAAAAACTGAAATTGTTAATGTTGAGAAATCTGAATCGACATTCAAGAGAAATTGGAATTTTAGTATAAATATGACATTTGCCTTTGAATTTAGTACAATCGAGGAAAAGCTATAAAGTTGGATGGAGTGGAACTGAGAAAGGTACAGGGAGTACAGAGATATTAGAGATGGGAGGAGTAGATAACAGCGAGTATGCAAGTGAGAGGAGAAGAATGGTGGAAGAAGGAAACAGGAAGACGGAGGCAGTTTACTAAACTGACCAGGCCACAGGCTGGAAACATGATTATGATGATGATGATGATCAAGTGGTTAAAAGATAACTACCACACACAATCTTAGTTAAAATAGCTAAAATATTTGATCCCAAAACGTGGCTCTATATAAGCTTAGTTTCTTATATAAACAATTAAAAAATGCTCAGTGCTTCACTTGGGACTAAGAATGCACAAATGGCCGAGGTAGCTGTTAGCGCAAAGTAACTTGTCCTTGCCATCCTACATCTTTAACATATATTTTGTTTTAGTCCCATTGTTCATATTAGCTAGTTGGTAGTGGTAGCTATTGCGAGAGTTTAATGTGTGTTGGCACTACTGAATCTCTCTCGAATGCAACACTTGCCATAATTTTTAAAGACTGCAAGATATGTGAAGAAATTGCTCAAAAGGTTATAGTTGATTTTATTACGACTATTATTATTATTTCAGTGGTATGTGTCTGGTTTCGTGGGTTTTAGACTGACAACACACAGGAGGGGAGTAACTATTAGGGTGCAATTCTCGTTTCGTAAAATCATTATTAAATCAAACTGGGCCCTATCCTCCTCTGGAGTCTGGAATTTTTGTACTGTGTTGCGCACCTTCTAGGGATATGCATCCAATATCATATAATCTGTCAAATTGGGCTATTTTGGCTCAATAATTGTTAAGGCTTGTCTTCATTCACTATCATTTAATTGGCTAAATTACTTAGCCATGTTGTGTTGGGCTTGAAATGACCCCATTTGACAATTAATATAGTTTTGTAGATCAATTTTTATTGTATTCTCAGTTTGAAGAAATTGTCCAATTGGAACTAATATAATTTTTATTATTTAAACTGCTCTGAAGTGTTAATTTGCTATTTGTGGGTGTATATTAGATTTAATGAAGTTTATGTGTGTCCTGGGTTCATGACTGATTGTTTGTATTGTGAAATTTACTGGCCAGGAAATTATATTTGTGTAAAATGTTTGTGTACAAGGTGTTTTTTGAGAATTTTACAATAGATTAAAAAAAAATCTTCCTTTGATTATCTTTGTACTCAACACTATTAGCAGTTTAATGATTTAATATAATTTATAGATTAGTTGAGAAGATTTGTCAAAGGAATTGTACCATTGTTTACCTGGTGGTGGGTTGGCAAATGAACATGGTAAAAGATTCAATGAGGCTTGTGTTGAATTGATCATTTTACTAATCTAAATCTTCATTTTACCTGCAAATCCCAAATTTTGAATTTGAATCTTGTAAGTAGTAATGAACTTAAAAAGGAAATAGGAACAGAAACCAAATGGTAACATTTATGCATTCACTTAAGTGTTAAATAACTGGTTTGGGGTTTGGTTATCAAGTTTGTACTATAATTACCTTATTGGTTCAAATATAGTATAGCCTCGCACATATGATTTTAAAATTTTGAAGGTGTTCTCTATGAGGTCTTGAGTTAAATATTTAAAAAATTTGACCCAGTTTTATTTTATCTTTATGTATCTTCTTCTCATTCCCTTGTTTACTTGAGACTCTGAGGAAATCTCCTTTTCAACACGATTATTCACCTGTGCGACTGTCATGGGTGGTTTGTTAATATCGCTAGCATCGAATTACTAGTTCAGTGACATTGAAGGGTGGAAATTATCTTTCTTTGTCTTGACCTTGAGAACATTCATTGACATTGAAGGGTGAAGTCCTCTCTCTTTGTTTTGACCTTGAGATCATAATTAGATACATATCATGATTCCTGCGAACCAATCGGTATAGTTCCAGCATGTTATGAAATAGACTTTTGTTAAAATCAGACTTTTTTTCTGTGTAGAATGTTAAATATTTCAGCTGTGGCGGTAACTGATCCTGGGCTCATTAGTCTTTATTATTAGTACCTTGTATTACTACCCTTTCGGGTTATACGCACTTGCGCTAATGTGTAATGGTGGGGTGATTGTGATATGAAATGGAGGACCTACAGCTTAACGTGGGATCCGAACCACGGTGGAGGCCTGGCATTCCACACATTCACAAGTTGTGATTAATACACGTCTTGTCAGAGGTGAAGGAAGGGTTTGGCTATCAGATAAATCTGTGCCGGGACCGAGGATTGCACCCCAGTCCCTAGCACAGAAGTCGGACACCTTACCCCTAGACCACCAGGTCACTCACCTCATTAGTCTTAAATCCAGACGTACTCCTGAGTGAACCAAGATATCAGACTTACATGATGGATGATAATTTGTGTTTACATCATGCGGGGTTTTACAGTTAATATATATATGTATTTATTAATTTAAACCCAGAAGAAGAACAAGGCCATTTTTATTAACATGACACATACATATTAACATATGTAACATACTCCATCATTAGACTGTTCATGTTGCCAAGGTGTATTCAGAACTCTTCTTGCACTCGTGCAGACAGCATCACAGCATCTTCAAGACAAGTTAATATTTAACTATCTATAATTGCATTATTTATCGGGAATTTTCTCTAATTCTTAATAGTGTTTTCTTAACTTGTAACCATAACACGTTTCATTTGTTACAAGGACTATGACCTGAGTCTCTACTCTCGCAATAGACTGAACTGCTGATGTATGACATGGAAGGTTTGGGTTCGAATACCAGTCGGGTGGTTTTCCACTTTTCCTTCACACAAATGCAGCTAAATTTCAAGATTCCTCATCTTTAACACATTAGCTTTACATATGTGTACATATATGAATAACCTGAGCAGACCTTGAGATGTGGGGACAATCAGAATCACATTCACGTAAATTTTTTTTAAAGCTTACTACAGGCTATACTTATATTTACTAACTACGCAAATCTTTTAGAGATAAGAAAAGTTGAATTATTAGGAGGCATACCCACATTTGGGTGGAGGAAAAGTGGAAAACCATTTAGAAAAAAAACACCTCATTACACCTAACTGGGATACAAACTTTAGTATCCCCATCATCTGTATTCTAGTCTATAGCGAGCATGAAGCATTATATCATGGATCCACCAAGGGTTTTATGGTAATCACGTATAAAATTTGTTGATTCTTAAAAGAAACCACAAAAAAAGAGTGATGTTAACAATTAAAAGTTACCCAATCCTGATTATTGCTTTTTAATTTGGATGCCAGAACTTAAGACAGTGAGATTATAGAGGTGAGAATCGAGATTCGAAAATTGGGATATCAAGATTAACTATTGCTTATTTTGATACCAGTAAGAATCAAGTTTGAGATAATTAGATTTAATTATGTTTCTTGATGACTACTGACCTCCTGAATGGATCTGGATGGCAAATCTCTGGTCAGGTAAATACAGCCCCAAATCGACCCCACTATACAAATGCTGAAACAATCCAAACACAACAGCGAATCAGGATTAAATTAAACAAAAGGAACTGATCCTGCAAGGCAGTGGTTCATAACCTTTTCAAATCAACATAATTATTTGTTCCGACACCTGTACTCGGTCATTGATCCTTGCCTACTAGGCCTATGTGTCCTTAGTTTGATTGTCGGCATGGTCACTTTGTTTTTTATCGTTGGCGAAATTGTATTTTCATCTTTCACAAGGGTGAATTAGTGACTGGATGGTGTCTCTGTTCTAGATTTAAGTTAGTTTATAAGTTATGTACTGATATAATCAGTCATTTCAGAAAGTGCACTTCACATACTTCAAATAAAAAACAAAGTTATGTATGAAAGACTGGCAAGATGTGAAGATTGAGGGACGAGCCTACATTGTCCAATACCAGGTGTGATTTAGGTCAAATCTAGGTACTGGATACTATTTCACAAACAATTCCTACTAAGATTGTTGAGGTTTGAAATGGACCTCCCAATAATAAATACTTTCCCCCATATGTGTATCAAAGCAAACTTAAATCTAAATCATCTTAAAATAAAATCCAAGGGAAAAGAAGTAATAACTAATTGCACATACTTTCCTTAAATGCAATTATAACCACTACTAAGAATCCCTTTGTGAACAGGCAGTCATATACTCAAGGACTTTATATCATCGGTTGGAGGTGCAAAAGATTCTTTTAAAATGAGAAGCCAAGATTGAAAGCTGCAAAGTCAAAACTGAAGTTGAAGATCAGGTATTTGTTGTCACATACCTTTACTCTACATCCATTACTGTTCCAGCCTGTGGCCTGGGTTGGCCTTTCGTAACTTCATATGCCTTATAATATAACTTAAGACTCGGACAGCCACAACATCCAGCCCTCAGCCGTTAGTTTATCATATTTTCATGAATGATAAATTTTTCAGCCATGGCAGAAATCAAATCCGGGGCCCTTTGCTCAGTAGGCAGACACGCTACAAGGAAGATGTCAGATTGTTGTTGTCAAATATAAAGAGTTCTGATTTTAGACACTCTTTTAAGTACATTTTGATAAAGATAATAGTTTAGGTAAATAAACAAAGCCCACTATATTATTTTATAGTAATAAACAAAGCCCACTATATTATTTTATAATAATAATAATATTTAGCACCGCGTCTTACTACCCGTTCGGGTTATATGCTTTAAGTACTAATTACGTTGATGGATTTAGGAATTGGGAAGGTTGAATTAGAGGAAGTGAACCCGCATTTGCGTGGAGGGAGAGTGGAAAACCATTTAGGAAAAACCACCCCAATTCACCCGTGCGAGATTCGAACCTCGATCTCCCCGTCCTCGGCAGTCGAGCTTAACACGACAAGCGCGTTACCCGCCTCGGTGGCGTAGTTGGCTATTATTTTATAGTAATAAACAAAGTCCACTATATTATTTTATAGTAATAAACAAAGCCCACCATATTATTTTGTGGTGATATATCTGAATCTATCTTTGCTTATGTTACATATGTCATTTAATCACCAGTCAGTATTAAAACACTGTTTAGTAGCTGTTTAAAAATGATTGTATGTTTAAATATGTCATAATTAATGAAATATCTCAAATATGTTCATAATATATATATGTTTTCTTCTTTTAAATGTACCGAAGTTGCAAGCTTTGAAGTCAAAGCAAAGGAGATTTGAACTTCAACTTTGACATTTTGACACCCCACCCCCCTATTGTGTTTAGGAGCCTGTAATTTCAGATTCAAGGCCCAGAAATTCCTCTGAGATATTGCGAGGAGAGGAGTAAACCACCTTGACGACGTATCCGGCCAAGTTGTCCAGTCCGTACTCTCCAGAGAGGTGGTCCACACCGTGGTGTCCTGTCCTGGGGTTGAGAAGGTGAACACCAGAGCGTAGGATGTCTGCTCTCCCACCACGGGACTGATGGGTCTGGTCCAGACCTCGTGGGATGAGTTCTGGGGAGGAAAGAAATAACTACAGTCCAATTTTTGTGGGAATATGACCTTATAAACCTGAGAGCTAGATCAAGGTTACTAGAAAATTCTACTTTTAATATTAGAAGAAGCTCTATCTTGACAGCTAGAACAGTCACTAGATCTACTTTCCTAGGAAGAAGCCTCCTCATCTGAACAACTTAGAGTGAACAGTTTAACTATGAATTCTGACCTAACTTCAATATAGGAAAACCTTATCTGACAGCTGGAACAGTTACTAGATCTACTTTCATAGGAAGAACCTTATCTGACAATTAGAACAATTACTAGATCTACTTTAAATTAATCAAACATTACGTCAGAAAGTGTTCCCTAAACAAAGGTACCCGTCTCACCCAGAATATCCTGCGCCCCATCCTGCCCAGAAGGGTCCTGGTTCACCGCTATGACATCCTTGTTTTTCAACAAGGTCTCATCGCCACCTCCCAGTTCATCGAGCTTGGTGCTCATGATCAGGGGCGAGGCCATCACCGACCACAGAGTCATCTGCTGCCAGCTCCTCAACATTGCCTTGTTGCCGACAGTGAGCTGTGATTGGCCAAACACAGGTTGGTATCAAGTAATACACTAAGAATATCAGTTAAAACAGACCAGGTGATGGTCGTAATTTATTTCTGGACCTCTCCCAAATCTAGTCTTGGCAATTCTTCGAAATAATGGCTGTCAATTTTTTACTCCCTCGCACTATTTTTTACTTTTTTCTAAATAAACCTGTCTTACTACCGTTTAAGGTTATATGCATGTGTATTAGTTACACTAATGAGCTAGTTATAAGCAAGGTTTAATTGAGAGAAAGTGTACCTGCATTTGTGTAAAGAGAAAGTGAAAGCCATTTCGTAAAAAACCACTCAGTACACCTGACCGGGATTTGAACCCTGATATCCCTATCATTGGTAGTCTAGTCCAACACAAGAGTGACACATACACCATACGGCTACTGTAGCAGGTTTTTACTTTCTTATCTAGAGAAAGTATTTTAATTGCTAAAATAGCTGACCTTGAGATTCTGATTAATATTGCCATTTTTGTTCCCCTCCCCACCCTCTACTCTGAAAAGCAGGTATTATAATTCTGAATATCTTGCTATTTCAATGGAGCTACAGCCAACATTTTGGATAGATTTTGTCTGAAGCAAGTTTAATACTCCTGCCATGATTGGAAATCCTGATTTTAATTCTATCCCTAAAATTAATATTAGTTTGCTTATGAACTATTTTTAAAAACTCTCAATTTTTAAAATTGGCCGTTACAGTTTTGTTTTGGAATTTGTTTTACATCTCCCTCAGACTCAGTATATGTTCCTCCGACCCTTGTCATCACATCCTCCTCAGACTCAGTATCCGACTCTTGTGAACAACTCACCACGTCAGGATCGTTCCAATGCCCTGGTCCTGCCAGAGGTACGAAGGTGTCCTGGTTCTCGGCCATGTACTCCACAATCTTCACCAGATTGGTGTATCCATCCACTATGTCTATATATGTCCTCCAGGAGTTGCACAAGGCGGGAATGGACGACCAATCAGGCTGGAAGGAGCAGGAATACCTATATTATCTGTTTACTTGACTTTTGGGAAAAATTAATCTGGACAGGGATGCGAATAATTCTGTTAGTATCTTCTCTTATAAACTCCCTCCACATTTTAACCTTATTCTCCAAAACAAATTTGACTAGTAAACTGGCCCGAATCATCGAACCAGGATTTTGCTATCTTAACTATGAGTCATCACATTTCTGGAATAAATACCTTAAATGGAACAAGGCCATGTTATAATTAAAATAATAAAGTCACTCAGGAATTAATTTATACAGTCCAATTTTTATAGCAAGGTTGAAAAGTTACTAGATATACTTTCATAGTAGGAACCTTATCTGACAGCTAGAACAGTTACTAGATCTACTTATCATAGGAAGCATTGACTGACAGCACGTTTATAGATTCTACTTTCATAGTAAGAAACCATTTTCTGAACACTAAAGCTTACGAGATTTTTTCCATGGAAGAATCCTATTTACAGCTAGAACAGTTTACTTAGATCTATTATCTAAAGAACATTAAATGGAAGTCCTATAAAGTTATTACGATCTCACTTTCATATATGAAAACCTTATTCTGATAGATAGAGACAGTTTACTAATCTACTTTTATATAAGAACCTTATTGACCTGCTAATGATAAGTTATGGATTATTTCAACTATTAAACTTAATGAGAGCTTTAAATGATTTACTGTAGTATTTACTTTCCATGGACACCTAACTGACAGTAGAACGGTGTCAGTCTACGTTCACATATTCGTAACCTGCAATGTATGTCCACTGTCCTTTTTGATAGATAGTTATGTCATAACATTAAAATAACAATAATTAAGAAAATGCTGTCATTGTTGACCATGAAAATATATATTTGTTTTTTTCGCAGGTTTTTTCCTTGCCAGAATCCTATTTATTGTATAAAAGTTTATTTTCTTTTGATTTTTATCTACAACTGAATCATTCAAGTATTTTTTTGTGAATTTGTTTTCCTAATAAAAGTTAATTTACATCTCCCTGTTTTCAATATCCATTAAAAATTGCCCCAGTTTCATGTTCTTCTCGATTGTATATAGATGAGGGAGTGACAGTTAAGTAAAATTAACTCTCGCTGAATTTAAAACTATAATGTAAATGCAGTGTCTGAATAAAATTGACCTGTAATGATAATTATGGGATTATTGTTCAACTATTCAACTAAAGGGAGAGTTCTTTTCCAAATGATATTTACTGTTATGTTGTTGGTAACCTCGTTCCCTGGCCACTCACACTGCAAGTAGACCGGTCGTCCAGTCTCGTTCAGAAGACGCCCTACTTCCGTGTAATCTGCAATGAATATGTCACTGTTCTTTTTGATCAAGTTAAGTTGGTCCACCTGGTCATTGGAACTAGTTGAACAGAGGTTTGTAACTCCCCAGATTCTTGTCTCATCTCACCTTGAATATCGGTGCTATAATCCGTGTTGCAGTTGTCCACCTTGAGGTAATCCACCTCCCACTCTGAGGCAAACTGTTTGATGTCTTGTTCCATGTGACCAATGAGGGCAGGGTAGCCGGCACATGTACTGGTGCCGTAGTTTGTGTACATCCCAAACTTGAGACCTTTGGAATGTATCTGGAACAAGGTACACACTAAACCTCATCAAAGTTTGGTGACCGTATTAAAGGAAATCACCCCAAAAGGGATTTGTTTTCCTACTTTTACAAATTTGCTTTTAGCCATTACTGGCATTGGATCTGACAATTGGTCACTCACGTAATCTGAAAGGTTCTTGAAGCCGCTGGGAAAGCGGTTGGGATCCGGTTGCAGTTTACCGTTGGTGTCCCTTTCTTTTGACACCACGCAGTTGTGACGTTGTCACAGACATAATGCAAACATGGACGATCTAGCTCACCTGATCTGGTCCCCTTTGACTGGGCTGGAACTCGACTTCATGAAACACGCACACTCTACTCCACTCAACATCACGCGGCTTACTGACCACACCGTGGCTCGAGGCCCGATTAGAGCAAGACTTGGACAATAGAACATCGAGATGCGCTAACCCGTATGCGCTGACGGTTGTGCTCGAGTGAAACAAGACTCATCCACCGGCGCGTGATTTGAAATTATCACGAGAATCGTCGAGACTTCTCCCGAAGCGACGTACACCCCTCTCCCTTCACCCCAGTGTGTTCCCGCCGTTTGTGAACACGTGATTGACTTTGTACTGTATATAACGGCTGGACTGTGTAGTGATGTCACTCATTTCTCTGCACTCGATTAGGTGAGACACTTGTCTTAGATTTAGGCGTAGGTTGCTGTTCGACGTATTCTAAATTATGTTTGGGTTAATTTGTTCAAAATTTAAGTTTCGACTTTAAATATAAATCATGATTACTAATAGCTATATTTCTCTGAGACTGCAGGATTTGCCTGTCAGCCATTATGGTTTATGCTCTAGCTTTTTCTTGGTACTTAACGTTGTGTCCGCCTCACGGACGGGTTGGAACTTTGGCATGGCGCCATCTTAGGGCGCTAATGGAACTTTAGCATGTCGCCATCTTGGGGCGCTAATTATTTCTGTTTAACGTGTAACTTACTTAAAATAATTATTCTGGTTGCTAAAGGTTAAATGTTTGTTACGATTGTAAATTTTTTTAAATTGTTATTCAACTCGGGGGGCGCGAGCCCGTGCACCCAGCACATTGGTCATTATAATAATAATAATTTAGATTGAACTAATTTGATTAGGAACTATTGTAACAGGTTAGGTTTAGGTTAATCATTTTCTCTGTCGCGCCTTATAATGGCGGCCTATTATAAAACTTTATACTTTTGTCAATGTAGTGTTACCATCACCAGGTCGTGTAGACATATATATATATTACTTGTATTTAACTTTCCTGCTAGGTTAGTCGCCTTCTGCGAGGGTCAATGTAATTATGACTACGTTGGTATTAATTGTTCTGTTTTCTCTTAACGACTTGGGTCTTGCCCCTTTATTTATTGTTTATCTCGGCCCTTATCGGCCAGTCACTCGACTTTCCTAGAGTGCCTCGCTCTTGTATGTCTGCGAGTTGTTTGTTGAATAAAATAAACTCTCTTGTAACTAACCTACCTTCTATTTATTGTAATTTGAACCTATCTGATCATATGAAGGGGGGTTACAAGAGAGAAGCTGCGCCACTCTGCTCTCGCAGAGTTGAGTGGGGCACTTAATAGGGTATTAGGTATAGTTAGGAGAGAAAATAGGGTCCGCCTGTCTGCAGTATTGTTGGATGATTGATATTGTATTGATTCTTGTTTGTTTATGTTTCATGACTCCGTGACCATGGAGACCACTCCTGCAACTGCCATGTCCACTTTGACCACATCTAAGACTGCTGTCTACCGCCTGAGCCGGGACGAGTTGACAGCTGAGCTGACTTCAAGGGGCGTCTCCTTCCCTCCCAATGCTACTGTGGGTGAGCTCAGATCTAAGCTATGTGGGGGGATTAGCGGGACTGGGGAGGCTGAGACTGACTCGGGTATGGACAAGATTGAGGATGGGAATCCACCCCCTTTAGCGACAACCGCTCCTCCTCCACCCCCTTCACTAGTTAAATGTCAGAACAAAGTACTTATGGAGATTTTGAATCGGACCCCTGTTTGCGACGGTCAAGATCACGCTACTCTGTTTAAATTTATGGTTGAGATCAACAGAGCATATTGTCTAAAGTTAGCGAGTGATAGTGAATTTTTGATTCTGTGTTTGGCCAAAACTTCTGGTTTTTTAACCCAGCTGTTCTCCCGTGGGATTCAAAATGGTTTATCTTGGAGATCACTTACTGACCTCATTTTAGAAGCGCTGTTACCCAGTAGGGCTAGAGAAAGGTTATGTAAGGAAGTTATTCACAGGTTTCAATATCCCCACGAATCGTTGAGAGATTTTATTTTATCTATCACAGAGGCAGCTCAAGTTCTCAATAGTGGTCTGGGGGAAAGTGAGATCGTTGATATTATTCTTGAGAATGTGTCGCCCCTCACCCGGCGACATTTTGTATTTACATGTAAGCCCTGTACGGTACTTGAACTTTTCTCTCTAGCATCTTCGATTGAAAACACCCTGCTCGCCGAACAGGAGTATTTAAGTGCGCATGCGCCGGCGGCATTAAACCGCAGACGCACGGGTTCAACTCCCGAACCTATGAATACGGCCTTGTCATTAGCGCCTGTACTACCGGGCGATCGCGATGCTAACACTCCTAGGGACAACTTCAGGCCTTCGGGTTCTGACAACCGTGCGCCCCGCGACCTCTCGCGCATGAGATGTTTTCGGTGTAGAAGACGGGGTCACGTACAGAGACAGTGTAGATCGGGAAACTTATAGGGCGCGCTCGTAGTCGTGGTCCGGTCGTGCCCACTTGTATTAAACCACGTGCTCCTACTCCTGTAGTTCAGATCCAGGTAGCCCAAAATTATTGTGTTGCTCTTTTAGATACAGGAGCCAGTCACTCATTTATATGCCGTGAGTTTTTGCGCCAGTTAGAGGGTAAAACAAAAATCGATTATAGGTCGATAGGTCCTAAGATTTACGCCGTGGCTAATGGGCAGACTATCTTGGTCGATTGTAAAGTAGTGCTCTCTATTAAGATAGAAAGATTTGCCTGGAAACGTCCATTCTTTGTTATGCCAGAACTTCCCTTTGATGTTATTCTGGGACTGACTTCATGTTCGAGACTGGAGTCAAACTTGACCTGAGACGCTTAGGAATATCTTTTAGTTTTGAACCTAGTTTGTTTATTCCGTTTTGTGTTGGGCACCATCCTCGCAGGTTGTTCCCCATTGTCGAGGAACGTGAAGCGATAGATCGTTTGATAGCTCGATTCCCTGACGTCATCACTGACAGATGGGGCAAGTGCGACATTTTGCCGTACGACATTGTGGCGCAGGACCACATTCCTGTTAGATCTGGTCCCTACTCCTGTGCACCCCCCAAACTCGAGATATTTAGAAATCTTATCATGGACTTGGAACGAAAGGAGGTTATTCGTCCCTCCAAATCCCCATACGCAAGTCCTGCGTTCATTATTCCCAGGAAAGGTCATGGGCATCGCTTGATTGTCGATTATAGAAAGCTTAATAAAAAAATAGTGTTCGACCCATACCCCATGCCTAGCATAGAGTCCGCCTTCCAACATCTTGGCGGAGCCAAATATTACAGCTTGATTGACCTTAATGCGAGCTTTCTGCAATGTGCTCTCTCAGAGTCGTCTAAGAAATTCACCGCGTTTATCACCCCCTGGCAAGTCTACGAATTCAACCGAGTGCCGTTAGGGATAAGTTGCGGGGGCAAGCGTTGAGTAGAGTCTTAGACCATATTTTGGCGGACCTGAAATACAAATTCGTGTTTAACTACCTTGATGATATCTGCGTTTACAGCAAATCTTTTGATGACCATTTGCGTCATGTTGAGGTAGTGTTGAGGCGCCTGCGCGAGGCTGGGTTGACTGTAAACCCGGAGAAAGTCACATGGGCGAAGAGATCTATCCCATATCTTGGCTATATCATTTCTGAGGGTAACCTGCTCGTTGACCCGGATCGGGTTAAGCCTATCTTGGATTTTCCCGCCCCAAAAAACATAAAAGGGTATTACGGTTTCTAGGTATGTGCGCCTACTACGCTAGGTTCATCCCGAACTTCTCTGACTTAGCCAACCCCCTTAACTCCTTGAAAAAAAAGGGTGCCACCTTTATTTGGGGTTCTGCCCAACAGCAGGCTTTTGTTGCGCTTAAGCGCCACCTAGTGTCGCCAGCCGTGCTACGCATGCCTGACTTTTCTCTGCCTTTCCAACTACATGTTGATGCCTCCTCTGTAGCGCTAGGGGCGGTTCTCTCTCAAACGACTTCCGAGGGAAGTAGACCTGTAGCTTTCGCCAGCAGAACTTTGAGCCCTGCCGAAAGAAAGTATAGTATATATGAAAAGGAATGTCTCAGCTGTATCTTCGGCATCGACAAGTTCGCTGACTATCTAGAGCTTCGCCAGTTTGAGTTGTACACTGACAACATGGCCCTCAGCTGGATGTGGAATCACCCGAAACAACTAGGGAAAATTGGACGGTGGGTTTGGAAGCTATCCAGGTTCAAGTTTACGACCCATCACGTTGCTGGGAAACTTAATGTTGTCGCTGACGCTTTGTCTAGGATGTGTGAGGATAAGGAACCTGTAGGAGAATGTAAGGAGGATGGCTCGTTATTTGTTATCCATACGATTCCCGAATCCTTTATCTCAATCAAAGACCATCAGTTGATGGATCCGTGTTGTAGACAGATCGTTGACAGGATCAAGCGTGGAGAGAGGATTGGGAACTACGAGATCTTTAAAGACCTCTTAGTAGTTCGTGTCAAGGGTAGGATAAGATATTTTGTGCCAGAGAAACTTAGGCCTATGTTACTTAAATATTTCCACGACTCCCTTTTTGGCGGCCATTGCGGTGTCCTTAAGACCGAACGCAAGATTTCTAAGGAATTTTTTTGGCCCTTAATGCCTAGAGACGTTAGAGATTGGGTGCGCAAATGTGAGCCGTGTCAATTGGCCAAACCGGCGCGTAATTCTAAAATAGGGTTTCACTCCGCGGATGTTGCTAAGCAACCGTGGGAGAAAGTTTTTGTTGATTTCGTCGGCCCCCTTACCCGCTCTACCCAAGGGAACACCTCTATACTCGTCGCCATGGACGCCTTCTCTAAATTCGTCATACTCATCCCCCTAAGGAACATGAAGGCAAGGACGACTGTTAATGCTCTGTGCAGGCGTGTTTGGGCGATTTTAGGGACCCCAAGGGTCATAGTAAGTGATAATGGACCGTGTTTCCGTTCTAAAGCTTTCGGAGATATGTGTTTTTCGTGGGGGATAAGACACGTTACCACTAGCCCGTACAACCCATCGCCGAACCATGTAGAAAGGTTTAATCGTAACCTAAACGTTGCCTTGACGATCTTTCACCACCTGGATCACACCCACTGGGACCAGGACTTAGACGTTTTGAACATTGCTTTTAACGCCGCTTTCCATGAGTCAGTCAAAGCCACTCCTTCCTCTATCCTCCTCAATAGGGACCTGAACCACCCATTATTGTTTAACTGGGATATTGACCCACTCCTTAATGACGCAGGTGATTGTTCTTATGAAAAGAAATGTGAGGTAGCTTTTTCTAACCTCCTGAAGTCCCAAAGGAAGGTTGCCGCCACCTATAACCGAGGGCGTATCCCTGTCCCATTTAAACTTGGGGACGTTGTTGTGTGCAAGTGTTTTCCTCTTAGCTCAGCTGCTGACAAGTCTTCGGCGAAGATGGCGTATAAGTGGAGTGGTCCCTGGTCAATTGAAAGATTTCTTACACCTGTTTCGGTATTGTTAAAAGAAGTATCCGACCCATCTTTGACACGTAGAGCACATGTCAGCCACCTAAAGGCTGCAGGGAAATGAGTCAATTGACCCCGTGCTGTGTGTCGTCTGTTTGCTTAAGTGTACTTTTGTGATTTAATTTTGCGTTCTTAAGTGCATGTTTCTAGGTATTCTATATTGTTGTATATATAATTTATATAAGGGAAGGGTACCACCCCCTGGTATTGTTAGGATAAATTTGTAGTACTGTAGGGCCTAGGTATGACTTTGGGCAGAAACTTGTGTTGGACTGTTTATAATAAAGCGTGTGTCGGGTCCAAAGTACATGGTGCAGAACGTTCGCCCCACCGACTGGACTACCTCTAAGTGCGTGTGAAGCGGCAAACCCACCTTTCCTCATTCGTGGAAAGTCGTCGCTAAACAGAGTTGTGGGTATCTCTGTGACTCGTGCTGGTAGACAATGTTAGTGCTACGCAACTGCCACAGTAACTTTCAAGGATGGCTGCGCTAACTGATAAACTTTACAATTGGATGTGATGTTCACGTGTAAACTTTTGTTCTCAGAGACTTCACCTATTCGGCCTTCGGTCCCCCCCTTTTCTGCCCTGCCCTTTCCTTCCCCTCCTTTGTTCCTGTACACTCATCGGCAGTCAATGATCGCCCAGCTGGGCGTGGCGATGAAGCTTCCCTGGTGGTTAAAGCGGGCCACCTTACGAGCATATGCTGTCTCCCTGTCAACCCGGGATGACGGTGTGTTGGAGTGAGCGTGTGAAGCAGAGGTCTACCCCCGGAGTCCAGTTATTCGTCATCTCCCGAACCTGCATCTGGCCACCTAACATGGCCTCGGAGGGTACCGGAGCCGCCACCCACCCTCTAGTCAGCGGTGAACATCGGGGAAGGCGCCTCCCCGTGTCTTCACCAAAGGCTAAGGACGTCCTTCTTCTCCGTCCAAGGGGGGACATTGTGACGTTGTCACAGACATAATGCAAACATGGACGATCTAGCTCACCTGATCTGGTCCCCTTTGACTGGGCTGGAACTCGACTTCATGAAACACGCACACTCTACTCCACTCAACATCACGCGGCTTACTGACCACCCGTGGCTCGAGGCCCGATTAGAGCAAGACTCGGACAATAGAACATCGAGATGCGCTAACCCGTATGCGCTGACGGTTGTGCTCGAGTGAAACAAGACTCATCCACCGGCGCGTGATTTGAAATTATCACGAGAATCGTCGAGACTTCTCCCGAAGCGACGTACACCCCTCTCCCTTCACCCCAGTGTGTTCCCGCCGTTTGTGAACACGTGATTGACTTTGTACTGTATATAACGGCTGGACTGTGTAGTGATGTCACTCATTTCTCTGCACTCGATTAGGTGAGACACTTGTCTTAGATTTAGGCGTAGGTTGCTGTTCGACGTATTCTAAATTATGTTTGGGTTAATTTGTTCAAAATTTAAGTTTCGACTTTAAATATAAATCATGATTACTAATAGCTATATTTCTCTGAGACTGCAGGATTTGCCTGTCAGCCATTATGGTTTATGCTCTAGCTTTTTCTTGGTACTTAACGTTGTGTCCGCCTCACGGACGGGTTGGAACTTTGGCATGGCGCCATCTTAGGGCGCTAATGGAACTTTAGCATGTCGCCATCTTGGGGCGCTAATTATTTCTGTTTAACGTGTAACTTACTTAAAATAATTATTCTGGTTGCTAAAGGTTAAATGTTTGTTACGATTGTAAATTTTTTTAAATTGTTATTCAACTCGGGGGCGCGAGCCCGTGCACCCAGCACATTGGTCATTATAATAATAATAATTTAGATTGAACTAATTTGATTAGGAACTATTGTAACAGGTTAGGTTTAGGTTAATCATTTTCTCTGTCGCGCCTTATAATGGCGGCCTATTATAAAACTTTATACTTTTGTCAATGTAGTGTTACCATCACCAGGTCGTGTAGACATATATATATATTACTTGTATTTAACTTTCCTGCTAGGTTAGTCGCCTTCTGCGAGGGTCAATGTAATTATGACTACGTTGGTATTAATTGTTCTGTTTTCTCTTAACGACTTGGGTCTTGCCCCTTTATTTATTGTTTATCTCGGCCCTTATCGGCCAGTCACTCGACTTTCCTAGAGTGCCTCGCTCTTGTATGTCTGCGAGTTGTTTGTTGAATAAAATAAACTCTCTTGTAACTAACCTACCTTCTATTTATTGTAATTTGAACCTATCTGATCATATGAAGGGGGGTTACACAGTCACCTAGGATGATGTACTCGTATCCGGCGTCCTGGTATCCGTCTTCGGCAAACTTGTCCGCAGTGCTTCTGACGAGATCCTCACTAGAGGAGAGTGGAAACCATCTTAGCAAGACTGCTCCGAGTGTCTCTCGTTAGCCAATGAGGAGTCTCGTTAGCGTGTCAAGTCCTAAGTTTCTAGGATTACTATCATCTCAGATGTAAAGCTCAAAATAATATTCTAAGCTGATCAAATTATTTTTACTGAGCGAAAGGAGTAATATAAAGATATATTCCCATTTTACACTTGCATCACAACACCAACTATAGTATAGAAAAATCATAATTTAACTTTTTTAGTACAAGTGAGAAATACTCACATTACTGTTAGTCAAACAAAATTCCATTAGTCACACCTCGATGGACAAGAGTACCGATACTCACTTCAGACAGCCGTCGGGGAAGTTGTCACAGTTCACGGTACAGCGGAACAGAATCCCCATGGGGGTGTGAGCCCCAGTCCATTATCCAGCCCAGTTGTCACTGCTAGCAGACTCAGAACAGTGACCCAGATATGCAGCATCTGGTGGAGATAACTGTTTCTATGACAGGATTGCAGATGTTAACCACAGAAGATCCATTATACTATGTTTCTGACTGGGACATCATTGCACGAATTTTATATACGTGATGATAGTTTTAGACACAGCTAGGTAGTCCTGTTTGACTCTATTCATTTTTATTACACTCGAATTTTCATATGAATGGATAAATATGATCGCTAGTAGAGTTTAGATCGACTTTCATAGGAAGAACCTTATCTATCAGCTATAAACATTACTATATATACTTTCATAGAAATACCCTTATCTGAATGATAGAACAGTTATTAGATCTACTTTAATAGGAGGAACCTTATCTAACAACTAGAACAGTTATGAGATCTACTTTAGTATATTCATATGCAAATCATGTGGTCTTCAGCTGTGATTTTCGATATAAATACTATCACTATCTATTAAATAATAATAGTAATAGGTGACCTGACAGTCTAGGGGTAAGTTGTCAGACTTCTGTGCTGGCGGCCGGGTTCAATCCTCGGTCCCGGCAAAGATTTATCTGATTACCAAACCCTTCCTTCACCTCTGACAAGACATCTCGTGGATGTGGGGAATGCCAGGCCTCCACCGTGGTTCGGATTCCATGTTAAACTGTAGGTCCTCCATTTCATCTCACAATCACACTACCATTACACATTAGCGTAAGTGCGTATAACCCGAACGGGTAGTAAGACGCGGTGCTGATAATAATAATAATAATAATAATAATAATAATAATAATAATAGTAATATAATAAAATGTTTAATACAGACCACGACAAAATAATATGTTCGTATTTTATAAAAGGTTGCTCCAAATATTTATTAATAAAAAATAAAGCTATAAATGTACTTTCATGTTAAATTAAGTGATAAATGACAGCCTGGACCAAATACTTTTCGAATTTACGCCCCAATACTCTACCACTTGTTCCAGGGCCACTTTTCACCATTTGTTGTTAAATGAGTCTCAGCTCCTGATTTTACTTGGATTAAGCGCTATCCATGGGATGAGACAGGTTCTTAAGGTCATTCTTTACTATTTAAAGGAATATGGAGGAAAGGCCCCAAACGAAGGCAAAGATTGTTTACATATTTGAAACAGGTTCAGAGTAACTCACCTTTTCTCTTGTGAAGATTGATTGTTTATTAAGAATATATTTTTATTTTATTTTAAAAACCTTGTGTCTAGTAGACAGAACATGAACCAGTCGATGATGAAGTATTACTTGTGTGGTATTTCGAGGGATACTTGTGGTTTATATTTGAATCAATTCAAGTAATCTTTGTTCACTATCACTAGATATTATATTGGATAGTAACATGAGCTATCTATCAACAATAGTCACTCCATTTGATAATCAGGAGAATGTCGGTTATCATGCACACTATCACTTCAATTAACAATAATTTGATATATTTGTTGATTCTGGCAAACCATCAAATGATATTTAAATTAAAAATGGATTTAAAAATAAAACATTTTAAATTTATTGTGTTCAAAATGAAAGTTCTTTCCAGCCGAATATAATAATAGGTGAGGTCATAGTTGTGTCAATTAGCGGTAGTTCACCTGTATTAGTCTGGTGGGAAATAGGAGAACCACAGTGATACAGTCTACATTGCACTCTGCCAGTATTCGAACCTCGACCTCCATGTCAACGGCAATCCAGTGAGCTTAACGCCATAGACCATGTGACAACTGACAACCAATGGCTTTCTTTTTTTATTTGACTGACCTATTCCTAAAGTGTAACATCACTTTGAGTATCGAATGTTCTTTTTGACAAGTTCAAAGGTCAACGACAGAACTAAAAATATCTCTACCTTGTCTTTGTAGCAATCTTATCTACGTTTAAAAAAAGATTATGCAAACAATTTATTTTTCGTCAATGTTGGTTGATCTTGTCAAGTTTGTAATTTGGAGCTGGTTAAAGGAAAGTAATCTTAAAGCTACCACCAGGTTTGGATGAGTGGTCAGCACTCTTGAATCTGACTTCAGAAACTAGGGAACCATCCCAACCATTAGGCAATGGTTTGTTCTTAACACCTATGTGGTATGTTAATGTACTGACATATCGTTGTTGTGCTTAGCTTAAAGCTGAGTCAGAACTATTATGATTAAGTTATTTTGTTTGCCTATACAGAAAATAAAGTTTAACAATCATATTAAATTTATTTATTAAAGTTGGCCCATTCGCTCAGATTCGCTGAGTATAGGACCCTCTTTTAGTTGGAGTCCAATGGTTCGACTCCAGAAGGCGTTTAAATACATTTAGTTTCGGTGTATGTGTTGTACTAACACTCAGATATTACAATTCTTGATGCTAGTATTGCTGTCCTATCCAACACCTCAGATCAATTGGTACTGAACAAAGGGTCCCTGGTTCGATTCCTGCTATGGCAGAAAAATTTATCATTAATGAAAATATGGGTTTACCCTTTCACATTGATAAATTAACGATCGGGGACTGGATGTTTTCCCTGTTCTAATCTTAAGTTAGATTACAAGACATTGTAATGTAACTGATTTGCCCCTAAAAAGTATGTGAAAGCATTGACAATAATATCGTCCTAATTTTATAAACGTCTTATTTCATTTAAATTATATAGTATATTAAATGGCGCTTAAAGCACTTCTTCTTCTAAGAAGGCAAAAGCCACTGAACAGTGACGTCACGCACGTGACACCAGCCAAGTCAGTTTGACAATATATATAATTTTAATAGTAACTTCCTCTTCTCGAAGGTTCGAAGAGAGATTTTAAAATGTAACTTGAGTCATTTTCCGACTCTAGAAGCTTCGAGTAAAACAGAGATGTTTTTGTCTTGTATTTTGTTTTTCTAAACTAAACCTTCTCGAAGCTTCCATGACCAAGGAATATATACAAAGAATGGTGCAACGTAAAGGCAGTTGGCAGTTGGTGTCCAATACTGACAGAACTCACTTGGCGTCTAGCAACACCTGTCCGCGCTAGCCCGCGTATATATTTCGACATGATCTATTTTCTCATTAATTAAACTGATTCAGAAATAAAAAACATGTCAAATTGAAAAGTGTATTAATCATAATTCTTCAATAGGCGCCCATCGCGGTAACGTAATTCCAGAACGTTACAACATACGCAACCATGACAGGCCTAGCCAGCCGGTAATGGAAAATATATGGCTTGGATAAAAAACTGACCACAGACTGAAACAGTAAGGGATGTAACTAGTGTTGCTGCCCTAGGTTAAGTTAGTTTGCGGATCTATATCACTAAATGTATGTCTATTCTAAACAGAAATATTGAAGGCTGTTTAGTAGGTAAGGGGAAAATAATGGAAATAAATACTAACACATTTTTTTTAATAATTGTACACCAATATTTTAATAAACTTTAAGAAAACATTTAGCAGAAAATGGAGTAACAAACATAATAGCTATTGTAATAAAAAATATATTATTTTTTAATCATTTAAACAATAGCTATGAACTGGGATATTTTTTTTAAAATATAAATTTAAAAATAATCTTGTTTTTGAATAGTTTGTTTAGTTCAATACAATGGTGGAGTTGAATATCTAGATTAGACAACAAATAACAATGTAAATGAGAAGGTGACATTGTTACTGCAGGTAATTATCATTAGCTGAGGGCACATTTATCAGTAAATACAAAATTACACCTCTTGCTTTGACCCAGTCTTAAGTTTGTCTAAGTTGTTTAGTTTTTTACATTTGGTACACAAGCTATATGTAAATGTCATAAACCCAATACATTATGTTTAGAATAAAAGAGCTATACTCAATAATAGCTCTAATGCATACTAGAATAGATAGTTCTTAAAGTTCAAACTCGCATCACAGTAATCAAAATGTGGGATAAATTTAATATTGAAATAATCAAGTGCCTACGTTTTTAATTTTTATATTCGCTTAGGAAATTCTCTCACCATATAAAAAATATCTCCCAATTTTGTTTGGTATTAAATAGGAAAATAGTCTCGGCAAGAACTTGTTTCACAACATTTTATAAACTATCTTTGAAAGTGTAGCTATAGAAGGATTCTATTAAAAGATGGAATTTTAATAAAATACACTTTTTTTTTATCTTTTAACATTTACATTATTTTACTAGATTATTATTTCTATTAGGTCTTGAAATTATCTATCAAAAGCATTGTTTGAAGATCATGTTACTTGAGGTATGAACATTCTGTTAATAACATTTCTGTCAACATTACTGTATATTTACACTAGAGAATATCCTATATAAGGTAACATAATATTTTACGTGGCTATTTAAGTTATTATTTGCTATAGTCAGATTTATCTTTTCTTCTTCTTTGAAAACTTTGACGTTTTTTTACTTGCGGTAAAACACAGAAATGCATTGATGTTTTTTAGGACTTATCAACATTTCTTCACTTATTACATATAATTTAACAAACTAATAGAATCTCCCTCATATTTTCCACCATTTATATTCTTGTGCCTTCTAAAGGGTTTAGTTAAATCAGGAATTGAGACGATATTTAGGAAGCTTTCACCTTAATTTCTAACACTTATCTATAATACTAAGCCAAAATATATTAAAGTATCAACATTAAGTAAAAAAACAAGATTTTAACAACCTGTATTGCATAATGTTGTACTACTTATATTTTCCATTGGGTATTCTAGTTCTCCATTTTCCTTGTGATTCTAGCTCTCCTCCATTTCTCCTGGGTGATTCTAGCTCTCCATTTACCCTTGTGATTCTAGCTCTCCTCCATTTCCCCTGGGTGATTCTAGCTCTCCTCCATTTACCCTTGTGATTCTAGCTCTCCTCCATTTCCCCTGGGTGATTCTAGCTCTCCATTTACCCTTGTGATTCTAGCTCTCCTCCATTTCCCCTGGGTGATTCTAGCTCTCCTCCATTTACCCTGGTAATCTAGCTCTCCTCCATTTCCCCTGGGTGATTCTAGCTCTCCCATTTACCCTTGGTAATTCTAGCTCTCCTCCATTTCCCTTGGGTGATTTAGTTCTACCTCCATTTCCCTGGGTAATTCAAGCTCTCCTCCATTTCCCCTGTGTGATTATAGCTCTCCTCCATTTTTCCCTGGGTAATTTAGCTCTCCTCCATTTCCCTGGGTGATTCTAGCTCTCCTCCATTTCCCCTGGGTATTCTAGCTCTCCTCCATTTCCCCTGTGTATTATAGCTCTCCTCCATTTCCCCTGGGTATTCTAGCTCTCCTCCATTTACCCTTTTCAAACTATTTCTATGATCATCAATAAGAGATGAGTTGTGAAGACATCACTTATTGTCCTGTCCTAGCATTGCTATTTAGAGGTATTATTTGCCATGTAAGACTTTTATTTACAAACATATATTCCGAATTATGTTAAAACTCATGCAAAGAGTGTTACACAGGAACATTTCAGCTTGTCAGTAGCTACAGAGTGTGTGTGCATGAACAAACTTAAAACCAGGTCAAATAAGTTGAGTTTGTTGTTCTGAAACATATCACAAACAGTTTCATTTGGACATTTAGTCGTCGGACAAGACAACAAACTTACCCCTATTAACGTTTCATCTGTCCTCTTTTTACATTTACATGAGAGGCTGTTATTTTTTGAACGGAAACAATTTATATTGGCTTTAATAGAGAGTTGCATTATGGGAAAATAAAATACAACCGATGAAGAATGATTTAATCTAAATTATGTGTGAGTAAATGATTAAAGAGCTGAATTTTAATACAAGGGAAAAGTTTCAAATGGATATCATTCTAAAAATTTTTTTTTTAATAACCATAAAACTCTTTGACCTGTTTTAATCGAAACACTTTTGAAACACAAATTTAAGGGCGACTAATATTCTATTATTTAAATTGGTTTTCTATGTCAACAATTTGTAAACTTTTATTCTAACCGACCTTTTAGCCAAATAGGAACATCCTAGGAATAATTTATAAACAAGAAATACAAAATGAGATATGTGGAGTGAGACCTCATCATATTATTGTGATTTTACGAGTAAAATGTGTGTTTATATAATCACAACATACTCATTTTCAAAAATACCTTTCTAGGCTAAAAATGTTATAAAGACCGGTTGGATAAATATATAACATGTTTGGGCCTATAAGTGGATTAATCCACCTTAATTAGGTAAAATTCAATGGACACAGATTTAGTTATAAGGTTTATCATTTTCTATTCTTTCATTATAAATTTTGATATTTGTTTATACTTCTGGTAAAACACATAAATTCATTGTATTTTTTTTATGTATCAAAATTCCTTCACTTATCATAATTTGATAAAATGAAGTCTCACTCATATTTTCCACCATTTATATTCTCGTACCTTGCAAAGTGTTAATAAACTAAGGAATGTGCTCATTGTCAAAACACAGAGATTTGCGAGGATAAACAAAAATGGCCCAGAGTATGTAGAAAACTAGCCTACAGTCCAATTTTCTTAAGAAGGGCTCTTTAAAAAATACAAACACAGTTTTTGTAGACAAAATTTATAGCATTTTACATTATTATATTATTATTATTTTATATGTATTGATAATATCTATCAAAAAGGACAGCTGCAAATTACATGACTTGACATATGAATACCTGAAAATAGGTCAAGTAACTGTTCTAGCTGTCAGATAAGGTTCTTCCTATGGAAGTAGATCTAGTAACTGTTCTAGCTGTCAGATAAGGTTCTTCCTATGAAAGTAGATCTAGTAACTGTTCTAGCTGTCAGATAAGGTTCTTCCTATGGAAGTAGATCTAGTAACTGTTCTAGTTGTCAGATAAGGTTCTTCCTATGGAAGTAGATCTAGTAACTGTTCTAGTTGTCAGATAAGGTTCTTCCTATGAAAGTAGATCTAGTAACAGTTCTAGCTGTCAGATAAGGTTCTTCCTATGAAAGTAGATCTAGTAACTGTTCTAGCTGTCAGATAAGGTTCTTCCTATGAAAGTAGATCTAGTAACTGTTCTAGCTGTCAGATAAGGTTCTTCCTATGAAAGTAGATCTAGTAACTGTTCTAGCTGCCAGATAAAGTTCTTCCTATGAAAGTAGATCTAGTAACTGTTCTACCTGGCAGATAAGGTTCTTCCTATGGAAGTAGATCTAGTAACTGTTCTAGTTGTCAGATAAGGTTCTTCCTATGAAAGTAGATCTAGTAACAGTTCTAGCTGTCAGATAAGGTTCTTCCTATGAAAGTAGATCTAGTAACTGTTCTAGCTGTCAGATAAGGTTCTTCCTATGAAAGTAGATCTAGTAACTGTTCTAGCTGTCAGATAAGGTTCTTCCTATGAAAGTAGATCTAGTAACTGTTCTAGCTGTCAGATAAGGTTCTTCCTATGAAAGTAGATCTAGTAACTGTTCTAGCTGCCAGATAAAGTTCTTCCTATGAAAGTAGATCTAGTAACTGTTCTACCTGGCAGATAAAGTTCTTCCTATGAAAGTAGATCTAGTAACTGTTCTAGCTGTCAGATAAGGTTCTTCCTATGAAAGTAGATCTAGTAACTGTTCTAGTTGTCAGATAAAGTTCTTCCTATGAAAGTAGATCTAGTAACTGTTCTACCTGGCAGATAAGGTTCTTCCTATGAAAGTAGATCTAGTAACTGTTCTAGTTGTCAGATAAGGTTCTTCCTATGGAAGTAGATCTAGTAACTGTTCTAGTTGTCAGATAAGGTTCTTCCTATGAAAGTAGATCTAGTAACTGTTCTAAATGTCAGATAAGGTTCTTCCTATGAAAGTAGATCTAGTAACTGTTCTAGCTGTCAGATAAGGTTCTTACTATGAAAGTAGATCTAGTAACTGTTCTAGCTGTCAGATAAGGTTCTTACTATGAAAGTAGATCTAGTAACTTTTCTAGCTATCAGATAAGGTTCTTCCTATGAAATCAATGTTCCAGTTCAATATCCATATCAGTGCTTAACACAACAAAACATGTTTGTATTTTCTTAAAGGCCCTTTTTATGAAAATTGGACTACTCTCACTTCCCACATGAGGAGGTAATTAAAGTGAGGCATGTGAGTATCATTTGGAAGTGTCGCCCGAGTTGTGGAACCTGTTATACATGTTGAACCAGATCTGTGTACCAAGGCATCCCTCCGCATGTCACCATTGTTATTTATAAGTTGAATTAAAAGATTATATTTTAAATTATACACATGGTTATTCTAATATAATATTCTCCAGCTGGAGTAAACACTTGTATGTTCAAACAGTGGCATAGAAATGAATAGATAAATCCACTACTTTAATTGGAGTTACGTGTGATTGGCTAAACTTTGATTATTGGTAATAAAGAAATATTTATTTGAAAATCGTATACATATTACTGAGGTCGTACGGACTTGAACCGAGACCTCTGAAGGACGAGACCCAGAGTCTGCTGGTGCTCACAATGTCACAAGAATAAGCGCTTTGGTGATTTACTAGATACCACAGCTAAAGCTCAATAGGCCGTGTACGTCTAGTAATAGCCCCTCTAACTTCCGGTACAAACATCCGACTGGCAGGAACTGAAATTGCATCACAAATTCACAAATATTCTTTCAATTACAGTACATCCTCATCTTACACAGATTTGTAGATATGCGGTTGCAGTACCTCGACTAATGCCCAGCAACGCCACTATAAACTAAATAGACAATGTTCCTATTAAGTTGGCGCACAGCTGATAATGTAATCACCATTTTGTTGGTTTCTCAATTGACCACAACTTGAATTTTCTCAATGTTCTTCTTTTAATAAGCCGAACCTGTTAAGCTTTAATGTTGGTTTGAAACTAACATATATGGCAAGTACATTGTATCTAAACACCTCAAAAATGGAGTTTTTTCAACTTTCACAGAAACTTTTAGAACTAGGTTTCTCGTAAGACAAGGACTCATTAAATGAAATGCAAACCTAACTGCTCTATACATATAGTTATTATTAGTGTTAAGATAAATATTATAGTGTCTTTTGCACTTTTATCACTTGGGATGGTAATTTAATATAATTATATTATGACGGTAAACAATTATAGAAATATTGAACATATCATAAATATCCATTTTGTTTTTTAGTCTGATAAATTAAAATAAGCACTCACTGTGATAAAATAGTGATGTAATATTACAAAGAATTTTTTTTAAAAAATCAATATTTTTTGCTAAAAGTAAATAGTAAAAAGTGGTCCACAGCACTTTTAATATCAATGTAATCTTGACATAATATTTTAAGTTGTTTGAGCTGTAACTTTTTCCCAAATGTATATATTTCTTTAATTATTTAAGTAAATAGAATATATTTTCAACATAATCACTGGTAATCAATCATTATGCGATCGACCTTATGGGCACCACTGGTAGATACACATTCAAGATCACCAGACGCCCTTTTTACCCCCACATATCCTCTTTATTCCGGACATGTCCTCTTATAAGATAAATATAAGTTGTTTTTTTTTACTAAAATAGAATTGTCTGGGTTTTTAACCAACGATGTGGCCAATAACGAAACAAATTACGTACAATAGATAGTATTTAAGATTATATCTGTGCTAGATTTAGTTATTTAAAAAGGTCCACAGTGTCGGACTGTAGTGAAAGCACTGCTAATTGTTTTATTAATAGCTCTTATAGCTAGCGCTAGAAATTTGTTTTCAATTCTTAGTTGAGCTACTTCTCTTTTTCATTGCTAGTTTTATAACATCAACTGCCATTAATTGTTTGTTGTCAATTGTTATTTTTGTGAAGGGAAGTTATGATGATGAATGGAACAGTCGATGCTTAAATACTGTGTAAGTAATTTAAACCCAGGGACCATTAGTCAAAGAGGTACGGACAGCCCCGGATTTGACTGCGCCTACGCCCACGGCCCGATAAATGTTTGAGCCCCTTTGTTCTACAATATATTGAAAATGAACAAAACAAACCATTATGCTTTCTGAATTATTTAAAAAAAATCACTATTTTAAGAAATAGTACAATAAAGAGTATTTATTAAAGCAATAATTCTAAGACTACAACGAGAGATGTTTTCTGCTTTTTCACTAGCAAATGAAATAATAACATCTTCATAGTTTAATTTTACACCATCATTTTTAAGTGCAATAAGATATAGAATAAAATACAAATTAATAATTAAACAATAAATAAAAAACAAAATGTATTGTGCGGTAAAAATTCCCCTTTAGTTTATCAACATCCAATTTGGCGCATATTTAAAAAAATGTATCTATGAAAATTTGCCGCCGCGGGCCTACGCCTGTAATATCTTTTTGTTAGTCTCCTAAATAAAAAATTAACATAGATTATTTTTCATGTGTCCTGTTTTATATTCATTTTATTATTGCTCTAGGAAATGTTAAAATTATCTAATACTATCAAGCGAAGATTCAACTCCTGGACTTGTCATCCAATTAGTAAGTCCTTTGTTACTTTGATTTCCGCACAAGTTTAAAAACTGCATAGATGGTAATATTTTTGATATATATGTTTATTTCATTATATAATCAAAGCTAAACCGGTTCTGATAATTAAAATAAAAATTCAAGAGAATGAAACTTTATATCTTTAGAAATAAACAAAAGGGTGATTACACTATCAGCTTACTAGAATATTTAAAGTGTCGTTTGGTAATTGTCATTACTTGTATGTTGAAGTTCCACAACCACTTGTCTATTAGCTCACGTAAATCGTATCTGTGAAAGTCAAGACATTGCTATATGCATTATCATGCTATGGGTGTTTGTTATTGGAGACATAATTACATTCCCTGTCAATAAGATGCCAGTGGGATGTTCGTCCTGTCGATAACAGGAGCAATATAGTGACAAGTCTACTATCAATCCTACAGGTCTGTCATCCAGGAGGTCTCGCTTGAGTCAGGCAACGGAATTGTGAAAATAAGATGTTTCAAGTGTTCTTTTATTAATATTACTAATACAGTTGTCATCTATGATTTATTTTTCAAAAAAGACACATACAATCACTTTTATTTTTTTTCAAATACTTATAACGAATATTTTATGAATAAATATCGTAGTCGATTATGTATGTACAAGTAAAGGTTTGAAAATTATATTACATTTTTTTTTTCTCGATTCACAATTATTATTTTTATATTACAAGAAAGTTTGTGTGATTTTTAGGCAAATATTTCTTTAAATACATTTTATAATATTTGTTTTTTTTTTTGTTTGGAAATGTCTAGTAATATTTATTACAGAGGAACGAATGTCAATAAAATGTTGTTTTTTTGTACATAAGATTTCCAAGTATTTCATCATATATTACATAATAAGTAGGCGAGATTTATATATTTATGTTTTTACGATGTACAAAACTAGCACTTTTTTTTTTAAATCAGTTTGCCTCAACGTTTTTATTAACTATAATTATTGAATATTAATAAAGTATTTCTTTCCCAGCAGGAAGCGATATGTATTAATAGGGCACTCATACAAAAAGAAAATACTTGCTTTGACACAATGTAATCCAGCATCCAAAAATTTAATTTGTTTTTAAAAATAAATAAAAACAAAAAATCAAATATTTTCCACTAATTACAACATGTTAAGGTAATATTTGAGCTCATGTTGTGTAAGTACATGATGAAAATTTTCAACAAAATTACCCACACACTTTTCAACTGTGTCCCAAAATAAATTATAAAAAAAATAACTCTCTGATTTGTGGATTAATTACATAATCTTGGAAAAAATTTGTGAACTTATTTGAGAAGTGTTATGGTATTTATAACATTTTATATAAGTACATTTAAAAAATAAATTTTACCGATAATTTGTGTCATATTAGTGTTCAAAGTGGGTTAATTTCTAAGATTTCAAACCAATTAATATATTGATAGTTGAGGTCCCTTCAATCGGCTACAAAGAATAAATATTTATCCTGAAAATACAGCAATAACGAATATGACAGCTATTTTAATGTGAACGTCACATACATATGTAAAAACATTTACATATTTGGATCTGAATGTTAGTGTAACTGTTAAAAAATATAATAAATCATTAGTTAATTCACAAGATTCCCCCCCCCCCCCCCTTTTCCTCCTACAGCCACATACAACATGTGATTTGTAGCAGTAATTTTTGAGCAATACACATACCTAATCTTCACTTGTTCTCTAAAAGTAGAATTATTGATGTCAGTTATTAAAAATTAATCTAAAAGCCTTTAGCTTGCTGTGACAGCAAGTTTTGCTGCAGAAATTGTCGAAACTACCGTATTTTTCAAAAAGGTTCTTATCGTCTCCCCTCCACACAGATATTTTGTTGAAATTTTTCATCAGATTACAAATCACAATTCACACATAGTCAATAAAAATAAACAACTCAAAGTTAGAGTTATTTGAACATAAAATAAACAGTTTTAAAACGTGGTTATTCGAATGATAATGTAAACATTGCACTGGAGTATCAAGGAATGTATTAACCATTAGCTGGTTATACAATTAATAAACTTTAAGCAAAATTAATTTTTTAATCCAATAAACTTGGTAGTCACACAAAACCTTTCTACGTCTTTACAAAATGGAAACATTCAGCCAATCAAAGCAAGAATCGAGCAAATACAACTATGCCATCTTTTGGTGTGTTTTGTATTGAATTAAATAACTAGCTGCATTAATTAAATTATTTACTGACTGTTTATTAATGGTATCGAATGTACCTGCTCCATAGTAATCTTATTACTTGCACAATAGTGTCCCATTCTCACATTAAAAGATGGCTGATGACACTTTATTTGCTAGATCTAAAGGACTATATAAACACCATCAGGAAAATACTTTTCTCTGATTGGCTAGTCAAAAAAACTTTTACTTTACTTTTCCAACATTCTGAATTTTTAAATAAAAAAAACTTAACAATATTGAAGAGAAAGTCACATACTAATCTTATTGCTTTGAATTCTTCAAAGTCACACATTCAAGTAAAAACTTAACCGTTTCGTTTTAAGTTTTTTAATTGTTTAACCAGCTTAAAAAGTAAACGGTTTGGAACTAATAGTCACACTCATTCTTCCACCCACTATCCTACGCGATCACAAAGTGTAAAAAGATATGCTCGTGAGATAAAATTACTCGCAAAGATTCTACGCAAGATCTTCTCTGTTCTAGTTTGGAGTCGGTGCATTTGTTGGGATCACTAACATTACTTTTCTTGTGTGGTATCACAAGTTGGTATACCTACTGCCTGAGAAACAAAACGCTACATAAGTTTCATGGATTGGGCACCATCGGTTTCGTGAAGGTCAAAAGGAAGTAATTGCAGCCTAGGTGCTTTCTATCTCGGGTTGAATTCACGTATACATCTCCACAAAGGAATATAACCAGGAACTTTTGTGTTTTGCTCTGCCAATGCTCTACCACTGAGCTATCCCCAACCATTCTTCGCCCAGGATAATTTCCCCCTCATTATTTTAAGGGTTCTGTCCACTGAAGCGCTGAGACCATAAGAAATTCCAAGTTATTTTTAGAAGTATTTTATTATTTAGAAAAATAAATAAAAGATCAAACTATTTAATTTTCAAGGAAGCTTCATAATTTAAATTACCATAAGAAATATATCAGTGTCCAGCGGTGTCTTTAAGATAATATTTTATCTGAACCATGAAACAATCCTAGGTCTCTCAGTGGAAGAGCATTGTTACATTCATTCAAGCTCCCTGGCTCAATTTCCATGTCCCGAGTGTCAATTTTCACCATTTATTTGAATTTCCTTTTTTGAACACCACAAAGTCCGGATCCATTATTAATGTGAGTATATATATTTTTTGAGTAGATTTGTTCAAGTTTCTTTGAATTATTTTGTTTGCTATGATTCATTTTCACTTGTTTAAAAAAAAAAACCATTCATACATTCTTACTATATGATCACTACTTTGTTTTGTTGAACATCCTTCCAAATAGTCCACGCATGTCCTGTCACACATCTCAATTTTTCATACATCGTTTGAAAGCCAAATCAAGGTCCTTGGCATTACTTTTTTTTTTTTGTGTGGTTCTATTTTTGAAATTTTATTCGTAACTTGATATCTTTTGTCTCATTACAAATGTTTATATATTTTTGTTTGTTAAGGTACCATTCATTGCACATATCCCTTAAGAAATTTGATCTGTTTTCTACCGGTCGATCGGGATTGGTCCCCACACCCTCGCTGAGATGGGGAGGGGAAGCTTCACTGAAGACGCCACAACAGCGACTACAGTGCATTCTCGTGTTACTTGCCGGAACTAAGAAGAGGGCTAGAACCGTAAGACTGGGAATTGCAGGTGGGGAGGGCGAACGGGTTCATCGTGGCGAACGGAGATGAAACCAGGCTGCCAACTCCTGAAAAAAAAACCACATAAATTGTTAGATTAGAATATGTTTCTAATGACATTTCATATCGACGTTCTACGGGTCAAGTATTGGTTGTCAGCGATTTGGTTATCTACACCTGTCAAGAGCTTTCAAGTTCAAGCACAGTATCGATTATAAAAACATTTCCTTGAATAATAATTAATCTTATAAATTGGTTTCCTACAAAGATACTGTTTGTAAGACCTAACGCCATTCATTTATAATTAATTAATGAACAAATCATTCACTATTAATTACACATTAAACCAAAGAGTAACTGGGCAATGGTCACAAAACTGTTATGTACAATTTTCATAGTAGGAGCTATTTAGAAATTCAAACCTGTATTTAACATGGTCAGCATGGATAACATGACTTGATGTATGAATATATGAAAATAGAATTAGTAACTTTCTAGCTCTCAGATAAGGTTCTTCCTATGCAAGTAGATCTAGTAACTGTTCTAGCTGTCAGATAAGGTTCTTCCTATGCAAGTAGATCTAGTAACTGTTCTAGCTGTCAGATAAGGTTCTTCCTATGAAAGTAGATCTAGTAACTGTTCTAGCTGCCAGATAAGGTTCTTCCTATGAAAGTAGATCTAGTAACTGTTCTAGCTGCCAGATAAGGTTCTTCCTATGAAAGTAGATCTAGTAACTGTTCTAGCTGCCAGATAAGGTTCTTCCTATGAAAGTAATCTAGTAACTGTTCTAGCTGCCAGATAAGGTTCTTCCTATGAAAGTAATCTAGTAACTGTTCTAGCTGCCAGATAAGGTTCTTCCTATGAAAGTAGATCTAGTACTGTTCTAGCTGTCAGATAAGGTTTTTCTATTAAAATTGGACACCCATAGTGCCTTATTTTGGGTGTTCCATTCTCCAGCTAGCACTCCTCAAATCTTCACTATCAAACTGAGTTTCTTAAATGCTTTCATATAGTTTGTATAGGATGTATCCAATATTATATAAAAAATAATATTTGAGATTTTTGGTGAATTCTAGCGCATGAATTTTTTATTAAAATGGTTACAAAATATTATTAAAAAGGGAGCACATTTTGGGGGATTGTTTAATAAGGCCACTAACTATTCCCACGCTCCTTGCTTGGTTCACTCCACCTGCGAATGTAGTGAACATAAAGTCGTAGCCCACGGGCAAGGATATGGAGATGGCTTTTATCAAGTTATACATAAGAATTTGTCTGTAAAGAGGAACCATACTATGGATAACTCCCCCCACCCCCATGTTGCCCCTCAGGGTAAATCCCCAGACTCTTAGGTCTAACTTTGTGGGTTACTATAGTTGTGACCATAGGAACGCAACAGATAGTAAATAAATAAAACCTTCCCTTTTGTTTGTACAAGGACTGAAATAATATCGGGACTATAAAAAAATACATATTATTCCTGCCACACCAATTAACTATTATTATCATCCTGTTGTTTCAACATCCCTAAATTCTTTTTTAATGGCAGTCTTTTTAAATATTTCTCAAGTCTTACTGCAACTTTTTTTTAAAACGTCACTTGAAACTTGATCGAAAGATTTCTTTGATGCTATACTGTTTATTAAATGTTACAAATTAAATAGAAATGTGGTTATAATGTTTAATAGTTGGGTTTTTTCAATTTTTTTTTTTTTCATTGCAAAACTTACTGAACGTTTGTTAATTGTTCCAGGTCAAATTTTCTACAAGGTTTGACTTGACTTGGACGTTAGAATGCCTTGCGTTCAGTGATAGTTTTAATAAGATCAGCCTCGCCAATCCTTTTTAAATGCTTGAAATTTGTCTTCTTCCCTTGGTAAGCACTAGGTTAGGCACCACCTTCGAGATTTATCAATTTCACTCAGCAAGCAAAGAATCACAATGTCTAACCCCTGCATGCTTTCTGGAAACGTATTAGCAATACCAAAGAAAAGAGTTGAGTTCTTATTTTTCTAAAAAAAATAAATCGCCGAGTCCTACTGCCCGTTCGGGTTATACGCTTATTTACAAATACAGTATTTACTAGGAATTAGGAAGGTTATATTTATAGGAAGTGTACCTGCATTTGCATGAAAGAGTAAAAACAATTTTGGAAAAAACACCCTCAGTACGCCCAACTGAGATTCGAACCTCGATTGCTCCATCATCAGCATTCCAGCCTACTGCGAGAGTAGCGCGTTAGATCATGTGGCCACCGAGGCAGGTTATCTCTTAGGTTAAATTAAGGAAAGACAAGCATTGATCGATTGTTCAACTCATGTACTGCCATTTGTGGAGGTATGAAGGTATGAAGAAGGTAGAATTCATAGGAAATGTACCCAAATTTGCGTGAATTGAGAATGGAAAAACATTTGGGGGGAGGGGGATACTCTCAGTCTACACTTGACCAAGAATCAAACCCAGATGTCACAGGGCAGACCAGACGAGACTTACGCCTTGTTCTATGCTTGTATGAAGATAACTTAGATAATCTCTCAAATAAGAGTGAATGTCTGTTGTCACAGAGATGTCCAATGGCTCGTCTGCAATCGGCCGGGCGAGATCGGTCACTTCCTCTTTCGGCTGTGTTTGTTTACTGCTTCGTTAAGAAATGTCGAGAGGTATGATTATACCGATAATAATTAAGGTGAGAAGAAAATGAACATGGAGTTAAGGTTCGTGTTCTTGTAGGGTTCATATCATTAAAACTATTCTTTGGCTTGGCTCAATAAAATATTTCTCCATTAGACAGGTTTAGATTAATTTCCTACACCTGGTTCGAGCTTTATTACCTACTTAAGCAGCGTGTTACCTGCTGGGTGGGCTGGGCCCTTAATAAAAATTAATATAAACAAACACATATAAGAGTGTCTTTTTATAGACGGCTGACAATGCAGTTACACGTGACAAGCAAGAGCAGCCGTTTGCAGACAAACCATACTCCACGTCAGACTATAGCAACATGCAGGTGGGTTGGATCAGGTGGATCTCAGGTGTGTGGGGGTACCTACTAGCACTGTATGGACAGGTGTTGGTTCCGATGGAACAGGGCAGTGGCGGACTGAGGGCAGGGGGTGCTACCGCTAGGACGGGCCACGGCAGAGAAAGCGCTCTTTTCTTGACAGAACTGATACTGAGGGACGCCGCCATATGGCTCGCAAACTAAAACATAAATAAAAAAAAAAGTTAAAATTCCAGTGGTGGCTCTTGGAATGTCGCCAGGGTTTTTGAGAGGGTGGCTTGATTCCCTCCACTCCCCTTTCTTTTCAACCACCCACCAGACACGTTCACACGTACAATTATCATCGCGTGTGATTGGTCGGATGCAGAATACAGGATTTTACAAGTCAAGCTGCATCTTTCCACCCTGGCTATCTTCCGTAAGCCACCACTGAATAATAGTTACCTGATGCTTTGGGAATGAGCTATTTACTAGATATATTAAGGCTACTTTAATATCATTAATTCTTTTAAGGGCATGTTGTGTAACTAAGTCAAAATTTGGGATATATAAACCTGTAAAACTATTTAATAAGTATATTGTTTAGTTTTTTTTGTGGTTGATATCTGGTGTTTTTGAATAGAATATTGATCAAATGTTTAGATAATTATTTATTTTTCTTATTTCTATGTAAATGCTAAGAAGATACAAGTTGTGCCAAAACCAAAAATCACAAGTTCTGTAGAAAAGCCCTTGCCTGAGTTCAGCTTTTTTTGGTGATTTTTGGGCAAATAGTTAGCTCACTCATTTTTTTAGAGAACTCAAGCACTTTTAAATGACACGTTGGCAATCCTGTCTAATAACATCCATATATTCACCGACTAACTAAATTACAGAGAGATTGCGGTTTCAATGTTAAAAATTGACTAATTTTGAATATGAATATCCTTTGAGTAAATGCTTTTTTTTTTAAATAAGAAAATTAAAATAGGTTGTGTAGAACTCCAGAGATTTCTGTCGAAAGATATTGTAGTTTTTGGAAACTGAGTCTACCTCTTTGAATACTTTTGAAATTTATTAGCAAATCTTCAGTGAATAAGCTTTTATTTAGTTAAAATAAAATAAATATCTGTTTGTTTGGTACTACGGGAATCCCCGTTGGAAATATTTCCTTCACGTTTTAAATATGAGTCTTTGGATAAAACTAAATGAAAACAAATAAACATAAAAAATGTGTCAGTTTCTTATTACTCTTTATAAAGAAACTGCCGTGGTCGAGAGCACAAAGACGTTAGTATTACCTCGGACTACCAGTGTTGATAGTCCCGAGTGCCAGTAACCCAGGGCACTAAGGCACTAGTCTAAAGCCCTGGGTTCCACCAGTGAGAAATAATAATTTACTTAACAGGAAATATGTCAGTATTTGGAGTTCACTATATTCATGAGGCGCGGGCTCTCCCCATTGGAGAAAACTCTATAGGGCGATAAGGTTCATTTGACCATGTATTGAGATTTATTGTTGAGCCTTATGACCATCAAGTGACGCTATGTACCTCCGGCCGTGGTGTAGCTGCCGTTCATGGTCACGCCTGTCGACGTCCCGGTGACGTAGGAGCCGCCCCCGTTGGACGAGTGGGGGGTGGAGGCGCTGGAGCCGTACCCCCGCCCCTGGGTGACACGCTACTGCTCTGGCCGCGACCGTACTCCTCTAGAAGAAAAACCCTACCAGTAAGATAAACAACGAGTTAACTACACAGAGGAGGTGCCTGACCACACCAGAATAACACCACTTGGTTCGTTCTCTTGGTGCCTGTTCACACCAGAATAACACCACTTGGTTCGTCCCCTTGGTACCTGACCACACCAGAATAACACCACTTGGTTCGTTCTCTTGGTGCCTGCTCACACCAGAATAACCACTTGATTCGTTCCCTTGGTGCCTGACCACACCAGAATAACACCACTTGGTTCGTTCCCTTGGTGCTTGACCACACCAGAATAACACCACTTGGTTCGTTCTCTTGGTACCTGCTCACACCAGAATAACACCACTTGATTCGTTCCCTTGGTGCCTGACCACACCAAAATAACACCACTTGGTTCGTTCCCTTGGTACCTGACCACGCCAGAATAACACCACTTTGTTCGTTCCCTTGGTGCCTGACCACACCAGAATAACACCACTTGGTTCGTTCCCTGGGTGCCTGACCACACCAGAATAACACCACTTGGTTCGTTCCCTTGGTACCTGACCACACCAGAATAACACCACTTGGTTCGTTCCCTTGGTGCCTGACCACACCAGAATAACACCACTTGGTTCGTTCCCTTGGTGCCTGACCACACCAGAATAACACCACTTGGTTCGTTCCCTTGGTGCTTGACCACACCAGAATAACACCACTTGGTTCGTTCGCTTGGTATCTGACCACACTAGAATAACACCACTAGGTTCGTTCCCTTGGTACCTGACCACACCAGAATAACACCACTTGATTCAAGTTAAGTGCTGATATAATCATTCATTTCATAAAGAGCACGTTAAATACCTCAAATAAAATAAAATACCTAATCATTTCAACTTTTCTTAATTGGGTTATTATAATAATATACAGTTTTTCTACTCATATAAGAAATAAATAAGACTCATTACAAATAGTTTTGACGAAGGGCTTATTAATTTCTTTATAAGATCATGGGTTTAATAAATCTAATCTAAAATAATTTATACATTGTATTAAAGTGACAATGTTCTAATGTATACAAATTCTGATAAATCAGATAGCTTTGGAGTTTAATGAAAGCATACAAATATGAATAAAAATTTATCTGATCTCTTTTTAAATAATATTTACAAATCTCAGTGAAACTAGTTACATTTTAGTTAAATTTGAACTTTCATTACTATTTTGTAAAATTACAATTATTACTTAACATATTTTTATACTATTCACTAGTTTGTGAATATCTTGATCAATTAACTATTTATTACCATAGTAAATGTTTGCATTCTATATAAAACTATAAGGAACTCCTTAATACACTAAATAAACAAAAATGGCATTTATCTATTTTATTTAAAAAAATTATAACCTTTTCTTTTATTAAAGGTAAATCCAAATTTCAAACAGAACAAACAAACCAAAAGCTTTTAAATTTGTTTATTTAAAACAAAGTAGTGTTGAATTTGTTACTAACTATTTCCCAATAATAATTTTTTTTTTAACTATCCAATACTACCTTGCTTGATTAAGATGTTGATTTAATTGATTTAAATTTTAAATTTCACTTAGTCAATTTAGAAATTTCGTTTCAACAGTTTTTCAGAAAAATAATAATTAGACCAACAATATTAAATGTTATTATATGATTACTTTTTTAATTTAGTTTTCGAAAGTTTAGTGTTGTTGACCAGTAAATGTGGCTTTGTACAGTTACACAACCTGAGGTTGTGTTCTAAATATAAAATTGGAAGGATGAGCACCTTCAGTCCACTGACCGTTTCCATTCTCCTGCACGCTGACAGCCAGCTGCCCCGTGTAAGTGTTGAATCCTGCTGACATCCCATTGTTGGGCATGGAGGGGGACCGAGGAGCGGACAAGGCGAGTTGATTGTTGCGGGGCATGCTGTACAGCGCTTCCGCCAGGTCCGCCGCGCGCTTCAGGATAATCTCCTGCAACCATGTTCATCAAACTATAGCATTGTTGTTTATTGACTGTAGCATTGTTGATAATATCCTGCAATATTTCATATTCATCAAACTATTGCATTTTAGTTTAGTGATTGTAGCAGTGTTGATAATCTACCGCAAAAATGCAATAATATTTTTTAAAGTATTGTATAGTTGTTAAATTATTGTAGCATGGTTGTTAATCTACAATTATATTCATGAAACTATTGCATTGTTGTTAAATGTTTGTAGCATTGTTGTTAATCTATTTCAACAATGCAACTATAGTTATCAACTTTATCATTGTTGTTAGATGAGCCTAACTTGACCAATAATCCACTGCAACAAAGAAATTATATCCGTAGGCATCCTTAAAACAAACGTTTTATAGATTAATACATTGTTGTTAAATTACTATAACATTGTTGATAATATAATAAAATTGTAAATCACTTAGAGACATATTTATTCATACATTTTTCTGTTGTTGTGAACATATCTTCAGTAATATTTCTACATTTCGGAGACCAAACAAACTTATGCATTGGGTCCCTCCTAAGAATTACTTTTTCTTTTTGATTTAAAAGGCAGAATACCTTTGGCCTGTAATTGTTTTATTCAGGAGGTCTACCACTCGAGTAATACATAACAAAGGAAATGTTTGTACCTTGTATGTGCTTCATAGTCCAGTGTTTCACTAACCTTGGGTAGTTTCTCGGGGTCGCCTGGGTGCCTAGGTATCAACTTCTGGAGTCTCTGGAAACCGTAGTCTATCGTGGGCTCGTTTAGTGCTGGAACAAACACCTCTCAATTACTATTTCATTTTATAATGTAGTTTCCTCTACATTACACTGGGCGACTCTACGTCAGAACATTACATTGTTGTTAAATTAGGTACTATTTCATTGTGGCCGATGCTCATGTGAGAATCTTAGACATTTTGAATCCGAATCTCAATCTTGTTAGGTTTTGTGTTTAAATATCAAGTATTTTCTCTTTGTTAACCAAAATAAACTGAAATCAATAGTTTTGAGAAAATTCATTGTTGATTTTGTGTTGATTTGATAAACTAATTGTAAAATCAATATTTTACACAGTGGTATATATAATACATTCCTATTAGGATTAGATTAGAAGAGTCGGTAGCTGGGACATTGGAGGAAGTGGTCACTGGACATTGGAGAAGTGGTCACTGGACATTGGAGGAAGTAGTCACTGGGACATTGGAGAAGTAGTCACTGGACATTGGGGGAAGTGGTCACTGGACATTGGAGGAAGTTGTCACTGGGACATTGAGGAAGTGGTCACTGGGACATTGGAGGAAGTAGTCACTGGACATTGGGGAAGTGGTCACTGGGACATTGGAGGAAGTTGTCACTGGGACATTGGAGGAAGTGGTCACTGGGACATTGGAGGAAGTGGTCACTGGGACATTGGAGGAAGTGGTCACTGGGACATTGGAGGAAGTAGTCACTGGGACATTGGAGGAAGTAGTCACTGGGACATTGGGGAAGTGGTCACTGGGACATTGGAGGAAGTGGTCACTGGGACATTGGAGGAAGTGGTCAATGGGACATTGGAGGAAGTGGTCACTGGGACATTGGAGGAAGTGGTCACTGGGACATTGGAGGAAGTGGTCACTGGGACATTGGAGGAAGTGGTCACTGGGACATTGGGGAAGTGGTCACTGGGACATTGGGGGAAGTGGTCACTGGGACATTGGAGGAAGTGGTCACTGGGACATTGGGGGAAGTAGTCACTGGGACATTGGGGAAGTGGTCACTGGGACATTGGAGGAAGTGGTCACTGGGACATTGGAGGAAGTGGTCACTGGGACATTGGAGGAAGTGGTCACTGGGACATTGGAGGAAGTGGTCACTGGGACATTGGAGGAAGTGGTCACTGGGACATTGGAGGAAGTGGTCACTGGGACATTGGAGGAAGTGGTCACTGGGACATTGGAGGAAGTGGTCACTGGGACATTGGAGGAAGTGGTCACTGGGACATTGGAGGAAGTGGTCACTGGGACATTGGAGGAAGTGGTCACTGGGACATTGGAGGAAGTGGTCGCTGGGACATTGGGGAAGTGGTCACTGGGACATTGGGGGAGTGGTCATGGGACAGTTGGGGACACTCACAGACGTAGACGAATCTGCCTGGGCGCCTTTGCAGAATTGTTTCGACTTGTAGGAGAGCGTCACTTCGACGACGCCGGGATGTGTCTGGGCGGTGTCTGCACTCGTATCGCGTGCGACGTGATGAGCTGACAGACAAACAGACATCAAGCTCACAGAGGAAGTGGTCTGTGCGTTGTTACCAGGCCAAAACAGTCTTGCTGGGACTGTACCTACAAACTATCCCTTCTCCCCTCTCTCAGCATTTGATAATCAATGGGAGTGAACAGTTTACTGGTACAGTCCTGTCAAGTTTGGTTTGGCCCGGTAACAACCCACTGGTGTGTTTTCTCGAACAAGTAACACATTCTCAGACTACCCCCCCTCTACTCCCCTACCCACATATAAATAGTTAAGCTGAACCCACGTGTTGTTTTTTATTGGTTTCAGTTCTGAGAGGAGCTGGCGAGTGGTATTTATTCACCCCGAGAAGAAAACAACCCTTAGAAACTCACTCTGGCTTTTTTTTAAGGACGAATGCGCTGTTGGTGCTTCAATAAATTCTCGAAACTACAACAACAGGTTTATTAGACCATAAATGTGTGAAGCGTCTAGAGCGCAGACGGCACGGGCGTCGAGTTATGGGCCTCTTAACTCGGGGGAGGGGGGACAAAACGCAGTTACGGGCGTCGTGAGATAACTGTGGGTAGTTATCGCGGACAGAAAGAATGAGATGGGGATGTTAAGGGGTATTTCTACCACCGTGTACAGTCCAGTTTATATACCCCCCCGCCCCTCTCTATTCCTCTAACATAGGTGGACAGGATAACCAATCCTCCATACAAACTATGTCACGTGTGGTGTTGGGACTAATCAAGTTTGGGGATACCAGTGTGAACCAATAGAATGTTGGGGTAGCCATTGCTCCAGACTAGTGTCTTAGTGCTCTCTACCATGGCAGAACCACCTGGGACTCTCACTAGTGCTGCCATCTAGCTCCTAGCACACTGCGGGCCTCCAGGATATACTGCCTCCTCCATACCACCTGCAGCCTCCAGGGTATATTTACCTCCTCCAGACCACCTGCAGTCCTCCAGGTATATTTACCTCGCTCCAGACCACCTGCAGCCCTCCAGGGTATATTTACCTCCTCCAGACCACCTGCAGCCCTCCAGGTATATTTACCTCGCTCAGACCACCTGCAGCCCTCCAGGGTATATTTACCTCGCTCCAGACCACCTGCAGCCCTCCAGGGTATATTTACCTCGCTCCAGACCACCTGCAGCCCTCCAGGGTATATTTACCTCGCTCCAGACCACCTGCAGCCCTCCAGGGTATATTTACCTCGCTCCAGACCACCTGCAGCGCTCCAGGGTATATTTATCTCGCTCCAGACCAGCATTGTCCCGAAGACCACCTGCAGCCCTCCAGAGTATATTTACCTCGCTCCAGACCACCTGCAGCGCTCCAGGGTATATTTACCTCGCTCCAGACCACCTGCAACCCTCCAGAGTATATTTACCTCGCTCCAGACCACCTGCAGCCCTCCAGGTATATTTACCTCGCTCCAGACCAGCATGCCCCGAAAGACCACCTGCAGCCCTCCAGGTATATTTACCTCGCTCCAGACCACCTGCAGCCTCCAGGTATATTTACCTCGCTCCAGACCAGCATTTCCCGAAGACCACCTGCAGCCCTCCAGGGTATATTTACCTCTCTCCAGACCACCTGCAGCCCTCCAGGGTATATTTACCTCGCTCCAGACCAGCATTGTCCCGAAGACCACCTGCAGCCCGTCGAAGAAGTTGTCCCCGATGATGATGACGGTGGAGCCCCCTGACGTCCACCCCTCGCTCGGACTGATGGCCTTGATGCACGGGGTGGCTACGGGAAGGGGAGGGTACAACCCTACATGAGACAGGGGTGGACAATGTCAGACAACTTGGCGCCAAGACTGGCCCAGACGACTCAAGCAAGGGAGCAGCGTGCCATGGCTTGGACAACCCTTCCTGGTATTAACAACTGCTAGGCTATGTAGAGGGGGGAGGGAGAATTGAGAGGAAATGTACCCCTCACTTTTATAGGTTAGAGGGGAATAGTAATAAAAAACGTATCTCAGTACACCCCAGCCGGGATTCAAACCCAAACTGACAAACCATTATATCGTTAGATTATGATACCACTAATGCGAGTTAAAAAACCCAGAAGAAAAGTTTTTAAAAAACAACATTGTGGTTGTTTATCTGGTTTCTGGTGTTAGGTTCAAACCCTGGCTAGGATTAATGACAGTAGTTTTACCTAGCTGGTTTTCTTCTCTCCCTCCATGCTAATAGAGATACATTTCCTCTGGTTTCAAACTATCTGTGTAATTGGGTCGCGTGTGGTCAAAAGGGCGTAGTAAAGGGGGATTCCGGACCGCTCCATGAAGGGCCTTGTTGGATACCCCTAGTGGGGCCTATATATCCATGGGAAAACTTTAATTAGCTAAAAATATAGTAATATTTTCTAGCGGACCCCCCTGGAAAAATTCTCTTTGTAGTCCAGACGGGTGGTAAGACGGAGCTTAAAACAATCATAATTTAGTCAGTTAATGCCAACAAGACGGGTTTTCTGATAAACTGAAGTGAAAATAAGATTCTGGGAGACCAACAAATAGATCGAAAACCACGTGAAAATAAAACTGAACAATAATATAGTTTCTTTAAAATAATTCGATTATTAACATTTGTGTATTTGAAAAGAAGCCACCAATCAAAACATCAATAATTGTTCTTAATTAATCATAAATATAACTTGTTTGTGCAGTTAAATAAATTAAACGTATCTTTGAATCATTTCGAAAGAGCGATATTTTGGAGTAATCAAGAATGTTTAATTTCTGAAATATTTGAGGATATCAATGTTTCGCAATTTTTTCTTAAATATTGGAAGGTTTGTTAGTTTATTGAATTATAAACTGCGATTTTCCTACGAATGGACCTTTCTAACAGCTAGAAAAAACCCTACTCTTTACGTATTCATACGTCAAGTCATGTGATCTGCAGCTGTCACTTTTGATAGATATCAATATCAAAAAGATAATAATAATAAGTTAATAATATAATTATATGTTAGGAATAGTGACAACAAAAGCATATGTTTGTGACTTCTGTTCCAAATGTCCACAAGTAATGAAATCATGGCATGTAAACACTAAATATTTATATTTCTACTATTTGTTGGCTCACACACTGCAGCGCTGTCGTCACTTCCATCCCTTGCTTGTGTCAGTTTGGTCCTTCATTACAACAAATAAACACTTGATTAATTAACAGTAAACATTTATAATAAACATTTACTACTACAATTTGAAAACATATATATCTAAAAGAATTGACTAAAAAAAAACAAATTATTACTTTCATTTGTGAACTTACAAAATAAATTTATTTACTAAGAACTGTCAGTGTCTAGTAACATTAGTAACATAGGTATGTTACTAAGAGACAGTTCCCTCGTAACAATGAAAGCCTGACCAGTGTCTAGTAACATTAGTATGTTACTAAGAGACAGTTCCCTCGTAACAATGAAAGCCTGACCAGTGTATAGTAACATTAGTAACATAGGTATATTACTAAGAGACAGTTCCCTCGTAACAATGAAAGCCTGACCAGTGTCTAGTAACATAGGTATGTTACTAAGAGACAGTTCCCTCGTAACATTGAAAGCCTGACCAGTGTCTAGTAACATTAGTAACATAGGTATTTTACTAAGAGACAGTTCCCTCGTAACAATGAAAGCCTGACCAGTATCTAGTAACATAGGTATGTTACATAAGAGACAGTTCCCTCGTAACAATGAAAGCCTGACCAGTGTCTAGTAACATAGGTATGTTACTAAGAGACAGTTCCCTCGTAACATTGAAAGCCTGACCAGTGTCTAGTACATTAGTAACATAGGTATTTTACTAAGAGACAGTTCCCTCGTAACAATGAAAGCCTGACCAGTGTATAGTAACATTAGTAACATGGAGAGTGTTAAAAGGGATTTGATAGTTGACGGCAAGTAGTTCTTGGCCAGGACGAGGCTGTGTAGTTCACATATATAGACGTATTCAAGGACTGTTTACTAGACTGACTGAACTGGGCTATAACTTTCCAATTAACTATCTACATCACATTATGTACTTTAGTGCACAATAAATCCACAACACAAGTGTTGACTATTTTAAACGCTCCTATCCGATAACTCCCACCATTTGATAGGGGGGGGTAGAGAGTAGTGACAGAACCTGATTTCTCACACAAAAACAGATAACTGAATGTGTATTTAATAATTTAAAAATTGATGACATTACTTGCATATTTCAATTTAGTACCGGTAAATTGTGAATGTATTTGACGTGATCATTGTGTTCTAAAAATATTGTGTAAGATATTTTTTTTTAAATAATTACGTGTTCATTTGTTTTTTAAACCATATCACAAGACGATGTATAAATGACATGTTTCTAATGAGGGGCAGGATGTATGGAAAGGGATTAAAAATGTATTGTTGAGAAAATAGAATCTAAACATCTAAGTTAAAGTTTAACAACTGTAATTGTGACAGCTCTTCATAAGAATCATTTCCCGCCTGTGCTTAAGGCGTGGAAACAACAAATATCTCTCTCTGAAAATTGTTCCCTTAAAATCCCACCAAGTAAAACAAGTTTTGTTACGCCTTTTCAGCCCAGTGTCAATCTAATTGAGACTCTCCCGTAGGATCTTTAAAATAATGCATTTTCATTTTCTTTTGACATTATTAGAACAAGTTTAGTAAATGGCGGCAAATTCAAAGACCAGAGCGCGCCGCCCAAACATCTTTTCAAGATAATTACTTTTCTTATCACATCAGGAGGTGATGCGGGATAGAGTGGCACAAGGGACTGCGACCCGGACCAAGTTGTTATTCGTACAGAGCTACATTTAAATAAGAATATTATTGTATTTTGAGCAATATCCGCCATTTCTCCGTCTGTCCCTAATTATCTCTGTCCGTCTGTACCTGTATATCTCTGTCCGTCTGTCTGTCTGTCCGTCCTTCTGGCTGTCTATTCTTCTCTCTGTCCCATTGACCATCTGAAACCCTACTGATGATTTACAAAATTATCATAACTTTCGTAGATATCATTTTCTTTTACCCGGTCTTGTAATTCAGATTTATTTTGAAATTGGTTTTGTTACATCCCAATTTCCTTGAACATAGCTTCAATGTTTAGCATTACAATGACTCGTATGTTATTAATTTTATTATTATTTCAATTCAGTACCGGCTATGATTAGGCCTATCAGATGCTTAAATTAATTAATATAAAGATGTGATTTGGAGCGGTCACTTTTGATAGGTACTATCAACACATATAAGATAGTGCTATAGAAATATTATGGTAGGAAAGGCCTTTTAGAAAATACAAACCTATTTACTTGCTGTACACTTTGATAACATTTTAATATAATATTGTTGTTATTTTATAGGCATATATAATATATACCAAAAGTGACGTCTGCAAATAACATGACTCAATGTATGAACACATGAAGACAGTTTTAATAACTATTATTTTATGTATCAGATATGGTTATTTTAATGAAAGTAGATTTAGTAAAATTGGTCAGTTAAGGTTCTTTTTATGAAAGTAGGTCTAGTAACATCTGTCAGATAAGGTTCTTTGCCCCTTTCTATCAAATTTGGACTATACTATTAAAAAAGTATAATTTGACAAACAATATTGTCAAAAAGATATATATATATATTAAAGCTTATTATAAATGTCATAATCCTGGTCTAAAATAATCTACAACTCTTATGTTTAGAGTGAAGAGTCCCGGGTTTGATTCCTGGCTTGACCGAAATATTTATCATTGCTGAAATGTGGGCTTACCCTTTCATACATATAAATTAACGGTTGGGGGGACTGGGTGTTGTGTCAGTTCTAGATTTAAGTTAGTTTGTAAGTCGTGTGCTGATATAATCAATCGGTTCAGAAATAACACGTTAACTATCTTAAATAATAATAAAACATGTTTATGTTTAGAAAGTCCTCGCTAGTGCTTGTGATCCTACTATGCAATAATCAAACCAAGGCTGAACCCTCCTTGAGTCGTGTCTCTGTCATTGCAGTGACTTGTGAGCCCTCCTTGAGTCGTGTCTTTGTCATTGCAGTGGCTTGTGAACCCTCCTTGAGTCGTGCCTCTGTCATTGCAGTGACTTGTGAGCCCTCCTTGAGTCGTGCCTCTGTCATTGCAGTGACTTGTGAGCCCTCCTTGAGTCGTGTCTCTGTCATTGCAGTGGCTTGTGAACCCTCCTTGAGTCGTGCCTCTGTCATTGCAGTGACTTGTGAACCCTCCTTGAGTCGTGCCTCTGTCATTGCAGTGACTTGTGAGCCCTCCTTGAGTCGTGCCTCTGTCATTGCAGTGACTTGTGAGCCCTCCTTGAGTCGTGCCTCTGTCATTGCAGTGGCTTGTGAACCTCCTCGAGTCGTGCCTCTGTCATTGCAGTGACTTGTGAGCCCTCCTTGAGTCGTGCCTCTGTCATTGCAGTGACTTGTGAACCCTCCTCGAGTCGTGTCTCTGTAATTGCAGTGACTTGTGAACCCGCCCGTATCACAGACAAGTTCTTTATTCGTGAGGGCGAAGAAAGACAAGTAATGACTCAATCAGATTCCAGTCGGGGAGTCGAGTTAATCAGTTTCCAGAGGGGTGGGACTCTCTGCGGGAATTACTTGACTCGTGGCGCAGAAAATAGTCCCAAGACTCGTGACGGGGGATAGGGAGGGGCAGGGGAACTAAGCTGCATTCACACTGAACAGCTTTGTTTTTGTTTTCAAAACAATATTTAATGATTCTTCTTGTATTTCTGCATTTAATTACACAAATGAAGGCGTAGTAAGGTAAGGTTTAAAAGTAATGTACCAGCATTTGTATGGAGGGAGCAGAGGACACCATTTAGGGAAAACTACCCTAACTTATTTAAACATATTTTTAACTTTTATCACAATGATAACAAAAAGAAGGAAAGTGACCCGTCCCACTGTGGTACTCGAACAAAGGTGTTGGTCTCGTCTGGTTTGGTTTGCCGATGGCTGAGAGGTCAGGGTTCGAATCCTGGTCGGCTGGATTGAGGTGTTTCTCCCACCCTAAATGGTTTCACAGCCGCCTCCAAGCAAATGTGGGTGCACTAGTTCTAAATTCTGCCTGACTCCCACCCACCCCATTAGTGTATATATGCAGAAAGCCAGCACGAGGTGTGTTTGATCTCTGTCGCCTTAATTTAACAATATTATTTATATTCAAACATTGTTTTCAAGTTTGTAACACTTATAGACCTATCAAAACTATTATCACTGCTATTTTTTTATTTTTGGTCACCGTGTCTTACCACCCAACTGCGTTACACACAAACTAATTACACTTAAGAGGCTAAGGATGAGGATGGTTTGGTTTAAAGTAAGTGCACCCGTGTTTGCTTGGAGGGAGAGTGGTAAACCATTTAGGGAAATCCTTCAATATATCCGACCAGGATTCAAACCCCAATTTCTCCATAATATCAGCCCAGTCTATCGGGAGAGTGATTGACACCATAGACCACGTGGCCACCAAAGCAGGCCAATTTTTTATATCAAGCGTGTACTTTCTGAACTGACTGTTTATTATAAGCAAACGACCTACACGCTAACGTATTCATAGAACAAACACAACACCCCTTCCCCTGCCGGTAATTTCTCTTTGTGAGAGGGGAACCCGAACAAATACTCAAATAATTACGTTTTCGACTTTGTCGGGAGCCTGACCCAGAACCCTTGCCTCAAAAGGAGACACGCGAGCGACTGAGCCACGGTGTTGGACAAAGTGTTTGTGTTTTGTTTATATTTCCCGTGACTAGATAGCGCCACAACCGCGCGCTGTGCCATCGTGTGGACCGGGCCTGAAGCGCAGTTTTGTTAACTTTGGTGCGGTTGATGGTATGGTGTTTAGCACCGCGTCTTACTACCCATTCGGTTGTACGTTTGTTTACTAATCACGCTAGGGGTTCTAAGGACGAAAGGACCAGTGATGTCTGCGTTCGGGTGTGACCTAACACGTGGCCGCCATGATTGGGTCTGGCCCGTGCGGTAGTACTATATTTATTCAATAGATGGCATGAGCTGGCTTCTTTGAAAGTTTATACTTTCAGGCTTGCCAAAGTGTTGCGGTATCTTTCTGTTTTGTTTTTTGTAATTTGTTTTTATTATCAGTATGGGTTTATAGGTAATTGTTATAATATATTATCCTGGTTTGGATTTGTTTTTTCTTAAATGCACGATCATATTAAAATATAAACTCTTTATTTTGTTAAATGTTTAAGGATAAAAATAAAAGGGTGTTATGGATTTTGTTTTGGTGGTTAGTGTTGGTAAGTGAGTTAAACCGAAAAGGTTTTTTTTTTGTTTCTTCTTGTGTTTATGTTGTTGTACGGGAACTGTTTTGGGAAATGGCAGCAGAGACGTAAACTTCTGTAAAGTGTGAACTAAAGTGAGAGATAATGTAAACTTGTCGGGATTCGAACTCCCTGTCGTTAAATGGGAGGAGGGTTTACATTATCTCCCTCGACAAGTGTTGTAGTGTTGTAAAAATAAATATTCTTTTATGGGGCTAAATGGTTTTCATCCATCACTAACACTAATCGACTGCTTCATCCTGGTACCTTAGGTTAAATAAATTACGTCACTGTTTCTAGTATTAGCACTTACACTGACTGGTTGAGGAACCAGAATTAGGATTAATTTTACCCACATTTGCGTGGAGGGTAAATGGAAAATTACGCCTCAGTGCACCCAGCCGGGAATCCAATCCCGCATTTTCGTCTCAATAAAACCATACTAGATGAGACTGACGTCCTTACCCGCGTGACTACAATTGCGTGCTACTATGTCTATCCCCTCGTTCTGTAACTTTAGGCTTGACTCATAGCTAGTTCTGCCTTCAGAGCGTACGGATATAAAAACATCCTCAGATCTTTATAAAACTAAAAAGAGTGGGTAGTATTCTGGGAAAAAAAACACAGCTCAACTAACGGCCATAGAGCGAGTGTTGTGGTGAGCAGGGCCCATGGGCCCCCTCCTTGAAGCCGCCACTGTTCCTGCCAACCATTACGCTAATGAGCTACACGGCTATACACCCCCCTGCCCCCTCCATAGTTACAACTCTATTTTATTATGTAATTACATGCTCCAGATATTAATAGCCCCCCCCCCCCCTTACCTTACAAGACAGGATCTCATTGTAATTAAAAGGTTGAAATCAGTCTTTCGGGGGGAGGCGGGGAGGAGAAGGGAAAATACTTCCATGAGAGAGGGGGGAGATAGAATATTGGAAAAAAAATAGGGGAGTGGGGAGTTAGTGTCTTCTTCTGTTCTTTCTGGGTGAAAATACAGGGGAATTAGACAAAGAAGGAGAAAACGGGAAAAAGGTATACTTTTTTATTATTCAAAATTAATTTTAGATCACGAATGAAAATGGATTTCATAGTAATAATAGTAGTAGTAATAAGGTTTTATTTCGATGTGAAGGACGGAGTATCACGATTAAAAAAGCCCGCAGACTCTGACGTAAGGCAGGACTGGATGTATTACAGACAGACTACAATGGCGACATAGACAGAGATAACTGTACCCGAGTAAGGCAGGACTGGATGTATTACAGACAGACTACAACGGTGACATAGACAGAGATAACTGTACCCTAGTAAGGCAGGACTGGATGTATTACAGACAGACTACAACGGAGACATAGACAGAGATAACGTTACCCGAGTAAGGCAGGACTGGATGTATTACAGACAGACTACAATGGCGACATAGACAGAGATAACTGTACCCGAGTAAGGCAGGACTGGATGTATTACAGACAGACTACAATGGCGACATAGACAGAGATAACTGTACCCGAGTAAGGCAGGACTGGATGTATTACAGACAGACTACAACGGTGACATAGACAGAGATAACTGTACCCTAGTAAGGCAGGACTGGATGTATTACAGACAGACTACAACGGAGACATAGACAGAGATAACTGTACCCGAGTAAGGCAGGACTGGATGTATTACAGACAGACTACAATGGCGACATAGACAGAGATAACGTTACCCGAGTAAGGCAGGACTGGATGTATTACAGACAGACTACAATGGCGACATAGACAGAGATAACGTTACCCGAGTAAGGCAGGACTGGATGTATTACAGACAGACTTCAACGGAGACATAGACAGAGATAACTGTACCCGAGTAAGGCAGGACTGGATGTATTACAGACAGACTACAATGGCGACATAGACAGAGATAACTGTACCCGAGTAAGGCAGGACTGGATGTATTACAGACAGACTTCAACGGAGACATAGACAGAGATAACTGTACCCGAGTAAGGCAGGACTGGATGTATTACAGACAGACTACAATGGCGACATAGACAGAGATAACTGTACCCGAGTAAGGCAGGACTGGATGTATTACAGACAGACTACAATGGCGACATAGACAGAGATAACTGTACCCGAGTAAGGCAGGACTGGATGTATTACAGACAGACTACAATGGCGACATAGACAGAGATAACGTTACCCGAGTAAGGCAGGACTGGATGTATTACAGACAGACTTCAACGGAGACATAGACAGAGATAACTGTACCCGAGTAAGGCAGGACTGGATGTATTACAGACAGACTACAATGGCGACATAGACAGAGATAACGTTACCCGAGTAAGGCAGGACTGGATGTATTACAGACAGACTACAAGGAGACATAGACAGAGATAACGTTACCCGAGTAAGGCAGGACTGGATGTATTACAGACAGACTACAAGGAGACATAGACAGAGATAACGTTACCCGAGTAAGGCAGGACTGGATGTATTACAGACAGACTACAACGGCGACATAGACAGAGATAACGTTACCCGAGTAAGGCAGGTATCGAGTTCAATATGTTGGACAACCAACCCCTTGGTGTAGTGGTCAGTGGTCCTTGCTACAATCCTAACTGGGGTATTTTCCCCCAACGTCACCAGGGTTTGATTAGTTAGGCTTAAGTTAGGTTTATGTGTTTCCACTGGTTCTAAATATTCATACCCAGTATCACCCTCATACGGCTGGGGGTTGGATGTTGTGTTTGTTATAGATTTAAGTTAATCTATAAATCGTGTGCTGATAAAATTAATCAGTTCAGAAAGTACGCGTTTAACCCCTTTAAAATAATTTTAAAAATATTTTTGTCAGAGTCAAAGTTTTAACTAAACTTGGCTTCACAATTGAAAAAAAAAAATCTTGCGACCATAAATATTGGTTAGATTATATGTCCCTAAAACCTGCATTATATTGTCGAAAACAATTATTCCAAAAGCTATTTTCTATTTGAAAACTTAGCGCATAAATGTATTTGTTGTACACCTAGAAAAAGTCAGTCCTGTATTAAGCTGTATTCACACTGAACGCTAGTGAGTCTTTTGTTAAGCTGTATTCACATTGAACGCTAGTGAGTTTTTTGTTAAGCTGTATTCACACTGAAAGCTAGTGAGTCTTGTGTTAAGCCGTATTCACACTGAACGCTAGTGGCCCTTGTAATTGTTTTAACAAGTCTCGTTATTTCTCCGCAGTAATAAAATAATTCGCTAGCTCGCTCTTGAGCGGTGCTGGCTTGAATCTTTCCGGAAGCGGAAGAGCTCGCCTGCGAGTGAAATGAAGTAAGAATAGAACAGGGGGTGAAGGGGAGAGGAGAGAGGTGTCGGAAAGGTCTAGTGGAAGGTGTGGAGGGGGAGGGTATAATAATAAAAAAGAAAAGAGAGGTCCGGTTGAAAAAAGGTCTAGGTACATGCTTCCAAGAGTGAGAGGGTTGCATCTCCGAGAAGATTAAGGGATAAGATTCTTTATCATATTTAATTTTACTAAAACATCATTTGAAAAATATTTCTTTTAATTGAAAAACTACATCATTTATGATACGAGAGTAAGATAAAATCATCCCCTCTTTTAAAATAAGAGGATATTGTCGAGACAATATATTTTGTTGGTAAACTCGATATTCCTGCCCTTTCTTCACATATCATAGCCCTTTACTTACAGCTGTCACTGTTACAAACACTTGTGTCTGAGTCCACCTTGATTATTTTATTATAAACGAGTAGCAGTCAGGAGAAGAATCGCCTTATTCAAGTTCCATCACAATCCTAGAACCGGCTCTTGTTCTACTGCTTCGGTGACCCTGTGGTCTAACGCGCTACTCTCACAGTGGACTAGACTGCCAATGACGGGGAGAGATAGGTTCAAATCTCGGTCAGATGTACTTAATTTTTTCCATGCAAATGTGGATACACTTTCTCTAAATATAGCCTTCCTGATCCCTAAGACCGCCAGCGAAGTTAGTACACAGGGGTATAAACCGGACGGGTAGTAAGAAGTGGCGCTAAAATATATTGCTTGCATTTGACGTGCACTCGCGCCCGGGAACTCCTGTCCGCATAACGATAGGCAACTTGTTGTACGTGTACGTACTTAGAGCTGCGTGCTTCAGGCGTTGTTGAGCCTAGCTTCAACTTACATTCAGTAATAAAAGATGACAATAATTTTTACTGTTCTCAGATACTGTGGCTTGGATTTGGGTATACAGTTTAGAAACAGCTTGTCCTGGCTAGATAATAAATTATTTCAAGAAATCTTGAAGATTACTCGTCGCTGAGAAGTATCACCCATTTCTGTCTCGTATTTATCCGCGGGAAGTTGGCTCATTGGCGTCTTACTACCCAATTAAGGGGACACAGAAGGTCTATTTTCACAAAAATTAAATTACAATTAAAAATCAATTTGATATTCATTCAACAAATACTTTTACATTTACAGTCTTATCTTTTTATAGTACTTTTTGTTCAGCAGCCCGTATTACTACCCAATCGGGATATATCCTTTCGTACAATACTATAATTACATTAATTACCAATGTTGATAAGAATTATTCTCTTTTAACATTAAGTTTGTAATCAATAAAATATATTTAATTTGACTTAAGTCCCGTTCTCTGAGAAGAATGTTTGATTATCCGGGGTTAGGTTCGGTGTAACGGGGTTTACTGTATTTCACCAACTAAACTGTATTGTATTTGGTTGTTGTGTTTGTTTCAGAATTAAGTGGACTGTCACTGACAGAGAGAGCTTGGCTTCAATGCAGGTTGGATGCACTGAGGATAGTTTACTATAAATGTTTTATCTAGCTTCCTCCTAATTCAATAGGTGGGTACATTTACTCTCAATTATATCTTCCTTATACCTACTCATTAGTGTAGCTATGGATATCCAAAATGGGTGGTATGCGATGGAAAAGGACCTAATTATTTCTTATAATTATTATCTATATGTCACGTATGGTAGTTATTTTGACGATCAGCCCATCCATGTGTCAGTCACGTATGGGAGCTATTTTGACGATCAGTCCAGGTATATGTCAGTCACGTATGGGAGTTATTTTGACGATCAATCCAACCATGTGTCAGTCACGCATGGAAGTTATTTTGACGATCAGCCCAGCTATGTATCAGTCACGTATGGTAGTTATTTTGACGATCAGTCCAAACATGTGTCAGTCACGTATGGGAGTTATTTTGACGATCAATCCAACCATGTGTCAGTCACGTATGGGAGTTATTTTGACGATCAATCCAACCATGTGTCAGTCACGTATGGGAGTTATTTTGACGATCAATCCAACCATGTGTCAGTCACGCATGGAAGTTATTTTGACGATCAGCCCAGCTATGTATCAGTCACGTATGGGAGTTATTTTGACGATCAATCCAACCATGTGTCAGTCACGCATGGAAGTTATTTTGACGATCAGCCCAGCTATGTATCAGTCACGTATGGTAGTTATTTTGACGATCAGTCCAAACATGTGTCAGTCACGTATGGGAGTTATTTTGACGATCAATCCAACCATGTGTCAGTCACGTATGGGAGTTATTTTGACGATCAATCCAACCATGTGTCAGTCACGTATGGGAGTTATTTTGACGATCAGCCCAGCTATGTGTCAGTCACGTATGGGAGTTATTTTGACGATCAATCCAACCATGTGTCAGTCACGCATGGAAGTTATTTTGACGATCAGTCCAACCATGTATCAGTCACGTATGGGAGTTATTTTGACGATCAGTCCAAACATGTGTCAGTCACGTATGGGAGTTATTTTGACGATCAATCCAACCATGTGTCAGTCACGTATGGGAGTTATTTTGACGATCAATCCAACCATGTGTCAGTCACGTATGGGAGTTATTTTGACGATCAGCCCATCCATGTGTCAGTCACGTATGGGAGTTTTTTTGACGATCAATCCAACCATGTGTCAGTCACGTATGTGAGTTATTTTGACGATCAGTCCAGCTATGTGTCAGTCACGTATGGGAGTTAATTTGACGATCAATCCAAACATGTGTCAGTCACGTATGGGAGTTATTTTGACGATCAGCCCAGCTATGTGTCAGTCACGTATGGGAGTTATTTTGACGATCAATCCAACCATGTGTCAGTCACGTATGGGAGTTATTTTGACGATCAGCCCAGCTATGTGTCAGTCACGTATGGGAGTTATTTTGACGATCAATCCAACCATGTGTCAGTCACGCATGGAAGTTATTTTGACGATCAGCCCAGCTATGTATCAGTCACGTGTGGGAGTTATTTTGACGATCAGTCCAAACATGTGTCAGTCACGTATGGGAGTTATTTAGACGATCAGTCCAAACATGTGTCAGTCACGTATGGGAGTTATTTTGACGATCAATCCAACCATGTGTCAGTCACGTATGGGAGTTATTTTGACGATCAGCCCAGCTATGTGTCAGTCACGTATGGGAGTTATTTTGACGATCAGCCCAGCTATGTGTCAGTCACGTATGGGAGTTATTTTGACGATCAGCCCAGCTATGTGTCAGTCACGTATGGAAGTTATTTTGACGATCAGCCCAACTATGTATCAGTCACGTATGGGAGTTGTTTTGACGATCAGTCCAAACATGTGACAGTCACGTATGGGAGTTATTTTGACGATCAATCCAACCATGTGTCAGTCACGTATGGGAGTTATTTTGACGATCAATCCAACCATGTGTCAGTCACGCATGGAAGTTATTTTGACGATCAATCCAACCATGTGTCAGTCACGTATGGGAGTTATTTTGACGATCAATCCAACCATGTGTCAGTCACGTATGGGAGTTATTTTTACGATCAATCCAACCATGTGTCAGTCACGTATGGGAGCTATTTTGACGATCAGTCCAAACATGTGTCAGTCACGTATGGGAGTTATTTTGACGATCAATCCAAACATGTGTCAGCCACGTATGGGAGTTATTTTGACGATCAATCCAACCATGTGTCAGTCACGCATGGAAGTTATTTTGACGATCAGCCCAGCTATGTATCAGTCATGTATGGGAGTTATTTTGACGATCAGTCCAAACATGTGTCAGTCACGTATGGGAGTTATTTTGACGATCAGTCCAAACATGTGTCAGTCACGTATGAGAGTTATTTTGACGATCAATCCAACCATGTGTCAGTCACGTATGGGAGTTATTTTGACGATCAGTCCAGCTATGTGTCAGTCACGTATGGGAGTTATTTTGACGATCAGCCCAGCTATGTGTCAGTCACGTATGGGAGTTATTTTGACGATCAGCCCAGCTATGTGTCAGTCACGTATGGGAGTTATTTTGACGATCAGCCCGCGATGTTCTCTCCTCCAACTCCTAGATCTGCCTCTATCTCGAGCGAGGCACTTGTGCGACTCTTCCTCCACGGCCCTCTCCAGATATAAGACAGAGGAGAATAAGAAAGAATGGAGATGGGATGAAGAGGAGGGGGGGGGGCGGGGGGTTCTCCTTCCTTCCTCCACTGAACTGAATCGGGAGCCAATTTCACAAAGTTTTGGATTCGGTGTCGGTTCGCATACAAACGAGGTGATCTGCCCCCCCCCCCCCTGTAACCTCTCTTCTTGAAGCAACCCCTGCCCGGTACACTCGCGTCTATAGCAGGCTCACTCAGACGGTCGACAGTCCACGTTCTCCCAGCCGTGGTCGAGATCGGGGAGAATCTGTCACTAGGACAAGGTACACACACCTCTCAACCGGGGTTTGAATCCTGGAGAGGTTGAAATATGTTCCATTATTTTCTCATCAGACATGTGGGCTTCGCGTATTTTACTATCCGTCCGGACTGACCACATCTTACTATCCGTCCAGGCTAACCACGTCTTACTACCCGTCCTGACTATCCACATCTTTTTACCATCACGGCATAAACCTTCTTTGTATAGCGTTGTTTAGCTTACAACTAATTAATGATTAAAACTGAAAATGAACCTTTGTACCTTCCAAGAAAGCAATGTTTCTTCTATAAGGACCTGTATGGGGCATGTTGGAGTAGGTTAGGTTAAGTTAGGTTAGCTACTTTATACGAGTGATGGTCCTAACTGCCACGGTACTCTCTCCTCGTCCTGTTCTTACCGCGCTGATGACCTGCACTGGCCTGGACTGCACAGTACTGATATGAACATGGCTGAGACCGTCTCTACTGTGTATAGTACAGTGTAGCTCAGCACACTAATTAGCCAAGGCACACAAGCCTGCGTGCGAGGAAGATCTCTGCTTGCAAGGTTGCCTACCTTCAGCGGGGTCCAGCCGTTTCGCGCGGCGGCCATGTTTGGAGTTGTTGTGGACGAACATGTTGTCCGAGATGGCGAGGAGAGGACCATCCACTGCCACCTGCGTGGAGATTACCACCTGCAATGAGAGGAAGGACGTCCCAGGACATCACTAGTTACCTGACACCTGCAACGTTACTGGGGGATTACCCAGGGTAGAGGGAAAGAGAGCTAGATTACCCTGGAGAAATGGAGGAGAGTAGACTAGAGTGGAATTACCCTGGAGAAATGGAGGAGAGCTAGATTACCGGATAAATGGGAGCTAGTATTACCCTGGAGAAATGGAGGAGAGTAGTATACCTGGGAAATGGAGGAGAGTTAGGATTACCCAGAGAAATGGAGGAGAGCTAGGATTACCCTGGAGAAATGGAGGAGAGCTAGGATTACCCTGGATATAAATGGAGGAGAGCTAGGATTACCCTGGAAGAAATGGGGGAGAGCTAAAGGAATTATTCAGACGAATGAACCGGGCACACAAGGTATTTATATTATGCTACAAGTGAACAGTTTGTAGAAACCAGTTAGATTGGACCATTTCCTTGACAGCAAACAAATTGTATCCTTAACTCTAGCTAATCTTTCTAAGGTACGTCCATTGAGAGCGGAACACATTCATACCTGTAGAGAGCTGCATAATTCAAACAAGCCCACAAAGCCTCGTGTGAAGTATTTCTGGGAACAAATATTACACCGTTTAAACTTTAAAACGATTTGCTCGCTCACGGCGCTTGGCGGGGGGTGAACGGGGTACGAAAAGAGCAAGAGAGATCAAAGGTATGCCGCCGACGCGAGGCGTCACATCTGACGCGACGTGCGAGCGTCTATCAGAGCACAACGCTCTCTCTCTTTCTCTCTCTGTGTTTGTTCTAAACCACGTGTCCCCCCCCCCCATCCGCACTTATTAAAACTAGGTTCACAATTAAAATGAAATACCAGCAGAAGATAATGCTGGGCTCACAATGAACTTATGTAACTGTTGGATATTAAGGATTGTTCACAATGAAGAGTTATAACTGTTGGTTGGATATTAAGGATTGTTCACAATGAGGGAGTTAATAAGTGTTGGTTAGGATATTAAGGATCGTTTCACAATGAAGAGTTATAACTGGTGTGTGTTAAAGATTGTTCACAATGAAGTGATATAACTATTGGAGGTTAAGGATGGTTCACAATGAAGGATATAACTTTGGAGGTTAAGGATGTTCACATGAAGTGATATAACTATTGGAGGTTAAGGATGGTTCACAATGAAGTGATATAATTGTTGGAGGCTGAGATTGGTTCACAATGAAGGGAAATGGTGGGTAGATGCTAAGGCTGGCGCAAAAATTGAGAGCACAGTGCCCATTACAATCTATTGTCTACAATACTTGCATATAAATACGAGAAAATACTCTTAAAATGTCTTTTGGGGTAAAATTATTTTACTTTTGACTATGTAAATGTTTTCTCAGACATTCATAATTAACAGTTTCCAATAAGAGTATGATAGATTTATTATTGACAATTGTGGTTATTCTTTTCTTAATATAATTAAACTTTGTTATATGTTAAACGAAAAAGTAGTCCCTTTTCAAGTAAAATAAATATTCTTTCATGAGGCTGTCAAAGTGTTTATCAATTAAAAAATGAATTATTTACTCGAAACAATGTTTATTAAAATTTATGGCCTTAGCAAGAAATTGATGACAAATAAAAATTATTTGTAGCACAAACAAATAATTGGATTAAGTTCTGTAAATTTGTCATTTAGGTTAGGTTAGGTTATATTTTCGATATGTGATTACAACTTTAGATGTGATCCTTTGATCACTAAGTATAAACTCTTGTAACTAAGAAATAGATCTAACTGTGGAACAAATATTTAGGGAAATTAATCTATCCAAAGGCTTATTTAAGGTAATTGACTGCTAGAATAAATATTCGCTGCTACAATTTTAGTTCTAAAAAACGAAGTGAATGTTACTATTGTAAATTTCGCATTTTATTTAACTAACGAAATAAGCCACTCTAAAAATATTCATAAATCACATAAATAAAAAAATCAATTAGGTCACCAAATTCATATCATATTCAAGTGCGTTGCATTAATATTGATACACTACGGATACCCTTGTTGAGTTTATAAACTAATTTTAAGAACTCGTAATCTGAAATCATATTTGAATAACAAAAAAAACTAAGTGAAGAAATATCTAACTATCACTTACAGAATCCCAGAATCCCCTTATTCACTGGATGAAGGTCCCTTATTCACTGGATAAGGTCCCTTATTTACTGGATGAAGGTCCCTTATTCACTGGATGAAGTCCCTTATTAACTGGATGAAGGTCCCTTATTAACTGGATGCAGGTCCCTTATTACTGGATGAAGGTCCCTTATTAACAGGATGAAGGTCCCTTATTAACTGGATGAAGGTCCGCTTATTTACTGGATGTAAGGTCCTTATTAATGGATGAAGGTCCCTTATTTAACTGGATGAAGGTACCTTATTACTGGATGAAGGTCCCTTTATAACTGGATGAGGTCCCTTATTAACTGTATGAAGGTCCCTTATTAACTGTATGAAGGTCCCTTATTCACTGGATGAAGGTCCCTTATTAACTGGATGAAGGTCCCTTATTAACTGGATGAAGGTCCCTTATTAACTGTATGAAGGTCCCTTATTCTCTGGACGAAGGTCCTTTATTAACTGGATGAAGGTCCCTTATTCACTGGATGAAGGTCCCTTATTCTCTGGACGAAGGTCCTTTATTAACTGGATGAAGGTCCCTTATTAACTGTATGAAGGTCCCTTATTAACTGGATGAAGGTCCCTTATTAACTGTATGAAGGTCCCTTATTCTCTGGACGAAGGTCCTTTATTAACTGGATGAAGGTCCCTTATTCACTGGATGAAGGTCCCGCAATAAATAACTGCATCACATGTTGTGTTAGGGCTCTCTCACAATGTATGAATACAAAGCCCCTGTATTCGCGTCTTACTACCCATTCGGGTTATATGCTTAAGTACTAATTTATGATATTGGGTTAGGTATAGGGAAGGTTGAATTTAGATGAAGTAAACCCACATTTGTGTGGAGGGAGAGTGGAAAATCATTTAGGGAAAACTACCCCAGTTTACCCGAGAGAGATTCGAACCTCGATCTTCCCTTCCTCGGCAGTCTATCTCAACACGAAACGAGCGCGTTAGTTAACTACGCCATTGAGTCGGGTTGACGGGAAGTTCGTGGTTCGAATCTCAGTCGGGCGTGCGAGTACATTTCTTCTAAATTCTTACCTACCCCATCCCTATTTCTCTATCGTAGTTATTTTACGCGAATAGCTCGAACGGATAAATAATAACATCTGATGGATAGATAACAAAAGACTTTGCTCCAAAATATATTTCATAAAACACAAACTGCACCCTGAAAGATAACGATACAAACCACACACCGTGTGATATCGAGCTCACGAGCGTGTGACTCCGGCTTCTTTCTAAACGCACCCTAACAAGCAAACAAACTGTCAGCTTTAACCCAAGCAAGCTTCATAGAGCGCAGTGGGTGGCTTTAGAGTGAGGGGGGGAGGAGGAGCCGCGTTATATAGTCCCCCCACCCCCCACCCCCACCCTATTAAACCCGGACCATAATATATCGCGTTAGCTGCTAGTTAATCACCCCTACCCCCTCACCCCCTCCCCAAGAACAAAAGTGGTGGCCGTAGCGTGTAGATGTCCCGGGACAAGAATTCTCTTCATCGCGCGACGAATTCAACAAACGAGGGTTCTGATACAAGCAGGGTTATTAGTGACTGGGACTACATTTGTAGTGAGCTCCGAACTGTCAGGACCTCTAACCGTCTGTTGACACCAATAAGACAGAGAATAAGAGTGGTAAACAGCTTATTGGAGCAAAATATTACTTCCCCAGTACACTCAACCGGGATTCTAACCTCAGAATTCCTCTTTCACGGCGATAAATCGCAACACAAGTTCTACGTCATAAGTCACTGCGGGGATATGTGAATTATTTATTTAACGAGTGAGATGATATTTGAACATTTTACAATGAAATGTGTTTAAAAAAAAAATCAAATACAAGACAAATGTGGTTTAAAAATATCTCTTTTCTCTCTTTATATATTTTAAATTAAGAAATATTTTAACGCATACTCAGATGACAGCAAATTTTAATCTTAAATTAAAAGGATGGAGGATAACCTATTTATTCCCTTATTCAGAAATTGGGTTAAATATAATAAAGAGTTAATCTTTTAGGGTTCGTTATTAAGACAATTTTTAGAGGGTTAATTTGCTATTGGACTCCATATATAACGAATGAACCTATAACTTATCTTAGATTTTTTTCCCCATATTTTAGTGTGTGAAGTACTGGAATTTTTGATATTATATAAATAGTTTAATTCTATTGAATATAATTAAGGTAAATTTTACTTAGTTACGGTATGTTTTGATTCAGGGTAAATTAATATAGCAGTGAGAAACTTATCTATCCAGATTTGAAAAAATTTAATATGGAATCATTCTTATAAAACAATCATGAGAGGTAAAATATTATTCCATTTATAAGGTATCTGGTTTCTTAAGAAATTAATTTAATTCAGTAAATTAAATAGTAATTATTTTATTAGTAAATATGTATTAGTATTTGTTTATAGATACAAAGGGATTTTAACTTACATACGACAATAACTAATACTACACACATTTTAAATATTTTAAAACCAAGAATTTTTTTTTCCAATGTGCCCTTCCTTGACCTTGGAACAACACATTCTGTCAATGGAGAGTTTATTTATTATACTGAACAAAAAATACTTCTTTTTAATAGGTAAGGATTGAACCCGGGTCTCTCTATCGCTGCTTAGCTCCACCATTTTAATTCTGAAACCAATCATACATTTTTATTTTACTTATGATAAGCTACCGTTTGTAATTTGAGTCATCATTAGTCTGATGGTCTCAAATTTTGTAAATCCGGAGTTCGTCCCTTGTCAGTCACACCATGGGGCAGACGTTCAGCTTTGTTGCTCTTATATATGCATTGTATCCGGCCCGTATGCAGTGGGTAGATAGATAGATATCAAACGTAGTTTTTAGAATTTTAAAATGTAAGTTAAAACTCAATTAATTTAGGGTAGTGTATATGTGCATAATTATATTTTATTCTAATTTCAACGACAAAATAAATGTTTTTCTTTGAAGATTTTTTTAGATATTAAGTTTTGGGAACAGCTTTGGTGTATTTATTATTTTAAAAATAATGTGAAACGGGTTATTTATAACTGCGGAATGTCTCCTCACATATTATAAGATAGTATTTTATATTTTCAATGGAAAAACCCAAGATCATTAGAGTCGTAGACTGTAATAATAATATAATAATATAATAATAGTTTTGAATATTATTTTATGTTGCATAAGCTTTTTTTTTTCCGACGCATCTCGCCCGTCCGCTGGAGATATATAGGCCTACTAGTTACACTAATGTGTTAAGTATGAGGAAGGTTGAATTTATATGAAATGTACCAGGATTTTCGTGGTTGAAGATGTGGGAACAATGACCCCCCCCCCTCAGCAGTCCACTATATTGCAAGAGTAAAGCCCTAGACCACTCGAAAACCAAAGTAAGTCGATTTGGAGTTCACTACAATCAAAGCCTCATCTTTAAATATTTATTATTGTATTTATTGTAATTGCTTGTGACGTCAGCACGCGACGCCCCGTTTGCCAACCAAGCGTCTCTCGCATTTCACCTTTAAGGGATGTAACTGACGCCACGCTCCGCTCACCGTCTCGACGCCATGCTCGGGCGTCTGGGCATCCCTTCAACTGTTCCCATGGGAACCGTACCCTCCCTCTTCCCCTCCGAGCTAGAGGAGAGAGGGGAGGGGAGGCTAGCTGGTCCCTGGGGCTCACAGACTGGTCTCAAGGGAGGAGTCTCTCCAGGGACTACCCCAACCCTACACCCCCCATCCCAGAAACCCGCACATACCGCAAAATGGCGGCGTTGCCCGTTCTCCTTACGACCCTTAACCCGACTTCATACATCTGGCTCACTTGAGAAGGGTGGAGTTGTGGATAATGCTGGAGATATGATGGAGAAGAGGGTGGGGAATATGTTGGGATAGAGGTGGAGATATGTTGGGAAGTAGAGGTGGAGATATGTTGGGAAGAGGTGGAGATATGTTGGGAAGAGGGGTGGAGATATGTTGGGAGAGAGGTGGAGATATGTTGGGAGAGAGGTGGAGATGAGATATGTTTCATGCGAGAGAGGTGGAGATATGTTTCATTGTAGAGAGAGGTGGAGATATGTTTGGAGAGGGTGGAGATATGTTGGGAGAGAGTGGAGATATGTTGGGAGAGAGGTGGAGATATGTTGGAGAGAGGTGGAGATATGTTTTGGGAGAGAGGTGGAGATATGTTGAGAGAGAGGTGGAGTTGGGAGAGAGTGAGATATGTTGGGAGAGAGAGTGGAGATATGTTGGGAGAGAGTGGAGATATGTTGGGAGAGAGGTGGAGATATGTTGGGAGGTGGAGATATGTGGAGAGAGGTGAGATTTTCATTGCTGAGAGAAGGAGATGTTGGGGGAGTGATATGTTGGAGAGAGGAAAAGTGGAGATGTGGAGAGGGTGGATGATTTTCATTGCTGAGAGAGAGGTGGAGATATGTTGAGAGAGAGGTGGAGATATGTTTCATTGCTAAGAGAGGGGTGGAGATATGTTTCATTGCTAAGAGAGGGTTGAGATATGTTTCATTGCTAAAGAGGGGTGGAGATATGTTTCATTGCTAAGAAAGGGGTGGATAATGTTGAGAGAGAGTGGAGATATGTTTCATTGCTGCGAGAGGCTTGTGAATACGCTTCATTATGGGATAGTTTATAATAAATAGAGACGTGTTGTAAGTCCCTCTCAAGCTAGTCAACACGCAGTACAAGACAGTGAAGTCACCACTGCATGTGATGATGTTCTGTGATCAATAGAGAGAGAGAGAGATACCCTTACCTCATAACTCAACCACACACCCTGATAACAATCTCATATCATTGAAGCAGTTGCGGGTAAGAACAGCTCAACTCTATCGTTAGAAGGGAAGATAGGAAGCTTGTTTTATCCTTGTGAGTTATTTATAAGCACATTACTGTACGACTTAGAAACTTGAAACGTTGCCTAAAACAGCTACATCTTACACGAGATATTGTACCAATCTGTATGGAAGTATTGGGCTGCCGTAAGGTAAATACAACATATGTATATAACCAAGGTAAGGTTGGTTTATGGTTGATTTTGACCTATTTTTTCTTACGGTTAATCTGCCACAAAAAAAAGTTCAAAATCCATCCCCCTGACAAATTTTTTCACCATTTTGGCAAGTGAAGTCGTGCGTGGTACCCCAAGCTTACCTCCAGTACAGACTATCCGATAATAGGGCAGGGGTGAGGTTGGTATGGTTTGAAAATAAATTCACCCGCATTTGCGTAGAGGTAATTGAAAAGCGTTGAGTAAATAACACCCTCGTTACATCCTACCGTTATTCGAACCCGAACTTTCCTTCGTAGGCAACCAAGTCCATCGTGAGACTGGCGCCTTAGGTCGCATGACCAATGACGTGGGCTACATGCCTTTTTAAAGTGACAACACATATTCACTCGGGTAAAAGTAAAACTTTTTGATAACTCATTTTATATGTCAAGAAAGGCCCAAGTTATCGTGAACGTATTATATATTCTGTTCGTTGTTTACAAAGAAAGGTCCCATATCGACTTTAAAGTTTCTCCGACATTTTTGCATTTTTTTCGGGGATTAAAAATTTATATTTTTAACTTTTTGGAATTTTCCCTTGGGTTACAGGCTAGGAGCTATAAGTTTGCCAAATTTCAAATTTCTAGCTCATCTGGAAGTGGGTAAACATTAATGTCAGTGAATGTGTCAGCCATGTAGCTTTATAGTAGTATAATTTAAATTTAAATCTAAATTTCCTTTATTCTAGTGCTGGCCAACAGTCGTAAGACCTGTAACAGGCCAGCACTGAAAGTACACAAGTACCTTACAAATATTATATAATTACACGAGAAAATAAGATAAACAAAAATATCTAAATAATGTTATATACTGATGAATAGCTACGAGAAAAATAGTAATTAATAATGTTAAGAATAAAAAATAGCAATAATAACTAAAGAGTTGTTAAAAGCAGTAAAAATATGCAAAAAATAATCAGAATATTGTAAATATAAATATTATAGGCAGAACCTCTACAGGATAAATGATAGATATGAGAGTTCCTTAAATAACTCTGGGATATGAACGCCTACGTAGTCAAGGACAAATTTGCAAGAAATTTTGATATTGAAAATATTAAACACAAACAATAATAATTACACACACAACACACACACACATAATATATATATATATATATATTATATATAGGAGAGAGAGAGAGAGAGAGAGAGAGAGAGAAAGAGAGAGAGAGTGAGGTTGATTGATGGGCATATAGATGGAGATGTATGAAAAAAAATAGATAGATGAATAGATGGTTGATGGCTAGAGAGAAATGTATGTATATATATATATATATATATATATATATATATATACTTGATTATAGAAAGATAAAAAAAATACATATTTCTGTTTTTTTACTCAGTTAAAGGAAATATAGAGCAATACTACTAATATATTTGAAGAGAGATATAATCAGTGGTAGACACACAAACTGTTACACCAACATTCGTTGACATGGAAACATTTACAACCCACGTGACGGGGTGGTATTTAATAACCCCTCCACCCTCAAAGGAAAGTAAGCCTGTTATATCTCACGCCGCGTTCCGGAGCGCTAGTGGATCCAACGAGCACATCGCGCGATATCTAGTGGCGAAATGACGAACTATTGACACACGCATTGACTACAATCCCACGGTCGGGGGTATTTGCTGTCAGCTACAAATATTTAAATTAGCTCGTTCACTCTATTAGTGGTATTTACATATATGATACGGCCATAGCATTTATAACAATTATCATAACATGCAGAGAGAGCTTAGTTGTGTGTGTGTGGAGGGAGGGGAGGGGCTAGACTCTGACCCCGGTATGTCCAGGGTATAGCTGAGAGAGGGGGGATTTCCTCTCCATCATGCTTCTGTACTCTTTCCTACTAAATGCAGGTGCAGTTTTAGAGAGTAGGCCACTCTAAAGGTTTAAAATTTATTTAATAACAAACTATGTCATAAATTGTTACATTAGTTTCTTTCCCCCTTAGTATTAGCTACAGTTGTACGCATACATTAACTAAGATAGTGGCATATTATTAAGGAAAGGTAGAATTTTAGAGGAAATATAAGCAAATTTTCATGTAGAGAGAGTTGTAAATCTTTCCCGAAAAAATAAAATAATCCTGAGTACACTCGACAGGGAATCGAAAGCTTGACCCCCCGTTATTAGCAACCCGGTCTAACAAGAGATTGACGTGTTATAACATTCAGCCACCGAGGCGGGTCATTCATAATTTATATTGGTTTAATTTTAAATTTGTATTATTTTATTTTAAACATTACCGATAAGAACGTTGCTAGCCAAGAAATGTGTGTGATTTAATAACCAATATGAGGCCAAGAAAGATATAGGAGGATCATATATGTGCAAGTGAGAGGAGAGGAATGGTGGGAGGAAAGACCCGACCACAGGCTTGAACCAGTTGCTAGTCCCTTTTGAAATGTTGGATGCAACCCGGCATACTTACACGTTATGAGAATTGCCGTACTGACCTCAAATACGGGTTTTTTACTTTTTTATCTTACACACAATTTTTTTTTAGCATCGCGTCTTATTACCCGTTTGGATTATACGCTTATCTACTAATTATGCTAATGGTTTTAGGGATATGGAAGGTTATATTTATGGAAAGTGTACCCACATTTACAAGGAGGGAAGGTAGAAAACTACCCTCAGTACACCCGACCGAGATTCGAACCTCGATCTTCCCGTCATCAGAAGTCTAGTCTTCTCCGAGAGTAGCGCGTTAGACCACACGGCCACCGAGGAGGTGCATATGGGGCTGCTTGTTGAATCAAAAGTCCACGTTCGATCCCAACTGAATATCAATATAATATTTAAATTTGGTCTTCATTTTATCTTATAAAAAATATATTGACCTACAAGCTATAATCTCTTTTATAAAATCTTAACTCTTTGTAAAACATATAACATAATGTTCCAGAGTAAACCTATTGCTCAAATGTTCTTATAATCAAATACAAATAAATTTATTCAACGTAACTGCACTCACATATACATAAAATTAAAACCTGACCCCTGTCATCATGACGCCGGGCTCCTAGACAAGATCCTTACATTTGATTTGAGTCCACAGTTTGACAACAACAACAACAACAAACCCTCAAAGACTCACTTTACAACATCACCATGATGGTCAAATATGTGCTACTTACCTAAGTTGGGTGTTATCCGTGGGGTGAGACGGGCTCTTTATATACTACACCGGGTCATAGGCATTTTTTTTAAAGAACCAGTAATCAAACTCAGGCCTTTTATAAAAAGTGACTTCTCCTTGTAAGTAGGTGAAATATATTGTGCTCACGCTACCACTATAAACACAAGAAAAATAGCGGTTATAAAAAAAAGGTCGCTCTTACGTTTCTTCAGTCACAAATCCACGTCCAGCCTATCTCTACCCTCTCACCCCACCCCCTTCCACAACTACTCTTTTTTTTAGGAACTTTTTTGCTTTGTTTTTACGAGAATCATCCCTTCCACCTCACAGACAAAAAACAACAAGAGGCGTCCGCTATTCGCCTTGTCATTATATAATCTGAGACTTGTAACAATAAATCTCGACTGTCATCCCTCTACCCCCTCTTACTACCCCCTCCTCTTCATTACTTCATTCACTATCGTCAATTAGAGTCCGCGGGTATTCACGGGCCCTCTCCCCCCTTCATTTCACCGTCTACTATCTTCTATCTTGCTCACTACCCCTTCCTTCAAGCCTTGCATTAAACGAGCCAAATACAGGGGCTTTTTAGTCCCTCTCATATTTACTGAGTATCTTCATCTACGCGGTAATATTTCGTACCCGCCATTTCCATTCAGATAACGCCATCATGTTTCATTTAAAAATGAGGGCTTTCATTTATTTGTATACATATACTTTAATTTTTTTTTAATTTTAGTAAACACAGTATTTGTCAGAGTTAATGCCTTGAAATAGTTAATTTTAAAGTTTCGTCGGCAAGAAATAATCGCACCGGTCATTACTTTGGGACTTGTCCAGCGGTCCTTGTCACAGGTAAATAAATTAAACCCGTATTTGTTTATCTAAGTAAAAAAAAAAAAAAAAAAGTGGTGTGTTGCTTTGAAAGTTCGAAATTAAACTTTAAAGTTGGGCTAGAATTATTAAACCGACATCATTGTAGAGTATTAAGTGAAGATTTTTAATAAAATTTATAAACAATTTTTACTTTCTTACAACCTCTTGGGTAGAGCTAGTATTGTGATCGTCTAAAAGAATCGTGATCGAGATTTTAATAGATATTGATGTTGTTATCCTTCGCTGCGGCTTCGGGGGTAACTGGTTGGTGTCACGACGATGACCTTGTGTTCCGACCCGTGGGTAGGGGTAGGGAAAAGGTCGGCGAGATTGTTCCGGCAACGTGAGTCGTGGTGTGAGGTAGGATAGAGTCCCGGCAATGTGAGTCACGGTGTGAGGTAGGATAGAGTCCCGGCAACGTGAGTCACGGTGTGAGTTAGGATAGAATCCCGGAAACGTGAGTCGCGGTGTGAGGTAAAGACAAAATTGATCTTTAAAAAACACGACAATTTATTAGCTCTTTCAAACGGCGCACCCGGGTTGGCTAGCCACTCTCCGACTGGGCTCTGACCAAGGACCCACCGTGCTAAATACCCTCCACTTCTGCCTGGCCTTGTCCAATGGGAGAAAAGGGAGCTTCCCATTGGCGCTGGAAAACGTGAATGAAGCTTTTTAGGTTTTTAGTTTTATTAACGTCACACCGAGGAGTTTTTTGAATGATATATTTAGCCCTAAAAACAAGGATAGTTCAAATTAGGGCAAAAATAGAGAGAAATAAGTTTTTATTAAAACTAGTTTTAATATTCTGCTTAAAATTCGTCTCTAAGCACTGTCTAACATAATGAATAGAATGGTAGCTCTCAATTTCCCATGAAATCACTTTGAGGGTATTTTGCATTAGTGTAAATTTTGATTATATCTCCACAATTATTTGAGATAAGAAATAGCTTATCACTGTAAAGTTGTAGTTGGCTATTATTAGATATTTAAAACATTGATTAGATGTTTTTTATACAATTAATGGTTTCCGAATAATAAGCTATTATATATATTATAATTGAGGTCTTAGTAATCGGGAGTTGCTTGCTATGCTCTTTAATGAAAATAAATGTTACTTTTATCTCAAGAGGTCTCCGTAAAAGTGTTTATTATTTCATCTATGCTCTTTGGTGTGATGTGATGCTCTTTTTTTCTATTATGTTTTTGCAACAATGTCTATTACTTCGTTTCACAATCTTGCGAGTAAATGTAAGTAAATGCCTTAATTTTTAGATAAAAGAGGGAGAAAGTCTTGCGGTGCACCATACAATTTATTTAACTATGTGAGACTTAAAATATGAAGCTTGAAGTTTATAAAAGACTCGTGTGACGATAGGAACAATCGTTAAACTACAGACGCCGTGAGATAGATGTAATACTACATTACATACATATATGTGATGCTAGTTGTATAACCATCAAATACAGGGGCATTGTATTCAGTACAGCCATTTAAACTACATATTTGTGAGATGGGTATTTCATACAGTTGTGTAAGAAAACAGGGGAAGAAATTTATTTTAAGCAAAATTAGGTTTAAAGTCCATCATGAGATGTATTAAACAAAATTGTAAACATTTATACTTTTGGGGCTAAAATTCAAATAACGAATATTTGTATACAGAATTGTCAAACCCACTTTCCAAATCTTGAGTTTGAAAAGTTTTTGAAATTAATAATACTTTATTTTATGTGAAAGTAAAAACTGTTGACTAATTTTTGTATTTATAATGTTTAAATATTACACTATCTTAACATTACGATTTAAGTTTGATTTATTATTACCACACAAATGATTTTTTATAGCTTATTCTGGCAATAATTTATGCTCGTATTATCAGAAGAGAACCAATTATAATTAAATCCATCCCAATTGGATAAATCTAAGTCGAATATGTCTTCTAAAATTAAGCTCTAGACTTGGTTTTGCCAAGTATATTCACATGACTTCCCCACCCCTCCCTTTCCCGGTCATCCGTGGTGTGGTTTCCCTGCATCATTTGTGGGAGAAATATATCACGCACACACAGGTACACATACACTTCGATGTCAAAATAGTGATAGTAAAATGATTTCCATATAAAGAAAAATGTTCCCGAACCATAAACCACATTACGGATGACAAAGATGAAACAAACAAAAAATATGGAGACTGTAAGAAATGAAATATAAACAAAAGTCCAAGCCAAGAATGAAAAATGTATGTCTCTACCCCCTCTCCAATATCCCTTCTTTTCCGTTTCCTTCGGAAGAGGGGGAGAGTGTCTCTGAAAGTTAGATATTTCAACGAGTAAATCCTGTGTTGGGCAGGACAGGGAGGGAGAATTGAAACAAACTGGAGGAGATGGTGGCGCTCTATACTCGAGACTAGAGCTGATATATGAGATGCTCTGCTACATCATCTGTAGAGCCATGTTACACGAGGTGGTGGTGCTCTATACTCGGGAATAGAGCTGGATATATGAGATGCTCTGCTACATCATTGTAGGAGCCATATTACACGAGGTGGTGGCGCTCTATACTCGGAAATAGAGCTGGGTATATGAGATGCTCTGCTACATCATCTGTAGGAGCCATGTTACACGAGTGGTGGTGCTCTATACTCGGGAATAGAGCTGGATATATGAGATGCTCTGCTACATCATCTGTAGAGCCATATTACACGAGGTGGTGGCGCTCTATACTCGGAAATAGAGCTGGGTATATGAGATGCTCTGCTACATCATCTGTAGGAGCCATGTTACACGAGGTGGTGGTGCTCTATACTCGGGAATAGAGCTGGATATATGAGATGCTCTGCACATCATCTGTAGGAGCCATATTACACGAGGTGGTGGCGCTCTATACTCGGAAATAGAGCTGGGTATATGAGATGCTCTGCTACATCATCTGTAGGAGCCATGTTACACGAGGTGGTGGTGCTCTATACTCGGGAATAGAGCTGGATATATGAGATGCTCTGCTACATCATCTGTAGGAGCCATGTTACACGAGGTGGTGGCGCTCTATATTCGGAATAGAGCTGGGTATATGAGATGCTCTGCTACATCATCTGTAGAGCCATGTTACACGAGGTGGGGAGCTCTATACCCGTAGTCTACCCTGCATGTACGAGTAATCTTGAGTATTTCTTGTAAAACAGCTGTACTGAAAAAGAGAGAGAGAGAGAGAACTTAACCCTGAAACCACTAACTATAACCAAGGTTTCCTAACTGGTGGGTTTCTGTCACTGTACCGCATCGTGTAACATCATCTCCACGTCAGGAGGAACTGTTTCCTTCGCGTTAGGAGAGTGTTTTTTTTACCCTCGAAGGGTCCGAAAGTCATAGGTCGAGTGAGAGAGGGGAGGGGCCGTGTAAAGGGCTGAGATCGGGAAATGAGACTATGTCCAGACAAGACTCTTCTCCCCCTTTAGCTCCGCCCTCTGAAGACGACTCTATCTCCCCACCTTCCTCCTCCCCTCTCTAGGGGTGATAAGTCGTCGGGGATTACATTGGGGGAGGGTCAGGCGTCTTTACTCTACCCCTCACCGGTGTTACCAACATGAGGACTGTATATGCTCAGGCTGGCCAACTGACGGGCTACATATTTCTCTTCTGCTCCCCCTCCCACCACCCTCTTCATCCAACGTTGTATCCCTAGAAATAAGAGGGTTTTCTTCGTATGTGTTTTTTTTTTTTATTCCTGAAGGGGGGGACTATGGTCTCCCTCCTCGGGAACAAGGTGGGAAAATATTGGCAGTGTTTCGTGAGCCCAGATCAATACGTGTATGAGAGAGAGAGAGAGAGATCCTACTTTGTAAGATCATAGGGCCAGCCATGACTTGCTGACTGAGGTGGGCCACATTTACTATAGAAGACCTTTCGGCCCACCAACAGCCGGTAAACAGGACAAAGACAATGTTGGGCACGTATTAATGGTATGGTTAGTATTTATGGTGGTATGGTTTATATTTAAGATGGTATGGTTGATATTTAAGGTGGTATGCATGGGAACGTGAGTTAAAGTTACTATTAAGCTATTTGTATGTTTTTTCAATTAAATAAAATATTGCTCTAGTAGATAGGTTTAGTTTAATTTCCTACATTGGGGAATATCAATTTTTCTCAGTTATAACCCAGACAGAACAGTTGGACCAATAATTAAACTCTGTATCAACACGATCAACCACATCAACAGATGGAAGGTCAACCTGATACTTCTACTTGATATCGGGAGGACTTTTGATCAAGACTTGCACGAGGGTCATATTCATAAACTCCACTCCTTCAATTTCCCCATAAGTTCCACTCCTTCAATTTCCCCATAAGTTCCACTCCTTCAATTTCCCCATAAGTTCCACTCCTTCAATTTCCCCATAAGTTCCACTCCTTCAATTTCCCATAAGTTCCATTCCTTCAATTTTCCCATAGGCTCCATTCCTTCAATTTCCCCATAAGCTCCATTCCTTCAATTTCCCCCTAAGCTCCACTCCTTCAATTTCCCCCTAAGCTCCATTCCTTCAATTTCCCCATAAGTTCCACTCCTTCAATTTCCCCCTAAGCTCCATTCCTTCAATTTCCCCCTAAGCTCCACTCCTTCAATTTCCCCTAAGCTCCATTCCTTCAATTTCCCCCTAAGCTCCATTCCTTCAATTTCCCCCTAAGCTCCATTCCTTCAATTTCCCCCTAAGCTCCACTCCTTCAATTTCCCCCTAAGCTCCACTCCTTCAATTTCCCCCTAAGCTCCATTCCTTCAATTTCCCCATAAGTTCCACTCCTTCAATTTCCCCATAAGTTCCACTCCTTCAAGTTGCCCATCCCGCTAATCCGGCCGATTTATTCCTACCTCTCCAAGAGGACTGTCCGTGAAAGAGTCAATTCCTCCCAGTTCCAATCCTTCTCTCTCGAAACTGGTGCCCTTCTAGGGTATGCCCTTTCACCTGTGCTCTACAACATCTTCTCATCTCCAACCCTCGCCTCTAGACGACCGTAGGAATACTGTAACGTACTGAACGACTGGATGACCAGGTGTAAAATCACCAACTCGTCCTCCTTAAACTCCCCCTACAAAAGATTGCAAAGCACCCTCTGTGTTGTTGTGGTCAAGGACACTCCCGTGGAGTGAAACAGTACTAATGGAGTGACCCTGGCATTCAGGCAGAACCATAGAAAGATATTTGCTAGGACATGAGAAAGATATTCCCTCATGACTTCCTTGAGACGGATACTTAGGGGATGCTCACCCAGACTCTCGTGGCCACGGTGAGAGCCAGTCCTGCTGCATTCACTCCTTTGACCGACAAGTCGTACAAAGACCAATCAACCTCCCTCCCCTTTCCAGCAACATACCTAACAACCGAGACAAGTGTCAAAAGACAAATCTTCAACATCAGGGCTCATTTGGTGCAAAAGGCAATAAACGGAGAACAAGACCCTGTGTTTAATATTATTCGATCCCCCAAACTTCTAGGACTACCGTGACGGACAAGACCGAAGGTGAAGCACCCCTCCCTCCACACCTGCTACTCACAATCTACCACCTACTGACCTGTGAGACCGTCGACTACTTTAACCTCCTCTCTGAGGTTTCGCTTGATCGACAGATAGAGTGGCTTCCTCAACAAGTCGCAAATATCATCCATCTTCATCAGTCTAGATTTTAAACAATTCACCGACCAAAAGGCCAACCACCATCCATCCAAAAATTGTTTCTCAAAATCATTACTAGGCCTAAAGAATGAGGGTTGCTAACTTGTTGGTAATCATCCACCTCCAACTACACCAACTTAGCTAAAAAAAAAAAGCGCTTTCCTCCCTTTTCATGAAAAACCTCCGCCAACTGGTTATTCAACACAAAGTCCCATTTTCGAAATTTTGCAGCACCACATTCTACAGATCCAAAAACTACATGAACATCTCTTGATATTTAAATGACCGGCCACTGGAGATTTTTTAATTACCCTAAATCAGCGTGATTTAGTTAATTAGTGCATCCAATCTTGCAAAATTTAAAATTTACGCTAGTTTAAAGTACTCTCAAAGATATTTTAATCAAAAAAATGAGATGTGCCATTTTATTTTTAATACTAAAACGGGGCCTAGACGCGCATTTTAATCAAAATCGTTGAAGTCTATTTTGATAAAATATATTTTATCTGATTTCACCCATAAACAAACTACCCTTAGTTTTAGGGTTGACTAGACACCTTCAATAATAACTACGAGTAGTCTCACGATAACCCTGTATACAGAGTTTTATCAGTAAAATGGTTTCGGCTCTAGTCCAAGTATCAGACAGACAGACAGACAGACAGACAGACAGTATCGCAAAACAACACTTTTTTGGTTTCAGAGGGTCGTGTGACGTCGACATCCATAATAATCTTTGATTCAATTTTTTTTTAAACGATAACAATACTTCTTTTTGTTTGAGGGGTTGCGATAAAGTAAAAACATAAATGATAGTTTCGATTATATAATAACTTCCAACGCCAATTATTAATTAAACCACAATAAGTCAGATCATAACGCGAGCAATAAGCTATAGGCATCCACAGACGAAGGAATTAAAAGTTCTAACGACCTCACTTGACTGAATCATTGACGAAAATTAGATTAGTAAGAGAGAGAGAGAGAGAGAGTTTACGACTCTTGGCCGCCGAGTATAAACGGGACGTTAAAAAAGTGGCCGGAGCAGTTCGTGAGTAAGTCTCGACGTCAATCATGCAGACTGGCTTAGGAAGGCAAGTACCACATCAACTAATTGGCGAATTACGTGCAGAGCACAGTTCTCTACTGTTCCTCGTCAGTGGCTTGGCGGGCCCGCGCATGCGCGCCACAACTGGAGAGCCCGTCACTACATCCATAAATGTCAGCGATTCAGACGCTTTACGAGAGGAAGATTATGCGCATGCCTTTCCCATTCATCCGTCTCGCGGTACAGGGTGGGTTGAAAGTTGCACTCCACTCCATGACAAACAAGTGTTTGATGTTGTCGAGGTAATACCAACATAATCAGTTTCAGTGGTCGTACGGTATAAGGCGTCACTCGATAAGACAGGGAGGTAAGAGTTAGAATACCAGTCGGATGTACTGAGGGAGATTTTACACTCTCCCTCCACGCAAATACGAGTAAACCTCATATACATTCAACCTATCTCATCCCCAACACATTTGAGTAGATAGTACACAAGCGTATAATCCGGACGGGTAGTAAGACGTGGTGTTAAAAAATAGCTTCCATTGTTCTTATGTTACATTTATAAGCTTACTTCCATTTTATGACTAAGTTTGTTTCAATATCTGTATCACTTAACCTCATGTAGACTAACACGAATATCTAGCACAACGTAACCACAAGTAACTCTTATTATCCGTCACACGACCGATTAACCGGGAGATCAGACACAAACTTACGTTAAAACCGTGGAACTTGTTCACCTGAGCTTCTTAACATTATTTATTCGACAACAGAGTGATTAGGGTCATTTTTAGTATTTTAAAAGTGTTCCTGATAATGTTTAAATTTTGTTGTATTTTTTAAAAATATGGTAAAATTGTTTGACGGGTCACCATGGGATGTTAGGGTTCAAATATTGATCAGGTCTACTAAAGGTTGTTTTCATATATGGTTTCCCACTCTCCTTCCAAGCAAATGAAGGTACACTTACTCTACATCACTTCTTTCCTCATCCCTAAGCCATTAGAGTAGCTATCATATACGTAAATAATAATATTAATAATACATAGACATTAAATACTGATTAATTCTACGAAAGTAGCCTTCAGACTTTAGCCAAGAGAAAATATGAGAGCTCAAATGATTATAAAAATATACTTTTACTTTTAATATTAAATGTTAGGATGTTTATAGCATGTTATATATTGATCAATTTTAAACTTCAATTCATTGTTGAACAGGGTGTAAACAAAATTGAGTTATTCTCTTAAAAAAATAAAGTTTTGTGTAATGTTGCCTTTTTAGGGACTTTTAAGTTTTAAAATCATATTTAAATCATATTTAGAGTATAATAGTAAATATTTTTAAAAAGGTTATATATAAGAAATATGAATGTCTAATGAGACATATGTTTAATATTTAATAGAGTAATAAGTATGACTAATGAGTAGATATTTTTGTAATGTCTAAATGAATATATCTCCAGTATGATAGCCAAAGCCAATCCAATATTTTTAATCCCCTGATGACATGTTATTGAATCAAGTGTACACTACTTCTAGCTTCCAGTGTAAACTTGTTGCAGGGGGTGTGCTGGCGCCTAAAGCTGGCTATGAAAGATGGGACCTGCCACTCTAGTAGTCAGCTACTAGATAATATATAACTACTCAACTCTTTCCTAACTCAACACTCCTGCCATTAATCAGAGGAACTGCACTGCTATGACCACGAGTTGATAATGGATACATTCTCCTGGTGTGAGTTTTGATATACGATACACTTCGGTGGCTGAGTGGTTATGCTAATACTGGATACACTCTCCTGGTGGCTGAGTGGTTATTGCTAATACTGGATACACTCTCCTGGTGGCTGAGTGGTTATAGAGGGTACTACTTGATACATTCCCATTATTGTCTTGATATTGTCTTATCTAAAGGAATGTCATGAGAAACTAATCTGTAATCAATGTGTTTTTTTCCGTACACAACCTTAACTTGGAGCTTTATCAATCACGACCTACACTAACTTAACCTTGTACACCACTTACTATAAACACTGATTCAGAGATTTGTTAAAATAATTTCTGGGTAACTGGAACAAAGTTAAGTGCCCAAGTTGTTCAAGGTTAAGTTGTGGCTTAACGCCCTATCCACGACCAGACAAAGAATTTAGTCATCCCCCGAACCACTCATTCACGAGAAAGGACTACAAAATCAGAGCATATTATATTGTTTTACTAAAAAATATGGTAAGCACACAATTCCTAAAACGAGGAAATGTTTGTGCATCAAGAGTTTTAGATAAATTATGGTATTTATTTTATTGGTACTTTCAACGAAGAAATGAACTCGTATTAGTATGGACAGTCCACGATAAAACCACATTGAAAATTAAATGTAGAAAACCACCCCTTTCTGCATCCGGCTGGGATACAAACCCATTGCCCGTCATCAATAGAGACCAAGGGTTCACTGAGAGTTCTGGAAATCTGGTTCTTAGCCCAAAGTCTGGGATTCAATAAAGACCAGCTACATTTTAAGTTTATTGCTAATATATTACGTTTATCAAACCTCTCTAACAACATATTTGTTCAGTCTATCATCAATTTCTTTTTAAAGAGATTCGTTGATAAAACTTAGAATAGAGTGCATCACTAGAATAAATTATTAATTAAGAAAATAGTGACTTTAATTCCATTATACCAAAAGAAAAAAAATTTAAACGTAAAAATAAAATCTTAAATTAACTCAAATGTCTGAGAAAGTAAAAAAAAAAAAAACTCTGCTTCAAATTAGCGAAAGTAAAAGTAAAAGCTGTCTCTACATACCCCTTCCCCCCCTCTTTCCCTCTTTTTCAGAAGAAGTTGTGACTTAATCTTAACACCCCCCCCCCTCCCTCCCCCGCCTAAATCTTAGCACTTTTACTATCGTCCGCCCTCCCCCTTAGTTTTATTCCACCCGCTCACCTCCATCTCTTAACGTTTTTAATCAGTCTACAAGTGGCTCCCCCCTGCCCTTACCACCCCCTCCTCACGACTAATTCTACGCACCTCCGAGTTTTAGCTATTGCAGCTAATTGCTTACCCCTGGAGACGCTATTAAAGCTACATGCCCTTCAGACACTATTTATAGTAGGTTAAAAAAAACAAGCAGTTTTTTATTCTTCCTCACTTTCTTTTTTATCATCTCACCCACCACCTCTTGGACTTGAGAAAAAAAGTTTTACTTTTATATCTAGCATTTCCACTTTTCAGAGTTTTCACAAAGTCGTCTTCTATGGATGGTTTGTTTTAAACTCTACTTGAAAAATATTATCCAGGGTTAAAAGTGGGGGGGGATCTTTTAAAATATACTTCAAACTATAATTTGGATAACTGTCTAGTGTATCAAACAAACACTTCAGCTCCTCTAGACTTGTGGTTGGCCTCCCGGACCACTCGGCCCGGGAGGAGGGGGAGATTCCTTGTGTGTGTTTCTTACCTGGAACCTTCTCATGTCCCGGGGGTTCCCCGCGTTCTTCAGACAGTTCTGGTTGCACTTGAGGAAAAACTTGAGGAAGAACCTGCAACAAAAAGTATCGATTGAAAAATAACTCGACTGTGAACTCACCCTTACACTCCATCAAATGTGTTGGCCTAAACAAAACTACCATAAACCCACCCTTAGAGTTATTTATCTTTATTTGTTTGTTATTACGAGAGGAGAGGGTTAGAAATTAACTCAGAATGCATCGAATCATCATAAAAAATCCCCCTTTTTTTTCGTTTTGAAAGTACAAATTAAATATTTTTATTAGCACCGCGTCTTACTACCCGTTAAGGCTATTGGCTTATATACTAATTAAGCTAGTTATTTTAAGGATAAAAGAAATTTATTATTTAGAGAAAGAATACCCGCATTTGCGAGTAGGGGCAGTTGAAAACAATTTAAAAAAATAAACTTCAGTATACCCAACCAAGATTCGAACCTTAATCTCGCCGTCATTGGCAGTCTAGTCTACTGTGAGACTAACGCCTTGAACATGCGTCCACCGAGACAGATTAAAGATAATTAAACAGGTATAGCAGTGGACAAATAAAGACAAATGACCACCCATTTGTACCCGTGAGAGATATTTTGGACATAACAAAGAAATATCTGGCTGCATTGACTTAAGGGGGGCTTACAATCTATTAGAATTGGTTTTAAAATGTCATTAGGTTTTTTTTCATATTTTTTTCTATTTTTGATTATATTTTTTAATGAACGCTCAAAAATAAAAATAAAAATTTAACATTTATTAATTTCAGTGTCGTAAGTTACGCTAGTTTGTAAGACGTGTTTTGAGAGTCGCTATTTTTCATTATGTCCACGCGCTATGGTAATCGGCATATCTACGCTAGTGAATAGGGGCGATGAAGGTAAGATTTAGATCAAATGTACCTGCATTCGAGTGAAGAGAGACGAATAAATCATTTAGTAAATAACACAGCTCTAGATTTGTTTGGGGTTCGAACCTCTAGCTCCTACTCCCAGGTGAAGTCAAATAAGGCGAGTCTGACGTCTTTATTCATCTGACCACTGGTGAAGAATCTCATAGAATTTCATAGAAATATCCATCAAACACCAAATTTATGAATCGAATAAATTAAAAAATGACACCTAGACACGGGAATCGAGCCCAGGACCTTTGTCTTATCACGCTCATGCTCTAACCACTGAGCTATCCAGGGTTCATCCCCTGCTCAGGGTAATTCTGCAATCGTTGCTTAAAGCAGTGTCTGTGATAGATTATAAGTGAAGAATGACCCTGGGCAGGGGACGAACCCCGGATATCTCAGTGGTTAGAGCATTGGCAAGCTAGGCTAAAGGTCCCGTGTTCGATGACCGTGTCCTGGTGTCATTTTAAAATATATTCGAATATAATTTGGGTAGCTACAACTGTTTACATTTATAAAATAATTCATCCCCCAAACTTCATCTTTCATAAATACCAAGTCGTACACCGTCGCTTTGTTCCACATTCTCTATAGGATGTCTAGGACTGGAAATATGTTTACGGCTCAGCAAGAAGATTGGCACTAAAGCCCACCTCCATAGGTATATTATTGGCTGAGTAAACTCCCCACCCCCCACCCCCTTTACCAGTCTCCCTATAACTTGAACATATCTACATAATATATCCTCCACTAGAGACCAGCACAATCGCTGTCTCTTCAACACAGATCTAATCATAGTCTGTATCACGTTATATAAATAATATGGCTCAATTTCTCCTTCTAACCTTCTCACCGATAATAAATCAATCAACGGCTATTTTTTATCGTTTGTTTCCTACTTCCAGTAGACACAGATCCGGTCATATTGTCATTAGGACTTTCAACGACCGCCAACAACAAACAAAACAAATATATATATATATATATCCTTCTGACGAATGTTCACAAAGACACACACGGCATTATCGTTTTATAATTTCAACAAACGCAGAACGTGCATAACCCATCCACCGCAATATTGTGTATTCGCGTGTGTTTAAAAAAAACCTCCCCTTCCACCCTATCTCTTTCCACCCCCACTAATTTATTTAATCATTGAAAAAGAAAGAAAGAAAAAAAGTATGTTTTTATCCGATTTACTATCCCGTGCATCTGAAGCGACATCGAAGATATTCCTATCCGTTTACCGATCAACATGAATAGTTAATATTTGGCAAAGCTACAAAACACACACACAGGAAGAAGGTACATAAAAAGAGGATAAGGGGGGGGGGGGGTAGAGTACAGATGTAAACCAGGAAGGAAAAGAGCCGATAGAAAGCCACAATACTCTTTCCTCCCCCTCCACCCCCCATCTCCTGCTTCATCAAACATTGAAACGCGTCTCTTTTTATAGTTCCTCCTCTCTTGGATCATAATTCAACACTAACCCCCCCTTCCTCCCTTCCCCTCTCCTCAATGCACACAAGAGGATAGAAAAACCGGAGGATTGTAGATGGATTACCTCGTGTTGCAATTGTTTTTACTATAAACCCTTGCCCCCCCCCCTTTCTCTCTCGACTTGATATCTGGCGTCCCCCTATACCCCCTCGGAGGTCCCCGGGGACCAGTCTTCGGTCCCCAGTAGACGAACGAGCCCTCATGGATTATTTAGCTCCTCTAGTACAATGGGGGGAAGGGGAAGTCACGTGGTAATTGGGGTGTTAGTCTCCCCCCCCCCCCCACCCGATCAGAAAGGAAGGAAGCCGACAATTCGATTGTGACCCAAGTAGCACGTTTTCCAGCGCGTCACCACTGCCCTTAAGGTCGGATGTAAGGGTGGAAGGACTTACCTCTAAGGTTGAAAGGGGTCACTCGCTTTAACCCACTGGTTAAGTTCCCCTCTCCCCTCCTTAAGGGTTACCAGGAGAGACTAAACGATAGTTGAAAGGTAAGGTTCTTTTTCTTCTGGTGTTTTTGTAGAAAGAGGTTGATGGTCTGGATACATCACTGTTCAGGAACCCTTTCACAACTGTCAGCATGTCTTCCTACAGAGCTGTGGGTCGTGGGTTCACAACTGTCAGCATGCCTTCCTACAGAGCTGTGGGTCGTGGGTTCACAACTGTCAGCATGTCTTCCTACAGAGCTGTGGGTCGTGGGTTTGTATGAAACCCTTGCACAACTGTCAGCATGTCTTCCTACAGAGCTGTGGGTCGTGGGTTCACAACTGGCAGCATGTCTTCCTACAGAGCTGTGGTCGTGGGTTCACAACTGTCAGCATGCCTTCCTACAGAGCTGTGGGTCGTGGGTTCACAACTGTCAGCATGTCTTCCTACAGAGCTGTGGGTCGTGGGTTCACAACTGTCAGCATGCCTTCCTACAGAGCTGTGGGTCGTGGGTTCACAACTGGCAGCATGTCTTCCTACAGAGCTGTGGGTCGTGGGTTCACAACTGTCAGCATGTCTTCCTACAGAGCTGTGGGTCGTGGGTTCACAACTGTCAGCATGTCTTCCTACAGAGCTGTGGGTCGTGGGTTCACAACTGTCAGCATGTCTTCCTACAGAGCTGTGGGTCGTGGGTTCACAACTGTCAGCATGTCTTCCTACAGAGCTGTGGGTCGTGGGTTTGTATGAAACCCTTGCACAACTGTCAGCATGTCTTCCTACAGAGCTGTGGGTCGTGGGTTCACAACTGTCAGCATGTCTTCCTACAGAGCTGTGGGTCGTGGGTTTGTATGAAACCCTTGCACAACTGTCAGCATGTCTTCCTACAGAGCTGTGGGTCGTGGGTTCACAACTGTCAGCATGTCTTCCTACAGAGCTGTGGGTCGTGGGTTTGTATGAAACCCTTGCACAACTGTCAGCATGTCTTCCTACAGAGCTGTGGGTCGCGGGTCTGTATTTAGGGTGACGCAGTTAGGGGTATAACACGTGCAATCCCACCAGTTGGGTGGGGAAAGTTTTGGTGTAGTTTGTGTCCAAAAATTGTTCTGACTACCAGAGATACCTGATGTTCGGACAGAAACCAGACTGGATATTAGTAAAACACGTCATAGTTTGAACGACAGCAGAGATCTAGGACACTACCAGGTTCTGTGTTTGTGAGACCTCTCACCTGAAGACCATGTTACGGTATTTGGTTTTACTCGCTGGTCAATGTTCACTTCAGTGTGTTATTGAGTTGGAATAAAACTAAAATAAAACACTAACTATTTCTGCTTCTTCTTTAACGTGAGTGTACACAAGGTGAGATGGCGGGTGGCGGTTGTCCGAACAAAATACAGAAACATTTTAAGTATTTTATGTTAGTTTTTTAATGTTCGGTGTAGGAGGAGATAGCGGTGTTAGGGAGCGTAAGACGGAGACAGACAGGGGTGACATTCGTCTCACTGCATGGCCGTAAAACTCATCAGGGGTGTCGGTTGTGGTCTACACTTTAATGTAGGTTAATCAAAGACAGGGAGTTTTTGTTTAGACCTAAGTTAGATTAGCTCCAAATGTCCTGAAGACAGGGAGTTGTTTCTGTTTAGAACTAAGTTAGATTAGCTCCGAATGTCCTGAAGACAGGGAGTTGTTTCTGTTTTAGAACTAAGTTAGATTAGCTCCGAATGTCCTGAAGACAGGGAGTTGTTTCTGTTTAGAACTAAGTTAGATTAGCTCCGAATGTCCTGAAGACAAGGAGTTGTTTCTGTTTTAGAACTAAGTTAGATTAGCTCCGAATGTTCTGAAGACAGGGAGTTGTTTCTGTTTAGAACTAAGTTAGATTAGCTCCGAATGTCCTGAAGACAGGGAGTTGTTTCTGTTTTAGAACTAAGTTAGATTAGCTCCGAATGTCCTGAAGACAGGGAGTTGTTTCTGTTTTAGAACTAAGTTAGATTAGCTCCGAATGTCCTGAAGACAGGGAGTTGTTTCTGTTTTAGAACTAAGTTAGATTAGCTCCGAATGTCCTGAAGACAGGGAGTTGTTTCTGTTTTAGAACTAAGTTAGATTAGCTCCGAATGTCCTGAAGACAGGGAGTTGTTTCTGTTTTAGAACTAAGTTAGATTAGCTCCGAATGTTCTGAAGACAGGGAGTTGTTTCTGTTTAGAACTAAGTTAGATTAGCTCCGAATGTCCTGAAGACAAAGAGTTGTTTCTGTTTAGAACTAAGTTAGATTAGCTCCGAATGTCCTGAAGACAGGGAGTTGTTTCTGTTTAGAAGTAAGTTAGATTAGCTCCGAATGTCCTGAAGACAGGGAGTTGTTTTTGTTTAGAACTAGATTAGATTAGCTCCGAATGTCCTGAAGACAGGGAGTTGTTTCTGTTTTAGAACTAAGTTAGATTAGCTCCGAATGTCCTGAAGACAGGGAGTTGTTTCTGTTTTAGAACTAAGTTAGATTAGCTCCGAATGTCCTGAAGACAGGGAGTTGTTTCTGTTTAGAACTAAGTTTGACTCCAAGGGTCCAGTTGTTCATTCAAACCACACGTAACACCTTAACACCTTCCTTAGGACCTTTATAAAAGTAAAAGTTATATTTTAACCATAACAAGAAATGTGCACTCAGCGTGGAATCAAAGCGCAGCTTCGCTAACAGCCTTTCCACCCCTATTTCACTGACTCACCCCCATCTTAGGGGTTGCAAGTACCAACACTCCTATATGCAGCATATGTAAGGCTCGGTAAATATAGTCCTTCAGTTAACAAGGAACTTAGGGTATACGGAGAGGAGGGTGTGGGCGAGGAAGGGCGTATGAGAGCCCTCATGTAAAGTCGCATCCTATCAACCCCCCTCCACTCGCACTGTCTCCTAACACTGGAAGGATCCTATTCTTTACGTCTTTATTCCACCCTTGATACAACGATCCCGTCATTTATTTTATCCGAAATGAAATTTGGTTATAGTGTAGTGAATACCCCGGCGCACCCCTCCCCTCCTTATTCGGTAATAGATTTTTCTTTCTTTCTTTCTCTTCTTTGAGAGGGCTACGATACGTTGAGGGGGTTGAAGGGGGTGGGGTTTTAAGGGGGTCAAAGTGTAAATAATGGATCTCTTCCCAGCCATTGTCAAGGTGGGAATTGGATTTGGAATCGCTTCCTCTCGCCATATAGTTTTTTATTCTGTCTCTCTCTCTCTCTCTCTCATTTTAGGCTCTAGATTTTGAGACATTCAGCGTGTGTGTTGATACCAATCTAGTAACCCACCCCCATGTTCTCTATTCAACCCCCTCTAACATACTTGTTTGATCCTAAGAACTGCGAGGGAGTGTTGGAAGGTATTTGCTCCACCATCTTAATATATCGTACTTTTCTCTCCGGATTGCCAAGAAATATACGTTTCTTGTATTCTTCTTCATGGTTTGGTTTTATCACAGTCTCTCCTACACATCATGTTCTTCCAACTACCTAGTACAGGACTCTTTGAATATAACATTTCTAGGAAGGAATATGTCGGAATGAATGCAAACTTAGCATATCTACAAATATAAGGAATTTTCGTTTTATTCTAGGAGCTGTCACCCAAATATTACAATTCTTGGTAGCGGGATTAGAACCCATCAGTCTCCAAGGTTAGCAAACAAGACCCGATGAGCTTGACGTTTAGTCCGTGCGTCCACTGTTCTGTTATCACAAGAGCTATATTTATAACCGTGTTTTATTTAAATTTGCCAACTGACCGCGCCGTGGGATGTGAAACTGTTGTAAGTTATTCACAGAGAAACAAAACCCTTGTTAATGATAGATCCTGGTCCCCCAACGAGCAATAGTATGAGGTCAACGTGTTTTCAGAAGTGCTCTGTAGGAATATATGACTAGTAATGGTCGACTAAACTGGACATGTTTCAATTAGGAACCTCCGCGTTCAATTCCATATTCAATTGTGGGCGGAGCAGGATGTTTCCAGAGTGTGTGCTCATTTAGACGCGCTGTGAGCTCATTAATATGGAGGCGCAAATGTGCAAGGTAATTATAAACTTACTAACAAGCGATCACTATGCCAAATTTTTAGGGGTTGGTGGGGGATGAAACATTAATAGGGGAGAGAGGAAGGATTTCACAGGAGAAAAAGGTCGATGGTTATGTATTAAGGAGAAAGGTAAAATTTATATCTCGATACATAATTTATTTGTTATTATTTTTTTGAAAAGTTAAAAGAAGATTAAAAAAAATACTCAGTATGGAAAGAGTAAAGTTTGAACAAAGAAAGTCAAAAACGTTGAAATAATTTTGTCACTATGCAGCAAGTACTCGACTTACACGCATTCGAGTTACGCGGATTCATACACGCAGCTGCGGCGATTTGATCTACGACTATCAACGCCATCTGTCAAGTGCCAGTTTAAACATAACAGGTGACGTTCCTAGTAAGTTGACAAACAGCTGTTAGTGTCATCGACATTTTGTTTGTTTCTGTCTTGAAGATACTGAATAAAGCTTAATTATCTCAAAGTTCTCTTTTTATAGCTTTAATTTTCATCTGAAACAAACATTTCTCCCAAAAATGCATCGTATTTTAGAACAATTCAACTTAAACGGATTTTAAACTTGCGTGTTATCCTCTGAAACGAATTAACCGCGTAAGTAAAGTAATTACTGTATATAAAAACTATATGATAAACCACAATGCATCTATCTGAGCTCGAACCCTCGGTCTTCAGCTCCCGGGTCAAAGTCAGACAGTGTAATATTTTCTATTTTTCTCCCTGGTGGTTATTTTGAATTTAATACCGCGCAAGTAGCATTCAGAGCTGTATTTTTAGTCAAGTATCTGTATTTGCCAGATCCCTTCTCCAGGTATACGAGCAACAGCAGTTCAGGTCAAATGGGGGATTGCTGGACCACTGAATCTCCACAGTCCTTAATCTCGCAGCAAATCTCCAGCTATGTCGCTAAATATTTGCTTGTGAAAATTCCGTTGAAAAGCTGATCTGACATCAATATCGTCAGAACAATAATAATTATTATTATTCACGCGATGGAAGCCCGGAAGCCCACATACTAATATATATTTCAACATTGTATTAATTAGGGGAACCTGGTGGTCTAGGGGTAAGATGTCAGACTTCTGTGTTAGGGGTCAAGGGTTCAAACACTGGTCCCGGCATATATTACCAACTCCTTCCCTCACCTCTGGCAAAGTGTGTACTTTCAATGTGTGGAATACTAGTTCCTCACCGTAGTTCGGAGCCCACGTTAAGCTGTAGGTCCCCTCTGCTTTCCACCATCATTCTCACGTATCGTTCTATCATCTGGGCATAACGGTACCCCCCCCCCCTCCATATGTCAGGAGAGCAGAGGTCCAAGGTCCAATGGTCAGATCTAGGGCATTAGCCCACCTACAACGTTTTATTAATTATTTGACATTTAACATTATTAATCAATTACAACCCATTAATGATTGATATAATTAGCAGTTGTTAATAAAAATATATTTAATAATGAAACCAATGCATTTTTTAGTAATATTTATTTGAAAAACTAAGTCCTCCCTGGCGGCTTGATTAAAACAATCCATGAACGTATTAAAAGGTGGAAAGGGGGGTGTGTTTAAACCCTCGACAAACTACGCTAACCACGTCTATTTGTGTCGGCTGAGAGGGCAGTTAACGTGTGCTTGTAGTAGAGTTGGAATCAATGCAATGTTCCCTGCAGGGCCGCGCAAGTGGAGCGTTAATACAACACTACTGCCAACATGAACCAGTAAATATACCTTCACGTTATTAGAGATGTTAAAAGTTTGTCTCCAGTAGCAGCAGTGTAAAACTAGAACTGTGATCCTCTCTAGCCAGTGGCAGCAGTGTAGAACTAGAACTGTGATCCCTCTAGCCAGTGGCAGCAGTGTAGAACTAGAACTGTGCTCCTCTCTAGCCAGTGGCAGCAGTGTAGAACTAGAACTGTGCTCCTCTCTAGCAGTGGCAGCAGTGTAGAACTAGAGATGTGATCCTCTCTAGCCAGTGGCAGCAGTGTAGAACTAGAACTGTGCTCCTCTCTAGCCAGTGGCAGCAGTGTAGAACTAGAGATGTGATCCTCTCTAGCCAGTGGCAGCAGTGTAGAACTAGAACTGTGCTCCTCTCTAGCCAGTGGCAGCAGTGTAGAACTAGAGCTGTGCTCCTCTCTAGCCAGTGGCAGCAGTGTAGAACTAGAGATGTGATCCTCTCTAGCCAGTGGCAGCAGTGTAGAACTAGAGATGTGATCCTCTCTAGCCAGTGGCAGCAGTGTAGAACTAGAGCTGTGCTCCTCTCTAGCCAGTGGCAGCAGTGTAAAGGTGTAGGGATATTGTTCTCTGTCCATTCCATGTAAGATGGTCGCACCGAGTGGTTTACTATCATTCCTCCACACACATGTGGATATATTCCTCGATAGTATTTCCTGCCTCTTCTCAGTGTGGATATGTGGATATGTGGATATCCCGGACAGGAAACAAACTCATCTCGTGGTTGCTTTACGGATGAGTATCCTCCACAGTGGTGACCTTCACTTCACTAAGTCTGCTGTTTGTGGATGAGGGGTGGGAGGGGCTTAGCCCGGGGGTGAGAAGGGGTGGAAGGGGCTTAACCCGGGGGTGAAAGGGGGAATTGTTTGTAAATATTTAAGCCAGCGTTTGAATTATTTTATTTATTTTCTACTGATTGTCAGCGAGAGATGTATTCTTTTGAGGCTTTGCTTGTAATATTGATGTACTGACATATCTGACACAACGTTAGTAACACTTTCAACCACCGAGCGCTGTAGTCATTAAGTGAGTTTGAGGAGATAACTGCTATCGCTGCTATTGTAACTAATTGGAGATTATTTCTGGTGATAGCGCCCAAAGATGATTTAGATGGCAAAATGTTCCCACTAACTTCTCGCAGCAAGCTGCTCTGATGTTTCTGAAAGAGTGATGCGCGGTAGTTGGCAGGTCTGGACCAAAACAACAACAAAAAACAAAGTTTAAGACTATAATAAGGTTGGGGAGGATCAAAAAGGGGGGACACAACAAGATCACCCCACCACCCCTCCCTTTCCAAGCAGAACAAACCAAAACTCTCCCTAGAAGAAAGTTTCCTCAGCGAATCCCATTTCTCCGAGTTTCAAGGGTCCAACGTTCGTTCCCTGTTGTCCCTCCTTCCCTCTTCACTTATTCACCTGTTGTCTTCTTCAGGATCATCACGCTCCTTCTCCCATCTTCCTCATCCTCTTCTTCTGGACTGTGTTTCTACTGAGGGGAGAGGGCGGGGAAGGGTAATGGAAACAGCATCAATTATGAACGGTCTGTGATACATCCCTTATTAATTGATGCCAAGAAGACTGACTGAGGGGTTGAGAGGGGGTTGAGGGAGGAAGGGGGCTCCTGTGCATAATATATGTAGTCCTCCCAACCGCCGCAAGACGGCAGCTCAATGCCAAGTGTGTGTGAGAGAGAGCGTCTTCTCTTGAAGCTTTCAACCCCCGTTGCAAACCGACCTTCTTACCTCACCCTCCGCCAACCCCTCTGTCAGGAGGTCTCAGAGGGTACCGCCACGATTTTCCTCCCTTTCAAGAGGAGAGGTCTGGTGTTCAAGTCTCGCCTGTGACATTTTCACCGCCTCTTACTAACCTTTTGGATTATCCTCTTGTGTCCTAATTACGCTAGGGGGGGTAGTAGGGGTGGGGAGGGTTGAATTTAAGTGAATGTTATCTGTATCTTTGCGTGGAGGACCTCGGGACTTGGTGAGAGCGCTGAGGCTCGTGTTGGGGTCAACACACATCACGGGACCCTCAGAGGGGATATTCCGGTATCAGGGCAGGAGGGGTGAAACACTCGTTTGAATCTTGTCTGCTATGACTACAATTACCCGAGGTAAATAGAAGAAAACAGGTACTACCCAGGGTAAATGAAAGAGAACAGGTACTACCCAGGGTAAATAGAAGAGAACAGGTACTACCCAGGGTAAATGAAAGAGAACATGTACTACCCAGGGTAAATGAAAGAGAACAGGTACTACCCAGGGTAATGAAAGAGAAGGTACTACCCAGGGTAAATGAAAAGAGAACAGGTACTAACCCAGGGTAAATGAAAGAGAACAGGTACTACCCAGGGTAAATGAAGAGAACATGTACTACCCAGGGTAAATGAAAGAGAACAGGTACTACCAGGGTAAATGAAGAGAACAGGTACTACCCAGGGTAAAGAAGAACAGTACTACCAGGTAAATGGAAAGAACAGTACTACCCCGGGTAAATAGAAGAGAACAGGTACTACCCAGGGTAAATAGAAGAGAACAGGTACTACCAGGGTAAATGGAAGAGAACAGGTACTACCCAGGGTAAATAGAAAGAGAACAGGTACTACCAGGGTAAAGAAGAGAACAGGTACTACCCAGGGTAAATGAAGAGAACAGGTACTACCCAGGGTAAATGAAGAGAACAGGTACTACCAGGGTAAATGAAGAGAACAGGTACTACCCAGGGTAAATAGAAGAGAACAGGTACTACCCAGGGTAAATAGAAGAGAACAGGTACTACCCAGGGTAAATGGAAGATAACAGGTACTACCCAGGGTAAATAGAAGAGAACAGGTACTACCCAGGGTAACAGAAGAGAACAGGTACTACCCAGGGTAAACAGAAGAGAACAGGTACTACCCAGGGTAAATGAAAGAGAACAGGTACTACCCAAGGTAAATGAAGAGAACAGGTACTACCCAGGGTAAAGAAGAGAACAGGTACTACCCAGGGTAAATGAAGAGAACAGGTACTACCCAGGGTAAATAGAAGAGAACAGGTACTACCCAGGGTAAATAGAAGATAACAGGTACTACCCAGGGTAACAGAAGAGAACAGGTACTACCCAGGGTAAATAGAAGAGAACAGGTACTACCCAGGGTAAATAGGAAGATAACAGGTACTACCCAGGGTAAATAGAAGAGAACAGGTACTACCCAGGGTAAATGAAGAGAACAGGTACTACCCAGGGTAAATAGAAGAAACAGGTACTACCCAGGGTAAATAGAAGAGAACAGTACTACCAGGTAAATGAAGAGAACAGGTACTACCCAGGGTAAATGAAAGAGAACAGGTACTACCCAGGGTAAATAGAAGAGAACAGGTACTACCCAGGTAAATGGAAGAGAACAGGTACTACCCAGGGTAAACAGAAGAGAACAGGTACTACCCAGGGTAAATAGAAGATAACAGGTACTACCCAGGGTAAATGGAAGAGAACAGGTACTACCCAGGGTAAATGAAAGAGAACAGTACTACCCAGGGTAAATGAAGTAACAGGTACTACCAGGGTAAATGAAGAGAACAGGTACTACCAGGGTAAAGAAGAACAGGTACTACCAGGGTAAATAAAGAGAAAAGGTACTACCCAGGGTAATGGAAGAGAACAGTACTACCAGGTAAATGAAAGAGAACAAGTACTACCAGGGTAAATGAAGATAACAGGTACTACCAGGTAAATGGAAGAGAACAGGTACTACCAGGGTAAAGAAGAGAACAGGTACTACCAGGGTAAATGAAAGAAACAGGTATACCAGGGTAAATGAAGAAACAGTACTACCCAGGGTAAATGAAGAGAACAGGTACTACCCAGGGTAAAGAAGAGAACAGGTACTACCAGGGTAAATGAAGAGAACAGGTACTACAGGTAAATGAAGAGAACAGTACTACCCAGGTAAATGAAGAGAACAGTACTACCAGGGTAAATGAAGATAAGAGAACAGTACTACCCAGGGTAAAAAAGAAACAGTACTACCAGGGTAAATGGAAGAAACAGGTACTACCAGGGTAAATGAAGAGAACAGTCTACCCAGGGTAAAGAAGAGAACAGGTACTACCCAGGGTAAAGAAGAGAACAGGTACTACAGGGTAATAAAGAGAACAGGTACTACCCAGGGTAAAGAAGAAACAGGTACTACCAGGGTAAATGGAAAAACAGGTACTACCGGGTAAAGAAGAGAACAGTACTACCCAGGGTAAAAGAAGAAACAGTACTACCAGGTAAAGAAGAAACAGTACTACCCAGGGTAAAAAAGAGAACAGTACTACCAGGGTAAAAAGAGAACAGGTACTACCCAGGGTAAAGAAGAGAACAGTACTACCAGGTAAATGAAGAGAACAGTACTACCCAGGGTAAATGAAGAAACAGGTATACCAGGGTAAATGAAAGAACAGTACTACCCAGGGTAAATGAAGAAAAGTACTACCAGGGTAAAAGAAGAGAACAGTACTACCCAGGGTAAATAGAAGAGAACAGGTACTACCCAGGGTAAATAGAAGATAACAGGTACTACCCAGGGTAATAAAGAGAACAAGTACTACCCAGGGTAAATGGAAGAGTAACAGGTACTACCCAGGGTAAATGAGAAGAAACAGGTACTACCCAGGGTAAATGAAGAGAACAGGTACTACCCAGGGTAAATAGAAGAGAACAGGTACTACCAGGGTAAATAGAAGAAACAGGTACTACCCAGGGTAAATAGAAGAGAACAGGTACTACCCAGGGTAAATGAAAGAGAACAGGTACTACCCAGGGTAAATGGAAGAGAACAGGTACTACCAGGGTAAATGAAGAGAACAGGTACTACCAGGGTAAATGAAAGAAACAGGTACTACCAGGGTAAATAGAAGAGAACAGGTACTACCCAGGGTAAATGAAAGAGAACAGTACTACCCAGGGTAAAGAAGAAGAGAACAGGTACTACCCAGGGTAAATGAAGAGAACAGGTACTACCAGGGTAAACATGAAGAGAACAGGTCTATACCCAGGGTAAATGAAGAGAACAGGTACTACCCAGGGTAAATAGAAGAGAACAGGTACTACCCAGGGTAAATGAAAGAGAACAGGTACTACCCAGGGTAAATGAAGAGAACAGGTACTACCAGGGTAAATGAAGAGAACAGGTACTACCCAGGGTAAATGAAGAGAACAGGTACTACCCAGGGTAAATGAAGAGAACAGGTACTATCCAGGGTAAATGAAGAGAACAGGTACTACCAGGGTAAATAAAGAAACAGGTACTACCAGGGTAAAATGAAGAAAGGTACTACCCAGGGTAAATGAAGAGAACAGGTACTACCCAGGGTAAATAGAAGATAACAGGTACTACCCAGGGTAAATGAAGAGAACAGGTACTACCCAGGGTAAACAGAAGAGAACAGGTACTACCCAGGGTAAATAGAAGAGAACAGGTACTACCCAGGGTAAAAGAAGAGAACAGGTACTACCCAGGGTAAACAGAAGAGAACAGGTACTACCCAGGGTAAATAGAAGAGAACAGGTACTACCCAGGGTAAAAGAAGAGAACAGGTACTACCCAGGGTAAACAGAAGAGAACAGGTACTACCCAGGGTAAATAGAAGAGAACAGGTACTACCCAGGGTAAACAGAAGAGAACAGGTACTACCCAGGGTAAACAGAAGAGAACAGGTACTACCCAGGGTAAATAGAAGAGAACAGGTACTACCCAGGGTAAATAGAAGAGAACAGGTACTACCCAGGGTAAACAGAAGAGAACAGGTACTACCCAGGGTAAATAGAAGAGAACAGGTACTACCCAGGGTAAATAGAAGAGAACAGGTACTACCCAGGGTAAACAGAAGAGAACAGGTACTACCCAGGGTAAATAAAGAAACAGGTACTACCAGGTAAACAGAAGAGAACAGGTATACCAGGTAAACAGAGAACAGGACCCAGGTAAATAAAGAGAACAGTACTAACCCAGGGTAAATAAAATACAGTAATGCAGCCATGAACTATAATGTGTCCATTATTCAGACGTCCCACCCTAAGTTATCCATCTGTCGAGGTGGAATCTACTCCAGTCTCCTGATCAACACTATCCCCACATCTTAATAGAGAGAGAGGGAGAGAGAGAGAGAGAGTGCTATCACAAATCTCTAACCGCTGCCTCCCCACCCGTCTAACCCCGCTCCTAGTCTCGACACCGTGTCGGAACAAAGACTTGTTGTAGTGGTAATTAATCCTGTTCAAGACCTTGTCCTTCTTCCTTCCTCCTCTCTCTGTCTTCTCCTAATACTTCCCTTGTCTTTCTTAATTCTACTTTTAACTCGTCCCAAGAAACTTTTTTTTTCCGTCTTAAACCCGGAAGATGTCTTAATTTGTCTTGCTTTCCTACTTACCTTCTTCCTAGTTTTTCTCTTACCACCCATTCTTCTTGTCTTTGCCTGTCGCTTTCTTCCGTAAATCTTTTTTTTTTCTTCTTCCCTTCACTTCCCGGCATTTCCTGTTGTATCTTGCCTTCCTACTTAATTTTATCGGCCCTTTTTTTTTGTAAAGGATACTTCATCATTTCCTTTTATTTCTCTTTCAGACGATTGAACCTTTTAACTATGCTCTCCTTTCTCCTTAAAGTTGTCTTTACTCTCAGTTTATCGTATTATTATTCTCATCACTTTACATCTCTATTGTTGCCGCGTTTGATTCTCTTGTTAATATTTCTATTATTATTATTAGCACCGCGTCTTACTACCCGTTCGGGTTATACGCACTTACGCTAATGTGTAATGGTAGGGTGATTGTGAGATGAAATGAAGGACCTACAGTTTAACGTGGAATCCGAACCACGGTGGTGGCCTGACATTCCCCACATTCACAAGATGTCTTGTCAGAGGTGAAGGAAGGGTTTGGTAATCAGATAAATCTGTGCCGGGACCGAGGATTGAACCCGGCCGCCAGCACAGAAGTCTGACACCTTACCCCTAGACCCCCAGGTCACTAACAAATATCTCTAATTCTCTCTCTCGTTTGATTCTGATTCTTTTCTCTCTTTGATAACACTACTCTTTTCTTTCTTTGATCAAACATTATCTTTCTCTCTTTCTTTCATCCTATATCTCTTAATATTTTCACTCTCTGTTATTTAACCTTTTCTATGTATCACTTACATTATATTACATTACATTATATTATATTATATTTGGTCCCCCGTGGGGCTTGTGGTAGAGTGCGTGACTTAGGACTCGATGTAAGTGGGTTCAAACCCTGCAGAGGTTAACGGATATTTTTTTGAGCGATAAAAATCCGTAGCACAACTCTCGTCGGAGGGAAAGTAAAGCTGACGGTCCCATGTCGATTGTGGTTTGTCAAATAACCTTGGAAATTATGTGAAAATACCTTTCCCGACAAAATTGTTGGGCCCTTTCGCACTCGCTCATAGAAATTCTTGTGCGCTGATATAATCAATAGGTTTGTACCTCATATAAAATAATTATTATGTTTGTTAATTACGGTTATATCCGCAACTAAATATCATCTATTTTAAAATTAAAAATTACACCTGACCACGGGAATCAAACCCGGGACTTTTAGCTCAGTACACCGATGCGCTAACCACTGAGGTATCGAGGAGTCGTCTCGTGCTTCACTCATATATTAGGGCAGTCCCCCCTCAAAATGTCCCGGATTCGATTCCTGTCGCCAGGTGTCATTTTTCAATTTAAAGAATACTAACATATATTTTGGATATTTCTCTATTATAGCTTTCCCTTATCTCGTTTTTTTAAAATATGGAATGGAATCTTGGTCTCCGCCAGTAAGCAAATAATCCAGGGTTTGAGTCCCTATCCATGCATATCTTCCAAATACATTATTTCAACCTTTAGCAGATTTCCTGCCTGTCTTAATTACTGGGTTTTGTTCACAAGGACGTGGAAAGGGGGATGTTGGGGGGTCCAGACCCCCTCGTGGTCTTGTTCACAATATCCTCTCAAGCCAATCACCGGTGGTTCTTTCAGTGCATTCTAGTGGTTGTGTCGTGTACTAACGGCTCTGGAGTATTGAGATACAAATCCTGACAACTTGTCCTGAACAAATTATTCCAAACACAGCTTCGTGTGTGTATCACGCTTTAAGAAACGAGCGTTTGAATGAACTTGTAGTGCGTGCGTCATTACGCGCGTAATAGAATCTTCGCACGCATCTTTCAGCGTGTGTTGTAAGGTGCGTACATTTTATACCGACACACTCGCGCACGTCACAACGCCACGACAAGAGTGGGTTGCAATACAATCGAGAACCTGTAGGCGGCTACACTTGTGTCTAGCCAAGCAACGCGCGTTACAAATTAACTCGCGTACATTACACGCTCGTGCGTGCCCAGCCAATGTGTGACTCAGGGAAGTTTCCTACCTGTGACGTCCTGAATGACTCTTCCTGACAGGAGGTAGATTAAAAATAGTACGTGGTAACATATGACTATCTAGAATAGGGAAACAAGAAGAAGGTAAAATTAAAAACCAAGTCAAGGCTATCAAGGGCAAATATTAAAGTGAGTGTGTAAACTCGTCAGAGAAAGAGGGAAAGGGCTATCAGCACATAGACAAGAGCCCTCTCGGGGTGAACTTCTCATTTCCACCCCGCCTCTTTTTATTTGGTACATTGGTGTCCTAATTGAGATAGCACTTAAGACTGCTTAGGTGCGTCATGTTAAGATGCAACCCGCTTCACAAAACATGCCCCCAATGATTATCACACCTAATGTGCTCCATGTAAGCTCGAGGCTAGAATTGAAAGGGTCAGTCACCAACCACAAGAAATGGTCTCCTACCAAGAGATATATCTTGCAAGTAGCACTGGGAGATCCAACTCCCGGATATCTCAGTGAACCGTGTTCTCTCATCTCTCGGTAGAACGTGCGCTGGTCACCAAGAACAGGGGTGATAACCCTGCCATCTAGACGGCAAACAACATCACTACACTTCTGAAAACGGCACGTGGGCGATGTTCTGTTGATATCTCTGCAACTTCAACTGGAGGAAGCCCAGATCAAAATAATGACAAATATATTTGTTTAAATCATTTATTAGTAAACTTTTATTCCAGAACTTACCATCGGAGATTTAAACTACATAACCTAGAAAATATGAGCAGGATGAATATTTAACTAGATGTTCCAGCATTTGTACTCTAAAACAACAACCCCACTGGGATACCCACAATAATGTGTCAGTGATGAGTAGGGAATAGTTTAGAAGATATGTAACCTCGTTTGCTTGAAGTAAGAGTTAGAGACCCTATAGATAAAAAAACTCCAGTATAGCCACTTGCAAATTGTTGCCCCTACCTGCCCCCTCCCCCGGTGGGACCATTTAGGGATAGAGTGATTAAGATATTTGTTAACCATTACCATGATATAGTGGTCAGTGCACTTAGTTATAAAATGTACCATGTGTAGTGCTGGTGATGGTGGATATAAATAAAGTGATACAAAAAGAGGTAAAAGAGACAAAGATATGACCTGTGATGCAACGCAAGTATAAATGGTATGATTATTGACATACAGGTCAATAATAATAGGAGACATGTGTATTGAGAGTATGAAGGACATGGAACTATGCTTCTTTTTGTGCAGCTCAGAGAGTACCTCTTCTCCTGATATCCTGATATCATCCACTCCTTATTCCTTCCTGGTATGTGGCGAGCATGGGTCGACAATACATTTGAATCTTCAAAAGAATACTCGGTGAGATGGGAGCCCAGGCGAGCTTCCGATGTAATGGCAAACAGTCTAGTTTATCCTCTGGTGACTTTTCCCGCATCATGTAGTTTCAATGTATCGACTTGGGAGAGTCCAACTCTTGGAAGAAAGTTGGAAGGACCTCATGCCGGGTCATGTCTTGGGAGAAGTAAAGGACCCCTTGAGCTGATAAATTATTCATCAGGATCTCCATGAGCCTCCTCGAGAAATTGCAATAGCGATGAGATTTAAGACTAAAGATCGTTACAAGCGCATTCTGGCTGGCATCTCTAATGCCCGTTTGGTTGGTAAAGAGCAGGGGATTGGAAAACCTCGAACATAGAGGGTGAACATCAAGATGGGCCTGGGTACACCAAGGAAACCGTCATCCTAGACCCCAGGGAGCAAGAGTTCTAGTGCTATCCTTAGCTAAACATTTTAATAAGAGTAATATGCTATAATACAATCAAATAATAAGTTTAACTACATAATGTGAATGATATCCTAGACTACCATGAGCCATTTCACTGTGTTCTTTCCAAACTGACTATCTCCCACGTCCAGCGACACGTGATTGTGTGCATGTGATCACACCAAATGCGCGAGCTAACTGACCAGGCCAACGCTAAGTTGTTACTGGGGCCGCTATGAATGACGTATGGCGTTTCCTGTGCTGAAAAACTCCACGTCGCCAAGTTGCCTGGTCTAGGTTTTTCTACGACTGTCTCGCCACATATTCACCTTCCACCGACTACCCCCGCTTTTCTCCTTTATTCTGTCTCGTATTTAGCCCCTACCTCTCTCCTCTCTGAGGAAATATACCAAATAAATATCACCAGGAGATCGAAGGAAACTTCACTCTTGGCTTCATCGTCGTGTTAAAAATGTAAGAATCTAAAATTATTGTTTGATTTTATTATAGTCTCTTACTATTATTAAGATGTTGTAGCTAATGATAACGCTACATAGCTTAGGGGTTCCGGGTTAGATTCACAGATGGTACAATGGGTATTTTTCTCAAAAGGAGCATTGTTCCTATGGTCACCTTGGTCTGGTTAACTGGTCTTAAGTTAGGCTTAATATTCTCATTGGCTCCTTACTTTCATAATTACTATCATCATGTCATCTCATTACAGGTACGTGTAGTGTACTCTTAGCAACGCTCTATGCCATCAGAGCGGCTAAAAGTTTGGTGGCCGCGCGGTCTAATGCGCCACTCTCATGTTGGGCCAGATTGCTGGCTCGGGGTTCGAATAGCCGGTTGGGTTTACCGAGTTTTTTTACATAATAGTCTCTCATTATCACTCTATGCAAATGCTTGTTACATTTTCTCTAAGATTATTCGACCTTCCTCATCCTTATTTTAGAGGCTTGGTTATTGATGCGTGTGTGTAACCCAAACGTGATAAAGAGATGTTTAACTTTGCTTGTAGGGTTAAACAGTGCCTAGGTACGAATTTTAAAACAAAATATTTTGAGCCGATTTTGAAAAAATCAATTTTTTTCTATTGTACTTCTATCAGTAAGCTACCCTTAATTTTAGGGTTGGAATGATAATTTACAAAATACCCTCTGGAAAACTTTAATAATACCCTAAATACCCAGTTTTAGTTCGACCGGTAAAATAGTTTCGGCCATAGTCTCAGTAACAGACAGACATACAGCATTGCAACAAACACTTTTTCGGTTTCAGGGGGTCATGAAACGTTGACAATCATCGAAATCTCGAGCTGTAACAATCACAATACTTCTCTCTCCGAGTGGTCAAGAGAAAACAAAAATATGCCAGACTCTTAGGGCCATTGAACCACAAGTTTCCATCCCTGAACCCCCCTTCACCCCCCTTACAACCCCCGCGTAGGGGGATGGGGGGATCTCAATAGAAGCAGAAACCTTCATCCAGAGTTTGTTTTGACGCAAGACTTCCTCGCTTGTTTGCCAAGAGCAAGAGAGAGAGAGATATAAGCTGCTTGTAAAGAGAGGGGGAGGGGGGGTGACTTTCTAAATTACACATTCTCATGATAATGGAAGACAATTAGTCCTGTGTCATCAGGCTTCGTCACAGCGCTAATTTAAGTCTCCTGTGTAATTAAAAGCTGCTGCCTTAATTTACAGACGCACACGTAGCCTTTCTTTCTTTCTTTCTTTCCTTTTTATTTTTTATTATTATCATACCCTTTTCCATCTCGCCCTGACGCCGGGTAGGTTGGCAGTACCGTGGAAATTAAGGGAAATTCTCTGTCGGAGCGTTGGCTGTGAGATACTGTGGACCAAGGTTGTTATATCAGGAGGTCAAGCCGCGCATGGTCGACACTTGTCGAGAGGAAATATTAATAGTTGGGGGGATTCACCCACAGGTCAAGTCCTCTCTTCTTAAATCACTTAAACAGTATTATGAACTATATCTGTTCTTATATAGAGAAAGTATCTTAATCTTGAAAATTTTCCACTTTAAGATTGTGACGGATCTTCGACGTTTCATGTGCTAAAAAAAACTGGTACTAAAATTCTGTCTGTCTGTAAGTGGGTTCGGATCCGAGACAGTTTGGTGGAGTTTGTTCAAACTTGATTTTTGGATCTTACAAGGTAAACTTCGAGAAAAAATCGAGATTTTAATTATTTGATTAAAATAAAGGGTCGTTTCCTATTATTTTGTTTCAAATGGATATCTGAGGGGTGTTTTACATGAGGAATATATTCGTGTACTTATTTTCTTGTAGAAAAAAATAATTTAAGTATAGTTAACTGATGACAAATTTTCAAAAATATTCTTTCCATCTATAAAATACTCCGTATTTGAAAAGGTTTGTTCCCGTCATTTGTGTTGCGAGCCTGGTACCTTAGACCACGTGGCCACAACAAACTAACAACTATTTCAAAAGTCGGTGTGTTCTGACCATGCTTTATAGAGGAACCAGTAGCCCCATACCCCTCTGACCACCCCCCCCCATTCCATGTAACACAACCCTCAAAACACAGACCAAAACACAAATTACCTCTTTTGTCTTTTTAATAAAACCGAGCACGTGTATTTTATTTTTCACGTTTGTTTGTTTGTTTTATATTCGAAATACATTTTTCAATCAACTCGTTTATTTAAATACGGTTTTTACGGTTTTGTCTTTTTCTGCGGCGGCCCCAATTTTCATGTATTCATACCTGCAGACCTATCAGCCACTTTAAAATGTTTCAGGGCGTGCGTTTTATGACCCGGTTTTTGGGGTTTCAATCAATAATTATTGATAGATGGATACATATTGCACGAACACAGGTACTAGTTGCACCCGCTACTGCATGACAGTCGAAATAAGTAGCTGCACAGCTTACTCACTACGGTGGTCGCATGGTCTAAGGCGTCACTCTTGCAATATACTATACTGCTGATAACTGGGAGATTGAGGTTCGAATCCCGGTTGGGTGTACTGAGGGTGGGGTTTCCTAAATGGTTTTCCACTCTCCCTCCACGCAAATATGGGTATTCTTCCTCTATATTCAACCTTCCTCATCTCTAGCTCATTAGTGTAATTAGTACATAGACGTATAACCTGATCAGGAAGTAAGAAATATTAACAGCGTGCGTGGTTAGTACTTGGATTACAAAATTAACTGACCTTCAATAATGGACACACAGAACAATCGTCAAGCTCATTCAGTTGGTTTTTATGCTTACGGAGAGTACGGAGTTTGGTTCTACCCTGTGTCACCAATTGTTTTCTTTTCCACTCTCCCTCCACGCAAACGCTGGTTATATTTACTCTAAATGATTAGTGTCCTTATCCTTGTCCCACGAGTGTGATTAGCTTTTATTATCTCGAGCGGGTAGTAAGACGCGCAGCAAGGGATAATATATTATTATGATTATAAATCAATCGTGCAACTAAGCTACCGGGAGCTGTACATTTCATTGGTTCTAAAGGTATTTTTGAGGGGGGGGGGGGGGGTGCTAGTTAAGGGCAGTATTTTCTAGGTTTCCATACCAAATTGTTTTTTATCTAAAATAAATATAATACTGTTTCATTGTATAGGTTTAATTTAATTTTCTACATTTTGTCATTTCAACAGTTTTTGACTTTCACGGAGCATTACGGAATTTGATAACTTTTTTAATGAAAAAAAAAGTTATCATCAAAGTTCAAAGTAGAAAATCAAAGTAAAGTACAAACTGGAGTAACATTTTATTGTGTCCCAAGAAAATTGTTACAAAAACTGACAAAAAAAAGCCTCACTCTAAATCATGGTTTCCTTTCGACCCAACCTGAGACTGATTTGTTTGAAAACCCCAGTAAAATACTAGTACACTTCTCATGTAACTGATAGTTACAAACGATAGTAAACATCGCCAGCAGGGCCAGGTGGGTAACTGATAGTTACAAACGATAGTAAACATTGCCAGCAGTACCAGGTGGGTAACTGATAGTTACCAACGATAGTAAACATTGCCTACAACGCCCGGTGGGTAACTGATAGTTACCAATGATAGTAAACATCGCCAGCAGTGCCAGGTGGGTCATTTTATTTTGTTATTCCAGCAACGGCGTAAATCCCCATAAGACACTTAAAATTAAACTGGTTTCTAAAACAATGTTACTTTTTTTTTTTCCATGTGTGTTATAGTAAACTCTGGGTATTGTCTGTCACGACCCTCTACCCCCCCCCCCCCCCCAGAAAATAGCTCAGTGATCGAAAAATATAATAATTCCAAACGTGGCGACGAACAAAACAAAAATACCCGAAACAAAAAAAATCAACAACTTGTGACCCTGAATGATTTTTGTCCCAGTTGATCGTTGGGTCTGAATTGTGGAGTGAATTCTGGGTAGCGGGGGAGAGTATATGAGAGGAGGGGGGGGGGGGTGTTGTTCGAACCAAGCGGTTCGGACCGGCCTGTGGCTATATGGAGTTAAAAGCGCACTGCAACCGTGTTTTTTTTAAAGAGGGGGGTAAGGGAAGGTCAATCCCACAAAACACTAAACAACAGACTCTCTTTCTCTCTCTACTAATAATAATAATAACTGTAGTAAGCTAAACGTGGGTGCCCTGGCGTGTTGAAGTGTGATTGTGTTGTATTGTTTCGTCGGTCGCAAGCGCTGTTTGAATAAGACACATATTGTGCACCACACTCTCACACACACTCTCACACTCTCACACTCTCACAATGGTCCGGTGTGTTTGAGAACCTCCACGAGTTTTGCGAATAACGATTTCGTTAGCAATGTTATGTTGGTTTTTTTCACTCCCTCATATAGAGAACGTATTGGAATCATGAAAATAATATATTTTTTTTGGAGCTTACGATGTTTTATGTTACACCGGCTCCAACAGTACTTAATGTTGTCTTTCTTATTTGCTGGCCTTAACAGCATTTAAGATTGTTGTTCATATTAGTGTATGTGGTCACGTGGCCTACTAAGCGCGCGAGCGATGTGCCAGATAGACAGTAGAGTATCACGGGAGATTGTCCCGACTGATGACGAAAGGGGCCCAAGGTAATGCGGATCATAAGTACGTATGTTGATAGTAAAACCTGGTCTAAGACGTCCGCCTCGGTCGGTGAGAATGTATCAATAGCTGTTAGGCCCTGCGGCTTAAAATACAATGATCTGTGTCGTTTCCTGGAACTACATCTCTATTCTGTCTAAGCTTATACTCCCTTCACCTACAACCACACTTTGTTATGTCATTAAGAGAGAGAATGAAAACTACAGAACTTGTTATCTCAAGGTAAAGAGGAAAGCTCAAATATCAAATAATGACTGTATTTGTTAGAGCGAGGCTTGATCTAGAGACCTTTCATCCAGCCTGCTCTCATAGCTCCAATAATATGACTAAAAAGTTGAAAATGAGATGATTTAATAAAGTCACATATTTTTTCTAATTATAAAACTCAAAATATAAGATTTATAAAGAAAGTGAGCCTTGTTTGTAATCTTTCGACTTAATTTGGCGTGAACTATAGTTTAAAATAACGCATCGCAGAATGAAATATTGCGTTAGAGCTGAACGTTTGTCCGTTAATTTCTCACTTAACGGCGAAGTTATCGTTGGTCGTTACAAGCGATCAAACTGTGAGGTGGGAGTTAGTGATGTTTGTGTTTGTGTTTGTGTTTGCTGGGTGAGTTGGCATAATTCATAGTTATATTATTTCTAACAATCACATTCCTTCCTGCAATATTAGGGATCAGGGAAGTTAACTACGTGGAACCTGCTTCGATGGACACATGGTCTAAGGCGCTACTCTAGCAGTAGACTAGACTGCCCATGACAGCGAGATCCAAGTTCAAATCTTGGTCGGGTGAACTGAGGGTGGTTTTACACTCTCCCTCCACTTAAATGTGAGTACACTGCTTATAAATACAACCTTCCTAATCCCTAAAACCATGAGTGTAATTATTACATATGCTCATAACGCGAATGGGTAGGAAGACGCGGTGTTAACAAAAAACTATGCGAATAAGAGCATAAGTGCGAAGTGACAGGGCGTATTGTGCCTCAAAACACAAAAAAGGAGTTCTTACAATTCTGTCAGTCTGTCTGTCTGTCTGTTCATGGAGCTGCAACAGAAACAATTTGATTGCTTTCGTCATAATTTTATATTCCGATCCTAAATGTTCATACGTCAGGGTGGATTCGTGACTATCATTATTGCTCTAAACATTAAGTGAACTGGTAGTTATATAATATCTTAATAACATTAGCATAAGTAACTCTCACATTGTATGACCGGCCAGAAGCTGAAATTTGTAAAGTGAAAATAAATAAACGACATAATCACTTTCTCAAATAGTGTTTGGTAATTTGTAACAAGATCTCAAAAATGAATCCTCTGCAAACTGCCTTCAAATATATTCTCATTACAAATACAACGTAATTTCTTTTCGAGGTGCGATTTTATCACATCTAAATATAAACTTGAACGAAATTCATTAAACAGGATCGGCTGTGGATAAAGGGAGAGACAGACAGACAGAAAAATAGATGGACAAACAGATAGATTTGAAAGACCCACATTTTGAGTTCAAGGGGTCAAAATATTGAGGTCCAAAACTCTCACTATTCAAATATTTTCTCTATGAACAAGAAATACATAATATATTATTTAAAAAACCAACCATTTCAACGTTTTAATAATTTGTAAAACAAATTCACATTAGAGGAAGGAGGAGAGGGGGGGAACTAATAATAACGATATGCGATATATTTCCCCAGAACGTGGGGAAAAGTAAAAAAAAATAATGGCAATTGCTCGGTAGTAGATTTCCCTGCGTGTTGGGCACCGTTTCCCCCCCCCCCTCCCTTCCTTTTCGAAAAAATCTACATACTCCATTCCCTAAAAAAAATCCCACGAACAAAAAACTCTCGGGCTATCCAACGACAAAAACGCGGTGAGGGAAGGAAAGGGGGGGGGGGGTAGGTGGAGAATGAAATGGTTGGTCGCGAACTATGGAGTTTGAGTCAGGAGAGAGGGATTTTATTATTTTTTTCACCAGAGCACGACACAATCAGAAGTTAACACATGTACACAAATTCCTCTCAGTGTATGTATGTATGTATTCGTGGGAGAGTGTTAGGGGTGAAGGGATGACGTAAAGGGGGGGGGGGGTCAGTTCTCCACTCAACGTGCGAGAGAGAGAGAGGTTTTTTGGCCTTGTGATTTAATTGCATGTGACATATATGGACTCGGTCACAACACACACGCTGCTTCACAATATGCTCGCTTGACCAGAAAGATGAAAAATTCAAACACTTTATTTCCCTCTCTCTCTTCCTCCCAAAACCCCCCCTAACACCCCCCTAATTCATTTCTATGCTTACTACCCCTCACCTACCCCCAGGACAAGGTTTATTTTTTATTTCGTAAATAAAAAAAATGAAACGAAAACAAAATACATTGTTGTTCTGTTGTTTTTGTCCGTATTTTTTACTAGAGGAAAATTCTCCCGTTTGTATTTGTGTGTATGTGTATGTGTGTATGTGTATGTGTGTATGTGTCAACGTTAATTAGAATCATGGACGAGAGGAAAAATTCACGAAACATGTGTCTATAAAACAGGATTGTGAAATTGTTATCAGTCGTAAAAAAATAAAAAGTTTTGTCAGGGAATAGGTTTTCTGTCGGGTTACCGGGGGTGGTAAAGAGGTGGGGGTGGGGGTAAAAATCTCGTCGAGATGATGAAGAGGGTGTGAGGGGGGTGGAAACGTCACTTTCAACCCTTTCATCCTCTATGCGCATGCGTGTAACATTTCAATAAGTGACTAACTTCTGTTTGATTGTGTATATGGACACATATGTCAGTGTAGGAGAAGCAAGAAAATGTAAATTATCTTTTACAGTTTTGTATCAAAATTTTTTTTTATCAAAACAATCAAATAATTCTTCCGTCCAAATATTTAGTGTAATTTTCCACACTTGGTGACCTCAACAGTTGTTGAATATCTGTCGAAGGTGTTCTGGAATTTAATGACATCTTCTTCTCTTCATTTAAAATGTTTGTCACCTAATAATAATATGTTCATGACAGATGTTCAACATCTGTTCTTATCCCCATATGAAGAAAATTAAACTCTATGATTCTAGTGGAAAATTAATTTATTTATTTTGACAAAAAAAAAAATGTTTTGATATAAAAATTGAAAAAAAAAAAAACGCTGAAATTTTATCGCGTCCCCAATACTTCCACCTTAACTGTTAAAAGTGATTTGGTTCAATGAAATGAGTAGTTCATTTATCTAGGTCAGTAGGTGAGTCGTTCGTGAACTACAGCCGGCAGTTCAGTCGTTCACTAGTTCATGCCAGTGTTGTACTGAGAAGGCGGAGGTTGTAGCTCGGCTGAGCAAGAGGAACTGTCAAACAAGGAGCACCCTCTAGACACAAGGAGCACCCTCTAGTTACAAGGAGCACCTTAGACACAGAGAGCACCCTCTAGTCACAAACATGACATAAGACGTGTTTTCGTGGTCCACCTAGTAGTGAAGTTTACAACCAGTTCCTGGTATCGCGGCTGGTTACGAGTGGTTATGACCGGAACGTTACCAGATGTAGGTTTGGTAACGCTTTCCTTGACCAACCTTTGACTTAATTATTTTTATTTATTTGAAGTATTTAACCTGCACTTTCTGAATCGATTAATCATATCAGCACACGAGAATTTCTATGAGCGAGAGCGAAAAGGCCTACCAATTTAGGTGTGATAGGTATCTTCCCAAACCTTCCAGGGTACTTTCACTCTTCACAGTCGACATGAGACCGACGACCTAACTTCCCCTCCGAAGGGAGTTGTAGTACGGATTTTTATCGCTCAAGAAATATCCGTTGACCTCGGTTGGGTTTGAACTCAGTAACATCGGGTCCTGAGGCGAGCACCTTACCCCGTGACCAGCGAGGTTGTCTTGACCAAATTATCTAGCCTGGTTTCAATCAATGAGCTGAAGGTTGGGCGCCAATTTCAAAACAGCACAACTTATTTTGTTTTATCCAAACGAGTGTAACTTTGTAGTCAATGGATTTTTAATAATATTTAATTTAAAATAGACAGAAACTACTAGATATAAATATATGACAGTAAGTAGGCACTTAAAAACCTCCTGGTCATGGATAAAAGAATAATAATATTATATTATCCATGACTATTTACTCTTGCATACGTACTTGGTGTTTTCCGTAGGAAATGTTTAGCTTGATATGTTGTGTAAATGTCACCGGCAATGTCTGAAATATAGGCGTTCTATAAAATGTCAGAGTGGTTTTGACAAAGTATTAAATAAAAGAGTTGTGGTGTTGTGTTTCATACTTAATTTCAAGTTATTTGTATTTTTGAAGTCCCGGAATATGTTATTAATTTTTTTATCCAGTTATATGTAAGTCTTGCGTAGTTTTCTTACAGGCTCACCTAATTCTTAGGATCTAAGTTGGTCAGGTTAGGTTATTTTAGAATAAGGTGGTTATATAAGGTTAGGTTAAGTTAGTTTAGGTTAGCTATTGTTCTCGGTAATATATAATGACGTGATTCTATCAATTTCCTACGAAAAGTATGAAATATAACAGCTAAAGCCTCAGGAATTATATAGAAAGCCTAGGCATTTTATAGAATACCTGGCTTACACACATTTCCGTTTACATCAATTTTAGGACTAGTCAAAATATGCACCAATCTAACTAAGAATAAAATTAACTGTTGGAAGACAACGTTCAATTCAACCCATTCGTCAGCAAACTATACATTTAAAGATTATACAACCAATTGAGGATCAGTTAACACGTCTTGACGTACGAATACGTCTAACTTGGTCTAGAAATATTTGTAGTGATCGGATAGGTTGTTCCTATGAAAGTAGATCTAGTAACTGTTCTAGTTGTCAGATAAGGTTGTTCCTATGAAAGTAGATCTATTAACTGTTCTAGTTGTCAGATAAGGTTGTTCCTATGAAAGTAGATCTAGTAACTGTTCTAGTTGTCAGATAAGGTTCTTCCTATGAAAGTAGATCTAGTAACTGTTCTAGTTGTCAGATAAAGTTCTTCCTATGAAAGTAGATCTAGTAACTGTTCTAGTTGTCAGATAAGGTTGTTCCTATGAAAGTAGATCTATTAACTGTTCTAGTTGTCAGATAAGGTTCTTCCTATGAAAGTAGATCTAGTAACTGTTCTAGTTGTCAGATAAAGTTCTTCCTATGAAAGTAGATCTAGTAACTGTTCTAGTTGTCAGATAAGGTTGTTTCTATGAAAGTAGATCTAGTAACTGTTCTAGTTGTCAGATAAGGTTCTTCCTATGAAAGTAGATCTAGTAACTGTTCTAGTTGTGAGTTAAGGTTGTTCCTATGAAAGTAGATCTATTAACTGTTCTAGTTGTCAGATAAGGTTGTTCCTATGAAAGTAGATCTATTAACTGTTCTAGTTGTCAGATAAGGTTGTTCCTATGAAAGTAGATCTATTAACTGTTCTAGTTGTCAGATAAGGTTGTTCCTATGAAAGTAGATCTATTAACTGTTCTAGTTGTCAGATAAGGTTCTTCCTATGAAAGCAGATCTAGTAACTGTTCTAGTTGTCAGATAAGGTTCTTCCTATGAAAGTAGATCTAGTAACTGTTCTAGCTGACAGATAAGGTTCTTCCTATGAAAGTAGATCTAGTAACTGTTCTAGTTGTCAGATAAGGTTCTTCCTATGAAAGTAGATCTAGTAACATACAAGTATCCAGTGGATGTTCCACTAAACGCAGCTCGCTGCACGATGGGGGGTTGTGTGAGCTAGAGGGGAGGGGCAGGTAGACTCACATACGCTAACCTCGGGTCTCTGCATGGTTGACAGTTGGAGGGTTGTGAAGGGGGGGACCTCACAGAACAATACTCTTGTCTCTCCTCTCACTCTCTGCCTGTAATCTTGTTAATACAGACCCCACTCCACTGAGGCACCCGGTACAGTCGATAAAGAAAGCTAGGGATTCCCCTTCGGAAGACAGGGGTTCGATACCTGAATATTGCGGCACATCCCTCTATTTACAGGCAATTTTCACTCCTACATTGATTGCGTTTAGTTAAATTTTCCTTAAATTGTGTTTAATTCAATTTCATCTTAACTGGTGTTTAGTTAAATTTCATCTTAATTGATTTTTAGTTAAATTTAATCTTAACTCGAGGCTAGTTAAATTTCATCTTAACTGATGTTTAGCTAAATTTAATCTTAACTCGCGGATAGTTATATTTCATCTTAGTTCAGGGTTAGTTAAATGTCGTCTTTACTCGTGTTGACCAAACTTTATCTCAAGTGTCGGCGATTCCCACAAACAGGGCTCTCTCTCGCCACCAGACAAACTTTTGCTGCCGACGATACAGCGTAGAGACCTTCCTCCCCCTTCCCTGCCTTCTTGAAAGAGTAAGTGGACCAATAGGCGTCCCCGGTTTCTCTGAAGGACTCTCAATGTCTGTCTATTATGCTGAAAGGGTGCTAGCTTTATTATTTGCCACACAGGCCGGAGGTATGGGCAGTAATATGTCTCAAGTGTACACAGCGCTCAGGCGCGGGCCCCGAGTCTAAATATTGCACAGCTCTTGTGTCAACAACAAGTGGACCTCTGGCTCTTGGGTCGACAGATGGACCAGTTGGAGCAGAGAGCTTTCACTATAGCAGACCATGGCTCTTGTAGGTCTGTACCAGTTGGAGCAGAGAGCTTTTACTATAGCAGACCATGGCTCTTGTAGGTCTGTACCAGTTGGAGCAGAGAGCATTCACTATAGCAGACCATGGCTCTTGTAGGTCTGTACCAGTTGGAGCAGAGCTTTCACTATAGCAGACCATGGCTCTTGTAGGTCTGTACCAGTTGGAGCAGAGAGCATTCACTATAGCAGACCATGGCTCTTGTAGGTCTGTACCAGTTGGAGCAGAGCTTTCACTATAGCAGACCATGGCTCTTGTAGGTCTGTACCAGTTGGAGCAGAGAGCTTTCACTATAGCAGACCATGGCTATTGTAGGTCTGTATCAGTTGGAGCAGAGAGCATTTACTATAGCAGACCATGGTTTATTAACGACTGACAAAGAGATATAAAGAGCAAGGTGGTTGTTAATGACCGACAGAGAGATGCAAGGTGGTTGTTAATGACTGACAGAGAGATATAAAGAGTAAGGCGGTTGTTAATGACCGAAAGAGAGATATAAAGATAAAGGTGGTTGTTAATGACTTACAGAGAGATATAAAGATCAAGGTGGTTGTTAGTGACCGACAGAGAGATGCAAGACGGTTGTTAATGACCGACAGAGAGATATAAAGAGCAAGGTGGTTGTTAATGACTGACAGAGAGATATAAAGAGCAAGGTGGTTGTTAATGACTTACAGAGAGATATAAAGATCAAGGTGGTTGTTAGTGACCGACAGAGAGATGCAAGACGGTTGTTAATGACCGACAGAGATATATAAAGAGCAAGGTGGTTGTTAATGACTGACAGAGAGATATAAAGAGCAAGGTGGTTGTTAATGACTGACAGAGAGATATAAAGAGTAAGGCGGTTGTTAATGACCGACAGAGAGATATAAAGAGCAAGGTGGTTGTTAATGACTTACAGAGAGATATAAAGATCAAGGTGGTTGTTAGTGACCGACAGAGAGATGCAAGACGGTTGTTAATGACCGACAGAGATATATAAAGAGCAAGGTGGTTGTTAATGACTGACAGAGAGATGCAAGGTGGTTGTTAATGACCGACAGAGAGATATAAAGAGCAAGGTGGTTGTTAATGACTGACAGAGAGATATAAAGAGCAAGGTGGTTGTTAATGACCGACAGAGAGATATAAAGAGCAAGGTGGTTGTTAATGACCGACAGAGATATAAAGAGCAAGGTGGTTGTTAATGACCGACAGAGATATAAAGAGTAAGGTGGTTGTTAATGACCGACAGAGATATAAAGAGCAAGGTGGTTGATAATGACTGACAGAGAGATGCAAGGTGGTTGTTAATGACTGACAGAGAGATATAAAGAGCAAGGTGGTTGTTAATGACCGACAAGGTGTCTAGTGTCTGCCTCTGTAAGCAGTCTTGCGGTAGCTCAGAGAGACCGCATGTAGCGAACAGTTGCGCCGCTAATTGTGTAACGAGGTTACTGTTAGATGAGCAGCAGCAAGGGCTGGGTGGGGGCGGGGAGATCAAGGATCAGGGGGCTCTTAGCGCCCTCCGGCCACAAGTCTATTTGTCCTGGCTACCGCACCCTCCCCCCTCTAGCTACTAGTACCACTCTGCTACATGAATATCAGCGCCTGCTTCCACCACCGACTGTTATTAGGTTAGTGACGACATTCGGGGCTGGCTAGTGTGAGCGAGGCACGGGAATGTCCTCTATAGGGGTAACGTCACGGGAATACCTCAGCTCTGTAATTATATTGGTGAGTATTCTCATTGGTGGATAAGGTTGATGGAGAGTGATAGCAGCTTTGAAAAGCAGTTTCCATGTTTTTTGTACTTTAAAGTGTGGTTATAACCCAATATGGTCCCTTATATTAGAGGTGGCCTGTTACATAATATACCCTTAGCACATTGCAATAATCTGTGTCTAATTAACATTAACATTAACATTAACATTAACATGGTTAGTGACGAAGTACGATTCCCACCAATTATATCGCACGTAGGATACAGTCCCTAATTACGTCCTTTTCAACACTAGCTGGAGATCTATCTATATTCTTTCCTCCTAATTTGAAATGCTCAAAAACCTTCTTATCTACCTGAGAGTGTTTGTGTGTGTAATGAAACTAACCACTCTAGTATTCGCCTGGGGAGAGTATTGAAGACCACGACATGAATAAACTCGGACTTGGTGCATGTATGGTTGGTATTTAACCCCGGTTATTAGCTCTTTGGATAAACCAAGCCTTGCTGTAACGTTTAATCAGTCTAGATCCGAACTAAGGCCCCTCTGTGTCAGTGCTCGCGACTTGCTCCACTGAGCCAAGCAACCCCCCCAGGCAGGGGGCCAGGCTGGTGGCCTCAAAGTTGACACAAGGGGCAGTGCAGAAGGGGGGTTGGGAAGTTGATTCAACTCAATGAAAGAGGGCCATGTAATACATTACTTCTCTCTTCTTTTGTTGGACATATTGAAATTAGCCAATCAGATAATCTGGCTACCTCTCTCCTGGTCCGCCTGTGGCTATATTAGTACCCTATCATCTCCCATCTGCTCCACGAGACCCTGCCGTATGGTCGTGGGCACAAGTATGCTCTGTTCAACACAACAACTAGGGATATCGACACTGGATCTGTTTCAAGGCTCGAAACCACAATATCGATATTTGTTCAGTGGTTTAATTATAGTTTGACATTCAAACCACTTGGGATAATATTTTAAATAAAACCTTTTTCAAGTGAAAGCCATCTTAGAACGGATAGCCAATTCGAAAAACCATATAGACATATAATTTGGTATAGTTTCAAATAATATACCTGCCAAATTTTGTAAAAATCAGTCCATGCATTTGGCAGCAATCACGGGGCAAACAAAGAGACTTAATGCCAAACGGTCTAGTTAAAACAAGATCTGACTCCACTCACTCAGACATATAGTTCATTTTGCCAGTGTTGACAAATTTATGAATCAAGATCATATTCAACACCAACAAAAATATTGTGTTAGTTAACGTGCATTTTCTAAACATGCTAATACATTAGCCAAGACTTACATACTGACTGAAATGCCCCATTAGAATCATCCGCTTGTGGCATGGAATGTATTACCCACTCACCATGAGCAACAAAACATGCTCTAAGACAGTTGTGCTCAACCTGGGGCAGGCGTACCACCGAGCATGCGAAGGCATCTTAGTGGATGCGTAGCATTATACAACTATAGAGCCACACGGCCGACTCACTCACTGACATTAATGTTTGCCCACTTTCAGATGAGCTAGAAACTTGACATTGGGCAAACTTATATATTATAGCCTGTAACCAACGAAAAAGTTCCAAAATGTTTAAAAAAAATTTTTTTAACTCCCGAAAAAAATTCAAAATAGTGGAGCAACTTTAAAGTCAGTGCGGACCATTTTTGGAGGTCTCTTATAGCTAAAAGGCTCTGGAATTACATTAGTATACATCCACTTGCAAAGAAAACTCACTGGGGCTTGGGGCGGAGCCCCAACGAGTAGAGCGAGCTTAATATATAATCTGATGTTCATAGAAATCCCGTTTTTTGAAAATTTGAACCTTATGTTATCCTTACGGCGGAGAAAATGTATTACAGCTGTATTTACATTCTTAGTTCATCTAATTAGTTATTTAGATATACCGTATAGAGTAATTCATAAGCAGGGTGGTTATAATCTTTTGATAAACATTTAGATTAACTTTATATCTAATACATAAAACAAGATATATTTCTTGAACGCCAAATGGTCAAATGGCCAAATGGTCAATCAATGTTGTTGGAAAGCGGGCGTCCTATAAAAAAATCAAGGGCTGTATACATTTCGTACTAAATAATATATTTATCATTTAAATCTAATTATTTAATATATTATTATGGATGTAGCCTATTTTATTTAGATGTAGATTAAAATATGTGAATAGCTTGCATTATGCACTAACAATTCAGGGGCTATAAAGATTAAGATAAATTATATTTGGGTGTACACGGATTAATGGTTGAATACCACTGCTATAAAGGACCCGTCGGTGCTCGAACCAGAATAGCTTGTAATTGTAATTAGTCTCCCTAAGCACTTAGCCACGGGTACGAGTAGACTAAGGTGACCTTTACCTTTTTAAATATATCATCTCGGGTCTATCATCTATACTTATAAAATAACATGTCCTGACTGACTGACTGACTGACTGATTCATCATCGCCGAGCGCAAACTATCAAGGCTACAAGCATGAAATTCGGACTGTATATTCATTTTGTTATGTAGGCACCCACTAAGAAAGGATTTTAGAAAATTTCACCCCAAAGGGGTCAAAATAGGGGATGATAATATGTATGATAATATGTATGAAAGTCCGTCATTTTGAAAGTTACATAAACAAAATTTGTATTTCGGTTATTGACGTAAAACAAATAAATACGTGTTTCAGGAATTTTGGAAATTTTATTTAATAAGGGATGAAAAAGGGGATGAAAGTTTGTATCGGACTTGCATTATTTTTGATCTGAGGACAAGTTATGGTCATCAACGTAACGTAATATTTTAAATTAATCTGTAAATACATATGTATGTTTTCGTATTAGTATATAATCAACTTCCACGTGACACACGCCTCTGTGGCGTAGTTGGCTAACGCGCTTATCGTGTTGAGCCCGACTGCTGAGGACGGGGAGATCGAGGTTCGAATTTCGGTCGGGTGAACTGTTTTTTTTTTTTTTCCTAAATGGTTTTCCACTCTCCCTCCACGCAAATGCGGGTTCACTTCCTTTAATTAAACCTTCCCAATTCCTAATCCATTAGTGTAATTAGTACATAAGCGTATAACCCGAACGAGTAGTAAGACGCGGTGCTAAATAATAATAATAATAATAATAATAATAATAACTTCCACGTGAGCAAAGCCCCGGGCAACAGCTATCTAATTTTATATAAAGGCTTCGTGTGTAAATTTTATTATTATTATTATTATCACTGCGTCTTACTACCCGTTCGGGTTATACGCACTAACGCTAATGTGTAATGGTAGGGTGATTGTGAGATGAAATGGAGGACCTAGAGTTTAACGTGGAATCCGAACCACGGTGGAGGCCTGACATTCCACACATTCTCAAGTTGTGATTAATACATGTCTTGTCAGAGGTGAGGAAGGGTTTGGCAATCAGATAAATCTGTGCCAGGACCGAGGATTGAACCCCAGCCGCCAGCACAGAAATCTTTTTAATAACTCATCCTGTTTAGTTATAACATGATAACATGTGTGTGTGTACTCATGTATTAAATAGGGTTCAAAAAGGTTTAAACCTCTCTAAGATGCAATTATTTACCTTGAAATTGTAGCACTAAACGTTTCATTATTAATAATAGGATTTTTATTGAAATTAAATTAAGGATTCTTTTTTAAAATAGCAATAGCAAATAAAAGTTTTGAATAAACTCAAATCACAAAATGTTGAGACATAATACCCCAAAAAGTATTTTTGAATTAAAATTAAAAGTTTCACCAGCTATAAAAACAACATTTGATAAGATTGATTTAATTTTTTTACGTTGTTGCGCGTTTTAAAGGTTAAAAACAAGTATCCATGATAATTTGGGTGAAAATATTTTTCAGAGAGTCAAAAAAATATAAAATACAACATAAGCCAAAGTATTGGTGATGGGCATTTTTCACAAAGGGAAGTTTTAATACCAAAATTATATTCAGTGTCATTATAAATTAGGCTACTGGCTAGCAAATTTAAAAAAATGTGGCCTAATAAATGAATATTATATATATATATATATATAGTATGTATATTAAGTAATATAACATATCTTATTTTTTTTAGATTGCATATAAATTCTTTGTGCTAAAATAACTCATGCTTGTATATACATATATATGTTTTAAGATATTTTCCTATTTTTAGTAGTCATAAGTAAATAAACACATTTTTCTTTTATCAGAAATGAAAGAACAAATGAATGTATTCAGAATAAAATTAGAATTATGAATATCCCTCCCTCTCTCTATCCGCGTCATATAAAGTTCTTCAGTGAGGGGAGGGGGATGGGAGAGGAGGGGTGAAAACGAACTGTCTCCGTCAACTAAAGACATTAAAAAGTTTCCTAAAAAAACTCGTTATAATTGTTGAAACGCGTACTGTAAATTGTCGGACTTTAGTTCGTGTTACGGTGACAAATATGTCCTGCTAATGTCTCCTTCTATGACGTAAGAACAGGTTCGCTATCACAACCACTTTCTCCCCCTTTTTATGTCTATATATATATTCCATAAGAGGTTTTGGGTTAGGAATACGTATACAGCCCTGGGGCCAAACTCTCCCAGAAACGGTCCGGACCAAATTATCTTGACTCTATTTCCTCTCCTTCCTCCTTTCATACCGCCACCCCCTCTTCCCCCAATAAAAAAAACTCCACTTCCACCCTTACGTCCCATTAGCATATCAACATTGGCCGCAAGGCAAGCAGTAATAGCGCTCCCAAGTGCGAGAGAGACTTGTGTTTTGTGTCTTGGCGGGTCTTAGTGTAAGAGTCCTCCGAGCGTAGCGCTAGTGTCACGACCTGGTCCACAGCGCTAGTGTCGCAACAAACATGGCCGGTCTCCCTAGAGACTGGTTACTTGGGCGTTATAGAGATAAAACACCTCCAGTCTGGAGGAGCCACAGACCCTAGACACTAGTTCTACATCTATTAAGGGTACGGCCAGACCTAGCGAGCGACTAAAAAATAAAATAGAACACATTGGTTGTAATGAGAGGTGGCCAGACTGAGCGAGCGAGTGCGCGCTCTTTAAATATAGAACTGGTTCTATTTTACAAGCGCGCGCGCTCGAGCCGGTACAGTATAGTTTACAGGCGCTGACAATATTATTGTATGTTGGTTCATTGAGTGCTAAGAAAACTATTCATTTTGACATTTTATTACTATCGATAGGTTTAGTACACTTGCTACTAACGGCCTAATTTAATTGGTAAGATCATTATATATATATATATATATAAAACTGATATGTTAAAATAATTTAATATTATAATCAAAGTAGGCCTTTACAAATAAGAATCACCATTAGTGTGGAGAGAGGATGGGATAACAATAAATCACTTGTCAAAAACCACCCTCAGTTCACTGAGTCAAGATTCGAACCTTTGCCTCCTCGTCAACAACTACGGAGAGCTATCTGCTAATCACGCGCACGCTCACGCGCCTGTCAGTCTGGCTGAACCCTTATAAACACTTTAAAGCAGTTGCTTACAGCCTTTTTCGACAAACGTCCCCTTTGGTAGATCATACAATCCCACTTCCCTTTCTCCGATTTTTGTTTTCTAATCACATCTTAATTTTATACAAAAATCAATGTAACAGTGGCAACATTGTTATACTATACTTCGTTTTAAACTGCTTTAGGATTGAGTCGGCACAGTCGGAGAGGGTAGGGGAGGCTCGTCACATGCTCGACCAATCCGTGAAGGGTGGTTGTCATAGCAACCGATGCACGTTGCCAGATTTCTTGACAGCCACTGAGCAAGCTTGCATAGTAGTAACGGGCCAACACCCGCTATATGGCAACTAGCTTTCCAGCCTACCCACCACGCGGATCATCCAGCAGTTTAAATCACAGTATAAAAACATGACTGTAATGAGTGTGATGGCTGGCAATGTTTTGTTTCCAACAGTTCTTGAATATTGGGTTTGATGTTTGATGTTCAAATCAACAGATCCGTTTAGCTTTTATGAGAAACCAAGTAGACAATTCAGTGGTGTTGCACGTGAGACCTGCGGGATTGGAAATAAACATTCGCTTGCGCACACTGGTCACCCACTTGATTACAACTGGTAGGCAGTGTTGCCAATACCTCAAGAAAAACATCATCGTAACTACTTTGGAATAGAGATTTAAATATAAAATGTCTTCAATTCTTAATTGAATTTTAACGCTATTTCCTAATTGTTCTTGGGTATTAGGTACATAATTAACTGAGATAATATACACACTATCAACCGGGATATTAGGTACACAATTAGCCGAGATAATATTCACACGGTTAACCGTAGTATTTTTATACACGATTCTGTTCGAATCTAGAATCACAGCATTATTCACTTGACAACAGTAATATTGGTATTATCAAAATAGTTTTCTTTAATAATATTATTTCTACAATTTAATTGTATTTTTTAAAATAAAGTAAAATCATTCTACTGTTTTCAAGGAAGGCTCCAGAACGTCTGGATTCAGCTGTCTTACTTAACTAAGCTACAAGTTTTACGTGGAGTGAGACCAGATCTTGAGTGTGACTGTATCAGGTTAAGATTAATATTGTTCTGATAGTTAGTGTCTCGATAATCCACGGTTAATTCTTCTCCAGTTACATAGTATGAATCCTAGTTCCAATGACCTCAGTAATCCTGATAAACTCGCCTCCTCGGCTCATTGCGGACATTGGCCGTTTGTTACGTTTCCGGTAACGGCAGGGGAAGCGGGTCCGGCTAGCGACAGTAATCCAGTTCCCGGCCCCGAAGTCCCAAGAGACTCGTTCCCTCTTACGCCCTCTGGCAAAGAAAAGGGAAGGGATTCATCGCCCATTCTTGATAGTGAGGAAACAGCAACTTGACGGTGATAGGGGAGGGGGGGGGGAGTCTTGTTGGAGCTGTCGCTGATATCACTGCGAGAGGAAAGATTATACTTTACCGCTTTACGGCCTGAGGTAAACAACTTTGTAGTTTATGTTGCAAGACAATATGGGTCGCTTTGTGGTTTACAAACCCTCGTGTGTTTCTTGAACTTGCCATGCAGTGCGATTACTCTACAAGACAGCTCAATCTACCCCTGCACCTACTAGTGACGTTAATAATGGTCACACAGCATGAAAGTTTGAGATGTCACTTTTGAACCTTTCAGTGGTTTGTACATTTTATGTATTTTGTCATAAAATAATTTATTGACCTTACCTTATTCAGACAGGTCATTTGTGTCAATACATTATTAGCAGATTGGCCTTTATAAGCTTCAAACTCTTGTAAGAAAGACTTATACTTGGGGATAGGAGGGGAGGATCATATTTAGTTCAATTATTTATGAAAATCTATAAATAATATAATAATATTTTGGGTGTTTTATTAATTAAAAAAATATAAATCTATATAATAATATACTACGTTTAATTGTTAATGTATGAACCCTATTAAGACAGGGATACCAATATGATAAAAAATTGAAGAAGTCTAAAAAAAACAATTATTCTGACTTGTAAATTAGCTTAAAAACCGCAAAAACTGTCTGAGCTGTCATTGGGAGGATTTACTACAAATCCTGACTTCGACAACCGACAAAGTTGACTTGGACGATTTTTCCCCCAAGTACAATGACTAGTTTTCTAAAATTGTGAATTTTATGAATATCCTTTTAATCTACCTTTTCATCATGTTCTTAAATATTTTCATTTTTTAATGTATCATTTTTTTAAATTCTAAAATTAAATATTTTTTATTCGAAATTTAAAGTAATAAACATAAAGTTACTTTTATATAAAAAAAAATCAACTGGATAGAATCTTCCTCTTTCTACCAAAATATTTTTTAGCTTTTTTTTTTACTTCTTTACTTTATTTGAACTGAGTTTGACACCCTTGCACCCCACTCCTCCTTTTTTCCCTATTTTACAAGCTAACGCTTTAGTAAAGCTATAAAGAAATCCACTTTATTCCTTCTCTTCTCTGTCTCTCTTCCTCTCCTCCTCCTCGTCTTACCGTTTTAAAAGGAAAATCTCTCACTTGCGAAGAAAACTTTCACTCAATTTCATCGCCACACTTTTCTTCATTATGAATTGCTTATAAATTTTGTTGGTAAAGCGAGAGCTGATGCTTGAACCATTACAGGGGCAAGTTGAAACTTTGGAAAGGGGGGGGGGGGTCTAAGAAACTAACTTTGGGTGTAACTAAGTTACTTTGTGTGGAGGGGGGAGGGGAGTTAAGACGACAGAGGAGGTGGCTGAGCGACAACCCTGAAGGAAAAGGAGGGGTTGTAAGGGGTAGGGGGGGGGGGGTTGAAATCGTAACGAGACCGCGGAACTTTCCGTCGTCATCCTCCAAAATCATCCCCAATTTTCAAATCTCTGTGCAACAAGGGCTTATATATATAAAAAAATTCTCTCGAGTTTTCAAGATTTGGGTGACTTTTTGGGACCGGGTGTTGGTGAATAAGTTAGAGCATCGGTAGCTTTAGTTATATGTCCTGAGTTCGACCCTTGTCTTGCATTTGTTAAAAAAACTGTGACCCAGTTCGGTGACCGCGTGGTCCAACGCGCTGATCTCGCAGTAAGCTGGGCTGCCGATGACGGGGAGATCGGGGTTCAAATCTCGGTCGGGTGTGCTGAGGTGGTTTTTTTTTCCAAAATTATTTTTCACTCTCCTTTAACGCAAATCCGGGCTCACTTCCAACATATATAACCTTCCTAATTTCTAAAACCATTAGCGTAATTAGTACATAATACTCAAACGTGGTGCTAAAAACTAATCGTTTCCCGCATCTTACTACCCGGTAGGGCTGTCCACATATTAAACTTGTGCGTTAGGGATCAGGGAGGGGGAATTTTATAAAAAGTGTACCCAAATTTGTGTATAAAGAGTACATAAAACCCTTTAGAGGAAAAAACCTTAAAATTCTTAGCCGGGATTCGATCCCCAACATCGGTAAAGCAGACCAAATAAGATTTATATCTTAGCCTCCACGACCACCGGTGCAGGTTTTGCACACATTGCTTGTACTCGAATAATTTCCTTATAATAAGTAACTATACGAAGTATGGGTAAAGTATTGTGACAGTGAATAAAATGGTTCGTAACAAAACACATATGGCTCACTTTTATGTGCGCCGATTTAGGAAAAACGTCTGCTGTGGACTTTCATAGAGTGGAAACAGTTCGATTATCTTGAAATGTTGGATATGAGCGTATCTACATCATATCTACATAATGTAACATTACATTACATTACATTCATTAAATACAATAGGACCCACTCCATGCTGATATTTACGTATAGCTCTCTGTAATTCATACTGCCCGCTCCAATTATACCGACACAAATAGACTCCCTACAGTGTTACTATTCTCTCTCTTAGTTCACGTAGGTTGGTACGACATAATAAAACAATTATGATCCATAATATATTCTCTCTACATAATCAGTTAACATAATAAAACTTTTCGTATACTTAACGATCGAATCTTCTAACACTAGCAACCACCAAGACTGGCCTACACTATCATCCTAAATTGACGAGTGGGCCGAGCGAGCTACGATGTTCCAACAAGATGTAGTCCACTCCGTCCTGTTCTACTAACATGTAGTGGGCCGGCCAATATTGGACACGACTAGAGAATGACTATTCATCTATTCACCTGCCCTCTGATGGTGGAAAGATGAACTACTTTCAAAACATCAGGTTATTGAAGATATGAATTGGAAGTCTGATGGAGCCTTGTCAACATAGTGTCTACGTGATCATCCAAAAAGCCGAATTGACTTAATCGAGCGTGTGTTCAGTTCTCCCACCTTATTCTATTGCGACGAAACCCACTATATATTGTGATGTGCGTGTATGCTAAAATGACTGTTATATTACATCGCTTGACTGAGGGAACATTGTCCTGGACCTAGACAATGTCAGGATAAAACACATATATATTAAATCTTCAGAATCGTACCTATGGCGATTTATTTATTGGACTCTGATTTAATTTTAACTCTTAGTGTCAGCCATGCTAGATGTTGTTATTTTTCTATTATCTAAATCTATTGAATTTTACCTGATCGTTAAATTTGAAATGAGGCTCTATATTTTGTCTGTCGCCACTTGGGCGCTAGAGTCTTTTCGAATATTAAATCTTCCGATAGCCACAATTGTTAATTGACTTGGGGTTGAACGAGTTAAATGTAAATGGTTTTGAAAATGTGTATAGTAGTAATTATTTTATTAACATAAAGGTAGCGTTTCTTATTTTTATTTGCATTTTTGAAATATAGTTTAATATAACGTAATTTTCTGATCATTTTGATTAATTATGAAATTAATTAACCTTAATATATTTTCTAATCTTTTTCTATGGTTTGCCTCTAGATATATTTTCATTATTATTTACTAATAGGGTTATTGTTTTCATTTCCTAATATTGTGTCAGGATCAGATAGTCCCGGGGGGGTTTGACTAAAGTCTGTTAGCCAAACTCTCAGGCAATTTATAGTCTCTTATAGAAATTTAACATGTAAAGTTAACATTTTTGAAGTCGTTATTCTTTGGTATGAAAAATACCCTTTGTTAACATTTTGAAGGCGCCCATTAGGCCCTTATTTAGTCTTTATGTATTATCCTAATGGATATTTATATTTTTTATTTATTGTACTAAATTCAACGTTACGGGTTGTTCTGCATCTTCAAGACTGACCCTTTTGTATATTGGATATATTACAAGTTTATATCTTTCCCTTAAATTATACGCGCAATTTAAAGATATGAAGTTATTATCTATTTGTTTGATTTTCAACATATCTCCGTTTGATTAATGAGACCTTGAAAAGTTTTCTGCTCTATTGTTATTGTTTTGAATAAACCATTCATATTGTTTCTTTTAAATATTGCTAATAATTTCCCTTGTCACTGGTTCCATAGCTTACTCCCACTCCCTTTTATCTTATTTAAGGTCGTAAGTAAAAGGTAACAGAGTGGGGTGTAACACTAATATCTATATCATATCTACATCATATCTACATCATATCTTTATGTCAGATGAAATTAATGCATATTCATAGATAACCTCGGGTAACGAACAAACGTATCTGTTTGTTTATTATTATTATTAGCACTGCGTCTTACTACCCATTCCGTTTGTACGCACTTTCGCTAATGTGTAAAGGAAGGGTGATTGTGAGATGAAATGAAGGACCTACAGTTTAACGTGGAATCCGAACCACGGTTGAGGCCTGACATTCCCCACATTCACAAGTTGTGATTAATACACGTCTTGTCAGAGGTGAAGGAAGGGTTTGGTAATCAGATAAATCTGTGTCGGGACCGAGGAATGAACCCCGGACCCTCAGTACAGAAGTCTGATACCTTACCCCTAGACCATCAGGTCACCTATCTGCTTGTTTAAAAATCACTTTAGCAATTTTAGTTAAATTTCACTAATTTAAAAGAAAGAGAGCATAAAATAAAAATGTATAGAAATGATGTCACCAACGTTAAAGAAAAAATGAATTAACAAATTATATATTAATTTAAATAAGTTAAAAAATGACCCCTAGACGCAATAATCATCTAACCCAGGACCTTTGTTTTAACTCGTCAATGCTCTACAAATTAGTTGAATTGTGGTATCATCCATTACGAACATCCCCGTAAGTACAAAGTTGTTTTGTGTTGATATTCATTGATTAAATGTTTTCAAAGATAACATTATTATTATTATTAGCACCGCGTCTTACTACCCGTTCGGGTTGTACGCACTCACGCTAATGTGTAATGGTAGGGTGATTGTGAGATGAAATGAAGGACCTAGAGTTTAACGTGGAATCCGAACCACGGTGGAGGCCTGGCATTCCTCACATTCACAAGATGTCTTGTCAGAGGTGAAGGAAGGGTTTGGAAATCAGATAAATCTTTGCCGGGACCGAGGATTGAACCCCGGCTGCCAGCACAGAAGTCTGACACCTTACCCCTAGACCACCAGGTCACCCTTCAAAGATAACAAATATTGCGTTCAGTTTATTTTATTTTTCCTTTAGATGAACAATGCTTCACTGTCTGCCTGGCATCGTAAGTCTGGTTTTATAAAAATATAAATAAACTAAAATATAACTATATTTAATATAAACGATGTAGGTGGGTTCATTCTTTTTTAAGAAATGGTGGGAAACTAAATAGTTGGGGTATTTGAGGAAAGTGTCCCTTAAAGCTGGCTGGTAGGGGACGCCTGAAAAGGTCACTGTTTTTGTAGTTTTTATGGCAAAATATTTTTTTGAACAAAATGAATTAAGTATGGGTTCAGTACAAAAATAGGATTTAATTTTATCCACATTGTGACGTCAGTATTTTTAAAACATCTGTTAAGGGTGTTTTGGAATTTAATGATAACTTTTTCCCTTCATTAAAAAAGTTTGTTAGATAATTTCACTATGCTCATGAAGATATTCAACAACTGTTGATATCAACATGTGAAGAAAATTAAACTCTATCTTTGTAGTGAAGCTATGGTGGCCTGGTGGTCTAGGGGTAAGGTGTCGGACTTCTGTGCTGGCGGCCGGGGTTCAATCCTCGGTCCCGGCACATATTTATCTGATTACCAAACCCTTCCTACACCTCTGACAAGACATCTTGTGAATGTGGGGAATGCCAGGCCTCCACCGTGGTTCGGATTCCACGTTAAACTGTAGGTCCTTCATTTCATCTCACAATCACCCTACCATTACACATTAACGTAAGTGCGTATAACCCGAACGGGTAGTAAGACGCGGTGCTAATAATAATAATAATAATAATAATAATAATAATAATAATGTAGTGAAGCAATATTTTACTTTATTTTTGTAAAAAAAAATGTTTTTCAATAAATACTGCAAAAACGCTGGTCTTTTTTCAAGTAACCTTCCATTCTTACCTTAAAGAATTCCAACCTTCCTGTCCCGAAATAATTTGAGATATTAAAAAAATAATCTAATCTCATATCACCAGTTGAATTAATTGATTACAACCCGCTTCGGTGGCCGTATGATCTAAGGTGTCAGTCTCGCAATATAATGGACCAATTATGACAGTAATACGTGCGTAATGAGTGACTATATATATATATATATATATATATATATATAGCCTATTTTTTATTGGGATTTAACGTGCACTTTCTGAACTGACTGATTATATCAGCACATGACTTATAAACTTATAAACTAACTTAAATCTAGAACAGATACAACATCCAGCTCCCAACCATTAATTTATCATTGTGAAGGGGTAAAAACCACATTCCATCAATAATACATTTCTCGACCATGCTGGTAATTGAGCCCGGGCCCCTTAGATCAGCAGGTAAACACGCTACTTACATAAAGGAGCACCTAATAAATTTAGTGAATATTTTCTTCATCACAGCTTTTTATCAAAATAATAGGCCTACTGTACAATACCAAATAGCCTTGAAGAGCTTTTAGTAAAAATTAATAGAAATGTATTAAAGATTTAACTTGAAATAATTTATACACATTTTTAAAGGGTTTAATATATATTTTTAAGCTAACATTATTGAAATTATTTCAAATTTATCTGCATATACAGAAGTAAGTTTATTTTCTGATTAAAAAGATTTTTTGCCTAAAAAATGCACGTAATCCTATATTTTAAATTATGAAATAATTATAATTTAAATCCATTAAAAATTTAGTTACAAAAAGGCCAACCACAATTTTTTTTGGATAAAACTATAGATAAAAATACTTCTAGAAGTTTTTCGTTGCAAAAAAATATCTGTGTCCAAAAAAATTAAACCATTTTAATAATATTTCAGAACACTTTTCTTGTTTTATATTAGCTCTATTAGATAGGTCTACTTGTTTAGTTTTATAGTATCATAAACAGTAGAACAATCAAATAAAATTGATCTAAAAATAACTATATATTATTTGCAAATATTAAAATACTGGTTGAATGAAATCCATTTTATCTTGACATTAAAATGAATCCAAGCAATAAGAGCTGGTCTAGCTAGAAGAACATTAGAGCTAGTTCTTGGTGTATGTATACAGTTATTTGTACTCAAGAGTTATCTCTATATACTACACCGATACTAACTTCACTATGGAAGTATAATATATACTACCTGTCCTTTCAATTTCTCCAAGGCCCAGAAATTGTTGCGATTCTTCTCTAAGCCTACAGTTTGAAGACTTTTATTTGCTGTAGACACCTGAATCTCTACATGGACAGCCTGGTCTTAAGAGACCGTCTCACCCCACGGATAACATCCGACTTAAGAATAACTGGAGTTTCTTACGAATCGACATTCATTGTAACGTTTGGAAAATACAAATATATTTTATTGTGGTCAACATTAATAACATAATACTATATTTTTATTTTTATTTTATAGGGCTTGATAATCTCTATCAAAATTGACAGCTACAGATCAAATGACTTGACGAATGAACACATGAAAATATATCTAATGGCTATATCTATGTGCCAGATATATCCATTCCTATGAATATTGGGGTATAGATGATACATATCAAAACAGACGTTACATCGTGGTGAGTTTCTTGTATCGTTTCTTCTTCGGGAAACAATAAAATAAAGTTAATTAAAACTATTTTACATATTTAAAAAATACAACAAAAATTTAAAAAAATATTATTCTAAAATAAAAACTACTAAACTGATCCAAAATCTGCTGTTGCTAAGCGAGTAATGTAAACATACGCTTAGATGTGTTTTGTAGAACATCTGATTTCACGGTTAATCGGGAGTGAGATGGGCGCTTACACTCACCGAGTAACGCAACCTAGACAAGCACTGGTGAGTAAGCAAAGGTCGGTGAGCAAGACTAAACAGTGGTGAGTCCAAGTGAGCAGTAAAAGGTTGTGTTACACGTTCGCGTGAATATCTGTTGTTTTTGTTTGCTTCTTAACCCCACGTCTTACTACCCCTCCGTGTTAAACGCACATGAACTAATTACGCTAATAAGTTAAGAATAAGGAATCGAGAGAAAATGTACCTGCATTTGCGTGGAGGGAGAGTTTAAAACCATTTAGGACAAAAACTCAGTACACCTGACCCGGGCTTTGAACCCCTCCAGATTCCAGTCTGTTGGAGGGACGTCCTGTCTTGGTGGTCAGCAATTGAAACAATAAGCTCTGAAATCTCTCTGGTGACGTGTTCTCATCGGTGAGCACGCGGACTAAACGACAAGTTCAAGAGCCGCATATTCGCCTTCTACGTGAATAAAAACGGCAGAAAAGTGCGAGTTTATCGGCTGTTCCGCCGAGCCGCGAGCAATTGACGTCGTCTGGGGACTTTCTGAACGGGACCGTGATCGGGTCAGAGTACGCATGCGCGGGATCCTTTTACTGGTAACGTCGCTGTGGGGGGTGGAGAGGGGGGGGGCAATTTGAATAAACCTGAGATATTTCAGAACAAGCCAAGCGAATCGAATTAAGAAAGAAGAGATTCTTAGCTTGCCTTAGAAAAAAAAGAAAAGTTGGAAAGAAGGGGTGCTAGTACATTGTAAGGGATATTTTCCCACCCCCTCCCACCCCCAACCCTTGCCATTCCGACCCTTCTTTCTGCTCTTGTTTTCGTTAACTTTAATAAGAGCTAACAAGGATACATTAAACTTAATTCGTTGCTCGCTACACTTCTTCCAGGCCTACAAACTTTACCGACCTAACTTGGCCCTTTTCACGCTACTTGCAACCCCCACCCCCACCCCTCCACCGACCACCTTATGGGAGAGTTTTTGTTGTTTTTTATTAGCTTTAAAGTCGTGTTTTGTATCTATTCAGTTTACATCGAGTACATTAAGGAGCGACAAATTTTCTCCAGCACGCAAGATTTATATTTTCACCAGATGAGCACAACATAATCTTTATCAGTTAGTTAATTACTTTTACTATCATTATTATATATATTATTCTGTAAGCTTTAGCCTCTATACACATAACATCCTTTCAACACCCTTTTTACAATCTAACTTAACCTAGGACAGCAACACTAGGCCCAACAGGAGCGCAATATTTATAATATCTTGGTAACAGGACGAACACATACACAGGAATATAGACTTACACACTAACTTAACCAGAAAAACAGTTATCTAATTAATTGATTGAGATGTATTTTTAAAACTGGCACCACAATTTAGTATAGTACAAACTTAATTAAACTGCATTTATACACTTAAGTATAATCTTTAAAACAGTAAAAATTGCAAGATTGAATATTTTGCATATAAACTTGATACTACGTAAATATTATCTTTAAATATCTTAGTTTGAGTAAATTTTTTTAAACTACTAAATACGCTCTAAGTAGGATTCACTATTATAAACTTTTTACGTTGGAAATTTGTTTTTGATTTTAATTAACGAACTATTTTTCAGAAATAGTGAAGATCTCATAGAACCGCTACAGTGGGTCGTTAAATTCTAAAGTCTTGTTTCAAAATTTGAACTAAATTTACTCTTAACCATCCAATCAAGCAAAAGAAATGGAAAAAATGAGAGCTTTGGCCCGTATTTTCTTACAGTTGTTTTATAGTGAACATATTTTGGATCAAAATAAACCAAATACTCCTCCAGTAAATAATACTAGTATAATTTATTACACTTGATGATATCAACAGTTGTTCAATCTGTTATCAACAAAGTGGCCTTTGAACAGAAACGTTTTAAATGAAGATAAACATTCAGGTAGAATAGTGAAATATCCAACGACAGATATTCAAGAACGGTTGACGTTACCAACTGTAGAAAATTAAACTAAACGTATCTACTGGAAAAATATTCTTGAATATTTTTTTGGGAAAAAAAGAAAGTTTTTCTTCTTTCCTGAAACCTGAAAATAATCTGACCTTAACCTTGATTCTTCCCATCACACGTTAAAAGGTTTGTATTATAAATTATCTAGAAAATGACAGTTTTCACTCCTAGCTATGAACTAAAATTCACAAGTAAAAGCGGTTGAGGGGGGGGGTGGAGAGTTAAGGGTAGGGAAGGGAAGGGGGTGTTTAAAGCTGAGCTCACGATAAACACGGCAACCAGCAATACCTGTTTGTCCTGCTCACACTCCAAAATACACCTGAAAGTAAACATAGTAGTCCTCAGCTGAAAGTGAAAGTGTATTCTGGAGGTAGAAAGTGGTGAAAGCGAATCATCCCCCCCCCCTTCTTAAATGGATTATGAGTCTCTGTGGTGCAGTTTCAATTATATCCGGGGCACGCGTGATATACAGGGTGTGTGTTTCACCACAAACATTTGTTGGTGGGGCAGGGAATATTTTTATATATAACAGACGATTACACAGGCGTCAAGAAGTTTTTGGGAGGAGATGAAGATGGAAAATGTTTATTTATTATGGTAGTTTTTAATATATTTTAAGGTGTCATACAGCTGCGTAAGTGGGAAATATTCTGATTTAAGGTGTTTCTCTACTATGAGGTAAAAGGGGCCATTGCCACAAACAAGAAATATTCTAGTAGATCAAATGGAACTCGGGGTTCTTTCTGAACTTGACCATTTGGAATTTTTTCTGTTTGTTAATTTCGCTATTACTGTCAAATACGTGGAGCAATTTTAACTAGATTTGATTGGGTCATTTTTTAACCTTGGGTTCGCATGACGTATATATATAATATATATTAAATTTTGACATATGTTGCAAGAATGATGTCTAAAAACACATAACAGTTATTTTCAATGATTATGACGTAGGCCGAATAGAACTGTCATTTTTTTCAGTCCAACTTGTTCACCAAAAAACTAATATAAACTTGAAATCCAAGGAACATTAAGGGAGATATTTCAACTTGAAATCCAAAGAGAAGAGTTAAGACTGTAGTAACGATAATAACATCGAGGGAGGTCTACTGTTCACAGAACTACTAGTTTTAGTATGTTCTACACAAGTTATTTATCTATTGAATGATTGGTAAAACTAGCTTGAGAGAGTCGTTTGTCTATTGAAGGATTGGTAAAACTAGCTTGAGGAGTTCGTTTGTCTATTGAAGGATTGGTAAAACTAGCTTGAGGAGTCGTTTGTCTATTGAAGGATTGGTAAAACTAGCTTGAGAGAGTCGTTTGTCTATTGAAGATTGGTAAAACTAGCTTGAGAGAGTCGTTTGTCTATTGAATGATTGTTAAAACTAGCTTGAGAGAGTCGTTTGTCTATTGAAGGATTGGTAAAACTAGCTTGAGAGAGTTGTTTGTCTATTGAAGGATTTGTAAAACTAGCTTGAGAGAGTCGTTTGTCTATTGAAGGATTGGTAAAACTAGCTTGAGAGAGTTGTTTGTCTATTGAAGGATTGGTAAAACTAGCTTGAGAGAGTCGTTTGTCTATTGAAGGATTGGTAAAACTAGCTTGAGAGAGTCGTTTGTCTATTGAAGGATTGGTAAAACTAGCTGGAGAGAGTTTTTTGTCTATTGAAGGATTGGTAAAACTAGCTGGAGAGAGTCGTTTGTCTATTGAATGATTGTTAAAACTAGCTTGAGAGAGTCGTTTGTCTATTGAAGGATTGGTAAAACTAGCTTGAGAGAGTTGTTTGTCTATTGAAGGATTGGTAAAACTAGCTTGAGAGAGTCGTTTGTCTATTGAAGGATTGGTAAAACTAGCTGGAGAGAGTCGTTTGTCTATTGAATGATTGTTAAAACTAGCTTGAGAGAGTCGTTTGTCTATTGAAGGATTGGTAAAACTAGCTTGAGAGAGTTGTTTGTCTATTGAAGGATTGGTAAAACTAGCTTTAGAGAGTCGTTTGTCTATTGAAGGATTGGTAAAACTAGCTTGAGAGAGTCGTTTGTCTATTGAAGGATTGGTAAAACTAGCTGGAGAGAGTTGTTTGTCTATTGAAGGATTGGTAAAACTAGCTTGAGAGAGTCGTTTGTCTATTGAAGGATTGGTAAAACTAGCTTGAGAGAGTCGTTTGTCTATTGAAGGATTGGTAAAAGTAGCTTGAGAGAGTCGTTTGTCTATTGAAGGATTTGTAAAACTAGCTTGAGAGAGTCGTTTGTCTATTGAATGATTGGTAAAAGTAGCTTGAGAGAGTCGTTTGTCTATTGAAGGATTGGTAAAACTAGCTGGAGAGAGTTGTTTGTCTAGCCTCAGGTGAGAGTGATTCTACCAAATCAAGCTTCAAATGTTTATAATTAATATAAATCAGTTTATATATTAATTTTATTCACCTAGAAAATTTATTACTTGCATATTTAGTTGGATGTTTTATAATGGATAGTAAATATATATACACAAAATAGGGATATCAGACTAAACCATGTTCTTAGTAATAAGAATATTAGTTTCAGTATCAACACGTTTTTGTTTAGAAATATATTGGTTTTCTGTCTTATATGTTTATTTTTATGATTTTTCTCTATTATTTCTTCACATACTTTTAATACTATATTCAGGCACTTTCTGTGTACAAACAAACATAGTTCTATATTTATACATGTGTGTTTGTGTTGGCTGTACATTTCATTAGACAATGTAAGAAATTCAACTGAGCAGTTACAACACACATGGACAATTTGAGCACAGGCTTGAATGGATTTTGTAATTTTTTATATTTTAAATTTATCATTTTCTTTATGACTGAGTCAATTATTATTCACACCATTTACATTTTTAAGTAGTTAGAGAATAGGAAAGCAATAATATAAAAGGTATAAAAGTAACAGCTATGAACTGTAGTAACTAGTTCAGAATAAACCAGCTCAGTTGTAAGAGATAAACCAGGTGTCAACTTAGCTGGCATGCACTGTAGTAACTAGTTCAGAATAAACCAGCTCAGTTGTAAGAGATAAACCAGTTGTCAACTTAGCTGGCATGCACTGTAGTAACTAGTTCAGAATAAACCAGCTCAGTTGTAAGAGATAAACCAGGTGTCAACTTAGCTGACATGCACTGTAGTAACTAGTTCAGAATAAACCAGCTCAGTTGTAAGAGATAAACCGGGTGTCAACTTAGCTGGCATGCACTGTAGTAACTAGTTCAGAATAAACCAGCTCAGTTGTAATAGATAAACCAGTTGTCAACTTAGCTGACATGAACTGTAGTAACTAGTTCAGAATAAACCAGCTCAGTTGTAAGAGATAAACCGGGTGTCAACTTAGCTGGCATGCACTGTAGTAACTAGTTCAGAATAAACCAGCTCAGTTGTAAGAGATAAACCAGTTGTCAACTTAGCTGGCATGCACTGTAGTAACTAGTTCAGAATAAACCAGCTCAGTTGTAAGAGATAAACCAGGTGTCAACTTAGCTGACATGCACTGTAGTAACTAGTTCAGAATAAACCAGCTCAGTTGTAAGAGATAAACCGGGTGTCAACTTAGCTGACATGCACTGTAGTAACTAGTTCAGAATAAACCAGCTCAGTTGTAAGAGATAAACCGGGTGTCAACTTAGCTGGCATGCACTGTAGTAACTAGTTCAGAATAAACCAGCTCAGTTGTAAGAGATAAACGGGTGTCAACTTAGCTGGCATGCACTGTAGTAACTAGTTCAGAATAAACCAGCTCAGTTGTAAGAGATAAACCAGGTGTCAACTTAGCTGGCATGCACTGTAGTAACTAGTTCAGAATAAACCAGCTCAGTTGTAAGAGATAAACCGGGTGTCAACTTAGCTGGCATGCACTGTAGTAACTAGTTCAGAATAAACCAGCTCAGTTGTAAGAGATAAACCAGTTGTCAACTTAGCTGGCATGCACTGTAGTAACTAGTTCAGAATAAACCAGCTCAGTTGTAAGAGATAAACCAGTTGTCAACTTAGCTGGCATGCATTGCAATACAGGAACTCTGCTGGCAACAGGAAAATGAACGTCTTGGAGACATCGGGAGATCCTCCTCCTCCCCCTTCTGGTGCGATGCAGTTCCCCCCTTCGCTTTCACCACACTTTCTTCCCTACTTTCTCCCCGCCATATTTGCAAGCGCTTCCCTCGGTCGCCATGACAACGACGTCCCAACACTCGGCGTCCCCATGACAAAAGCGAAGAGATAAAGAAAATATGGGCAGGGGGAGGGGGGATGGATTTAGAAGTTGAGGAAGCGAAAGAAGGAATATACACACACACACACAAAAGAAACTCAAAGAAAGAAGAAAAAGATTAAGAAAGGGTGAGTTGAAAGAGGGAGAATAGAACAAGAATATTTCTTCGAGCTCTTGGCTGGTTTAAGGAGGGGGGGGGGGGGGTTGAATGATGTGATTATTCCAAAAGAGTTTGTCAATTCCCGATGTAATTTAATAACCGCCAGTTCACAGGCAGCTTCAGACAATGTTAATGTAACGGAATTGTTGCAGTCTTTTAGTTACTTTGTTTGTTTAGAAGTTGAAACAAAGCTGCGGAGTAGAATCGCGCCCAACCGAGGTGTGTTACACTGTACACCAGCACTCGCGGTATAAGGCGTCAGGATCACGTCACCGGGTGACAGAAGGATGTGCTGGATCTGGGTTTTCTCTTGTCTCTATTCGAATGCGGGTGCACACTATAATATATCTTATTCAAACCTACCCTTTTATTTAAGAGATTACTCTAAGAGATAAGTAGCTATGTTGTTAAAAATAATTATTTAAATAAATGTATTTTTTTTTGTTAGTGGCTCTACGAAATGTTTACTTTTATAAAGAAAGATTTATATTTGCACACAATTTGTAAATTAACTTAACCTGATAAAGCACACCCAACATTAGACACATAACTACAGAGCCTCTAACTTTATGACAGAATAATAATAATAGATTTCAGGGTCATCCTAGTATTAAGGTCAGCCTCTCTAATATTTATCAAAGATTGATTCAAATATATTTTTAAACCCATTTTTATTTTTTTATTCCTGGTTAATTTATATTTTGACGTTGTTTAAAATGTATAAAGGAGCAAATTTTTCCCAAAAATGTAAGTGGAATTATTCCCGACCCATGTACAGTATGCATTATGCATTATTTTTCTGAAAATTTAAACTTAAAGTGGAGATGTAAGAAACGAGTTTAAAGGGCGAGTATTTTTCAGTTTTTATAATAAAACATTTTTATTTTGCTAAAATAATTAGAAAAATTTCTTTATTACAAACACAGTTTAATTTTCTACGCATGGTGATATCAACATTTGTTGATATCTGTCATGAGCGTTAGATGACAAACATTTTAAATGAACAGAAAAAATTGTCATTAAATTCTAGGACACCCTCGACAAATATTCAACAACTGTTGATATCACCACGGGAGGAAATTTACTCTATGTTTTTACTGAGGTAAAATTTGATTTATTTTGACTAAAAAATGTTTTTATGTAAAAACTGCGAAATCACTGGTCTTTGCTCGCGTCACCTACAAACCTAACTTAAATATACAATTACAAAAAAACAATCACTCATTTTTGAATGTTTTTTGTCTCCATTCGCCCTTTCTAGGACAACCTTTTTCACCAAAAGTTTCCATCGTATCTTTAAGTTAGGCCCACATTTATTGTAACTACTTTTAGAGCTATGTGGGACATGTGAAACGTTTTCTTGAATAGTAGTCTATTATCAACTGTACTATTATCACTAACGTATTCAGGAAGGTCTCAAGAGCCGAAATGTTGCTTGCACACAAATGAGCGCCTGTGGTATATTATAACGCAACCCGGCACACAGGAATGTGCTGTGGGGTAGTTTCAAGTTTCAAGAAATGTTACAATCAGATTAAGATAGGAAGAAACAATTTCAGTGGTTAAACAAATTACTAAATCAATTTTAATATATCCATACGTCAAGTCATATGAGATATCCATTTTGATAGTAATTATCAATACCTAGAATATAGTACAATGTTATTAATGTTGACCACGATAAAGGATGTTTATTTTTTCTAAAAGCTGCTTTCTTACCAAAATTCTACTATAGCAGGCTTCTGTTTTATCAATGGTCCCATGGGTTAAGGCATCAGACTGGTCCTGTCTGGTTTTCCTGAGAGGCAGTAGTTCGAATACCTGCCTGTTGTAATTAGAGTGAGCTTTCTATATTATTTTTCAACTATCCATCCACGTATATGTGGATAGTTCCTCTAAATTCTATTTGCTCGTTATTACATCACTAAATTAAATAAGTGGGAAGCTCAGATTGGCAGTAATATGTTAATAACACACGGAAATACAGAGTAATTAATAAACAATTATAACACATGTGTTTTACATTACATAACAGTTAAACATATTGCTATGGAGAAGAAAGGCTAGCACGGATTATTTATTACATGTTCATATAGAAGTAACATGTTGCTGAATAATTAATTATATTTTAACAAAACCTTTCTTATATAAGAATAATCATATTTAACATTATATTAAAAAAATTAAATAATTAATTTATACAGTTCTACGATCATATGCTAGAAAATCAAACATAAGCAGCTAAAATAAACATTTGAAATTAAATTATTGACTATTTCTTGCGATCTGATCCAGTCCTTCGTATCAAAATGCTCTTGCTTCGAATCCAGACTCTTAAAGATTTTAAGGAGGAAAATAAAATAGTAGGTAAAGTACTAGTTTTCTCAAGCACCGGGTCTTACTACCTGTTCAGGTTATTCTCATATGTACTAAATACGTTAATGAGTTAGAGATTGATAAGGTTGACTTTAAATAAAGTGTATCCGGATTTGCATGGAGTTAGAAGGGAAAACGACCATCAGTACACCCGACCGGGATTCGAATTCGGATCTCCCCGTCATCGGCAATCTAGTCTAACACAAGAGTTACGCCTTAGACCGTGTGGACACTAAACAGGTAACGCCTACTAGTAAGAGGTCCTTAGTCTGTTACAATCACCCTAAGAGAAAAATAAACTGTTTTTATTTAAATATACTCTAAAATGACAACGGAAAGAAAAACGACGGTGACCATTTTTTCTCCCCGTGAGGAAGATGTGTAGTAAGTTCAACGGCACGTCCCGGCTCACCCCTGGTGCTCAGTACGGCCCGGTACCCAGCCCTACAGTCTATATATATATATATATATACACAGTGATAGCTATAGACCGGCAGAGTTCTCCCTGCGGTATTGACGGCCGACTGACTCTCCCCTCTCTTCTCCGGGGAGGAGAGCACAGACTCTGGAGAGAGTCAATACCGACCCAGGGGAATACGGCAGTTGAGGAGAGGCCGGGAGGGGGAAGTCCCGCGGGGACAACATGGCTGGCACGCGCAACCAAAACAAATTACTGCACCACTGCAAACAACCTAATAAAATAACACAAGGAAGACGAACAGGGCGGGGGGAGGGGGGATATTTTACATTCCCCTTCCCCTCACCAATGTTGTCAAGAGGACGTTTTATTCTTTTATCTATCGGTAAGATACATTTACTAAATAGACTGACTTAACCTAAGACAACAATAATAGAACAGCACAACCGTAGCTTTATAAATTACTAATTTTCTGATCACGTTCACAAGACCCACTTCGGTGGTAGCATGGTCTAAGGCGCTATTCTCGCAATAGACTAGTCTTCCGATGGTGTGGAGATCGAGGTTCAAATCTCGGTTGAGTGTACTGAGAGTGCTTTTCCCAAATGGTTTTCCACTCCCCCTCCTCACAAGTGCTGATACACTTCATATAAGTATAACCTTCCTAATACCTAAAACAATAGACTAATTAACACATAAAACACAACCCAAACATTTAGTAAAACGCGGCGCTAAAATAAAGTTCGCAATATTTATTTTTGTCAACATATTCGGGTTAATTAAGCTAATGTATTAGTGATTAGAAAGGTTTAATTTCCAGGTAGTGTACCCACATTTGCGGCGATGTAGAGTGGCTGACCTCTTCCGCCTTGAAAAACTAACACCTGATGTAAATGCGACTGCTCTGGGTTTGTGTTGATAATAGTTTTGTTGATGGAGGTATTTAACGAGGTTTTCACACTAATGCCACAATTATCTATTTTAAAATATGTTATTCATTTAGATCTCTCTACCATATTTTACTCCCTTTGTAAGTTATCTTAACCTGAGTCAACCTTGTTGAAATGAGTTCATTTATAAGGTACGGTGCATTTATTCAGATCAGAATAAACCTTTTTGACGGCTATTAAATTTACTAAAGCAATTTATACTTTAGCTCATGTTATCAGAAGTTTTAAGTTTTGATACATAATATCCTTACCTATAAAATAACAAGATATTATAATGTTATCAATGTGGACCTAAATAGGCACGATAATATTTTCTAGTAGTTCATATTCCTCCCGCTGTAGGTTTATCGCCAACAACCTGGTGGTTTTAACACCGTCCACATCCGCCGTGAGGTAGATTGTGTCTGCAACCCTCTCTACACTTCTGTTGTACAGCTTGCCTATATTACGTGAGCTGGCGGGCGATTATTTACTGCTTGCTCTCCGGTCATCTAATTCACTTTGCGACTAATTGAAACAAAAGTGCACCCACATTTTAATGGTAAAACACAACAAACGAATATTTGTTGGGACAAGATCTAACAATTGTATTTAAATAGTTAAGTGTGTAAATTATCAGCGACAAAATATAACGATATTAATATTTATTTTACTTTCTTTTTATCCATCGTAGAATCGAACCAGAGATTTTGATAAGTATTGACATTTAATGACCCCCTGACACAGAAAGAGTTATTTTTTGTGATACCATCCCTCTGTCTGTCTGTGTGTCTATGTGTCTGTCTATTTTTGTCTCTCTGAGTGTCTATGTGTTTGTTTTGTCTATCTGAGTGTCTAAATGTCTGTCTGTATCTTGGAATTGAGCCAACACCATTTTACCGTTTGGGCCAAAAACTTGATACCTGTGGTTTTAATAAGGTTTCCCCCAGGAGGAGTTTTTGGAATTAGATATATAACCCTAAAAGTTAAGGGTAGTTTACTTTAAAGGCAAAAAGATAAAGTAAAATTGTTTTCTAGAAATCCACTCAAACAAATTTGAATAAATTTTGTATCTAGACAATGTTTAACATTAAAAACCAAACCGCAATTTTCCCGTGAAAATGAGTTTGAGGTTACTTTACATAAGACTGGAATTACATTTTTTTTACAGCCACAACTTCATGTAAAATGTGTTGGTAGTATTTAAATGTTTTCTAGCAGGGCTGTTGTTCGAGTGTGGTATATTTAACAACAACAAAATGTCGTACACAGACCCTTGATATGAAACGAGTATCATACTTCAATGTTTAAAATTATTTGAGAAGATATTTTAATTAATTAAGAATAGAATAACGATATTTTTCTAAAAATAAACTAATATTTACATCTTCTTAATTTTATGTAAGCTATTTAAAATTATTTTTAATTAAAAAAATATAATTTTTTAAAATAAAATAACATCAATTAAAAGAAAATCTTTATAGACCAGGAGTACAGTATAATTTTATTTAACGTTTTTATACCCTCCCATCGCCCAAATGTTAGTACATTATATCTAAATATCTTCCTTCTCCATACCTAATCAGTGTAAATACGTGGCGGACAGGTAATTAGAAGTAAATGATTAAAACATCATTTTAGGGCCTTGCGTTAAACTGACAGCTTATACTACATCAAGCTAACAACAATTTAAACAAATTAAGGTGGATTTTAAATAAATGCAACAGCATTCGATTCAGAGGAAGTAAACCATTAAACGTAGCCTCCTACAACCTCGTCCCCATGAATTTAGATACAATTTGAGACCCAATCTCAAGTAAACTAGAATTGAACTAATTTCAACAATTAGTACTTTTATCAAACAACTAAACATGACTTGGTTCAGTAGCACCTGGGACCACACTTCCAGTTGACTCCATATCACTCGTCCCAAAACTGTTTTTGGAAAATTAAAGTCAAGACTACGGTCTACTAAAGGGGTAAACGTCAGAGTTTTGTGCGTTATTTATCTTAAATAGTTCCCCCCCCCCAAAAAAAAATAGGTATCTTTACGCTAGGATATGAGTAGCAATGATTGTTCGACACAGCTTCATTTTGGCGAGGGGGGGGGGGGGGTTACAAGATGTGGTCAGTATTTGATAGTTTTTGTAACAAAAAAACGCTTTTGATAAAATAAATAAATTTTGCCCCAGTCATTAAGTATAATTTTATACATTTGTTAATATGAACAGGTTCTTGAATATCTGTAGTGAGTAAAGTGGACTTTGAACAGAATTGAACATAAAAAAGAATATAATATAAAAATACATGTTGTTATGACCAAATATAGAAAATTAAAATAAACTTATCTATTATTATTATTATTAATATTAGCACCACGTCTTACTACCCGTTCGGGTTGTACGCACTTACACTAATGTGTAATGGCAGGATGATTGTGAGATGAAATAAAGGACCTACAGTTTAATGTGGAATCCGAACCACGGTGGCGGCCTGGCGTTCCACAACTTATCTACAGAATCAATATTTTATTTATTTTGTAAATACAATTTTCTTTCTATAAAAATTGCAGAAATATTGACTTTTAATTGGCGTCCCTTCCCCCTCATCTTATTAATTTTGTGAAAATGGTGACAGGAGCTCTGTGGAAGAATGAACTAAGTACACGCTATAATCTTTTTGAAACTTTATCACAAGGAACTGTATTTTGTTTGAAAAACCTATGACCCCGTGGACTTACAGACTAAACAATTCTTTTTAAAAATATTCTCCGTGTTTGTAACTCTCGACCTTGCAGTGACTCCGGGACTCCGGGCCTCCGGGGACAAAGCGTTCTTCTTTAATATTGACATTTCATACCATCAAAATGTGGGGGGAGACGAAAAAAACCCACGTTTCACCGTTCGACTGAGATAAGTTCGGGTAAGTGAACGGTTTTAACGCGTCTTGTCCGATACTTTATCTCAGTCGTTAGCGTGTCTGATTATCGTACTAGTTGTCTCTGGTTCGATTCCCACCACGGTTAAAGACTTTAATAATGTTTAAATATGGGTTTCTCCTTTAACGCTGATGTATTAACGTCCGGGGTGCTGGGTGTTGTGTTTATTCTAGATTTAAGTTAGTTTATAAGTTTTGTGCTGATATAATCAGTTGGTTCATAAAATGCACGTTAAATACCTCAAATTAAATAAATGACTTTTTTTTTTTTTAAATTACTGAACTGATTTGTGAGTGAATTAATTAAAATGTTTGAACATCAACATCAACGTTAAACGTTAACATTCACGTTTATTGCTACATAATAATTATTTTTAAAAGTTTTTTTACTAAAGTAATTTATTCACTCCAGACGACGTTTAGCACGTGGTTCATTTAATATGGTTCTGCCAGTCATGAGATCTGGGTTTGAATCCCGGCTAATACTGTTTCGTTTCCCTAACGATTTCTCACTCATCTCCGTCCAAATGGGAGAACACTTCCTCTACATTATAGCCAGGACGAGGATTAAAACTAGAGGGGAAGGGGATAAAATCACGTAGTTGATTGTTTTTTTGTTTACTTTTTAAATATTTCAGAAAAGTGTTGATAATTTAATATAAATGTACTTTTTTAGATCAATTTAATATACATCAAGTTTTGTGAGCACACGAATTGATTTCTTCTGAATAATCATGTCATGACATGAATCCATCCCCCCCCCCCTCTACTAACTACCCCTTCTCCAGAACCCCTGAATCTAGAGACGGGAAAATGGGTAGCTTAGACCCGCAGCCGTAGCAGCGCTAGTGTAGTTAGAATAATTCAAAAAGGAAGGTTTTTACAGTATATTTAACCTCTCTGTATGGTTTATTTATACCAGTGCTATTCGAGGTAAAACTTATTATAGTCAAAGTCACATCAGTAAATGACTTACAAACTAACGTAAGGACAACAACAACCAGCATTCTATTAGGAATGTCTGATTATTCTACACTGGGATGGCTTGTGGGTTGCTACAGGGGGTATTAAGTCTTGACAGGACTGTACAAGGAAACTATTCCCTCCAACCAGTATCAAGCTTGCTCTTTTAAGACAACAAACATTAGTTTATTGCTTTACTGTGTGTGTGGCTGGTCAAATGGATAGAAATAGAGGCGGAAGAAGCCATTTATAAGTACAGTCTCATCAAGCAGAGCTAGCCCTGGTAGCAACCCCAGAGCCAACACTGATACATCCATGTAGACATAAGGACTCCTTCCAATATACCAACGGTTGGATGCCCAAACCACTCACCTCCAGGGGTATTAAAGCCAAGAAAAGCTCGTGGCTCGTAAGACAAGGTGGGCTGGCGAAAGTGGTCGAACAAAAGTCGGGACGAGAAGAAGGCGAAGATAATCGATAACTCCGCCCATGGGAGCGATGTAGAGAGTTCTCCGAGGGGAGCCATCGTGCGTCCAATCAACAGTCACACACACACTCACACACACTCACACACGCTGGGGGATCCACGCCACCCTCCCTACAGGGTGCAGGCAAAAATACACCACCATTGTTATAACACCGCCATTCTCGAGAACATCCCGAGACGACCTCGAGACTGGAGGATAGTGTGGTGGTCTAAGATAAGGGAGGGTGTGGGTATCAGCTGAGCTTCGTGTTTTAGGGGTGGTTTTCAAAATAATATGGTAAATTAACCCCTGTACTGAATAACCAGGGTTTTTCTTCAATGGCTTCCCTCCATCCCTCCCCGCAGATGCGCTCAAAATTATTCTAGACTCAACTTTACTAGTTCCTTTCTAGTTCCTTACTAGTTCCTAGCCCGTCACTGCAAGAAGGAACATTTATAAAATACTAACGTGTGTTTATTGGTAAATATTGATAACATTATACTAAAATATTATTGATATTATATATAAAAAGTGACAGCTGCAGATCACATGACTTGACGTATGATTACGTGAAAGTAGCTCTAGTAGTTTTTCTGTCAGATAAGTTTCTTCCTATGATTATCGGACTGTAAGTATATAGCCCAGATGGGTAGTAATATGTGGAGTAGAGAGCATGTTTCCAAAGCGGCGACAATGAAAGCTCTTACGGAAGCATCATACCAGTGAGAATATTCCTCCGCTAGCTTATTGAAAATAGAGGGAAAACATTAATCGCAGAGTTTATGTCGACTCAACTGGTAATTTGGTGTTTCGACTCAAGCCTTTGTTTGATTGGTCTGACCAATCCCTGACAACCAATGATCTGCCTGCCCCACTAAACTTTCTGCAGGTTCTACTGACAACGACAGCTCATATCAATCAGCGTGTACACGCGCTTACAATCAAATGTCCTATTTGACGATCTGAACGGATAAAATACGGGCAGTGGCGAGTAAAGTCAGGGGACATTAACTGTGGGCCTTTCTCTCTACGTCACATCTTACTACCCATTCGGTGTATAGGCCTACAACATTTTAATTACTTGTCAGTTTTATCTACCTCGGTGGTCGAGTGGTATAAGGCGTCACTCAGGCAACATACTGGACTGCCTATGACCGGGAGTTCGAATCCCGGTCGGATTACTTGGGGTTACTTTACCTAAATGGTCTTACCCTCTCTCTCCACGCAAATTCGGGTATATCTCTTCCAAATTACATCTTCCTGGTCCTTATTCTATGAGAGCAATTAAAAGCGCAAGTCCCAGAAAGGTAGTAAGGTGGAAGCAAACATTTGAAGTGGATAGTCCATTTAGGTTCTTAATAGCGAGAGAAAGTGATTCACTTTTTTTAGGCACGTTTAGGGCAGAATTACCTTTAAAGATGAGAAATAGGTCAAAATGGTATTTAAAATAAAATGTGCTGACATTAGTGCGTAAAACAACTATCTTGGTCGCATGGTCTAAGGTGCTAATATTATGATAGATTGGACTGACAGTGACGGGGAGATCCTGGTTCAATTCCGGTCAGGTGTACTAAGAGAGGTATATATATATATATCCACACAAATACGGATTCACTTTCTCTAAATTCAATTTTATTCCTCCCTATCCATTAGTATGATCAGTACATAATCGAATAGCCCAAATGGGTAGTAAGACGCGGTGCAAAATACTATCTTAGCCAGGGATTTATGAATACTATCGAATGGTTATCGAACTATGACCTCACAAGCAGGAGGACATATAACAATTTTGGTGAATCGCAAGGGTCTACTTTGTACCTGCCCAGAGTGTAGGACCATCCCTAATAGCAGCCAATCACAGAGACTGACGCCAGGGTCTACTTTGTACTGCCAGAGTGTAAGACATCCTAATAGCAGCCAATCACAGAGACTGACGCCAGGGTCTACTTTGTACCTGCCCAGAGTGTAAGACCATCCCTAATAGCAGCCAATCACAGAGACTGACGCCAGGGTCTACTTTGTACCTGCCCAGAGTGTAAGACCATCCCTAATAGCAGCCAATCACAGAGACTGACAAGATATAAACACAGATCTATTTCTGGATAATTTCACAACTGCTTCATTAAGTGGAATTTGAAACTGTCAAAAGGTCACATCGACAGAGTTGAATACGTCCCTTGATTTAGTGGTCAGGGAGCCTGGATACGAGGGCAGAGGGCTCCAATTGTATCCCCGGTGGAGGCATAAACTAGTTTAACAACTGTTTGTTGTATGTGTACGTTCTGTTGCCCAGACTTACAATTCTTGGTTCAAGTGTTGGGTACTTAGTAATGCTGTCTTAGGTTAAGTGAGTTGGTACCCTGCTTTAAGATTATTTAGTAGTTAGTAGGTTGGTATCTCTGCTCTAAATAAATGAGTAGTTGTTAGGTTGGTTGTCCTGCTCTGATTAATTGAAACCAGTAGGTTGGTAGCACTGCTTTAAGATTGGTAGGTTGGGTGGCCATAATAACAGAATCATCACACCTCTAATATAATAGTGGCTTAAGGGGGCCGCCATTAATGGTCCCTTTGTCCCCCAAGGATGGGCTGCAGGGTGGTCCTCCCTTCACACCCCTGAAACTAACCCTCTTGATCGTTTATTTTGGTAAGAGAGCTTAATTTCTTACGTTTTGAGAGGACTGCGCAAATTAAGGCCAGTATTCTGGTAGTTTTTATAATAAACAAATTGTTTTGTAAACAAATTAATTAAGTATTTCTCCTGTAAATGCAACTATTTTAATACTCTACCCTTGGCGGTATCAACAGTTGTTGAATATCTGTATTTTCTCTTCATTCATTTTCAATATCCACTATGCTCATGACAGATGTTCAACAACTGTTATCACCAATGTATAAAATAAAACATATCACTCAGTAGAACACTCAGTGTCAAATGGGACCAGAGTGGGGAGAACATATAACTCAGTAGAACACTCAGTGGTCAAATGGGACAGAGTGGGAGAGAATATATCACTCAGTAGAACACTCACTGGTCAATGGGACAGAGTGAGAGAGAAATATCACTAGTATCAAATGGGGACAGAGTGGGAGAGAATATAACTCAGTAGAACACTCAGTGGTCAAATGGGGACAGAGTGGGAGAGAATATATCACTCAGTAGAACACTCATGGTCAAATGGGACAGAGTGAGAGAAAATATCACTTAGTAGTCAAATGGGACAGTGGGAGAACATATCACTCATAGAACACTCAGTGGTCAAATGGGGACAGAGTGGGAGAGAATATATCACTCAGTAGAACACTCACTGGTCAAATGGGGACAGAGTGAGAGAGAAAATATTACTTAGTAGTCAAATGGGGACAGAGTGGAAGAGAACTTATCGCAGGTACAGTTTTAACAAGCTCTGCTTACCCTGGAAACAAAACACTACCCGCCACAGTAGCACCCCCGTCCCCTAGCAACCAACCCCCGTTGAAAGGTTCTCCTGACGTGTCAGCACATGTGTCAGAGCAGACAACGTGACAAATGAGGAGGGTTGTGTGGTCACACATCAGACGATACACTCCCTCCCTCCCTCTTAAAAACACACAAACATTCTCGGGCGGAAGGAAATCCCTTGTTCTTTAAACCCAAAACCTCCCACCACACACCCCCAAAACATTTCTCTGGGCCATCACCCCAGTCTACATAATCATTGCCACACGTTTTTAAGAGGTTTTTTTTCCTTTAGAAAGTGGTGTAGGGGGTGTTTTGTGAGGGGGTGCAAGTAAAACCGTGTGTGTCACTGTCTAGGGTGGTAGGGGAGGGGGTTGATATACCGTTGATGAGAGAATTATTGGGGTGAAAATTTGGTGCATCCGTTTCCTGAATGATTGCCAACTTCCTTCCTTGTTGCAGCAAAGAACAACAATGAGGAAAACAAAGAAATGTACTCACGTAATGCTGATAATTAATTCATTATAATTAAATAGCCGAGCTGTTATATTTGTTAATTACAGTAATAGCCACATATAAATACCATACGCCAATGCTCTAACTACTGAGATATCCAGAAAATGATATTTAGAATTGGCTATAGCCATTCTTAGCAACTACAATAGCTTGGCTATTTAATCCACAATGATATGCGCATTGATACAGTTGCCATTGTACTATTGGCGGTATTATGCCCTCCCGAATGATGATTGCTGTGAGCACTCTAGTTAGTTTGGTAGCGTATCTCTATGGTTAGATAGGGGTCCCGAGTTCAATTCTCAGCATGTATCAATAATGAACATTGGCGCTCTCTCTTTTACAATACACTATTTATTTTGTAATTTTTTATTTTTCTATAATGGAGTTAGTTTGTGTGTCATGTTATGATAAAGTTAATTTATCTGGACAGTAGTTGACAGTTTAAATACTCTTACTATAAAATTACAACCCAATACTCATTATGAAAATTAATATTTTATAAGAAATATATACTTTTAAGATAAGTTACACGAGTTTCAGAACCAGATATAACAACTTCCAGAACACTATTACTAAACTTGCACGGACTGTACCTCCCCCCCTCTCTTGTCCCACGTCTTACCACCCCCTCCCATGGATATTCTCATATTTACACTGATGGGGGGGAAGGTGGGGATAGAGAAAATGTGCCCGCGTTCATGTGGGAGACAGAGGGAACCCATTGAGGGAAAATCACCTTCAGTACGCCCAACCAGTTTTTGAACCCAGATCTCCCCGTCAGCGGAGAGACCGACGCCTCAAGGGGGCTGCCCAGTCAGTTCAGGCTGGTCAGAGGTTGCTCTTAGGTTAAATATCGATACAATGTTAATAGTACACGAGTTTGGTGTTGACTGGTATGAACATAAAACTTGTTTCTATGACCTGTTCGTAAAGATGGTTTAAAAGTTGACAATTTTCACTGTGAATAGTCCAATAATCAACATATTTATGTTGATAATTAAATAGTCGAATGCCAGGGGAACGAAAGGTAGCTGTATACAAGCGTAGAATGGATCTTTGTGAATCAAATGATGGCATTTAATATGGGGCTCAAAATATACATTGAATTGTCATATTATTTTCCTCCTCGCCTGTTTGTTCTCCTACTAACAGACGGCTTCATTCAGGAACGTTATGAACCCATTTGGACGCTGAAGTCTATGCTCGATTACTCGAGCACCTTTAGACAGTTCGACCACTGATGTGACTCACAACCTAGTCGTCACAATAACCAACCCATGTCACACGTGGACTATATCTTCAGGCGGTATCTGTGAAGATAATTACCGGGTAGTTTGTCAGACGTTACTACCCAACTGCTCCACCTGAGAACACTTGACTTGGGCTGACAGTAGATTAAAACACGGCGCGCAGACCTGAAGATTGATTGATTGCCGTGGACCCGTGCAGATGATGGACAGTGGTTTAAACGCCATCAAGTTGCGTTATAACTACTACAGACACGAGGGGAGAGGGGCCTTCCTGTGTCTGGGAGTGTCACGTGACATACCCTCATTATAACAATATTGCCTGTATTAATAATTAGTAGTACTCTTACAAAACAACCCGCCATGCTTTATTTCAATGTAAACATTTTGAAGATAGTTTTATTTTCTGTTTATATCTTTTATTGGTTGGAAAGAGTGGTATTATTGGGTGAAGTAGGTGTGTGTATGTGTGCGGTGGAGGGGGGGGGGGTTAGAGGTCAATACCAAATTTATCTCACATTCCAGCTACTCCTGACGACGTTTGAACTGAATTTCATGAGATATTGTCAGCTATCAAACTGTCAGAAATAATATATACTAGCTAAATGAATTATTTTAATAAGCTAACAATAGTTTATTCATGTAATCAATTTTTAACTTCGGTGGCCGCGTGGTCTAACGCTCTATGCTCACAGTCGACTAGACTGCAAATGAAGGCAAGATCGAGGTTCGAATCTCGATAGGGTGTACTGAGGGTGGTTTACACTCTCTTTCCATGCAAATGCGGTTACACTTCTTATAAATATAACCTTCCTAATTCTTAAAACCATTAGTGTATAACCCAAACAGATAGTAAAATATAGTGCTAAAAAATGTTTTTCGATTTAAATTTTAAAAAAACTGGCCTTGATTCGCTTTCACTCCAAACCCGTCTTAAATCTATTTGAAGACTCAGCTAATGCGCAAGGCTGATAGTAGCAATTTCGAGAAAAGGGTTTTTAGGGTTTTTCTTCACACATGCTTATATAGATATTTAATTTACATCCATGACCGTTTCCATCCTGTGGTCAGTTTTTTATCCAAGTCATATATTTTCCACCAATGGCTTGCTAGGCCTGTCGTAGCTTCATATGTCTTATTTTTATAATATAACAAGACTAGGACAGGCACAACATCAGGCCCACGGCTGTTAATTTATCAATATGAAAGGGCAAACCCATATTTCACCAATGATAGATGTTTGGCCATGCCAGGAATTGAACCCGGGACCCTTAGCTTGGTGGACAGACACGCTACTGATTCAGCTAAGGTGTCGAATGCTTATATATATATATATATATGTATATGCACAAGTATATAAGTATTAAATCAAAAGTTACACTAATGCGTTATGGATTAGGAAGGTTTGATTTAGTGGAAATGCACCTGTATTTGCGTGGAGGGAGAGTGGAGAACTATTTAGTAAAAATCACCCTCGGTGCACCTGACCGGGATTGAACCCCGATCTCTCCATTCTCGGCAGTTTTTTACAAAACTAGATTACCGCGTTAGACCACGCGGCCACCGAGGCGGGTATGAAAAATTTGTTTTGGACAACAAAAAAAACCAACCAAATATCGCTCCAGTAAATAAATTTATTTAAATGTATTCCAGTTGGTAATATCAACACTTGTTGAATATATGTCGTGATCATAGCGGACTTTGAACCGGACTTTTTCTCTTCATTTAAAAAGTTTTTGTTCAAAGTCCGCTATGATCACGACATATATTCAACAAGTGTTGATATTATCAACTGGAGAAAAATAAAATAAATTTATTTACTGGAGCGATATATTATTTAATTTTGCTAAAAGGTTTTTGTTAAAAAATACTCCAAAAATAGTTAGCATATCTCGTGTCACTTAGAGCAGACTTTAGGTCTGGATACTATTTCTTAGGTACAGTCTGTGTACAGTCTGTGTATATTCAATATTCTTTAGACTTTAAACATTTCAATAAATCCCCCCCCCCCTTATTCCTCCAAAAGGTGAAGAATTAAAGTAGAGGTAAATATTAAATCACGATGATATTTACTTTTTAAACAAAATTTTCAGAAAACCAAAACTGTCGTTATAAAATACTTGTGTCAAGTTTCTTGGTATGGAGAGGTCTCATTACTGGCCTTTTATCACAAAGCTTTGTACGTTAGAGTAGGCAACCCGGACGACATCAGTTCTCAGAGCTTCCCACACACCGAAACTCATGTAAGCCCTAGAAAGTACCGAGAGAAAGAACAAGGGGTGTGTGGGGGGGTGTTGTAAATGCCGCAACAGATGCGCCCCCCCTCTCCCCATAAACGAACAGTTCCAAATGCAACCCCCCCCCCCCAAGACAAGTGTAATGGCCGGCGGGCGAAGTACTATAATATCACCCTCTATCGACACCATTAATATTGTAATTCTCTCTTTTATTTTGTCAATAGAGGGGAAGCTACGACAGCCCCGAGCCACTGCTGTCGTTCTTACGTGTCGGGATACTCACTTTTTATTACAAGGGAGACTTTAACGCGTGAACCTTTGATGTGGGACTAACTACGGTTCAGTTTTCATAGGAAGGCTCTTATCTGACAGCTTGAACAGTCACTAGAGCTTCTTTCATATATCCATACGTCAGGTCATGGGATCCGCATCTCACACTTTTGTTGGATATTATCAATACCTCTAAATAATAATAATAATAATAATAATATAGTAAAATACTATCAATGTTGACCCCAAAAAATATTTGTACTCTCTAGAATATCCGTACAATAATTCTACTAGTTATATATTCCTTAGAATTTACATCAGCCTCTTTGACCACTCAGCTACCGTGAGATAAGAAACAACCAGGGCTCTATGGATCTGTTGTCATTCAACATTTACCACTGAGTCCTGGAGACATAGAACATATTTAAAAAATAGGGATTCCCTAACCACTGAGTCATGAGAAAGGTACAATATAAAAGATAGGGATTCCCTAACCACTGAGTCATGGAGAAAGGTACAATATAAAAGATAGGTATTCCCTAACCACTGTGTCATGGAGACAGGTCAACAAGGTCCTACTTTCCTCCCATAGCGACTGTACACCCCTTCCTCCCCCAATCTAAACTAACCCTCCCCAACTTTGGCCCAGTCAGCCCCTGCGGGGGACTAATGGGGATGCAATGACTCCTACCAGGGTAAAGGGGGAGGGGGGGAGTTGAAACCACTGCAGCGGCCTTGCCTCAAGTCTTGACACGCCAATAACATACGGCACCCTTAAGGTGACTGCTATGGGTGAGAGGGTCAGCCGGTAAAACGAACAGGTTCACCCTCTCCATACAAGCGTGGACCAATTGGTCACAGGGACTTGGGACCTTTAGCACAACCTGAGTAGCCACATTTTCCTTCCTAGCCAAGTAACTTAACCTAGGACAGCAACAATAAACAACCAACACTGACACCAATTGTAATATCTCGATAACAGAACGGATACTCAATAAACACAAACAGGCAGCTAATAAAACAATTTAAAACTCACCAGGAAAGTAACCAATGCCCCCCCTCCTTTCCTTGATCAATTGTCCCACACATCCCCAACCAGTCCCATAGTAGGAACCTCCTCCGACCCCTTTCATAGGAACTGTACCATTGTACTACCGACAGTCCCCTGCAATCTTGAAGGTAAGGCAGAGTGTATGACTCCCTGGTGGCAATAACCCCTTCCTGCTACTCAAGAAACACAGGGGGTGAGGGGAAGGAGGGGGTGTAGTTTCTAAACGACACCAGCCCAAAGTAGTCTTAGTTTCGGAGTAGGAGGTCATTCCTTCATCTCCTACATCAGGTATTCATGATGGTCTGGTAACACCAATCTAAGTTTGTCTCGGTTTGATGACTTCCCTCCTTCCTCCTCCATGACAGGAGGGGGAAGGGACGTATCCCTCTCTCAAACACACACACGCAGATAATTATTAGTTGGGCTAGTCTTAGAGGAACACTAGAAACCCGTTTATACTATTACAATCGTGCCTTGTTAAAGTCAGTGAAGTAGCGTTACAGTAGCTCATCTGATGACTTAGCATATTCTTGTTTTACTAACAAGTTGTAGGCCTTAGTCTGTATTTATTTGTAACGAAATCACTTCTTATTCCTCATTCTGTATCACACTTTAGATACATGTTTTATTTCCTCGAAATAGTGCGTGTGTCCTATACTGTTACATATCTATATCTACTTTCATAGGAAGAACCTTATCTGACAGCTAGAACAGTAACTAGATCTACTTTCATAGGAACAACCTTTTGTGACAGCTAGAACAGTTACTAGATCTACTTTCATAGGAAGAACCTTATCTGACAACTAGAACAGTTACTAGATCTACTTTCATAGGAAGAACCTTATCTGACAGCTAGAACAGTTACTAGATCTACTTTCATAGGAAGAACCTTATCTGACAACTAGAACAGTTACTAGATCTACTTTCATAGGAAGAACCTTATCTGACAGCTAGAACAGTTACTAGATCTACTTTCATAGGAAGAACCTTATCTGACAACTAGAACAGTTACTAGATCTACTTTCATAGGAAGAACCTTATCTGACAGCTAGAACAGTTACTAGATCTACTTTCATAGGAAGAACCTTATCTGACAACTAGAACAGTTACTAGATCTACTCTCATAGGAAGAACCTTATCTGACAACTAGAACAGTTACTAGATCTCCTCTCATAGGAAGAACCTTATCTGACAACTAGAACAGTTACTAGATCTACTTTCATAGGAAGAACCTTATCTGACAACTAGAACAGTTACTAGATCTACTCTCATAGGAATAACCTTATCTGACAACTAGAACAGTTACTAGATCTACTTTCATAGGAAAAACCTTATCTGACAGCTAGAACAGTAACTAGATCTACTTTCATAGGAAGAACCTTATCTGACAGCTAGAACAGTTACTAGATCTACTTTCATAGGAAGAACCTTTTCTGACAAATAGAACAGTTACTAGATCTACTTTCATAGGAAGAACCTTATCTGACAGCTAGAACAGTAACTAGATCTACTTTCATAGGAAGAACCTTTTCTGACAACTAGAACAGTTACTAGATCTACTTTCATAGGAAGAACCTTATCTGACAGCTAGAACAGTAACTAGATCTACTTTCATAGGAAGAACCTTTTCTGACAACTAGAACAGTTACTAGATCTACTTTCATAGGAAGAACCTTATCTGACTGCTAGAACAGTTACTAGATCTACTCTCATAGGAAGAACCTTATCTGACAGCTAGAACAGTTACTAGATCTACTTTCATAGGAAGAACCTTTTCTGACAGCTAGAACAGTAACTAGATCTACTTTCATAGGAAGAACCTTATCTGACAGCTAGAACAGTTACTAGATCTACTTTCGTAGGAAGAACCTTATCTGACAGCTAGAACAGTTACTAAATCTACTTTTACGTATTCATACGTCAAGTCATGTGATCTGTAGCTGTCACTTTTGATAGCTTTTATCAATATTTATAAAATAATAATAGTAAATTGAACTGTATTAGTCACAATTGGCTCAACAAGTCTTCATCAAACTCTGGAATTTCCATGAACCACTCACATAAATCTTTAAGAAGGGACATACATTTAGACACACCAATAAAAACTCAATAATTTAATTGGTTAGTCTTTTTAAAACCTTACATTACTGTAAATCTTCTGTAAACGTCACATACACACGTAAATTAACACTACCTGCTAAGCCTATACAGTTTAGGGGGGGTGGAGGGTGAGGAGAGGTCGTTTTGAGCCACTGGGTTAGGTTAAGTGCTTAAAGATCTTCGCTCTTTCTAAATAGAGGACAGCCCCATAAAAAACCCGAACGTAGGAACCATAAACAGGCGAAGTAAAGTGGCTTGACTTGTCCAAGCGAGCCATGTGGCCGGCAGCTCCCATTTCCTCCAGCGCTGTCCCCTAGCGGCGGCTGTCAACACTAACACAATCCAGTCACGGTGGCTCATTAGTTGGGCTAATTAACTGCTACACGAGCCTCGTTTCTGCGGATGTTAGAAGCCATAACTTTGAGGAATGTGGAATTGGACCACCCTCAACCATAGAGTGCGAGTTGACCCTTGACATGAATACACTCTTGACGCTTTCTGTGACCTTGGCTAAGTGGTAAGAAGACTCCAATAGTAGCCACGTTGGGACTCTTGTACTATCTTAGTTGTTGTACTATCTTAAGTTAGTATGTTTGCCATGGACTGAGATAACATGTTGTTACATTAGACGTGGACATAAGATATATTTTAAGTTTCATCCTTCTATATAAATGTGTTACAATATCTTATGATATCTTAGTGCTCCATTTTAGTAATTTCCCTCGTGATAGATTTACGCTGGGTTTGAATAGATATAACTTTGTTGCTGAAGATTACTACTAGTGACTGTGAGGATAAGGTTTTGCAGAAAATGTCTATTTGGCAAATGTTTGAAGGATAATTTTGTCTCTCACATGTCCAGAACAGACTCAAAAAATCCTGTCAACTATCCCTCCCCACTAGATCCTCAGCTGTCAACTATCCCTCCCCCACTATATCCTCAGCTGTCAACTATCCCTCCCCCACTAGATCCTCAGCTGTCAACTATCCTCCCCCACTAGATCCTCAGCTGTCAACTATCCCTCCCCACTAGATCCTCAGCTGTCAACTATCCCTCCCCCACTAGATCCTCAGCTGCCAACTATCCCTCCCCCTAGATCCTCAGCTGTCAACTATCCCTCCCCCACTAGATCCTCAGCTGCCAACTATCCATACCCCCTGTATCCACAGCTGCCAACTATCCATACCCCTGTATCCACAGCTGCCAACTATCCATACCCCCTGTATCCACAGCTGCCAACTATCCCTCCCCTAGATCCTCAGCTGTCAACTATCCCTCCCCCACTAGATCCTCAGCTGTCAACTATCCCTCCCCCACTATATCCTCAGCTGTTCAACTATCCCTCCCCCACTAGATCCTCAGCTGCCAACTATCCCTCCCCCTAGATCCTCAGCTGTCAACTATCCCTCCCCCACTAGATCCTCAGCTGCCAACTATCCATACCCCCTGTATCCACAGCTGCCAACTATCCATACCCCTGTATCCACAGCTGCCAACTATCCATCCCCCACTGTATCCACAGCTGCCAACTATCCATCCCCCACTGTATCCTCAGCTGCCAACTATCCATACCCCCTGTATCCACAGCTGCCAACTATCCATCCCCCACTGTATCCTCAGCTGCCAACTATCCATACCCCCTGTATCCACAGCTGCCAACTATCCCTCCCCCACTAGATCCTCAGCTGCCAACTATCCATCCCCCACTGTATCCTCAGCTCCCAGCTCGTGGTCAGCCACGAGCGACCATATGGCCCGGAGTTTGACGTGTCGCCATGAATCAGGCCCCACTGCTTGTTTTATCTCGAGGTGATGAAATGAAGCCACTGTTTAATGTTCAGCACTGTGCCAGGACCATCATAGGAGATAGCACAGGGAGCAACAACCGACCAAGTCACACTCCACTGGGACCAGCAGTGGAGACAACAGGGACTAACAACCGACCAAGTCACACTCCACTGGGGTCATTGGTCACTGGGACTAGCAGTGGAGACAACAGGGACTAACAACCGACCAAGTCACACTCCACTGGGGTCATTGGTCACTGGGACCAGCAGTGGAGACAACAGGGACTAACAACCGACCAAGTCACACTCCACTGGGGTCATTGGTCACTGGGACCAGCAGTGGGGACAACAGGGACCAACAACCGACCAAGTCACACTCCACTGGGGTCATTGGTCACTGGGACCAGCAGTGGAGACAAACAGGGGACTAACAACACGACCAAGTCACACTCCACTGGGGTCATTGGTCACTGGGACAATAACTCGTACACACCAGTACTTCTTTTGACGCTGCCTGGGTTTGAACCAAGGCCTCAAGGATGCGTTCGACCCTTATTTTCTTGGTAAGGACCCAATGATCTTTACAAAGTCCGATACCAGACTGGCATATTCAACTCCTTAGCTAAACTAAGTAAGTAACAAGACGAGAAGGGGGAATATAAAATAACCACACAGTATTTTTATGTAACTATCCTTTCTTTAGGAAACTGCTAGTATTTTTACTTTGTTTTAAATTCTATTCTTAGCACGTTCTTTGATGATTGGTGTATTTCTGAAGGGTGGGACTGACTGCCATAAGCTCTCTGTGACCAATTACAAGCGTTTGATAGAATCGAGCCTTGGACCTACCAGTTCAGAGCTGGTATAGTCTAACCCCACGATAACGTTATATTCAGGTCAGTAACTTAAAACTTCTACTAACCAGAATATATGACTATTCTAATGAGCTTCTTAAATGCGACTTGAGGGATTTATTGGCCGCGCCCTCTCAATTAGCGGCGGATAAGTGGATGATGTTTTATGTTGGCCTGATAAGTGAATGAGTCTCCTAACTGCCCCACGTGGTCTCTAATTGCATGTTACCAGCAATAAACCACAAGTCGTAGATAAGAGAGACGCGCTAACCTCCTTATCGGTGTTTGGATACGTCAGGACTAGAGGAGTGTGATTTCTACTGGCTGAGGAATAGAACACTCGCTACTGGCTGAGGAATATAACACTCGCTACTGGCTGAGGAATTTAACACTCGCTACTGGCTGAGGAATATAACATTCGCTACTGGCTGAGGAATATAACACTCGCTACTGGCTGAGGAATATAACACTTGCTACTGGCTGAGGAATATAACACTCGCTACTGGCTGAGGAATAGAACACTCGCTACTGGCTGAGGAATAGAACACTCGCTACTGGCTGAGGAATAGAACACTCGTTACTGGCTGAGGAATAGAACACTCGCTACTGGCTGAGGAATATAACACTCGCTACTGGCTGAGGAATATAACACTCGCTACTGGCTGAGGAATATAACACTCGCTACTGGTGAGGAATAGAACACTCGCTACTGGCTGAGGAATATAACACTCGCTACTGGTGAGGAATATAACACTCGTTACTGGCTGAGGAATATAACACTCGCTACTGGCTGAGGAATATAACACTCGCTACTGGTGAGGAATAGAACACTCGCTACTGGTGAGGAATATAACACTCGCTACTGGCTGAGGAATATAACACTCGCTACTGGTGAGGAATAGAACACTCGCTACTGGCTGAGGAATATAACACTAGTTACTGGCTGAGGAATATAACACTCGTTACTGGCTGAGGAATATAACACTCGTTACTGGCTGAGGAATATAACACTCGTTACTGGCTGAGTAATATAACACTCGTGACTGGCTGAGGAATAGAACACTCGTTACTGGCTGAGGAATATAACACTCGTTACTGGTGAGGAATATAACACTCGTTACTGGCTGAGGAATAGAACACTCACTACTGGTGAGGAATAGAACACTCGCTACTGGTGAGGAATAGAACACTCGCTACTGGCCGAGGAATATAACACTCGTTACTGGCTGAGGAATATAACACTCGTTACTGGCTGAGGAATATAACACTCGTTACTGGCTGAGGAATATAACACTCGTTACTGGCTGAGGAATATAACACTCGTTACTGGCTGAGGAATAGGACACTCGCTACTGGCTGAGGAATATAACACTCGCTACTGGTGAGGAATAGAACACCTGTACTTCAGGAGGTCCTGCCTATATCCACCCCTCATACCTGCGTCCAAGCGGGAAGGAGACCAACTAATTGTACAAAGGATCCTAGTTCCATTCCACTAGAGCCCATTTTAATTTGTTTTCACATTTAACCTCTGTCCCAAGTTTTGGTATCTTGTTACCAATAAGAAAAACACAACAACCAGACCTCTGAACGCAGCTTTACCTTAAGGGAATATGAACCAAACTCGTATGACTGTGCTAAAATAATATCTCTTGCCCAAACTGGGGATAGTACTCAGTACCCATACGTTGGTATAAAGACGCGCGAACCACTGAGCTAATTGTCAGACTGAGGGTGGTTTGGTAACTTTTGTTACTTGGGTATTACAATTCCTGGTGCTAGTGTTGGATGTTGCTGTCTTAGGTTAAGTTAGTTTGTGAATCTATATCCCCCTGTGCTCCATCTAACATATATTTTCAGGCTTGTTGTCTGGAAGGTAGTATCCTGAGCTTGGGGAAGGGGGTAGCTGAGTTCACCTGATGGTTATACCCCTGGAAACTGCAACCCTCGTAGCTTATGTTAATACGGACTGCTCGAACTAATTGCCGTAATGGGCAGTCCCTCCTTCCCCCCTCACCCGAGCCATGCAACTTTAATAAACTTCCACCCCCTCTTTTTCTCCGCTTGGAGGGGGGCAAAGCGTGAAAAGATGGCTACGGACTAGTCTGCACGTCTGTGTGCCTCTCTGTCTAACTTTCAGGGGCAACTGATCATTTGCATGCCTGGAGTACACCTTTCCTCCCTTGCCAGAGTTTACTAATCAACACCCCTGACCAGCACGATGGACTGCAACCAGCCTTACATTGTATTAGCACCAAACTCTGGCTCGAGGAACTGGTCTAGTGAGCTCCGAGTTAAGTGTAAATATTTCACTTAGATAACACCCAACAAAAGCACGTACGACTGAAGCTACACCTCCTCTCCCCCTCTCACCTACATTCTGCGGGTATTACTACCTGGCCGAGATACCTGCGTCTTATATCCATGTTTGCAGATGCTGAGGAGCTTATTGTCCGAGAATACCTGTCCTTCACTCAATGTCACCTCTGAGTGATCTGCAGCCTTATCTTCGCTCTAGCTCTGATAACTGTTGCCAAATCTCCTCACTCTCCGTTATGTCTGAAGGCGTGTGTGTGCCGGGATAAGGAGCTACTGGCAACATTGACCAACCAGCGTTACCAGACTTGTCTTATATTCAAGAGAAGATTGACCACACTAACCAGAGAATGGCAACGTTGTTTCTCAATAGTAGCCGTGCAGTTCCCTCAAGAGATGATATCCAGTGTAGAGGTTCAGTTGTGTTCCGGTTCGTGTGCTGAATCCAGCTCGTGGTTAAGGGGAGCAGGACGTGCGCCTACACACACACACACACACACACACACACACACACACACACAGAGCAGGGTCGCGGTTAACGCCCCCTCCACGTGACAGGTTTGTTAGTTGGTTGAGTGATCGCTCGGAGTCACGGCGCCACCATCTCCCGCCATTTAGTGGTCAGCAGGGGGTGAAGGGGGGAAGGGGGGTGTGAACATCCTCTCTCGCAAGAAAACCTTTCATCAACCGCGCGAATATAAAACAATCTATAGACAGAATCCTCCACGTTATCTTTCTACATTAAGAAAGAATAGTATCACAGCCCCCAGTGACGTGGCGTGGCGTGGAGTGTGGCCAGAGCAAGCAGAGCTTGTTACTCTTATGTCACCGCGTCTTACTACCCGTTCGGAACATACGCGGATCTACTAACTACAATAATTTGTAGGGGATGGGGAAGGTTTAACTTCGAGTAGGCTTGTGCACGCATCTGCATGTATAGAAGTGTAAAACTATTTAGGAAAGAGCATACTGATTAAACCCGACAAGGATTTGAACCCCGATCTCCCATAGCCTCTCTTATACAAACCTCACACGGGAATGTTGATACCGGACTGACGAGCTTTCTACTGAGGGACGATAACCTGTCACAGGTACTGTTTCAATTAGCTCTGTTTACCTTGTCAACACGCCACAACACGCCACTAATGATTATATGATTATTGTCAGATAAAGTTGCTGATTTACTATTAATAACAAACTAGACGTATCCAGTCAAAAATCCTCCATTTTAATTTTCTTGCTTGTCCAAATACAGGGTTTGTCGTGAGAACCAGTGTAGATTTAAACGTTTGCCATTTTTCTACAAATCTACACTTGTTGAATATTATTCATGGGCACAACGGCATTTGATCACGACATTTTATTTACCCTTGAACATTTTATGGTCAAATGCTACTATAGGCTACTATATTCTTGATAAACATGTGTGGAACATTGAACTGAATGTTTCTTCTGAAGCAACATTTTATTAAATCTTTTTCCCAAACAGGTTTATCTTTAATAAAAGTGTAAGAACACGGACCTTAAATTGCGTCTCCTCCCCCTCATTCCTTAGATATGTTTACCAAGGCTCAGGTTGTCAAGCTAGTCTGTAAGTAGTTTCCTTGCTCGTGGAAGGGTGCGGTGAGTTCTGAGCGGCAACACCTCCCCTTTACCTTTCCCTTCCACCCCCTAGTTGTTCAAAATAAGGGTTGTTTATCTGAGTAATCTTACAGAGATCCTCAGCTCTAGAGGGAGGTTTTGTAGATATACCTACTAGCGAAGAAGGGGTGGGGTATAAGGGGGGTCAGGGTGAACAGATTGGGGGTTGTTGCATGGCAAAGATACAGGGCACAGTCAAAAGATATATATACACACACACACACACACACACACTAATAGTTCTGTGAATAGTAGATCCCACTTCCCACCAAAATTATATCATATTGTTATCGTTACTTCAGTCTTAGCATTTTTATTTGGATTTTAAGTTGAATTATCTCCTCTATAATTTCTCTTTGTATTTCAAGTTGAATAAGCTCCTATAATTTCTCTTTGTATTTTAAGATGAATAATCTTATTCTCTTTGGATTTAAAGTTGAATACTCTCCAATTATTGCTTTTTGTATTTCAAGTTGAATAATCTCCTATTATTTCTCTTTGGATTTCAAGTTGAATGATCTCCTACAATTTCTCTTTGGATTTCAAGTTGAATGATCTCCTATAATTTCTCTTTGGATTTTAAGTTGAATTATCTCCTCTATAATTTCTCTTTGTATTTCAAGTTGAATAAGCTCCTATAATTTCTCTTTGTATTTTAAGATGAATAATCTTATTCTCTTTGGATTTAAAGTTGAATACTCTCCTATTATTGCTCTTTGTATTTAAAGTTGAATAATCTCCTATAATTTCTCTTTGGATTTCAAGTTGAATAATCTCCTATAATTTCTCTTTGGATTTCAAGTTGAATAATCTCCTATTATTGCTCTTTGTATTTAAAGTTGAATAATCTCCTATAATTTCTCTTTGGATTTCAAGTTGAATAATCTCCTATAATTTCTCTTTGGATTTCAAGTTGACTTTTTCCTTGGTGATCAAGTTATAAAACAAATAAATACTATATTCAATAGTAGGCCTACATTATAACTTATTTATAAATAAAAACTGCTGTTCACCTAGTTTAAGATGTCGGTCTCATTACATGTAAAATCTACCAAAAACAATAAATACACATACTGTACGTCGTTTGGCCTTGGCTCAAAGAACTTCCTTGCCAAATTTCGTTAAAATCAGTCCACAAATTTCTCGGCAATCTTGCAACCATGACATACGTACAGACATAAGGGGAAATGATCGAGTTAAAACAGGAACTCACCTCTCTCGGTCAATTATACTCATACAACTCGATTCACCGATACTCACTGGTAATGAAAGAATCGAGAATCAAATATTTTATCACCGCGTCTTACTACCCGTTCACCCGTTACAAGCATGTATGAAAGTCACCCTAATGGGGCAAGGAAAAGGAAGGAAGATTTATAGAGGTAATTTACCTGTATTTGCGTGGAAGGAGAGTGGGAAACCATTTAGGATAAACCACACTCAATAGACCTGCCCGGGATTTGAACCTCGATCACCACGTCTAACACGAGCGTGACGCCTTAGACCGTTCGACCACTGAAGCGTGTGACAATCAATTTTAATATCAATAACTTTGATACCTCAATTCTTAGCTCTCAAATAACAGGAAGTGAAAGTTCTGTCAATGAAATGAAATGACATCATTCAGAATTAGGTGTCCTATAACATATCTAACATATGTGGACGTTTTGTTAAGTATCTTCTTACTATCTAGTTTTGAATGATATTTTTTTCTTCCCATACATTACGAGTAACACGTTACAATGCGATGTTGGATGCATTGAAAGACGTTTGTAAATGTTCAGGAATCGAGAAATCATGGTTAAAATTTAATAATATGAATCGAGACGTATATATTATGTATTTTATCAATATTCCACGACGTCTTACTACCCACCCCACCTCTTTCCCCCTCCACCAACCGTAAGCCCCCGAAGCTGGATTACGGACTTGAGAGTATGATATATATTTATATATATATTGTTCAATAAAACTGTAATGAGGTGACCTTGTTGTGTTCCTTATACCCTGGTCCAAGTACGAGGTTGGGGGAGGGGGAGGGGGGACCAACAGGGTGCGCTATCATTTATCATCGCATCGCGACGCCTTCCTCAGACCCCGGCTCGTCTCATTAATTCACAATCCGACGTCCAATTTACTCGATTAAATCGTTGGGTGACCCCTCTCCCCCTCCTTTACATTCCCCCAACACCCCTCCCCTTCAAACACTCTTTCCAGTGGCGTGCCGAGACGTGGAACACAGTCTAACACCTGCCATCACTGCCCTTTCAGAACGTTTTCCGACAAACATGTCAGTTCATTGAACCCCGAGTGAAGGGGTTTGGTCTACAACAGACTGACCTTAGTGTCACTTTCAACCACCGAGCGCTATAGTCGATACATGAGTGTGATAAGAGAACTGTTATTGCTGTTATTGTCACTCAACTGATAATGTTCTTAAGAGAAATTAAACTGACTGGAGAAACTTTAATACTTGAGTTGTGTTTTTAAATAGTTGGAGAGATTTTAGGAAAATATTGAAAGGACTTTTCTGGATTATTTTCCATCTGAAATGTTTATTCTTAAAAGGGAAACCTTAAATTTCATATGAAAGACCTTTGGGAAAATATAAACACATTTATTGATATCAACATTGTTAACATTTTCCTTTATTACTACTGTTACTTTATAAGTATAGATGATATATACCTAAAGTTACAGCTACAGATAACATGACTCGACGTATGAATACATGCAAATAGTTATAGTGACTTTTGTGACTGTCAGCTACAGTACTTTCTCCCAGAATCCTACAGTAGTTTTGATCTACCGTCACGTCGGCTCAATCAAAGTAAGTCTGGATTTAAGTTCGGGTGGAGTGTAATGTGACCAGAGGTCTGTATTTTAAATAATTTTATAACAAATAAAATTTTTGGCCCAAATATAAAACATCGCTTCAGTAGAAACGATTGATTTGGTTTTTCTACACTTGATATTAAAACTTTTTGAATATTTGTCAAGAACATAATAGAATTTGAATATAAAGTTTTTTGTTGTAAAAAATGACAGAAAATGTAACTTAACTCGCCCCCCTTTCATTACCCCGTAATATTGTAAAAATGTATGTCTATAAAATAAGTTAACTCCTCCTAAGTTAGACCATCCCTATCTAAAGGATTACCCCTTTACTGGTCTGCTTGAGGGAACCAACGGGGAGCCGGGAGGGTAGTATGTATGTAGTCCCCCCTCCCCCTTCCTGCGTGAACAATCAGGAGCCAAGTCTCAACAGCGGTGGGACGCACTCTATCAGATTAAAAAACGCTTACAATTAATTTGGTTGTCGAAGTTTTCTCTCGGAGCGAGTGAATGGTCTCGTGCAGGATCAACTTTAGGCCTGAGAACTAGAAACAAACTTAACCTAGGACAGCAACACTAGCACCAGGAGTTGTAATATCCGTGAAACAGGACGAGCATGCACAAGGATATAGACTTACAAATAGAATTAACCTAATACAACGCTAACACAGGAGATATACAAAGTTAACAAATCCTTGTTGGTCCCTCCAAGACTGTAACCTAGGATCTCCATCATTGGTCCCCCATACCACTGAGCCACGTGACCAAGCAAGGCACAGAGTCCTCTTGTTCCAGAGTGTTTATGTATATAAGCTACATCTGTTGAAGGGACGCACCCTAGGTCCCAGGTTGCCATGACAACAGGGGTGCTTGTCCCTCTCCCCCCCTGCCACAGTGCGACTCTGGTGGCGCAAGGCAGTAGCTCCATCAAGATAACATTGTGTGCGCACTTAGGAAGAAAATAGCTAGGACCGCACATGAAAATATTCAAAAACGCTATTTTGTTGCCAAAATATTTTTCTTTAGAATCTTTAGCTTCACGAGCAAAAGGATTTTTTTTAAAATCAGTTTGAATAACAATTTTTTGAAAAAAAAAAGACCCAAATTTTTTAGCTTAATCTAATACAAATTTTACGAAAAGTGTTTACATCCTGACGAAAAATTATATTTGATTGTATATTGATACGAAAAAAATCATATCAAAATAAAATGGAAAAAATATTTGTTTCTGTGTAAAATGGTTAAAAAGAAATAAACTCCCGAGATTTCAACATTAATCTCGATTAGAATTAATTCTGATAATATAAGAAGATAACTAATAAATATCGGGATCAGTCCGTTAAAATTTGCGACCAGTAGGCCAACATACACACACACACACACACACACACACACACACAACATACATACATACATCATACATACACTATCATACATACATACATACATCATACACACATACATACATACATACATATATACATACTACATACCAATACATACACAACATACATACATACATACATACATAATACATACATTACATACATACTACATACATAATCACAACTCACATACATACATACATACATACATAAACATCATACATACACTACATACATACATACATACACATACATACATACAACATACATACATACATACATACATACATTACTACATACATACATACACATACATACATACATACATACATACTACTAATACAAACAACATACATACAAACCATACATCATACATACATACATACATACATACATACATACATACATACTTACATACATACATACACACTACACACACACACACTACAACATACATACACATACATACATACATACATACTACATACATACATACATACATACACACATACATACATACTACACACATACATACATACATACATACATACATACATACATACACTACATACATACATACATACATACATACATACATACATACATACATACATACATACATACATACATACATACATACATACATACATACATACATAACATACATACTACATACATACATACATACATACATACATACATTTGAATATTGTACAACAACATAATAAATTTAATATAAATTTATTAATTTAATAATAATACAGAAAATATAACATATACACTCCCACCACCTTTCATTACCACTAATAATATTAAAAATATATTCATAAAATAATTAACTCATCCTAATTAGACATCACTATCATAAACATTACCACCTTACAGGTACTGCTTGAGGGAACCAACATCCGAGTAATATGTATTATCCCCACCTCCACTCTACTCATCTAACAATCAGACACAAGTCTCATACAACGTACTACATCATATCATATTAAAAAACGCTTACAATTACATTGTTCTCTAAGTTTCTCTCGAGCAGTGAACCTCAGATACAACATTACCTGAAACTAAAACATAACTTAACTAGACACAACAACTAGCAATACATAATTATAATAATCCTGAAACATACACATCACAGATAAGACTTACAACATAGATATTAACCTAATACAACACTACATACATAAATACAAATAACAAATACATATTGCACCTCCAAGAACTTACACACTAGATACTCCATCATTGTCCCATACCAACATACACACGTACACAAGCAACACACATACCATACTATCCAATGTTATATACATAACTACATACTTTAATACCACACCTACCCACACCATGACAACATGCTTCTCCTCCACCCACACCACACACCCCTGCTACAGTGCGACTCTGTGCTACAACAGTACTCATCAACATACATTGTTGCACACATTAGAAAAATATACTAGACCGCACATAAAATATTCAAAACTACTATTTTATTCCAAAATACATTTTCTTTAAATCTTATAGCTTCACGAGCAAAAATATTTTTAAAATCATTTAATAACAATATTCTACATAAAAAAAAGACCCAAATATTTATAGCATTAATCTAATACAAATTTTACGAAAATATTATACATCCTACAAAAATAATTTAATTATATGATACACAAAAATACATATCAAAATATAAATAAAAAATATCTTTACTGATAAAAGTTAAAAAATAATAAACTCCCAATTTCAACATTACATCTCATTACATAATTCATAATAAAATAGATAACTACATAACATATCATCACCTTAAAATAATATACCATAGGCACAATAGCATACACGCTCACACAAACATGTTCACAGTATTAATTTCTTTCAGAGTTTTTAACTTTTTGAACAAGTTCAATCGAATGTTAATTTAATACACATGTAGAAATATATATCAGTGTGTAGTTAGTGAGTTCTGGTACTAGCTCTTATCTGTAGTTAGTCAGTTCTGGCACTAGAATTCAATTCATTCTAAGTTATATAGGACGTAGTATAGCTCATCTCCAAACAAAGGACGCTAAAAAGTCAGCGTCAGTGGCGTCGCCTCATTATTTCCAACCCAGGCAGCGGCGCCGAGATATTGTCCCGGCTCTTTCTTCTTCTTGTTCCCGGTGTTAATTAGTGGGCCGAGGTAATTAGGTCCTCCCCACGCCCCCATACTTCTCGCGGTGAGTGTTTGCGCAGCACTTGGAAGACTAAACTAGGCCAGGCGTCGGGACGCGTGCAAGAGGTCCACTGGCGTCGCTATGAGCTCTCGGTTGTCGTGAACGCGCGAATTCAGGCCAAGTGTTGCAACGGGTCATAATTTGTGAAGGGACTGTACCCATTGTTTGGATCCAGACTGTCCAGACACAATCAGGCTCCGTGTGTAGTAATCAACTAAGCTACCATATCTTTTGGTGTATCCTTATCTTAACCTTAACTTAATTTTGCACTTTTTATGACCAAACAATATTTTTGTTAAAATAACTAGAATATTTCTTCTGTGAATACGTTCAGTCCAACTATTCACACATGGTACTCACACATATTAAACTCAATTTATCAAAGCCATTTCCTAAAAATACTAAATTCTCCAAATTCAATATTCGACTAAACTTAATTCCAGAGCTAGAAATAAAATCACGATTCTCATACAAGATTTATTTGAAACAAACAAATATTAAGTTTGAACAACATCCAAAATAGTTTTGGGTGTATTCCCAGGCACAGCCAGAAAGTGTAGAATAAAACCCACTTTTATTTTATTTCGGGGACACATATAACACCCAACATAATCCCAAAATATAAAATGTTTATGATTACAGTTTGTTTCCTCTATATATGAGAAACCTGCTTTGGTGGCCACATGGTATAAGGCATCACCCTCGTGTTAGACCAGACTTCCAATGACAAGGATCAAAATTGTGCGTAAAGAGAGTGATTTTCCCAAAATTGTTTTCCACTACCCCACCACGTGAATTCGGGTACACTTCCTATAAAGCCAACCTTCATAATCCTTAACTCATTAGTGTAATCAGTACATATGCGTACAACCTGAACAGGTAGTAAGACCGGTGCTAAGATATATATATATATATACACATGAGAATGTTTATACAAGTTATGAACCAGTTGCTGCATCACTAGTAGGTGCAGACCAAGGTTAAAATGCCACTCTGCCATGATGGAGAGCTATGATGTATTTGTTATTCGTGAAGAATTCTACCAAATAAATAAACGATGCTCTTCATAAAACCTCTCCTCCAAAGTGTCCCCTGTTGTTGATGATAAAACATCCCGCAAAGCACAATTGTATAACATCTAGTATTGTATCTATCTCACGGCGTTAGCGTTTGTAGAGGATAGGGTAGTTTCCTAAACTTTCTCTAGTCACGTACCCATTTCTAGACTAGGTCCTAGCGACGTACCCATTTCTGGACAGGTCCTAGCGACGTACCCATTTCTAGACCAGGTCCTAGCGACGTACCCATTTCTAGACAGGTCCTAGCGACGTACCCATTTCTAGACCAGGTCCTAGCGACGTACCCATTTCTAGACCAGGTCCTAGCGACGTACCCATTTCTAGACCAGGTCCTAGCGACGTACCCATTTATAGACATGGCCTAGTGACGTACCCATTTCTTTGACCAGGTATCTATCACTGTAACCATTTCTAGACCGGCCATAGCATTTACCATTTTAAACCAGAGTCTGTAGCACGTTACCACATTTCCAACCCAAATTATACTACTCATTCTCCAGGTTCTAGCGATCGTACTATTTCCTAGACACACGGTCCATAGTAAAGTTTCCATTTTTTAGACCATACACTAGCAACGTAACACATTCTCAGACCAGTCCTTCTACGTACCCATTGACTAGACCAGGTTCCATGTGACGTAGCCCCTTTATATAGCATGGCCTAGCCGACGTACTCCTTCCAGCTCTTCATTTAACAACAAGGGTTGATATTATCAACTGTAGACAATTAAACTGAACGTAGTTACTGGAGCAACATTTGATTCATTTTTACCATAAAATTTGTTTAAAAAACCCAGCAAAATTGGTCTGATTAGCTCGCCGTTTCCTAAACATTCCACACAAGTTATAATTACTTCATTCTCCACGTGGTTTTAGTTACTAATCGTATTATTTCCTTAAGACAACACGAATCATATAAAATTATCGCACTGTTTTTAAATTACCTCCCCCCCCCTACAATAAAAATGTAACGAAACTAAAACTATCTCGATCCATTTCGTTCTTTACGTCACCTCAGTATGGACTATGACGTCACCCGGTTCTCAGTGACGTCAGAGGGCACTGATTTGTGTGGTGAATTCTCGGGACGGTGTCCGGTAACTTGAATCTCTCTCTCCCCTTCCCCTTCCTCACACCCTACTAGTAAATTATGAAATGTGAGGTCCGTTGCTCCTCCAATATCCCTCCATCCTCCTTCCTCCCGAACTAAAGCTGGTAATTCTAACCCTGCCCTATGCAAGACGAGGTTCCACTCCTGCGCACGCGCACAATGAGAGCTGCGTACTAGAGGGGAACGGGATTTGGGAGGAGGGGGAACCAATCAAATATGGTCTTTATAACATATTTCAATTATTCTTTTTAAATATCGACGGTGGTAGGTTTATTTTCCTAAAAAAAATTTAATGTAACAGAGATAAGTGAGAAATATCATTTCTATACCTGAATTTTACTATAAATGGATCTTTGAAGCATCTCTAAGAATATACAAACAGTTTGCTTTTGAAAATACAGGGAAACGGTTTCACTAATCTCAACTTCACCGTTTCATTAATTTAGAATCCAGGAAATCTTACCATAATACAACGTCTTGGTCGAGTTGTATTAAAAACCCAAGTTAGGGGTTTACCGGGGTGAGACGGAAAATTAGGGCTAATCAATTAACCCCCTAATACTTTTTTTTATCCCCCATTGTGACACTATGTAGACCAGAGGTAGCCAAACAGTCGATCGTGATCTACTGATCGACCGCGGCCGCTAGATTGGTCGACTTCCTCGTCGATCGATTAAAAAAGATCGAGAGAAAGAAATCTAAAGAGAGAGATTTTTCTCAGATCAACATTAGAAAATAGATATATTGAAGCTGTCTGACTGTTGACCATTTACAATCCTGTCTTCTTTTATGACAGAGTAATTTATGAACTCTCATTTCAACAAACTATCCTAGGATTATGCAGAAACTTCAAAGTCGAGTGTTTCTGAGAAAATACTTTTTTTCGGGGAGATTTTGTGCCATGTGGCTTGATGAAAAACTCAATTTCAATGTGCGAAAGGACTATACGTTTTTATATGAACTCTAATTTAACTATTTAAACAAAACAAAATGGGTTATTATTTTTTATCAATGAAACAAACAATATAAGCCCATGGTTCCATAGTAGATCACAAAGGATTTTTCTTCTCTGAAGTAGATCCTAGATCTAAAAGTCTGGCCACTTTTAATGTAGACATTAGAGCTAAGCCCTCCACCCCTTCTTAGCAGATACGTTAAGAGCTCGGTGAAATTGTAGTCCCTGGTGCTGATAGCCCCTCTCACCTGTAGATAAAGTATTATTAATAATCACCCACTTCGGTGGCCACGTGATCTAACGCGCTAATCTTTTGCTGGACTAGAAAGGGATATCAAGGTTCGAATCTCAGTCAGGTGATTTTTACAAAATGGTTTTCCACTTTCCCTCCATGTTAATGCGGGTACACATCCTATTAATATAACCTTCCCAATCCCTTAAACCATTAGCGTGATTAGTACATAAGTGTATAATCCGAACGGGTAGTAAGACGCGGTGCTAAATAAATAAATAATTACTAATAATCACCTATCAAATGGTACCTTCAAACCACTAAGCTACGAACCAATTTATAAAGTGTCGAAAAAAGAGGGCTGTTAAAATCTGCCGATAGCAAACAAAGAGATATCTATATCTATATCTATAGCTAAATGTGTTAACAACCCCTACATCTCCTCCACCATCTAAACTACCCTAGTGGCGCCTGTAAAAAGTGTGTTAATTCCGACCAGGGGGTAGTTCCCACCCCGACTCACCTGGCGCGGCGGCCGCCACTTTATTTACAAGGACCAGGGTGTTTGGGTGCTAGCGAGGGGGAGGGGGGTTAAAACGCCACGGGCAATTCTCACGCCGTTTGCTCGCCCAGAAAAGGGGGAAGGGGGGCAAGTACACCCCGGAGACGACGACCAACCAACGGCCGACTCACTCTTTCTTTCTTTCTTTCTTTCCCCGGCTGTTCTCTGTTAGAGCTGACGGAGGTGGCGAGAGAAAAAAGAACCTGCTTTCTAACTTTCCCTGTTATGGCCCTCTAGTGCCAATAATGGCTATCAACGACTTAACTAACTCAACGTCCAAGTCAAACCATGACTCGGGTTCGAACCCTTGAATTTGTTCACGAATGCTTAGTTTCACGCGTAGCTGTCAATATCTGTCCAGGTAGTTTATTTAGCCGCTAATTTTACTATTTCAGGCATTTTAATATCCATTTAATATGAAAGACCTCCAGACATATAGATCCAACTCCGGACATATAGATCCAACTCCGGACATATAGATCCAACTCCGGACAGATAGAGCCAACTCCGGACAGATAGAGCCAACTCCGGACAGATAGAGCCAACTCCGGACAGATAGAGCCAACTCCGGACATATAGAGCCACTCCAGACAGATAGAGCCACTCCAGACAGATAGAGCCACTTCAGACAGATAGAGCCACTCCAGACAGATAGATCCAACTCCGGACATATAGATCCAACTCCGGACATATAGATCCAACTCCGGACATATAGATCCAACTCCGGACATATAGATCCAACTCCGGACATATAGATCCAACTCCGGACATATAGATCCAACTCCGGACATATAGATCCAACTCCGGACAGATAGAGCCAACTCCGGACAGATAGAGCCAACTCCGGACATATAGATCCAACTCCGGACATATAGATCCAACTCCGGACATATAGATCCAACTCCGGACAGATAGAGCCAACTCCGGACAGATAGAGCCAACTCCGGACATATAGATCCAACTCCGGACATATAGATCCAACTCCGGACATATAGATCCAACTCCGGACAGATAGATCCAACTCCGGACATATAGAGCCAACTCCGGACAGATAGAGCCAACTCCGGACATATAGAGCCACTCCAGACAGATAGAGCCACTCCAGACAGATAGAGCCACTCCAGACAGATAGAGCCACTCCAGACAGATAGATCCAACTCCGGACATATAGATCCAACTCCGGACATATAGATCCAACTCCGGACATATAGATCCAACTCCGGACATATAGATCCAACTCCGGACATATAGATCCAACTCCGGACATATAGATCCAACTCCGGACATATAGATCCAACTCCGGACAGATAGAGCCAACTCCGGACATATAGAGCCACTCCAGACAGATAGAGCCACTCCAGACATATAGATCCAACTCCGGACAGATAGAGCCACTCCAGACAGATAGAGCCACTCCGGACATATAGATCCAACTCCGGACAGATAGGGCCAACTCCGGACAGATAGATCCAACTCCGGACATATAGATCCAACTCCGGACATATAGATCCAACTCCGGACAGATAAAGCCACTCCAGACAGATAGAGCCACTCCAGACAGATAGAGCCACTCCAGACAGATAGAGCCACTCCAGACAGATAGAGCCACTCCAGACAGATAGAGCCACTCCAGACAGATAGAGCCACCCTTGACAGATAGAGCCACCCCTGACAGATAGAGCCACTCCTGACAGATAGAGCCACTCCTGACAGATAGAGCCACTCCTGACAGATAGAGCCACTCCAGACAGATAGAGCCACTCCAGACAGATAGAGCCACTCCAGACAGATAGAGCCACTCCGGACAGATAGAGCCACTCCGGACAGATAGATCCACTCCGGACAGATAGAGCCACTCCGGACAGATAGATCCACTCCGGACAGATAGAGCCACTCCAGACAGTAGAGCCACTCCGGACAGTAGAGCCACTCCGGACAGTAGAGCCACTCCGGACAGATAGAGCCACTCCAGACAGATAGAGCCACTCAAGACAGATAGAGCCACTCCAGACAGATAGAGCCACTCAAGACAGATAGAGCCACTCCAGACAGATAGAGCCACTCCAGACAGATAGAGCCACTCCAGACAGATAGAGCCACTCCAGACAGTAGAGCCACTCCAGACAGATAGAGCCACTCCAGACAGATAGAGCCACTCCAGACAGTAGAGCCACTCCAGACAGTAGAGCCACTCCGGACATATAGAGCCACTCCGGACAGATAGAGCCACTCCAGACAGATAGAGCCACTCAAGACAGATAGAGCCACTCCAGACAGATAGAGCCACTCCAGACAGATAGAGCCACTCCAGACAGTAGAGCCACTCCAGACAGTAGAGCCACTCCAGACAGATAGAGCCACTCCAGACAGATAGAGCCACTCCAGACAGATAGAGCCACTCCAGCCAGGATCTTACACTTCTGTCTGTCCCTGTCGCCTCGGTGGGAAGAGTTTGATGGATTTTATTCATACTTAATATTTAGATGTTTGATGATCGTATCTCAAGGTAAAATCTTGACTTTGATTCTAGACATGAAATTAAGAGTGGACTCCACTAATGACTAATATTTTAAAATAAATAAATAAATATTTATTTCGAAAATATCTTTTGCGCTTTGAGTGCAATGTGGAGCTGATAAATGTATCTGTAATCGGTTTGTCTAATAGCCAGCGTGGCTGAGTTGAAGTGAGTCGTGGGAACCACTCGACCACGGTTGTTGACACCTAGGGTGGTGATAACGTTCAAGTGCGAAAATCCCCCCCCCCCCCCCACACCCCCAAGCCAACAAAATGAAAATAAACTTGTGAGAGCCGCTTAAAAACTAATAATCCCTCCCTCGGGGCCCACTCTTTCATCCCCCCCTTGCCAACCACCGACCAATGGGAGCGTGTCAGACGGTCACGTAACCCTCCTCAAACTTACCCCGCAGTTCCTTGTTCGATTGTAGCGGGCTGGGTTTGAACCCGGAACAAAGAGACACCTTGGCGATCCTTTCAATATCCCCACACTCAATAGGCGCGCTTCAAGTTGTCGGGCTAATAATAGGCCTCTGGAGTGGACTAGTAGCGCGCCACGTGTCAAGTTAGTGAACCTTATCGCTAATAAAACATGATACTCGCTTTGAAATATTCCTCTGTCATCAATATCTAAATAAAGTAGTCGATGTAGAATCTCTATTAGAATACATAGACTTGTACGTAGCCAGGTGGTTCCCAGATATGATCACCCCCCGCTCCCTGAAGTCTCACACAATCCCCCCTTAACCCACCCTCCCCAACCCTTTCCCCCATCCCCAACAACTAACTTCATTTGTCATGCTCTAATGCATATAGCAACACCTAGTTCCTAGCTCTCATATGTCAGTATTTAAAAATTATATCCGCGTATAAAATAAAATTTTAGATATAAAACCACTTAATATTACACGAATCAAATAATGTTGAAGATACTCGACCTCTTACCGTTGAATGGATGACGTAGAAGAGAGTCTTAAAACGTAAATGAAACCAAACACAACATTCTAATGAAAATCTCCAATCGTGGATTAAACTGGATAGAGGGGAACTTTGCCCCTGGCTGAAGATTATCGTGATATAATGAAGTCAAACTTTGTATCGAGTAAAGTTCTATAGAACGAGGCCTCACTAGACTTCAAAAGCTGTCAACTTTACATGGACTAAGAGCGTTTGGTGTTTAATTCTAATCAGAACGTGTTTTCCCCTCCACACCATGACGAGAAGTTCTCCCAGATCTTTCTATCTTAACTCCAACAGTTTTGTCCGGTGGAACTGGATATTTGACCTACTAGCAAATTAAAGAAATACAAAATATACCACGTATTTTATTCTCTTATACACAATCATACACAACTCAGTGTTTCCATGGTGATGTAAACAAAGTATGCTTGTAAAGATAGCAACTTCGCACACAGAAGAAAATCTGGAAATTCGCTAGGAAAATTGGGATTTCGTTGGAGGTTACTATTTTTTCCAACATCATGGACCCCTGAACTTTCAAATGGGTGCTGGTTTGTCAAAATCTGTTTTGTAATTTTCTCGTATCTTCAATTAGGTACCATAAACGGGATTATCTAATTATATAGGGCTTATAGATTACACTCTACATAAAAACTAGGGCAAGTGAAATTCATATATATATTTTAAGATATTAAGATTTTAACTTCACATAAAAATAATAGTTTTTTTTCTTTTGACAGCCCGCCCCCCTTATACCCTCCCTCTTCTCGAATCTCACCTGCAACGGATATACCCTTCATTTACTCTGAAAGGCAGAAAGCTTACCTCACGTGGTTCTTCCATGGTGCATCTTTAGAAGATAAGACCACAGTGAAATCCTTCAAGGTAATAATGCTGCTACATCTCAGGGTAAACGGTGTGTACTTTACTCTTTTAAAGGTCTCATTATGAGAATTATGTGAAACTGGTACACCCTGTCACTTGGTTTACATTGAATGAATTCAGAACAGTTGAGAAAGTTTGTTCAATATAACATATTTAGGATGAAGATTAAGTGGATATACTCAAGATTAGTTTTGAAAACTATATTTAATTATTATGGTGACATTTTAGTGTTCATCTTAAACGTAAGATATACAATTTTATAAAAAATAAGCACGTATAAAAAAAAACTAATAGGGTTTAACGTCAAGTAATGAGTTGATATAAATAAAAATGTAAGATAATAAGGGATGGTAAAGTTGAGAAAGGGAGCTACAAACAAGATAAAACAAGACTCGAGAGAGGCTCTTAGAACACAAGTCCATATCTTGACCTCCCGGCAGTCTATGTCCCAATCAAAGATAAGACAGGAATATTGACAAGACTAGAGAGAGGCTCTTAGAACACAAGTCCATATCTTGACCTCCAGGCAGTCTATGTCCCAATCAAAGATAAGACAGGAATATTGACAAGACTAGAAAGAGGCTCTTAGAACACAACAAGTCCATATCTTGACCTCCCGGCAGTCTATGTCCCAATCAAAGATAAGACAGGAATATTGACAAGACTAGAGAGAGGCTCTTAGAACACAAGTCCATATCTTGACCTCCAGGCAGTCTATGTCCCAATCAAAGATAAGACAGGAATATTGACAAGACTAGAGAGAGGCTCTTAGAACACAAGTCCATATCTTGACCTCCCGGCAGTCTATGTCCCAATCAAAGATAAGACAGGAATATTGACAAGACTAGAAAGAGGCTCTTAGAACACAACAAGTCCATATCTTGACCTCCAGGCAGTCTATGTCCCAACCAAAGATAAGACAGGAATATTGACAAGACTAGAGAGAGGCTCTTAGAACACAACAAGTCCATATCTTGACCTCCCGGCAGTCTATGTCCCAATCAAAGATAAGACAGGAATATTGACAAGACTAGAGAGAGGCTCTTAGAACACAAGTCCATATCTTGACCTCCAGGCAGTCTATGTCCCAATCAAAGATAAGACAGGAATATTGACAAGTCTAGAGAGAGGCTCTTAGAACACAAGTCCATATCTTGACCTCCAGGCAGTCTATGTCCCAACCAAAGATAAGACAGGAGTATTGACAAGACTAGAGAGAGGCTCTTAGAACACAACAAGTCCATATCTTGACCTCCAGGCAGTCTATGTCCCAATCAAAGATAAGACAGGAGTATTGACAAGACTAGAGAGAGGCTCTTAGAACACAACAAGTCCATATCCTGACCTCCCGGCAGTCTATGTCCCAATCAAAGATAAGACAGGAGTATTGACAAGACTAGAGAGAGGCTCTTAGAACACAACAAGTCCATATCTTGACCTCCCGGCAGTCTATGTCCCAATCAAAGATAAGACAGGAATATTGACAAGACTAGAGAGAGGCTCTTAGAACACAAGTCCATATCTTGACCTCCCGGCAGTCTATGTCCCAATCAAAGATAAGACAGGAATATTGACAAGACTAGAGAGAGGCTCTTAGAACACAACAAGTCCATATCCTGACCTCCAGGCAGTCTATGTCCCAATCAAAGATAAGACAGGAGTATTGACAAGACTAGAGAGAGGCTCTTAGAACACAACAAGTCCATATCCTGACCTCCCGGCAGTCTATGTCCCAATCAAAGATAAGACAGGAATATTGACAAGACTAGAAAGAGGCTCTTAGAACACAACAAGTCCATATCCTGACCTCCCGGCAGTCTATGTCCCAATCAAAGATAAGACAGGAGTATTGACAAGACTAGAGAGAGGCTCTTAGAACACAACAAGTCCATATCTTGACCTCCAGGCAGTCTATGTCCCAATCAAAGATAAGACAGGAATATTGACAAGTCTAGAGAGAGGCTCTTAGAACACAAGTCCATATCTTGACCTCCAGGCAGTCTATGTCCCAACCAAAGATAAGACAGGAGTATTGACAAGACTAGAGAGAGGCTCTTAGAACACAACAAGTCCATATCTTGACCTCCCGGCAGTCTATGTCCCAATCAAAGATAAGACAGGAATATTGACAAGACTAGAGAGAGGCTCTTAGAACACAACAAGTCCATATCTTGACCTCCCGGCAGTCTATGTCCCAATCAAAGATAAGACAGGAATATTGACAAGACTAGAGAGAGGCTCTTAGAACACAAGTCCATATCTTGACCTCCCGGCAGTCTATGTCCCAATCAAAGATAAGACAGGAATATTGACAAGACTAGAGAGAGGCTCTTAGAACACAACAAGTCCATATCCTGACCTCCAGGCAGTCTATGTCCCAACCAAAGATAAGACAGGAGTATTGACAAGACTAGAGAGAGACTCTTAGAACACAACAAGTCCATATCCTGACCTCCCGGCAAGTATGTCCCAATCAAAGATAAGACAGGAGTATTGACAAGACTAGAGGGAGACTCTTAGAACACAACAAGTCCATATCCTGACCTCCCGGCAGTCTATGTCCCAATCAAAGATAAGACAGGAATATTGACAAGACTAGAAAGAGGCTCTTAGAACACAACAAGTCCATATCTTGACCTCCCGGCAGTCTATGTCCCAATCAAAGATAAGACAGGAGTATTGACAAGACTAGAGAGAGGCTCTTAGAACACAACAAGTCCATATCCTGACCTCTAGGCAGTCTATGTCCCAATCAAAGATAAGACAGGAGTATTGACAAGACTAGAGAGAGGCTCTTAGAACACAACAAGTCCATATCCTGACCTCCAGGCAGTCTATGTCCCAATCAAAGATAAGACAGGAGTATTGACAAGACTAGAGAGAGGCTCTTAGAACACAACAAGTCCATATCTTGACCTCCCGGCAGTCTATGTCCCAATCAAAGATAAGACAGGAATATTGACAAGACTAGAGAGAGGCTCTTAGAACACAACAAGTCCATATCTTGACCTCCCAGCAGTCTATGTCCCAATCAAAGATAAGACAGGAGTATTGACAAGACAAGAGAGAGACTCTTAGAACACAACAAGTCCATATCCTGACCTCCAGGCAATCTATGTCCCAATCAAAGATAAGACAGGAGTATTGACAAGACTAGAGAGAGGCTCTTAGAACACAAGTTCATATCCTGACCTCCAGGCAATCTATGTCCCAATCAAAGCACCATATGTGGGTAATATCTCGCACTCTTAAAGAGCGGGATGTGTGGGGTGAGGGGGTAGGTGGGGGGAGCTAGTGGATTGGAGAGTGATTGGATTAGAGAGGGACGCTCTCGTGCTGGTAGCCTAGGACACGCCATGTAACCCGGACACGGCATGCCTCATCAAATTACACGCGCCTTATTGATGCCAGGGGTTAAACTACACTTGGGCAACGTGGCGCGGGGCTAGTATCTGGGAGGTGGAAACACACAGCCTTCATTCGGACATTGTTGTAACTACTCTCGGTGGGGGTTTCCCATAATCTTTCCAGGCGGAGTTAACAGTTTCTTAGAGACTCCACACATTTATTTTGTTATTGCAGACCTGGTGCTATTTTATTATAATTTATTAACAGTGACAACTGTAGATCACATGACTTGACCTATGAATACATTAAGGTAGAAGTGATGACTTTTCTAGCTGTAAGAAAAGGTTCTTCCTATGAAAGTAGATCTAGTAACTGTTCTAGATGTCAGATAAGGTTCTTACTATTAAAGTAGATCTAGTAACTGTTCTAGCTGTCAGATAAGGTTCTTACTATTAAAGTAGATCTAGTGACTGTTCTAGCTTTCAGATAAGGTTATTACTATGAAAGTAGATCTAGTAACTGTTCTAGCTGCCAGATAAGGTTCTTACTATTAAAGTAGATCTAGTAACTGTTCTAGATGTCAGATAAGGTTCTTACTATTAAAGTAGATCTAGTAACTGTTCTAGCTGTCAGATAAGGTTATTACTATGAAAGTAGATCTAGTGACTGTTCTAGATGTCAGATAAGGTTCTTACTATTAAAGTAGATCTAGTAACTGTTCTAGATGTCAGATAAGGTTCTTACTATTAAAGTAGATCTAGTGACTGTTCTAGCTTTCAGATAAGGTTATTACTATGAAAGTAGATCTAGTAACTGTTCTAGATGTCAGATAAGGTTCTTACTATTAAAGTAGATCTAGTAACTGTTCTAGATGTCAGATAAGGTTCTTACTATTAAAGTAGATCTAGTAACTGTTCTAGCTGTCAGATAAGGTTATTACTATGAAAGTAGATCTAGTAAATGTTCTAGCTGCCAGATAAGGTTCTTCCTATGAAAGTAGATCTAGTAACTATTCTAGTTGTCAGATAAGGTTCTTCCTATGAAAGTAGATCTAGTAAACTGTTCTAGCTGTCAGATAAGGTTCTTCTATTAAAGTAGATCTAGTAACTGTTCTAGCTTCAGATAAGGTTTTTTCTATGAAAGTAGATCTAGTAACTGTTCTAGCTGCCAGATAAGGTTCTTTCTATGAAAGTAGATCTAGTAACTGTTCTAGCTGTCAGATAAGGTTCTAGATATGAAAGTAGATCTTAGTAACTGTTCTAGCTGCCAGATAAGGTTCTTCCTATGAAAGTAGATCTAGTAACTGTTCTAGCTGTCAGATAAGGTTCTTCCTATGAAAGTAGATCTAGTAACTGTTCTAGCTGCAGATAAGGTACTTCTATGAAAGTAGATCTAGTAACTGTTTAGCTGTCAGATAAGGTACTTCCTATGGAAGTAGATCTAGTAACTGTTCTAGCTGTCAGATAAGGTTCTTCCTATGAAAGTAGATCTAGTAACTGTTCTAGCTTAGATAAGGGTTGGGTACAGCTGTCGTGAGAGGTTGGAGAATAAACTTCACTCACAGAGTTACAATATTATATACAAACTTGTGTAATTAGTTTAGTGAATGAACACATTCGTGATGTTATAAGCAGGCTACTAAAATAATCAATATTTTACTGTTAAAAATGATCGCGTTCGTTGGATATCATATATATTAAACTACTTTATTTTAATATAACTTTAATCTCAATAATATAATATAGATTGCTTTAATGTAATAAAAGACAATAGCCTTAACTTGAACATTATTATTATATTTTGTTTTTATTTAATGTCATGAAAAAGTATATTTTATTTTATTTAAATATAATATTGGTTGACATTTAATAGATGGTGTTGCAGACCTCCTGAATCCCCCCTTTCCCCTGCTCTTTTGGGTGATTGGTTCACGAAAGCAATTTCTGATAAATCTATTTAGGACCTTTGAAACAAAAGCTAATTATGCCTTTCGGTGAAAAGCGATCTAAATGCACGAGACAAATACACACGTGGGAAATGAGGTACAGTGACCTGAATACTCACTACTACTACTACTATCGTGTAGATCCTCTTCCGCCTGCACCCATTTCTGAAGTAAGGGGAGAGGGTGAAAGGGAGTGCGTCCTTTTATTCCAAAATAAACATCGTGTTACTACCCGACCATACCCCGTGGGCAAATCTGTCAGAAGGGCTTACTGGTTTGGGTTTGAGTAAATGATAAAGAGTTGGTGGGTTCAATATAAGTCGTTCATTGATAAATTAGAAATAGATTAACTATAAATGACAGAGTGTAATGTTGGTTGAACAAGTTTATATCTATAGATATTTTAGAAAGGTCCCACAGTTGCTAACATTCCAACAGCTCGCTTGTTGACCCAGCCTAGATGTTATAAACTCACTATGGTGCGTACCGTGCTGACTATACCTTGTCTAGAGGATTACCACACTTTGAGAATATCGGGGCGTCCGTTCCACCTCGTTCAGTGCTTCCAGCCCCGGGGATATTTTCACAGACCGACTGTCGGTCAGACAGTGGCAGGCTACAAGGTACTAGAGGACCCATGGCTCTTAGTCCACTATGGTAAAACTCGGGGCTTATATCCCAAATACTCTCTGTTCCCCCAATAAGTCTGCCTTGGCTACTAATAGTTTATCTGCAATCAGGCACAGCATCATCTAGAACAATAACAAACCAGTGTGGTTGCACGGGACTGCTTTATGTCACTGCTGACACTAGCGGGTCTGATGACGTCAATACACATCTGCCCGTTACTTCATTAGATACGTTTAGCTTAGTTTTATACACTTGGTTATATCTGTCATGAACATAGCGGACTTTGAACAGGACTTTTTCTATTCAACTATCAAGTCCGTTGTGGTCATGACATTTATTGAGAACTGTTGATATCACCAAGTGTAGAAAGCTAAACGTATCTAATGAAGGTGTGTTTTATTTGTTTTGACAGAAAGAGTAAAGACTTTAAACCACGTTCCCTTCCATCGCACTTTAAGCTCCTCTTCATTGGAAGATTAAAATAGAACTAGTTGCCAGAAGTACAAGCAAGATGTCCATCGCACTCGTCGTCCTGTTCACCATTCATTGTTTCTTCCTCCCTCCAACGTAGTCATGCCCTTTTTTTAGTGGTCTGAGCTATATTATATTATTGTTTATATTTCTTTTAAATATATCTAAGCTCTTTATTATTGTGTTCCTAATGCGAATGTCCGCTGTTCGTGCCTAGGAACACACTAACACCGACATAACGTTCCCCCTTGACGGAAAGGAGGCTGACGAGATGATCTCATTACGCTAGGGACGTCCCGTCTGCTTCAAGCGGGTCTGAAGCACAGAGGACCACTTCAATGCAAGTCCTGGCAGCCATTCAACCAAACACCTGACACGTGCAATCCACGTGGCCTGGATGCTAATGTAGGGATTAATCCACGCGGCTCTGATGGAGTAATAAATGGAGCACTTGAATCAACTGACGGTACATGCGTGAGGAACCATCTCTAGTAGGTGCAGGGGTAGGTAAGGTTGCCCTACCGAGAATCTCGGCTGAAGGAAACTATCGAGATTAGCGATATCTGTGCACATGATAATGCGGTCCCAGATGTTTTGCAACAGAGTGTACATCGGTCCGAGCCCTTGTGAAGCCGAGAGGGCACAACATCAGACAATCAAACACCCGACACTAGCACCTAAACCAATAAGTTTCTCTGAAAGTGATCACTCAATACTCGCCTCCCTTTGGATGAAAAAAAAAAAAATCACCGGGTTCATTTTACTCTTTTTTTTTCTTTAAAAAAAATTAGAAACACGCGCACCACGCACTTTACCCTCTCCTACCACCCCCTCTTCCTTCCTACATCCACTTGAACAAATTTGTTCTCATCCTCCCCCGGTATCGTATTGCAATGCAACCACATACAGAGGCAACCGCCAGTCGAACCGAGGGCAGCCAACCGATTCAACAGGGAGGGGTTTTTTCGGGACACGGGGGTGGGGGGTGCTATTGTGGAAATGGGGTAGGAGGGCCGCGAGCCCATCTTCCATCTGTTATCGAGAGTGAATGGGGGAGGGGGTTGAACTAGAAGAGAGTACTTCACCGTGATTAGATTGATTGGAACAGCGTTCCTGATGAGTCTTCGACTACCCCCCCCCTTCTTCCCCTTGCTGCTACTTCACTATTACAGTCCGTGGGTCGTCTGCCTGCCCACCGACCCCTTCACACCCCCTAACCACCCCACAGTCTTCTATCCAGTACCAAGACACTTTGTTGAAATGCTGGGGGAAAATAAAAAAGAGAGAGAGCTCGTCTTTCTTTCTTTCTTTTAAGTAGAAAGGGTTAGTTTTTCCCGTTACCTTTCTTCAGCGTTTCATTAGGATAGTTATATCTATGTTACTATATTTACAAGATATTCCTGAGCACGGACCGAGGCCTGATTAGGCTTATTAACTTGAACTATCACTAGGAAGCGAAGGTCACGTGTTAAGGTACTCGTGTGCTTTCAGAGCTGGCCTGTGATGGCTCTCTTGACCAGCACTACAATAAACGACTATCAGATCTATTATTATTATTATTATTATTATTATTATTATTATTATTAGTTTATTACTGTACCAACACTGGCTTTTGGTGACAAAATTATCTAACCTTAGGGAGCAAAATATAATAAAAATATTATTGGAATTTAAATTTTATAATTCTACAAAAATTAAAAAAAGGTCAATTTAGTTAAATTTCAAGAACATTTCAGTTTGAGGTCAAATTAAGTTGTTTGAGAATGTATATATATATATATATATATATATATATATAATATATATATATATATATATATATATATATATATATATACACACACACACGAGTATAAACTTCTTCAGACAAATAAGGTGGTAACAGGATGAACAGATACATTAGATTAGGCCTGACCGGGAATTGAACCAGATCACTCTAGTCTAGTCCTCGGACCATTGAACCACTTTGTGAGTGACAGAGTGAGGGAGTGAGTGACTGACAGAGTGAGTGAGTGAGTGACATAGTGAGTGAGACGGTCGCTATTATATCCGAGCGTCTCCAATGATTGTATCGGCCGCTTCATTGTTTGTCGAGTACATTGGATGAGAGAAGTAAGAGCTTTCTCCCGACCCTCTGGGGGAGGGGACTATCCAGGGGGAGGGGGAGGGTGAAATGTCGTGAGGGGGGCAGAGGGGAGCATTCGGTGAAGCGCAACATGTCACAGTGGGTAGGGGGACACCAAGAGTTAGCTCATCAAATAAACACACACCAGATTTACCAGTCGATATGTCCGTAGTACATTTCATCTTAATACTGCCAGCCACCAGCAATACTCTCTATTACTACCAACAAGACTTGTAACGTTTAAAAGAGCTATCCTTATATATTAATGTCTGCATGCCACCATTAGGGTGACATTTAATATAACGATTGAATTGGGCCCAAGTTTGCTGTTCTCTATAATTAATTAAAAAGGGATAATGTCTTATTTTATAAATTAAAAGTTCTGATGTTTTATAGTTATTTATTTTAAGTAGCTAAATAGTTTTTTGCTAGATATTTCACACGTTGTAGAATTTAATAAAAACCCGACTATTACTTTATATGCATGATAATTCCCGACACGTAAGATTTAGAACACAGATTAAGATGTCATAGACTCTACCTACACGGCTCCTCGTCAAGAAGGAAAGTGAAGAGATGACTACCCTGAAGGGGGTATATCAAGCGTAATTTCCTTCTCGAAGCTTCCAAAAAGAAAAAATATATGGTCATCCAGGTGCGTTTCTGTTCACAAAACAGCGTTGTCTTTTTAAACAGAGGCGTAGAAAGATGTCGCCATAACTTGCAACTTAACAACTTAACAACTTAACACAAATAAATCTTACTACCCGCTCTCATTTGAAATATCATAGGTTTGAATAAAGATGTGAATAATAAATTATTGAGATGTATAATTCCATAACATTACAGACTTCGAGTAGAGTCCAATAATCAATACCAACCACGTGTATTGAGTCATTTTAACAAACGTTTGGTTTTACACCCTCCTTCCAGGAGAATACTAATACATTTCCGCTAAGAGTCTTATCACCTTATTTGGTTTAAGGATTTGTAAATTTTTACAACTGTGTCCAAGGTTTTATTTTAAAATATATATAGTATTTTAATAGACCCTTCTTATGGCTGGAATCAATATTTGGGATACCACTCAGATACGCTGGTAGGCTGGATCTCAACGTTGGGCATCTTAAAAAGGGTTTCTCACCCTCCTTCCAGACGAATATTGGGGCATTTCACCTTATGGCCATCGCTCCTCAAGAGAGTATTTATACGCCCCATATGTACAACGTTTAAAAAAAATTCCAAATGAGGTTCGAACCCAAGCCTTTCAGAGGTGTTAGGGTACAGTGTGAACAGGTAGTAAGACGTGATGTTTAAAAACATGGGATCTTTTACGCATTTATTATAAATTAAAAAAAAAAAATATTTTTAATTAATTATTATTATATTAGCACCGCGTCTTACTACCCGTTCGGGTTATACGCACTTATGCTAATGTGTAATGGTAGGTGATTGTGAGATGAAATGAAGGACCTACAGTTTAACGTGGAATCCGAACCACGGTGGAGGCCTGGCATTCCCCACATTCACAAGATGTCTTGTCAGAGGTGAAGGAAGGTAAAATTTTTTTACAATAAACCTTAAATATATTTGTACAGGCATTTTAATGTTACAAGTAAAAAGTTGGTTAAAACACGCGTCCATGGAAATGTGATTGTCTCTATGTGTCAATTATCTGGGATCCCACCGTACTCAGTAAGTCCCAGGAGCTGATAAATAGAAGTAAACTAGACGATGAGGATGAGGCTGCCAGCGAATAATTCATACCTGCGGATCACCCAGAAAAAAACAGCAATTGTTTATGAAACAGGGTAGATACAGCAGGGGTGGCGTGGTTAGAACACGTGATATCCTGTCACTCACGACGCGCAGGCGTAGTTAATAATTGAAGCGTCGGTCCCGATAGCGTCGGCCGAGTAAGGAGGACGTTCCTAGCTTTCCTTTGCTACTCTATAATTACTGGGAGATATTCACTCCTTCCCTCATTGTTGTGGGGGCGTCCCGACGCTCGTGATGAGATAAGGACGCCGTCACGCGAACAGCTATAGACGTCGCTGTGTTCTTCAGCCGGCGTATCAATGAATCATTCATAGCTTTAATACGGGTGAGAGTTGCTTTCTGCTCTAATTAAAAGAAGATAACGAGTTTGTGACGCGTTGAGAGATAAGGGCGAGGATTGATTAGTTGGTCAACTGATAACAGAAAGAACTATTGGTCCTTGTGTCTAGAGAGATAAGGGTGAGAGGATATGATTGTTGGTCAACTGATAACAGAAGAACTATTGGTCCTTGTGTCTAGAGATATAACGGGGACGATATTGGTTTGAACCATTACATCAATCACAAATGGACCATTACAGAAACCTTACCACTCTACTAGTCTGTATTAATATAATTACACATTAAAATACTTTTAATTAAAATAAGAGTTTAGTCTTCTAATTATTTCAATCAAAGCGAGGGAAACAATAACTCGGTTTTCTGGTCAGGTTTGGGGAGAATAGCCTGGTGGAGCCTCTAGCGCAACAGCTTGGAGAGAGGATGGAAAAACCACAATCACATATATTACTGTGTTTAGAAAAAAAACTCAATGCACCTTTTTGGGGTTCAAACCCAAACTGACCGACAGGGTCAAGAGGTTTAATTGTTGAGGGTCACTCTTAAGGGCGATCCCTGGTGCTAATAGCCCTCTTTGTCTTAAGGCGCCTTATTGAGGGAAATCTCAGAAGGCAAGAATTCTAATAATAGAGAGGGAAAAACCCAGAGAATCTGTGAGCGAGGACAGGAGCCAATGAAGGAGAGATTAGATTGAATAATAGGAAGAGGGGAAACTTAAGAGGGGAGGGGTTGAGTAGGAGAAAAACGAACAACAAAGCGGTGGGAAAAGTGGCGAATTGGAAGAAAAGGGGTGTTTTTTGTTTGGGAAGGGAAGTTGAGGGGAAGGGGGTAGTAGAAAGTGCGAGGAATGAAGATTAAGTAGCTCCGGTGCAGTAAATAGCAGCTGATTTGGTGTTGTTTTGGCAACATTAGCGCTCCTGGTGAGGGGGAGTGGCAACTTCCCAGATAAGAGAGGGATACGGGGCCTTTTGTCGGAACAGGGAACCAAGAGATGTGGAGGAGGTATACGTACTACCAGTAGCAGGAGTAGTAGTAATATTAGGAGCGCTCCACACAAAGAGATACTATCTTTAGTAGAGGGTGGGGGGAGTTAAATGGGGGGTTCTTAGCTTTATTGCTGGTGGAAAAAAAGGAAGGGGGGGGGGGCGCTTAGAAAAAGAAAGCGAAAGTTTGTGGTCATATTTTAATTTCCAAAGGATCTGAATAATATATTGTATATCGCTCCGTCCTGGGTTCGTTACTAGTTTAGTTATTTGTATTTTTTTAATTAAAAAAAAGCGTTTAAAATGACTGGGCTATTGGTACTTGTGACCTCCTGAACTCCAATGGCTTGGAGTAGCTATCAGGGTTTTTGAACACTTTGGAATTTCATACAGACGAAGGGATAGACAGATAGACAGATAGACAAAGATGCGGTGGATAAAAAAACATAATTTTTTTAAATTGAGGCACAGATTCATAGAGTAAAACCTCGTTTATCCTGAATGATTAGGACAGAATCTAGTGCGGTTTAGTGAAATTTCTGATTAATAGCTACAATAATTGAGGAGGGGGGGAATTTGGGGATACTTTGTGTTCACGTAATACCAAGGCCTACTGTAGTTTTACATTTACATGATGTCTTTTTAAAATACTGTAGTTATTTTTAGCTAAAGAAGAACACATTGTGTTGACCACAACTTGTAAATATCTCTCACGGTTCACTTTAAGTTTTCGAGTTTGTTATCAATAAAATATATTTCACTTGATTCAGATTATTTTGTTCCCTCTCATTTTCTATAAATCGGGTTTCAGATTATCCAGAATTTTGGGCCCCTGGGGTTTTAATACATTTACTACATTTAAAACGCAAAACGATTAGTTTCGACAATAATTCTCAGAGTTCTAAACAAGCGACCTTCATAATTTCCTTTTTTAAAATGAAAGCTTATTCTCTAAGCATATTATCAATTTTTACTATCTCGCTATCTTACAAGCAGAGAAAGTGTAGTGATCGTCAAAAAAAATTGAGCTCAAGATTTTGATAAATCTTGACGTTTCATGACCACCCAAATCCAAAAAAGTGGTCTTTGAATTTCCGTCTGTCTGTCTGACTGTACCTCCAACTAGAGCCTAAACTATTATACCGATCGGGTTAAAACTTGGTATCTAGGGTTTTCATAGGGTTGTTCTGAGGTGTTTTTGGAATTGGATATCTAACTCTAAAATTAAGGGTAATTTACTGAGGGGAAAAAAGAGAAAAAGTCGATTTTCTCAAAATCAGCTCTAACAATTTTGATTAAATTTCATTTCGAAACATTTATAAATATTCAAAACAAAATGGCTTCTCTCAATATTTTGGCAAAATGACTTTAAGAGCTCCGGTATAATGCGTAAATTATCTTTTTATATAATATCTCCTAAACTATTTGAGATATGAAATAACTTATCGTTACAAATATGTCTCTTTATAATATAAATATTTTATAAGAAGCATATTTTTATAAAACCAATAACTTTCAAGCTATACGTAAATAAACATATATATATATATATTTATATATTTATATATTAACTTTTCGAACACAAAAGGCAAAAGTATTGCGACCGCAAAAGAAAATTTAACCTGAAATGTTGATGGATGTCGACGTCTCAAGACCCCCCAAACTCTAAAAAGTGGTCTTTGCAATGACGTCTGTCTGTGTGTCTGTTTAAACTTAAAATTAAGAGCAGTTTAAGAAAGAGCGAAAAGAGAAAAAACATATTTTCTCAAAATAGACTAACGATTTTGATTAAAATTCGTATCTAGGTGTTGATTAAGATTATAAATAAACTGGCTATTTTAATTTTACCATGAAAATGAATTTTAGGGTACTTTACAGAAGCAGAAACTCCCAGATCTTTGTAATTATTTGAGATATTAAATAACTTATCATTGAAAAATTGTAGTACTATTAAAAATACAAAACTTTTATATGAAATATATTTCTATGAATCCAACAGTTTCTGAGATATTGGCTAATATATTAATTACATTTTGTGATCTTTAGTTGTAAAGATATACTACTTAAGTTTTAACGCAATAATTCTCCAATGCCACAGAGTAATTAAATATAAGTAGGTCTATAAAAGTTTATTTTGTTTTTCCTGAAACCTCTTAGGAGAAATGTTTGTACAACAATGATCTATATCAAGTTTATACTCAATAGTCAATATTTACATTTTTTATTGGTCAAAATTTATAAATGAAGAATTTAATAGCAATGCGATGGCATGAAGATGTGCAACAACAATAAAATGTCAAAAATTTTAACCGGAAGTTGAAATTTTAATACGAAGTGTTGATCCCTTTGGACCTAATATTGAATTTTTTTTATAGGTCCTAACATACAAATGAGGACATTAATTCTTTAAAAATAAGATTATAAAATTTAAAACCGGGACTAAAAAAAAGTTTTACACAAGTATAGTGCAATTTATGGTTGGGTTTGCTAGTCTATATTATTTCGTTTCACATATATTACGAGTTTTGAGTAAATATCTCCATTTTCAAACAATAGAGCGAGAAAGTCCGTGCGGATTTCCGTACCATTTATTTGTCTTAGGAGAAACGACAATTTCAAAGAACGACAGTGTATTTGAACAGCAGTTTCTCAAGTTCCACAAATCCTATTTTGGTTTTCTTTTTTTTAATAAAAGCATTTGCGTTGAGGATTATAATATAGCATTATATTAAAATTAATACATTTTCAGTAGCTAAACCTTAATACAAGAAACCTATTTCAACAGTTATTCTGTAGTTATTCACATTATATTTTGTTAAAGGCGAGCTTAAATCTCGAAGATGGTATATATTTTATAATTCTCTAAAGTACAGTTATAAATTCTAAAGACTTCAGCTGACATCTGTAAACTGACGTGTGATTCGTCAACTGGTCAGTTAGTTAAAAAGCAAACTATTGGTTAGAATCTTGAATTGAGTTTTTAAATATCCTTAAACTTTCTCTATACGTCATCTGTTAGCAAGCCATCTTGGGTAATAATATTATAGAATAAACGGTTTGATTTAAAATACCCACGTTGGTGGCCGCATTGTTCCAGGCGTCAGTCTCACAATAGACTGGACTGGAGACGACGGCTAGATCGGGGCTAGATTGAATGCATTTATTCCCAACATATCAAGTAAAAACACATTTTTTAAATTAGTTTCTCAGTATTTATTTCAACATTATCAATGGGATATGAGGAGGCCAACATAGAAGAAATGCACCCACGTTATAGAAGTGAAAATCACTGCGGAAATCCCAGCACCGGTTAAACCAACCGTAATTCACCCGGTCCAGGACTCGAAACACGCACCTTCCCCTAGAAGGTTCCATGAGCAGTGCGAGAGTCCAAGCGCCTTAGACCTCATGACCACAGCTGCGGGTGAGAGGGTAGGGGGGATTTATAATTCCCACATGTCCACAATTATTTTTTGTCGCATGTATAAATTTGTTAAGTTGGAATAATACCTCGTGATTTAAGTTGATTTACCGTCTAGTGTTGTTTTAGGTTAAGTTTGTTTTGTGTATTGAGGGAAGATATGGTATTCAGTTTAGTGAGTGCGTGCTCAATATTAATATATCTTTAGAAATATATTAAATATACGTTTTAGAGTGCTCATTTTTGTGCGGATAAAAGTTTGATTTGTAATTGGTTGAATGGATAAACAATTATATATTAATTAACATTACAAACCAAAGCTAGGAATAATGAGTTTAATATTGTTCCGGCTCCCATGGCTATATAATACATACAAGGATATTTAGTTTGTTTCACTGCACTAATGAGGAACTATCTCACTTGAAAATAGAAAACAACCCCGCGAATGAATCCCTTTTTGTATTATTATTATTATTAGCACCGCGTCTTACTACCCATTCGGGTTATACGCACTTACGCTAATGTGTAATGGTAGGGTGATTGTGAGATGAAATGAAGGACCTACAGTTTAACGTGGAATCCGAACCACGGTGGAGGCCTGGCATTCCTCACATTCACAAGTTGTTCCCTTTTTGTAATTGGGTTGTACGCAAACCCACAGACTGACCAGAAAATACACCTTCCACCCTAAAAATCAACGTTAGCCCACCCACACGGCAAGTAGTCCCTGCGGGGGTGTCGCTGTTCCACAAGTAGTGCGAGGTGGTGATTACGAAGAAATAGATCCCTCCCCTTTCTAGTCCTGAAGGTGTATCCTTCCGCCAACTGTATCTTTTTTTTTTCTTCCTCGACGAGACCGGGCGATGAAGTAGTAATAAGAGCAACTGGACACGGGGGACTGAGCCCCCTCCCCACGTCACAGCCCCCCTACTCGTGGAATTGTGTGGGAGGGGGGGGTGTAGGTTTCTAGGCGAGCAGATTGGAAGGAAAATTGGAGAAAATTGAGACCAAGTCTTTGGGGAATTAAAGGAAGAAGGAAGAAGATGATGAAAGAAAAGGGGTGCAAAAATAAAAGTGGTATGTGGGGGGAGGGGGGGGTCTCGAACGATCTTTCTCTCACGTCCATTGGGGTGAAAGCAAGGAGAAACTTCTTGTTACAGAAATTGTTTCGAGAAGTTTTTTTCCCACTTTCTCTCTCTCTCTCTCTCTCTCTCTCTCTCTCTCTCTAGCTTTTGCGTGTGTCGGTTATACTTATTTAGCTAATTTTTGACTTCTCTTTTTTTTATCAGATGTAAAATAATTTAGGAGGGGTTAAGGTGGAAGTTGTCATCAAATGTAACTATGTAAAGTTCTTTACTAGAGGTACAATACAATTAAATTATCTTCATGTTTGATATTTTTAACATTAAATTTAAAAGATTGTTATAGTGAGTACTAAACATTTAATAATAAAATTATAACCAATACAAAATTCTAAAACAAGTACAAATAAATAGTATCTAGCATAGTTGTGAAACGTGGTCTCTTACCCTGCACGACGAAAATAAATTTAGAATGTTCGAGAACAAGATGCTTAGGAAGATGTTTGGTCCCAAGAGGGATCATGATACTGGGGAGTGGAGGAGGTTACACAATGATCAGTTACATACACTGTTCTCATCGCATTACATTGTTAGGATAAGCAAGTCTCGTAGATTACGATGGGCAGGACATGCAGAGCGAATGGAACAATCTAGAACCGTGATCAGGATGTTGACTGGTAAACCCAATAGGAAGACCTAAACGAAGATGGAAGGTTAACATTAGAATGGAGCTGAACGAAATAGGGTGTAATGAGGTGGACTGGATAGAACTAGCTCAAGATAGGGTTATAGTGTGATGAGGTGGACTGGATATAACTAGCTCAAGATAGGGATATAGTGTAATGAGGTGGGCTGGATAGAACTAGCTCAAGATAGGGTTATAGTGTGATGAGGTGGACTGGATAGAACTAGCTCAAGATAGGGATAGGATGTAATGAGGTGGACTGGATAGAACTAGCTCAAGATAGGGCTAGTGTGTCATGAGGTGGGCTGGATAGAACTAGCTCAAGATAGAGATAGGGTGTAATGAGGTGGACTGGATATAACTAGCTCAAGATAGAGATAGCTACTTTTGTAAGAGCGGAAATACCATAAAGTATGTATGCAGCATAGATAAAGTTATTATAAAATATTATGTCCCTTTTGTTGTCATTTCACACTAGTTTATCTTAACCATGGCCATCACAAAAGAACATATCTGCCAGTTAGTAAAGTGACTAAACCTAATATCATATATCCATACGTCAAATAATGTTATTTGCAGCTGTCACTTTTTATAGGTATAATATTATCAATACTTATAAAATAACAATAATCACGTGTAAAGATGTTATGAATGCTGACCAAAAAGCGCTCAAATCTCCGCTCGTGCGATCAATTTACTAACTCTTCGAGTCTTATAATGGTCGCTAATGTTTGCCTTACTATTTAGTTTAAAAAATATTCATCTAAGTAAAAACATAATTATTGTATATTATATTATTATTTTTCAACAAATAATCGAGTTAGGGCTGATCTTATGACTACCGGATGGATATTGCTATCGGGAGGTTAAAGTTAGCTACCAGTTAAAGGTTTATTAACCTCTTTAATATTTTATGTGTATTATGAACTGAATTTTTCTGCTGGATAGCTATCTGAAGGATAAATATATTTGGATTCAGAAAATGCAAGGTTGGTACTGTTTTTACTGGTGCGCGCATGTGACCCTGCTGCTACCACTACAACCTGGCTAGTGGCTACAAGGCTCAACATTTGTTAAACAATGGCGGATAAACGAGTGGGAGGAGACAGATGGTGTCACGTGGGCGCAGAAGCTAAGATGTCTTGCAAGTACTAATTTTGGTGTCTGCCAAAATGTTGTCACCAGTTGGGTTCAAAGTTTACAAAATTCCATTTATTGTACTCACATTTTATAATTTGTTCTTTTATACGAGTAAATATAACTCTACAAATATCTTGTCAGTTTATATAAAGTGGAAATTAAATGTTCTAGCTTTATTTAGTTAAAGCCCGGGCCTGTGCTTACTAAACACGTGAACCAAGATTTTAACCTAAAAACCGATTGTGATTGGCGAAATCTCATGAAAAACGCATCACTATGGCTATGGCAACACCCATTTTAACTTTCAGATAAAAGTTATCTAGTACTTAAACCTCCCCATAAAAATGTGATGGATAAATACATTTTATTTGTCAGATAAATGCTATCTGACAGTAATAGGACGCACTTTTGACTTATTGACCAGATATAAATATTTATCTGCCAGATTAATATTTATCCAGGAGTTATAAGACCGGCCCTAATTTTCAAGACACACAATTAACTGGAACTAAAGTTTTAAACGCTATTTTACACTGCTTAGCTACTATAGCCTACACCTTTTTAAGGGATGATAAATTTCTTCAATTTCTCTGAGCTAGAAAATTATTTAAAACTAAAAGTTAAGACCCTGTTTAAATTTTGTAAATGAATGCCTAAATTAATATTGTACTTTATTAAGCCCAAATTGTATTTCTTTTAGATAAACTATTTACTACCAGTAACGGTGCGAACGCGGAAAAATACGTCAGTCTCAACACATCTGATTTACCAGTGACGGGAGGTTGGGAATCGAGTCTTGACAAATGTACTTTTTTATAATAAGTAATTTTCCACTCTCCCTTAACGTGAAAGCGTCTAAAATTCCACCTTTCTTATTCCTACCCCCTAAAAATATATTGGTATATCCCAAAAGGGTGGTAGAACACATACACACACGTTTTTAATAAAGTGGCTAGTTAAGATCAGGCAAAAAGTTTAAAGTCGTAACTGTACAAAGAATATATGATATAAATTAATATACGATTAACAAATCTTGTTTCGTATTCCAAACTGTTATTTTATAGATTTAATCCAGCAAAAAACCAGTTTCAACCATTAGCTCACCTCAATCCATTTATTTAATCATTATAACTAAAATATATTTTGACTCGTCTAACGATTGCTTTTGTCTGAGAGAGAGCATAGGGCCCACCATTAAGGATAGCATAGGGCCCACCACTAGAGAGAGCATAGGACCCACCACTAGAAAGAGCATAGGGCCCACCACTAAGGAGAGCATAGGGCCCACCACTCAAGAGAGCATAGGGCCCACCATTAAGGATAGCATAGGGCCCACCACTAGAGAGAGCATAGGACCCACCACTAGAAAGAGCATAGGACCCACCACTAGAGAGAGCATAGGGCCCACCACTAAGGATAGCATAGGGCCCACCACTCAAGAGAGCATAGGGCCCACCATTAAGGATAGCATAGGGCCCACCACTAGAGAGAGCATAGGACCCACCACTAGAAAGAGCATAGGACCCACCACTAGAGAGAGCATAGGGCCCACCACTAAGGAGAGCATAGGGCCCACCACTAAGGAGAGCATAGGGCCCACCACTCAAGAGAGCATAGGGCCCACCACTAGAGAGAGCATAGGGTCCACCACTAGAAAGAGCATAGGACCCACCACTAGAGAGATCATAGGGCCCACCATTAAGGAGAGCATAGGACCCACCAATAAGGAGAGCATAGGGCCCACCACTCAAGAGAGCATAGGGCCCACCATTAAGGAGAGCATAGGACCCACCACTAAGGAGAGCATAGGGCCCACCATTTAGGAGAGAATAGGGACCACCATTAAGGAGAGCATAGGGCCCACTACTCAAGAGAGCATAGGGCCCACCATTAAGGAGAGCATAGGGCCCACCACTCGAGAGAGCATAGGGTCCACCACTAAGGAGAGCATAGGACCCATCACTAGAGAGAGCATAGGGTCCACACTAGAGAGAGCATAGGGCCCACCATTAAGGAGAGCATAGGACCCACCACTAGAGAGAGCATAGGGTCCACCACTAGAGAGAGCATAGGGCCCACTACTCAAGAGAGCATAGGGCCCACCATTAAGGAGAGCATAGGGCCCACCACTAGAGAGAGCATAGGGCCCACTACTCAAGAGAGCATAGGGCCCACCATTAAGGAGAGCATAGGGCCCACCACTCGAGAGAGCATAGGGTCCACCACTAAGGAGAGCATAGGACCCATCACTAGAGAGAGCATAGGGCCCACCATTAAGGAGAGCATAGGACCCACCACTAGAGAGAGCATAGGGCCCACTACTAGAGAGAGCATAGGGTCCACCACTAGAGAGAGCATAGGGCCCACCATTAAGGAGAGCATAGGGTCCACCACTAAGGAGAGCATAGGGCCCACCACTCGAGAGAGCATAGGGTCCACCACTAAGGAGAGCATAGGACCCATCACTAGAGAGAGCATAGGGTCCACCACTAGAGAGAGCATAGGGCCCACCACTAGAGAGCATAGGGCCCACCACTAGAGAGAGCATAGGGCCCACCATTAAGGAGAGCATAGGACCCACCACTAAGGAGAGCATAGGGCCCACCACTCAAGAGAGCATAGGGCCCACCATTAAGGAGAGCATAGGACCCACCACTCAAGAGAGCATAGGGCCCACCATTAAGGAGAGCATAGGGCCCACCACTAGAGAGAGCATAGGGTCCACCATTAAGGAGAGCATAGGACCCACCACTAAGGATAGCATAGGGCCCAACTCTAAGGATAGCATAGGGCCCATCACTCAAGAGAGCATAGGGCCCACCACTAAGGAGAGCATAGCGCCCACCACTCAAGAGAGCATAGGGCCCACCTATAAAGAGAGCATCCAAAGCAGAATTCCACTCTCTTCTTTCTACCCCTTAAATTATGCAGCCGTGTCCGAGGTAGCTGTCGAAGGCCCCCCCTCTTTTTCCCTCCACAGGTAAGTTCAGTGTCGAGGGTTCTATTAACAGTGCATCACGTGAGGAAGGAGGGGTCTGCATCCCCCCTACCCGGGGGGGCGCAGTCCCCCTTTCCGCAGGGAGGGTATCAATATTTATTAGCGCGCTGACTGATGGCGAGGGGTGGACAGCGGGAAGGGGTTGGTGGGTTTTTTTTTCGGAAGAAGGCGACGCTCAGTGACGCCAACGTATTTTTATCCCAAGTGGACGAGGACGCCCCTAATTTTTAAGAAAAGCTCTGTTGAAAAAAAATATATCACCAAGTTTGAAATTCTTGAATTATCTATTATTTTCAGCGTTACATTTTGAGAAGAATAGAAAACCAACTTATCCTTAATACATAAACTGTTAGATTCAACAGAAAACCCCCACTTTTAGTTAAGACATAATATATACAGTCATTAAGAACAAACAGGAATATTATTTTTATTAAAAATATATTGAAAAATTAAACCTAGATACAGGGACCGAACAAGGGACCTTTGGCTTCCAACCTGGGTTCTATTCAAGCTGACAAATAATAATAATTATAATAATAATAGCTTATATTTTATCATAATCTACGATTGACACTCATCCGTTTCAAGTGTTAGTTGTTATTATTTTTATTTCAATGTACACTAACCCATATCGGTGGTTGAGGGGTCTAAGGCGTCACTCTTACAATATACTGGACCACAGAGGATGATAATATTGAGGTTCGATTCCCCGTCAAGGGTAGTAAGGCTAAGGGTAAGGCTAAGGGTAGTTTTTCTTAATTAGTTTTTCACTCTACCTCCACGCAAGCGCGGATACATTTCTTCTCAATTTTACCCTCATCATCCCTAATCCACCACATTAATTAAAATACGTGTAGTTTGGAAGGGGAATAAAATATAAATACTTGAATTAAACACGAGGGTAAAATTATGGATTGACGGGAATAACTGTTTTAGTTTAATTGTTGGGGAGGGTTGTGAGGAGGAGGTCCACAACAGAAAAGATGTATCACTTTCTATTAAGTTAAAAAACAACAGTGAAATGCGACGAAAATTATTCCAGTCGCGGAGGGTGGGAATAAAGGAATGGGAGGGTATTTGTTACGTCTAGAAACAACCCGCTCTTCCCACTATCAACTGATACAGGATATTTCTCAGAGCACTCGGGCGCCAGCCAATCGGATTCTCTCCCTCCTTCCTCCTACCCCTTCCTCAAACAATCCCTCTGAACCCTTGCTTTCAATAAAATATAAGACTCCTTCAAGTTTCTGAAATGTACTCTAGTTCTAAACGTCCTTAATCATCAAATACTGTGACATGCAGACCGTATTCTTGGTTATTTAATAGTTTTATTTAAGTGTAAATATTATTCAAATACGAGCACATGGAGGTTGGAAAGTTAGCCAAGAAAGACTTATTTCCTTAACGTTTAAATAAAATAAAACTGGCATCTGAACGTTCTACGTTCACAAGTTTATAATTTAATATAACGAATTGACATATATTTATTTACATTTCAAGTTCATTCGTGTTCTCTTAGAACTGTATTTATCGTAACTCCACAGACAGGTGATGTTTAACCTAAAACTAGATGAATGATCCAACAAATAATATACAATATTCTTTTTATTTATTTCATGTTCATCCTTATACATATACCCCCATTAATAATGAATTGTTTATTTATGTGTTTTATTGTTTCTGTCCAATCACAAGTCTACGTCATTTTGTTTCAAGTCGCTTATGACAGGAAAGTAAGCTTTGTGAGTTTGTTCTTAACATACCAATACCCAGTAGTCCGGAGATTGTAAGAGATTAGTGCATCTGAGCGATACATTTGTTTCGAGTAGAGCTGATATAACTCTTTATTTATTTAGTAAATGTGAGAATTTATAGGTAAAGTTAGTTTTAGTACTGTGTGTAAAATATATTTATTCACAATACAATACAATTTTCAAGGGAATTATCTGACAGCTAGAACAGTTACTAGTTCTACTTTCATAGGAAGAACCTTATCTGACAACTATAACAGTTACTAGATCTACTTTCATAGGAAGAACCTTATCTGACAGCTAGAACAGTTACTAGATCTACTTTCATGGGAAGAACCTTATCTGACAACTAGAACAGTTACTAGTTCTACTTTCATAGGAAGAACCTTATCTGACAACTATAACAGTTACTAGATCTACTTTCATAGGAAGAACCTTATCTGACAACTATAACAGTTACTAGATCTACTTTCATAGGAAGAACCTTATCTGACAACTAGAACAGTTACTAGTTCTACTTTCATAGGAAGAACCTTATCTGACAGCTAGAACAGTTACTAGTTCTACTTTCATAGGAAGAACCTTATCTGACAGCTATAAGACATGTTTGTAATTTATAAAATACTCTTTCTATGAATATCTAACACTACCTTTGATGTTATAAAGCTATAATATAAAGGAACTATGCCAAAATTTACCTGGAAGTATTTAGGGCTGTCAAATTTAAGGTAAAACCTCTCATTATCCTGACATCATCAACTCCACATTAGACAAGACTGCACGTGATGCCTTTGTCCACGTGATCATCGATATTGAAATAAAAATAAAATTTATATATTTATCAGTGTCGTGTCGTGGAGTGTTACCAGTATGCAGAGCTTGTTTAAACTATACCTGTAATATGTTCTCTTTGCCCCCATTTGACCAATCATACATAGACATACCTCACATGGGAATGTTGATACCTGACCAATGAGAACAATTCCCAGGTACAGTTTTCACCAGCTCCACTTTACCCCGGAAAAATGCCACGCCACGCTACTCTTAGAGATTTATATATATAATGTTATCATCAATGTATTCATTTGGTCTCTCTTGGTAGTAGAATTGTAAATTCTCTTCAAGATTTTATCCTCACAGCTTTTCTCTGTAATCCCGAAGAAAAACCAAGATATAAAACCTACATTCTGTATATATACACGCATTTGATCGCCTCGTCAGCGAGCATAGAGTGTATAGATAATAATGAAAATAACACGAGTGTCAAGCAGCGGCTCAGATTCGTACGAAAAGAGTGGAAAGAGAGAAGGATGGGAAAGTTATTTTTTATTCCATTTTTGTGTTGTCTCGTCCCCCGACCCCCCCAGGTGGAGTAAATGAACCTAGACGTGAATCTATGTACCGTTCTCTCCCCCCCTCCGCTGGTATTTATTGCTCATGAATGATAGCAAATGAACTCTCATTTCGTCTTTCAGTGTGTACGCGTCGGTGACGTCAATTCATCTCTCTCTCTCTTTCTCTCTCTCACAAGCAAGACAATATCAAGTCTGTCTGTCTGTCTCCATTTCTCTGAAAAGTTCATTTGGTTTAGAGATTGGTTGAATATATTTATTTTATTCTGAAATTTGAAAAATAACACCTTGACATGGGAATCAAACCTGGAACTTTTGGCTTAGTACGCCAATGCTATAACCACTGAGCTATCCAGGATTTGTTTCCTGCTCAGGGTCATTCTTCACTCATATTTTAAGGCAGAGTCTATGATGGACGTGTGGAAATCGTCGGCTTCAAATGTGTGATTTTTATTAAGTTCACGAGCTATCAGTGGCTGCGTTATCTGATAGATAGATCTTAATAAAATCACTCATTTGTAGCGGACGATTTCCGCACGTCCATCATAGACTCTGCCTTAAAATATGAGTGAAGAGTGACCCTGGGCAGGGGACAAATCCTGGATAGCTCAGTGGTAGAGCATTGGTGTACTAAGCCAAAAGTTCCAGGTTTGATTCCCATGTCAAGGTGTTATTTTTTAAATTTCAGAATATGATATTTAGATGGAGTAATCCTCACTAAAAAGCACAGATAATATCTTTGGCTATTTGATTCATATTTATTCTATCTTCTAGATGATTTGTATATCTGTTCAGGTGTTAAGCACATACGATAATTACTCTAGTGTAGGAGGTAATGAGGAAGGGACAGTTTCTTAGGTCTTCTTACCACACTTGTTTGGAAGGAGAGTGGAAAACCATTTAAGAAAAATCACCCAAAGTAAATCCAACCGGGATTCGTAACCCGATCTCCCCGTCATCAGCAGGCTAGTTTAATAGGAGAATGATGCCTTAGACCATTCAGCCACAAACGATAGTATCAACGCACGTTCTCTAAACCGACTTAATTTTAAACCGTAATGTTGTCTCTCTACTGGAGTAGCTTAGAGCAACTTTTGCGTTGCACAATGTCGTAAGATGTTTCGCATTCTAAAATTACTTTGTAAACTTCAATCAACAAACTGTCGGCACTGGAAGAACGTTGTGTCAACATGTTGATGAAGAAGATGTTTTTCTTAGCAATGCGCCTTACCACCCGTTCAGGCTATACGGTTATGCTAATGGTTAAAGGGATTGGGTAGGCTGTATTTATAGGAAGTGTACTAATGTTTGCGTGAAGGTAGAGTAAAAAACCATTTCGGAAAAATCGTCTAAAAACACACGACAGAGACTCGAACATTGATCTCTCCGTCTTCATCCGTCTAGTCTACTGCGAGAGTAGTGCCTTAGACCACACGGCCACCGAAGCGGGTGAAGAAGATGTTTTATTGACGGCTCTGCCCTTATATTTCATATCTTTGATTAAAAAAAAAAAAAAACACTTATGTTTGTTACTATCAATTAATTGAATGCAATTCTATGAACTAAATTAAAACGCTATGCCGATAGATTAATTATTAGTGCGAACTTTTTAACTGCATCGTGTAGCACGCAATATCAACAGAAAGAAACATAAGAAACATTATTGTGCGCGCCTGAATGATGTTTCGTATTTAGTTTGTATCTTTACCGCTTCTCGCTGAAACTTTCAACAAATACCGATATGTATTTCTTAAATCAACAAATTACAGCTTTGACCACGTTGCTGTTGCTGTTGCTGTAAGTTGCTCTGTGTTTATCCGGTGGAGACGTCGCTTAAACCTTAATCTCTGGACTCGACCCCAGAACCAGGATTTGCAGAATATGGGGTTAAATGGATAAACATTTGGGCAATTAAATATTCAAAGCCTTTTAGAAAATACAAACCTTCTTGCGGTAAGCAATGGTGACATTTTACTGAATCATTATGGTTTTATAATTATTGATAATAGATTTAAAACTTAACAACTGTAGGTCTCATGACTTGACGTATGAACACGTCAAAGTATATCTAATAACTTTTCTGTCAGATAAGGTTCTTCCTATGAAAGTAGATCTAATACCTGTTCTATCTGTAAAATAAGGTTCTTCCCATGAAGGCTGGGTTCTACATGTGACCACACGTCCACACACAATCACTAGGTCACATGTATTAGTTCGTATGAAGCGCTGTCGGCGGTTGTTAAGGTAAGTTAGGGCTAAGGAAACGGACATGTTCTCTCCTTCCTATCCCCCCAAACCCTTGAACCACCCTGGCTATGATCGGCTGACGCTAATTAATATCACATAAAGATCCCTTCCCCACTACCGCCAGATTAAACCGATACCTGCCCCTGCCAGACCGCAAAACGCCCGACCATCGACTCAATCACCGTCATTCAATTTCTGACGTCGTTTGCCCCCTCCCCCTCAGTGGGCAGATATTGCGCCCCATTTCCTCCCTCTAATTACTTCTCAATCCCAGGCCCACCGTATCATCCTACTCCCCCCCGTTTAGCAGCATCAGGAGGGATGAGGGGGTAAAGAATGCTACCCCCCTTAAAGACGGTGTTTTAATAAACTACAATTGAGGATATAACTTTGTAGTTTTCAAAAAAATAATTGTTTTTGGTATAACTAAAGAAACTATTGCTCCAGTAGAACTTTCTTTCCTTGATGATATCAACATTTGTTGAACATTGTAGACTTTCAAGAGAACACTTTGAAGCAAACCAACAAGTATTGCCTGTTAACTTTAGCAGGATGTATTGAAGTGTCACTTTCTAAAATAAGGGTACAATACATATTTTTTTTACTTTCTATCGACACCTCGTAGAGAAAGTATTGTGATCGTAAAGAAACATCGAGCTCAAGAGTTTGATAAAGGTAGAAGTTTCATGACACCCTGAAACAAAAAAAAAGGTGTTTTCGTAATGCTGTCTGTCTGTACCTCGGGCTAGAGCCTAAACTATTCTACTGATTGGGCTAGAGCTTGGTATCTAGGGTATCCACAGGGTCCCCCGGGGTGGTTTTTGAAATTAGACATCTAACCATAAGTTTAAGGGCTGTTTACTGAAGGGCAAAATGATAAAAAAAAGAGATTTTCTCGAAATTCACTCTAACGATTTTGAATAAATTTTATATCTAGACACAGTTTGTCATTATAAACAAGATATAAACTCTCATTTTCTCATGAAAATTACTTTGGAGGTAATTTAAATGAGGGAAATTTATCAATTTTAATAATATCTCCACAACTATTTGAGATATGAAATAACTTTTCTTTATAAAGTTGTAGTTCTATTAAAGATAAAAATCTTGCATTTGAGATATATTTTCATACAAATAATAATTTCTGAGCTATAAGCAAATATATGTACTTTTAATTCAGGTCTTTGAGAATGATTTTGATTTTAACGCTCTTTGGTGGACAAAGATGTTTCTCTTTTCTCAATTTTTCTGTAACGGAGTTCCTAGTTCCTAATGACGTAGATTAAGTAACAGTCTTTATTATTTTTCATATTTAGTGTAATGTTTCTACAACAATGTACACACCAATTATTTCGTTTAACAAATATTACGAGTTTTTAGTAAATGTCTATTTTAATTAAAAGAACTAGAGAATGTTTGTGCGTTGCACCGTTTCAATTATTTTTAGTATTTACGATTTTTAAAAAAGAACCAGACAGTTTGTAAAAAAGTCTCCTCAAATCGAAATGCAGATTTTTTTTAAGTGATAGTAAAAGTGACCTTGGTCGATCACTTTCTAAGAGGGAAGATCCTCCAAGAGGACGTTGTGAGGACACATCACACAGACTGGACGTTGTGAGAATACATCACACAGACCGGACGTTGTGAGAAAATCATCACACAGACCGGACGTTGTGAGGACACAACACACAGACTGGACGTTGTGAGAATACATCACACAGACTGGACGTTGTGAGAATACCATCACACAGACTGGACGTTGTGAGGACACATCACACAGACCGGACGTTGTGAGGACACATCACACAGACTGGACGTTGTGAGAATACCATCACACAGACTGGACGTTGTGAGGACACATCACACAGACCGGACGTTGTGAGGACACATCACACAGACTGGACGTTGTGAGAATACCATCACACAGACTGGACGTTGTGAGGACACATCACACAGACTGGACGTTATAAGAACACCATCACACAGACCGGACGTTGTAAGAACACCATCACACAGACCGGACGTTGTGAGAACACCATCACACAGACCGGACGTTGTGAGAACACCATCACACAGACCGGACGTTGTGAGAACATCATCACACAGACCGGATGCTGTAAGAACACCATCACACAGACCGGACGTTGTGAGAACATCATCACACAGACCGGACGTTGTAAGAACACCATCACACAGACCGGACGTTGTGAGAACACCATCACACAGACCGGACGTTGTGAGAAAATCATCACACAGACCGGACGTTGTAAGAACACCATCACACAGACCGGACGTTGTGAGAACATCATCACACAGACCGGACGTTGTAAGAACACCATCACACAGACCGGACGTTGTGAGAACACCATCACACAGACCGGACGTTGTGAGGACATCATCACACAGACCGGACGTTGTAAGAACACCATCACACAGACCGGACGTTGTGAGAACACCATCACACAGACCGGACGTTGTGAGAACACCATCACACAGACCGGACGTTGTGAGAACATCATCACACAGACCGGACGTTGTAAGAACATCATCACACAGACCGGACGTTGTGAGAACACCATCACACAGACCGGACGTTGTGAGAACATCATCACACAGACCGGACGTGTCTTATACACTACTTGCGCGGTAACCCAAACTAAACTTGCTTTATTAATAATAATTGTTCTATAGCCAGAAACAATGTGGAATTAATTAATCTTAAATATTAATTGGTGATGCATAATTTATGTATTATTTCATTTAAATTAAATGAGGTGTAATGATTGTTAGGGAATGTGAAATTACCTGTCGCCCGAACACAATAGATATATCGCCAAGATATAGCTGACACACGGGAATACAGGGTGATCAGGCCGGATACTACCTGGCCAGGATCCGAACTAAGGGCACTGGGATCCGACCACGTGACATATAATTTAAAATGAAGGTCAAACATTCTGATTAAATTAAGTAATACCCATGACATATATTTAACAACTATTGGTATCACTAATAACTATTATAGCTGTCAGATAAGGTTCTTCCTATGAAAATTGGACTGTAGAGGTCCTGTAAAATATCCAACTGGGTTAATATTTCATTCCATTATTCCGATATTGGTAGTAACGTTCTATTTAATGAAGGAATCCGTTCTAACGTAATCAAGTCGGGTTAAACAATACACCTTCAGTTCGACTTTTCAGTCGTTCGAATGTGGATCTATTTTTAATTGTTTTGTAAGTGATTGCCAGATGAGATTTAACCTGCAATAATTGAAATAACACACACGCACGCAATATTTCGGGAAATAATGGCGAGAGGGTAGGGGGAGTACAATACCGAAGAAATAAAAGCCCATTAGGGTTTTTGTCAGTCGCTCGGGTTTGAATGGCAAATGAAATTAACCTGTCAGACCGTGTGAATGTTTAGTGAGTAGAAAACTCCGGCGCGTCAACTGGCCAATAGACGTGGGTTGGACAAAAACAAAGCAAGATCAATCATCTATATGCGAGTTTGCGTCATCGCATGGGGAAAAAAAGTTATATGTTTTAGCAAATTACCCACATGTCGAGTACCCAGTATTACTACCCATACTGGCTAGCCACATGTCAAGCACCCAGTATTACTACCCAAACTGGCTAGCCACATGTCAAGCACCCAGTATTACTACCCAAACTGGCTAGCCACATGTCAAGCACCCAGTATTACTACCCAAAGTGGCTAGCCACATGTCAAGCACCCAGTATTACTACCCAAACTGGCTAGCCACATGTCAAGCACCCAGTATTACTACCCAAACTGGCTAGCCACATGTCAAGCACCCAGTATTACTACCCAAATGGCTAGCACATGTCAAGACCAGTATTACTACCCATACTGGCTAGCCACATGTCAAGCACCAGTATTACTACCAACTGGCTAGCCACATGTCAAACCCAGTATTACTACCCATACTGCTAGCCACATGTCAAGCACCAGTATTACTACCCAAACTGGCTAGCCACATGTCAACACCCAGTATTACTACCCATACTGGCTAGCCACATGTCAAGACCAGTATTACTACCCATACGGCTAGCCACATGTCAAGCACCCAGTATTACTACCCAAACTGGCTAGCACATGTCAAGCACCCAGTATTACTACCCAAACTGGCTAGCCACATGTCAAGCACCAGTATTACTACCCAACTGGCTAGCCCATGTCAAACCCAGTATTACTACCCAACTGGCTAGCCACATGTCAAGACCCAGTATTATACCCAATGGCTAGCCACATGTCAGACCAGTATTACTACCCAACTGGCTAGCCACATGTCAAGCACCCAGTTTACTACCCAAACTGGCTACCACATGTCAATACCCAGTATTATACCCAACTGGCTAGCCACATGTCAGACCCAGTATTACTACCCAACTGGCTAGCCACATGTCAAGCACCAGTTTATACCCAAACGGCTAGCACATGTCAAACCCAGTATTACTACCAACTGCTAGCACATGTCAAGACCCAGTTTACTACCCATACTGCTACCACATGTCAAGTACCAGTTTACTACCCAAACTGGCTACCACATGTCAAGTACCAGTTTACTACCCAACTGGCTAGCCACATGTCAAGTACCAGTATTACTACCCATACTGGCTAGCCACATGTCAAGTACCCAGTATTACTACCCATACTGGCTAGCACATGTCAAGTACCAGTATTACTACCCAACTGGCTAGCCACATGTCAAGTACCAGTATTACTACCAAACTGGCTAGCCACATGTCAAGACCAGTATTACTACCCATACTGGCTAGCCACATGTCAAGCACCAGTATTACTACCCATACTGGCTAGCCACATGTCAATACCCAGTATTACTACCCATACTGGCTAGCCACATGTCAAGCACCCAGTATTACTACCCAAACTGGCTAGCCACATGTCAATACCCAGTATTACTACCCATACTGGCTAGCCACATGTCAAGCACCCAGTATTAACTACCCATACTGGCTAGCCACATGTCAAGCACCCAGTATTACTACCCATACTGGCTAGCCACATGTCAAGCACCCAGTATTACTACCCAAACTGGCTAGCCACATGTCAAGCACCCAGTATTACTACCCAAACTGGCTAGCCACATGTCAAGCACCCAGTATTACTACCCAACTGGCTAGCCACATGTCAAGCACCCAGTATTACTACCCAAATGGCTAGCCACATGTCAAGCACCCAGTATTACTACCCAAACTGGCTAGCCACATGTCAAGCACCCAGTATTACTACCCAAACTGGCTAGCCACATGTCAAGACCCAGTATTACTACCCAAACTGGCTAGCCACATGTCAAGCACCCAGTATTACTACCCAAACTGGCTAGCCACATGTCAAGCACCAGTATTATACCCAAACTGGCTAGCCACATGTCAAGCACCCAGTATTACTACCCAAACTGGCTAGCCACATGTCAAGCACCCAGTATTACTACCCAACTGGCTAGCCACATGTCAAGACCCAGTATTACTACCCAACTGGCTAGCCACATGTCAAGTACCCAGTATTACTACCCAAACTGGCTAGCCACATGTCAAGTACCCAGTATTACTACCCAAACTGGCTAGCCACATGTCAAGTACCCAGTATTACTACCCATACTGGCTAGCCACATGTCAAGTACCCAGTATTACTACCCAAACTGGCTAGCCACATGTCAAGCACCAGTATTACTACCCAAACTGGCTAGCCACATGTCAAGCACCCAGTATTACTACCCAAACTGGCTAGCCACATGTCAAGTACCCAGTATTACTACCCATACTGGCTAGCCACATGTCAAGTACCCAGTATTACTACCATACTGGCTAGCCACATGTCAAGCACCCAGTATTACTACCCATACTGGCTAGCCACATGTCAATACCCGTATTACTACCCATACTGGCTAGCCACATGTCAAGCACCCAGTATTACTACCCAAACTGGCTAGCCACATGTCAAGTACCCAGTATTACTACCCATACTGGCTAGCCACATGTCAAGCACCCAGTATTACTACCCATACAGGCTAGCCACATGTCAAGACCCAGTATTACTACCCATACTGGCTAGCCACATGTCAAGCACCCAGTATTACTACCCAACTGGCTAGCCACATGTCAAGCACCCAGTATTACTACCCATACTGGCTAGCCACATGTCAAGCACCCAGTATTACTACCCAATACTGGCTAGCCACATGTCAAGCACCCAGTATTACTACCCAAACTGGCTAGCCACATGTCAAGACCCAGTATTACTACCCATAACTGGCTAGCCACATGTCAAGCACCCAGTATTACTACCCAAACTGGCTAGCCACATGTCAAGTACCCAGTATTACTACCCAAACTGGCTAGCCACATGTCAAGCACCCAGTATTACTACCCAAACTGGCTAGCCACATGTCAAGCACCCAGTATTACTACCCAAACTGGCTAGCCACATGTCAAGCACCCAGTATTACTACCCAAACTGGCTAGCCACATGTCAAGCACCCAGTATTACTACCCATACTGGCTAGCCACATGTCAAGCACCCAGTATTACTACCCAAACTGGCTAGCCACATGTCAAGTACCCAGTATTACTACCCAAACTGGCTAGCCACATGTCAAGACCCAGTATTACTACCCAAACTGGCTAGCCACATGTCAAGTACCCAGTATTACTACCCATACTGGCTAGCCACATGTCAAGTACCCAGTATTACTACCCAAACTGGCTAGCCACATGTCAAGCACCCAGTATTACTACCCAAACTGGCTAGCCACATGTCAAGCACCCAGTATTACTACCCAAACTGGCTAGCCACATGTCAAGTACCCAGTATTACTACCCATACTGGCTAGCCACATGTCAAGCACCCAGTATTACTACCCATACTGGCTAGCCACATGTCAAGCACCCAGTATTACTACCCATACTGGCTAGCCACATGTCAAGTACCCAGTATTACTACCCATACTGGCTAGCCACATGTCAAGTACCCAGTCTCAATACCCAAACTGGCTAGCCACATGTCAAGCACCCAGTATTACTACCCAAACTGGCTAGCCACATGTCAAGCACCCAGTATTACTACCCATACTGGCTAGCCACATGTCAAGTACCCAGTATTACTACCCAAACTGGCTAGCCACATGTCAAGTACCCAGTATTACTACCCAAACTGGCTAGCCACATGTCAAGTACCCAGTATTACTACCCAAACTGGCTAGCCACATGTCAAGTACCCAGTATTACTACCCATACTGGCTAGCCACATGTCAAGTACCCAGTATTACTACCCAAACTGGCTAGCCACATGTCAAGCACCCAGTATTACTACCCAAACTGGCTAGCCACATGTCAAGCACCCAGTATTACTACCCAAACTGGCTAGCCACATGTCAAGTACCCAGTATTACTACCCATACTGGCTAGCCACATGTCAAGCACACAGTCTTACTACCCATACTGGCTAGCCACATGTCAAGCACCCAGTATTACTACCCATACTGGCTAGCCACATGTCAAGCACCCAGTATTACTACCCATACTGGCTAGCCACATGTCAAGCACCCAGTATTACTACCCATACTGGCTAGCCACATGTCAAGCACCCAGTATTACTACCCAAACTGGCTAGCCACATGTCAAGCACCCAGTATTACTACCCAAACTGGCTAGCCACATGTCAAGTACCCAGTATTACTACCCATACTGGCTAGCCACATGTCAAGCACACAGTCTTACTACCCATACTGGCTAGCCACATGTCAAGCACCCAGTATTACTACCCATACTGGCTAGCCACATGTCAAGCACCCAGTATTACTACCCATACTGGCTAGCCACATGTCAAGCACCCTGTATTACTACCCATATTGGCTAGCCACATGTCAAGCACCCAGTATTACTACCCAAACTGGCTAGCCACATGTCAAGCACCCAGTATTACTACCCAAACTGGCTAGCCACATGTCAAGTACCCAGTATTACTACCCATACTGGCTAGCCACATGTCAAGCACACAGTCTTACTACCCATACTGGCTAGCCACATGTCAAGCACCCAGTATTACTACCCAAACTGGCTAGCCACATGTCAAGCACACAGTCTTACTACCCATACTGGCTAGCCACATGTCAAGCACCCAGTATTACTACCCAAACTGGCTAGCCACATGTCAAGTACCCAGTATTACTACCCATACTGGCTAGCCACATGTCAAGCACCCAGTATTACTACCCATACTGGCTAGCCACATGTCAAGCACCCAGTATTACTACCCATACTGGCTAGCCACATGTCAAGCACCCAGTATTACTACCCATACTGGCTAGCCACATGTCAAGCACCCAGTATTACTACCCATACTGGCTAGCCACATGTCAAGTACCCAGTATTACTACCCAAACTGGCTAGCCACATGTCAAGCACCCAGTATTACTACCCATACTGGCTAGCCACATGTCAAGCACCCAGTATTACTACCCATACTGGCTAGCCACATGTTAAGCACCCTGTCTTACTACCCACCCTTGAACCTCTCACCCCTCCCAAACTCCCCTTGATGTTTCCTCCCATCTCAAGACTAAATTTCAGCCCGATAAGGACTCAAACCCAAGTCTATCAGAAGGTTATATCCATTAGAGATGAGAAGGTGACCTGGCGGTCTAGGGGTAAGGTGTCAGACTTCTGTGCTGGGGTCCGGGGTTCAATCCTCGGTCCCGGCAAATATTTATCTGATTACCAAACCCTTCCTTCACCTCTGACAAGACGTGTATTAATCACAACTTGTGAATGTGTGGAATGCCAGGCCTCCACCGTGGTTCGGATCCCACGTTAAACTGTAGGTCCTCCATTTCATCTCACAACACCCTACCATTACACATTAGCTTAAGTGCGTATAGCCCGAACGGGTAGTAAGACGCGGTGCTAATAATAATAATAATAATAATAATAATAATAATAATAATAATAATAATAATAGGAGTGAGGGATTTTATTCGTCATGTTACAAACCGTCGACTATTAAGCTAATTAGTTCTTAGATCGTGATTGATTAGTAATTTATTGTTTCATACGAGCCAATGATTTTAGCGATGTCCCCCCTATGACTAGTTTTAACCAATATCAGCCCCCCCCCCCTCCCTGCCATTTATTCCATTCTCTGTGGCTGTTCGTAAAAGTGCACAAGATATTGTTCGTCTTGGAGTCGCCCGACAAAGGACCAAAGGACCAAAGGACCAAAGGACCTCCTCACCTGTTGCCCTATCATCAGCCACTAAAACCCATCTCCCTTCTCTTCCTGAATAATTCGGTCTAATCTGTGACCTGGATGACGTCAGAGGCTTGCTCGTCCCCCCCCCCCCCCACCTACTTGAATATCTCGTTCCCTGGTGAGTACATCTTAATTATGTATGTTAATTGGTTTGTATTAAGTGTGGAATGGGCCGAGGTGGGGAGGGGGGGTTCCCACTGATACGGCTGGGGACGATTTGGTGCTCCGAGAGTCTGATAGCTGAGAGACAATATCTGTCGGGGCAACACACACAGCAACTTAAGTACGAGTTGCTGGACGAGTATTCGGGGGATGCGCGGCTGGGAGGCTATGCTACTTACAGATTCTGTCGCTTGACCGCGCCACGGTCGTTCAGGGCCTAATGATCACGTGATGGAGCTCGGGATTAATAATGAGCAGAATTATTTAGAGCCCATCAATAGATGATGAAGCCTCGGCCGTGGTCGTAAGCGTGAAGGGGACTCCCTGAGTTAGACTGTTGTTTTATTTAGTGTTCCACGTCTTACAACCCTACACATAGGCCTATTCACTAATGGTGTGAAGGGGAAGGAGGGATTGCCTGGAGGGATGGTGGGAAATCACTTAGAAAAAACACCATCAGTAAACCCAAATCAGGTTCTAACCATGACCTTTCTATCACCAGCTCTACAGTTCCTTATGAGTCTGACGCCTTAGACCACGAGATTAATGAGGTGGGTGACTGATGTTGAATCTGAGCTAAATTTCCCAGGATTAGTAAATGGTGACTTGCGCTCTCCAAGGCTCTCTTCGCGCAAATTCGGGTTCCTCCTAGAAAGTCGATCTAGTGACTGTTATAGTTGTAAGATAAGATTCTTCCTATGTAAATTGTATTATTATTTGTTGTTATAATGGGGATAGTACTAGTACTAAGTTCAGTTTGGAAACAAGGTCAAAATGGCGACACTATCTCATGGATATTGATATCAATACAAGGGCTCAGTCTCTCAACTGTGATAACAAGGCCTGAGTCTCTCAACTGTGATAACAAGGGCTGAGTCTCACAACTGTGATAACAGGGCTGAGTCTCACAACTGTGATAACAGGGTTGCAGTAAAAGTCACCCTCACCCTCTAGCAATGACAGGGAGCGGGGGAAGAGTCTGCGGGGGTGAGGGTGATTGAGAGGGTGCGTATTGTGGTTCGTGAAAGCGCCGAGAGAGGATGTTGCGAGCAAATGGGCACAATCAGAACCATAAAACAAAAGAGGACGTGGTTTTCTCTCAACCCCAGACAAGAGGTATTTGTTAGGTTGCCTTTCGTGGAGCGTTAATCCGCCCCCCGCTAATGGCTAATATTAATCCTGCCACCCCCTCCCTAGACTCTTTCTACTGCACAAGCAGTCGTAATTTGTTCTCGCCTCGGTCGACAACAGCAAAAATAAAACGTTAGTGGAGGAGAGAAGAGCTTTATAAATAAACATCCTCTGATTCTGGTCCTTCGCAACAACTAGCCATCGGCACTGCTTTTAACCTCAAATAGTAAACATTAAATAGAATCCTGGAAATTACAAGAGTTACTAAAACCACCGTCATAAATCCATAGCCGCGTCGGTGGAAGAACGGTTCAAAGCAGGTGTAAACAAACACACCTAGACTCAAAGAGCTAAAGATGGTCAAATGTTCCGCGATCAACCCCCCCCCCTCTCTCCTCTCTACTGTTGATCCTAGTTTCCTCTATAGCTTACATTCCTTATATTCCTTAATAAGGGACTGTTGGGGACTTGATAAAAGGTAAGGCTTTGCAGTTTTTTATTGCAAAACATTTTGCCAAAATAAATTTAATATTTCTCCAATAATAATATAAGTGTCAAATTTCCTTCCCATGATAATAATAATAATAATAATAATAATAATAATAAGCTTCTGGGCTACATCATTCGTAGCCCAGTTTGTGGAAACTAAAGTACCGTTGTCCAGGGGACTCCCGACTGTATTATAGTACATCCTTTCCGTGGAGGCTCTTTACATATCCTGAAGAGATGAGGTGATGGTGAGTATGAGGGTGATGGTGAGTATGAGGGTGATGGTGAGTATGAGGGTGATAGTGAGTATGAGGGTGATGGTGAGTATGAGGATGATAGTGAGTATGAGGATGATAGTGAGTATGAGGATGATGGTGAGTATGAGGGTGATAGTGAGTATGAGGGTGATGGTGAGTAAGGGGACTGTTGAGGACTTGATAAAAAGGTAAGGTTTGCAGTTTTTTATTGAGAAACATTTTGCCAAATAAATGTTAGATATTCTCAATATATATATAGTGGTCAAATTTCTTCATGATAATAATAATATATAATAATGATATAATAATAATAAGTTATGGGCTAATCATTCGTAGCAGTATGTGGAAAGTAAAGTACCGTGTAGGGACTCGATGTAGTTATGAGGGAATACTTTCCGTGGAGGCTATTTAGATGTCACAGAGATGAGGTGATGGTGAGTATGAGGTGATGGTGAGTATGAGGTGATGGTGAGTATGAGAGTGTGGAACCAGTGAAAACACTTAAACCTAACTTGAGCCCAATTAACCAAACCCTGATGGCAGTTGGGTTAGCTCCCATTTAGGGAAAAATACCCAAGATACCACCAAGGAATCGAACCTGATACCCTTAAGCTCGTAGTCAGGTGCACTGACCACTACAACACGGGGCCTCTTCCTTAACCGAGTGATATCAACAGATGTTAAATATCTGTCATGAACATAGCAGAGATGATAAACTTTTTTAAATGAGCAGAAACGTTATTAGATTATTAGATTACAGGACATTTTGACAAATATTCAAGAGTTGTTGAGGTCACCATGTGAATAAACTTAAGTTCTATGTTTCTGATGGAGAAAACTTTATTAATTTTGACAGATAAAATATTTTAATTTAAAAAATGAAAAACCCTAACCTTTTTCGTGATTTAGGGGTCCCTCCTTATGATCAACTTTACTCAACAACAAAATGTTAAAAAATATATTTTTATTTTAAACAATTTGTTAAAGTTATATGATAACAAGACTGATAATGACCGATCAACATTATTTTGGTCTCACTCGAATATTATTTGAACGTACTGGATGTATCTGCGAGTTTCCGAAACTCTCATATCGACTTTTAATGAAGATGTAATTTATTAAGTCATCGATTAAAAGTGGCCGTGAAATTGATCTGTCGCCAAACCCTGGCCATGCGTCTCTCTCGCAATAGACCAGTTTACAGGGGACAGGAAGGTCGGGGTTTGGGTTCCAGTCGGGTGAACCGAAGATTAAGCATAATCAGGTATATTTCCTCTGAATTCTATCTCACTCATCCCCTAACAGAATATTACTTTAAAAATGCGATTATCCCGGCCGGGTAGTAAGACGTAGTGAGGTAAAAAAAATAACAATAATCAAGTGATTTATAGTCAAATGATTGACCCACTCCACTGTGAAGGCAAAACTAGGAGCGGAAAGGTATTTACGATCAACATTGATAATATTTTACTATATTTTTATTGTTATTTTAATGTTACTTGTAATGATAATATCTATCAAAGGTGAAAGCTGCAGTTTACATGACTTGGCGTATTAATACTTGACATTAGATCTACTAAACTATAGTTGTCAGATAAGGTTCTTCCTATGAAAGTAGATCTAGTAACTGTTCTAGCTGTCAGATAAGGTTCTTCCTATGAAAGTAGATCTAGTATTTGTTCTAGTTGTCAGATAAGGTTCTTCCTATGAAAGTAGATCTAGTAACTGTTCTGGTTGTCAGATAAGGTTCTTCCTATGAAAGTAGATCTAGTATTTGTTCTAGCTGTCAGATAAGGTTCTTCCTATGAAAGTAGATCTAGTAACTGTTCTGGTTGTCAGATAAGGTTCTTCCTATGAAAGTAGATCTAGTATTTGTTCTAGCTGTCAGATAAAGTTCTTCCTATGAAAGTAGATCTAGTAACTGTTCTAGTTGTCAGATAAGGTTCTTCCTATGAAAGTAGATCTAGTAACTGTTCTAGCTGTCAGATAAGGTTCTTCCTATGAAAGTAGATCTAGTAACTGTTCTAGCTGTCAGATAAGGTTCTTCCTATGAAAGTAGATCTAGTAACTGTTCTAGTTGTCATATAAGGTTCTTCCTATGAAAGTAGATCTAGTAACTGTTCTAGCTGTCAGATAAGGTTCTTCCTATGAAAGTAGATCTAGTAACTGTTCTAGTTGTCAGATAAGGTTCTTCCTATGAAAGTAGATCTAGTATTTGTTCTAGCTGTCAGATAAGGTTCTTCCTATGAAAGTAGATCTAGTAACTGTTCTGGTTGTCAGATAAGGTTCTTCCTATGAAAGTAGATCTAGTATTTGTTCTAGCTGTCAGATAAAGTTCTTCCTATGAAAGTAGATCTAGTAACTGTTCTAGTTGTCAGATAAGGTTCTTCCTATGAAAGTAGATCTAGTAACTGTTCTAGCTGTCAGATAAGGTTCTTCCTATGAAAGTAGATCTAGTAACTGTTCTAGCTGTCAGATAAGGTTCTTCCTATGAAAGTAGATCTAGTAACTGTTCTAGTTGTCATATAAGGTTCTTCCTATGAAAGTAGATCTAGTAACTGTTCTAGTTGTCATATAAGGTTCTTCCTATGAAAGTAGATCTAGTAACTGTTCTAGCTGTCAGATAAGGTTCTTCCTATGAAAGTAGATCCAGTAACTGTTCTAGCTGTCAGATAAGGTTCTTCCTATGAAAGTAGATCTAGTAACTGTTCTAGCTGTCAGATAAGGTTCTTCCTATGAAAGTAGATCTAGTAACTGTTCTAGCTGTCAGATAAGGTTCTTCCTATGAAAGTAGATCTAGTAACTGTTCTAGTTGTCATATAAGGTTCTTCCTATGAAAGTAGATCTCGTAACTGTTCTAGCTGTCAGATAAGGTTCTTCCTATGAAAGTAGATCTAGTAACTGTTCTAGTTGTCATATAAGGTTCTTCCTATGAAAGTAGATCTCGTAACTGTTCTAGCTGTCAGATAAGGTTCTTCCTATGAAAGTAGATCTAGTAACTGTTCTAGTTGTCAGATAAGGTTCTTCCTATGAAAGTAGATCTAGTAACTGTTCTAGCTGTCAGATAAGGTTCTTCCTATAAAAGTAGATCTAGTAACTGTTCTAGTTGTCAGATAAGGTTCTTCCTATAAAAATTGGACTGTAAGTAGAGGGTAGATCTCTAAATGAAAATATTCCCTCCTGTTTTCCAGGAAAACAATCAGTGGCGTCCTGAGATTGGTGAGGAGGGGGTGAAGGTGGCTATTGACTGTGATTAGCTCTCTAGACACGCACGCAAGTGAGGGTGTGTTTAAGGGGTGATCCGAACCACGGCGTGTCTTTCTGAGGGGCACTATGGTGGCTAATATCCCGACAAATGGGAGGAGACTGCGCGCAAACATCTCCCGCTGCGCCACAACGGGGGGTTTGGTTTCCGCGGGGGACAATAGAGGTTGTGTGTGGGGCGAATGAAAGGTTCTGGTTCCACATTGTCTTAGTAGATAGAGGCTTCTCCCTCTTGATCTGTGGCTTGATTTAACCGTGACGTGAGAAAAGACCAGTGTTTTTGCATTTTTTGGTCAAAATAAATAAAATATTCCCCCAGTAGGAACATAGAGATTTTAGCACCGCGTCTTACTACCCATCCGGGTAATACGTCTATGAACTAATACATTACTCCTTTTAGGGGTAGTTAGGGTTATAATAAGAAGTAGGTGTACCCGCATTTGAGTCAGTGATTGTTGTAGTGAGGAACATATCTCTGTAGTACAGGAAGTCTGACCCTCAGGGGTAGAGTCAGTGGTTGTTGTAGTGAGGAACATATCTATGTTTGACAGGTAGTCTGACCCTCAGGGTAGAGTCAGTGGTTGTTGTAGTGAGGAACATATCTATGTTTGACAGGTAGTCTGACCCTCAGGGGTAGAGTCAGCGATTGTTGTAGTGAGGAACATATCTCTGTTTGACGGTAAGTCTAACCCGCAGGGGTAGAGTCAGTGGTTGTTGTAGTGAGGAACATATCTCTGTTTGACAGGTAGTCTGACTCTCAGGGGTAGAGTCAGTGGTTGTTGTAGTGAGGAACATATCTCTGTTTGACAGGAAATCTGACTCTCAGGGGTAGAGTCAGTGATTGTTGTAGTGAGGAACATATCTCTGTTTGACGGTAAGTCTAACCCGCAGGGGTAGAGTCAGTGGTTGTTGTAGTGAGGAACATATCTCTGTTTGACAGGTAGTCTGACCCTCAGGGGTAGAGTCAGTGATTGTTGTAGTGAGGAACATATCTCTGTTTGACGGGTAGTCTGACTCTCAGGGGTAGAGTCAGCGATTGTTGTAGTGAGGAACATATCTCTGTTTGACGGTAAGTCTAACCCGCAGGGGTAGAGTCAGTGGTTGTTGTAGTGAGGAAATATCTCTGTTTGACAGGAAATCTGACTCTCAGGGGTAGAGTCAGTGATTGTTGTAGTGAGGAACATATCTCTGTTTGACGGTAAGTCTAACCCGCAGGGGTAGAGTCAGTGGTTGTTGTAGTGAGGAACATATCTCTGTTTGACAGGAAATCTGACTCTCAGGGGTAGAGTCAGTGATTGTTGTAGTGAGGAACATATTTCTGTTTGACGGTAAGTCTGACTCACAGGGGTAGAGTCAGTGATTGTTGTAGTGAGGAACATATCTCTGTTTGACGGGTAGTCTGACTCTCAGGGGTAGAGTCAGCGATTGTTGTAGTGAGGAACATATCTCTGTTTGACATGTAGTCCGACTCTCAGGGGTAGAGTCAGCGATTGTTGTAGTGAGGAACATATCTCTGTTTGACGGGTAGTCTGACTCTCAGGGGTAGAGTCAGTGATTGTTGTAGTGAGGAACATATTTCTGTTTGACAGGTAGTCTGACTCTCAGGGTAGAGTCAGTGATTTTGTTGTAGTGAGGAACATATCTCTGTTTGACGGGTAGTCTGACTCGCAGGGGTAGAGTCAGTGATTGTTGTAGTGAGGAACATATTTCTGTTTGACAGGTAGTCTGACTCGCAGGGGTAGAGTCAGTGATTGTTGTAGTGAGGAACATATCTCTGTTTGACGGTAAGTCTAACCCGCAGGGGTAGAGTCAGTGGTTGTTGTAGTGAGGAACATATCTCTGTTTGACAGGAAATCTGACTCTCAGGGGTAGAGTCAGTGATTGTTGTAGTGAGGAACATATCTCTGTTTGACGGTAAGTCTGACTCACAGGGGTAGAGTCAGTGATTGTTGTAGTGAGGAACATATCTCTGTTTGACAGGTAGTCTGACTCTCAGGGGTAGAGTCAGTGATTGTTGTAGTGAGGAACATATCTCTGTTTGACGGGTAGTCCGACTCTCAGGGGTAGAGTCAGCGATTGTTGTAGTGAGGAACATATTTATGTAGTACAGGAAGTCTGACTCACAGGGGTAGAGTCGGTGACTGTTGTAGTGAGGAACATATCTCTGTTTGACGGGAAGTCTGACTCTCAGGGGTAGAGTCAGTGATTGTTGTAGTGAGGAACATATCTCTGTTTGACAGGTAGTCTGACTCGCAGGGGTAGAGTCGGTGACTGTTGTAGTGAGGAACATATCTCTGTTTGACGGGTAGTCTGACTCTCAGGGGTAGAGTCAGTGGTTGTTGTAGTGAGGAACATATCTCTGTTTGACGGGAAGTCTGACTCTCAGGGGTAGAGTCAGTGATTGTTGTAGTGAGGAACATATCTCTGTTTGACAGGTAGTCTGACTCGCAGGGGTAGAGTCGGTGACTGTTGTAGTGAGGAACATATCTCTGTTTGACGGGAAGTCTGACTCTCAGGGGTAGAGTCAGTGGTTGTTGTAGTGAGGAACATATCTCTGTTTGACGGGAAGTCTGACTCTCAGGGGTAGTGTCAGTGGTTGTTGTAGTGAGGAACATATCTCTGTTTGACAGGTAGTCTGACTCGCAGGGGTAGAGTCAGTGATTGTTGTAGTGAGGAACATATCTCTGTTTGACGGGTAGTCTGACTCTCAGGGGTAGAGTCAGCGATTGTTGTAGTGAGGAACATATCTCTGTTTGACATGTAGTCCGACTCTCAGGGGTAGAGTCAGCGATTGTTGTAGTGAGGAACATATCTCTGTTTGACGGGTAGTCTGACTCTCAGGGGTAGAGTCAGTGATTGTTGTAGTGAGGAACATATTTCTGTTTGACAGGTAGTCTGACTCGCAGGGGTAGAGTCAGTGATTGTTGTAGTGAGGAACATATCTCTGTTTGACGGGTAGTCTGACTCGCAGGGGTAGAGTCAGTGATTGTTGTAGTGAGGAACATATTTATGTAGTACAGGAAGTCTGACTCACAGGGGTAGAGTCGGTGACTGTTGTAGTGAGGAACATATCTCTGTTTGACAGGTAGTCTGACTCGCAGGGGTAGAGTCAGTGGTTGTTGTAGTGAGGAACATATCTCTGTTTGACAGGTAGTCTGACTCGCAGGGGTAGAGTCAGTGATTGTTGTAGTGAGGAACATATTTATGTAGTACAGGAAGTCTGACTCACAGGGGTAGAGTCGGTGACTGTTGTAGTGAGGAACATATCTCTGTTTGACAGGTAGTCTGACTCGCAGGGGTAGAGTCAGTGGTTGTTGTAGTGAGGAACATATCTCTGTTTGACAGGTAGTCTGACTCGCAGGGGTAGAGTCACTGATTGTTGTAGTGAGGAACATATCTCTGTTTGACAGGTAGTCTGACTCGCAGGGGTAGAGTCAGTGGTTGTTGTAGTGAGGAACATATCTCTGTTTGACGGGTAGTCTGACTCGCAGGGGTAGAGTCAGTGGTTGTTGTAGTGAGGAACATATCTCTGTTTGACGGGTAGTCTGACTCGCAGGGGTAGAGTCAGTGGTTGTTGTAGTGAGGAACATATCTCTGTTTGACGGTAAGTCTAACCCGCAGGTGTAGAGTCAGTGGTTGTTGTAGTGAGGAACATATTTCTGTTTGACGGGAAGTCTGACTCTCAGGGGTAGAGTCAGTGATTGTTGTAGTGAGGAACATATCTCTGTTTGACGGGTAGTCTGACTCGCAGGGGTAGAGTCAGTGATTGTTGTAGTGAGGAACATATCTCTGTTTGACGGTAAGTCTAACCCGCAGGTGTAGAGTCAGTGGTTGTTGTAGTGAGGAACATATCTCTGTTTGACGGGAAGTCTGACTCTCAGGGGTAGAGTCAGTGATTGTTGTAGTGAGGAACATATCTCTGTTTGACGGGTAGTCTGACTCGCAGGGGTAGAGTCAGTGATTGTTGTAGTGAGGAACATATCTCTGTTTGACAGGTAGTCTGACTCGCAGGGGTAGAGTCGGTGACTGTTGTAGTGAGGAACATATCTCTGTTTGACGGGAAGTCTGACTCTCAGGGGTAGAGTCAGTGGTTGTTGTAGTGAGGAACATATCTCTGTTTGACGGGAAGTCTGACTCTCAGGGGTAGTGTCAGTGGTTGTTGTAGTGAGGAACATATCTCTGTTTGACAGGTAGTCTGACTCGCAGGGGTAGAGTCAGTGATTGTTGTAGTGAGGAACATATCTCTGTTTGACGGGTAGTCTGACTCTCAGGGGTAGAGTCAGCGATTGTTGTAGTGAGGAACATATCTCTGTTTGACATGTAGTCCGACTCTCAGGGGTAGAGTCAGCGATTGTTGTAGTGAGGAACATATCTCTGTTTGACGGGTAGTCTGACTCTCAGGGGTAGAGTCAGTGATTGTTGTAGTGAGGAACATATTTCTGTTTGACAGGTAGTCTGACTCGCAGGGGTAGAGTCAGTGATTGTTGTAGTGAGGAACATATCTCTGTTTGACGGGTAGTCTGACTCGCAGGGGTAGAGTCAGTGATTGTTGTAGTGAGGAACATATTTATGTAGTACAGGAAGTCTGACTCACAGGGGTAGAGTCGGTGACTGTTGTAGTGAGGAACATATCTCTGTTTGACAGGTAGTCTGACTCGCAGGGGTAGAGTCAGTGGTTGTTGTAGTGAGGAACATATCTCTGTTTGACAGGTAGTCTGACTCGCAGGGGTAGAGTCAGTGATTGTTGTAGTGAGGAACATATTTATGTAGTACAGGAAGTCTGACTCACAGGGGTAGAGTCGGTGACTGTTGTAGTGAGGAACATATCTCTGTTTGACAGGTAGTCTGACTCGCAGGGGTAGAGTCAGTGGTTGTTGTAGTGAGGAACATATCTCTGTTTGACAGGTAGTCTGACTCGCAGGGGTAGAGTCACTGATTGTTGTAGTGAGGAACATATCTCTGTTTGACAGGTAGTCTGACTCGCAGGGGTAGAGTCAGTGGTTGTTGTAGTGAGGAACATATCTCTGTTTGACGGGTAGTCTGACTCGCAGGGGTAGAGTCAGTGGTTGTTGTAGTGAGGAACATATCTCTGTTTGACGGGTAGTCTGACTCGCAGGGGTAGAGTCAGTGGTTGTTGTAGTGAGGAACATATCTCTGTTTGACGGTAAGTCTAACCCGCAGGTGTAGAGTCAGTGGTTGTTGTAGTGAGGAACATATTTCTGTTTGACGGGAAGTCTGACTCTCAGGGGTAGAGTCAGTGATTGTTGTAGTGAGGAACATATCTCTGTTTGACGGGTAGTCTGACTCGCAGGGGTAGAGTCAGTGATTGTTGTAGTGAGGAACATATCTCTGTTTGACGGTAAGTCTAACCCGCAGGTGTAGAGTCAGTGGTTGTTGTAGTGAGGAACATATCTCTGTTTGACGGGAAGTCTGACTCTCAGGGGTAGAGTCAGTGATTGTTGTAGTGAGGAACATATCTCTGTTTGACGGGTAGTCTGACTCGCAGGGGTAGAGTCAGTGATTGTTGTAGTGAGGAACATATCTCTGTTTGACGGTAAGTCTAACCCGCAGGGGTAGAGTCAGTGATTGTTGTAGTGAGGAACATATCTCTGTTTGACGGGAAGTCTGACCCGCAGGGGTAGAGTCGGTACAAGTGTGGTTGAGAGAGTGGTTCGCAAAGGGGTTAGTTGGAGGGGTCGGGGGGGTTCTCTCCAGGGACGCCATCTTGTCTCCGGTCTTCCCATCGCAAGCCATGAGCAGTACTTCCGGGCATGAGCCGTATAACAGTCAACAACACCCTTTACAACATTTCCTGAATCATCGGGCGAGCAGTTAGCACGTCTGTCCAGCCATTCTCTACCCTTCAGGGCAGGGCTAGATATTTTTGTTTTTAAAGAGTAAAGCAATTCCTTTGGAATATCGTCCTCAGTTTCTTATTAAACATATTTTCATAATCATTCAGAACAAATTAAAACATATATTGATAAAAAATTCAAATTCGAAAAATATTCCAAGGGGTAATCCGTAGTTTTAGGAAACGAACTTTTATTTAAACAGAAATTTGTTAAGTTCTTAAAATTTTACATTGAATAAAAGAAGATCAAGCAATATCTTCTAGTATTACCATATCATATTTAAATCATGTTTTCCTGTGAAGCCACGTTCTTTTCAGTACAGCACAGTACGTTAGTCTGTGAATATTTCGGATCCATCAAGACAATGCCGATGTTATAAAAAACAAGTGGGTGAGGTCTCTAAAAAAACAAGTGGGTGAGGTCTCTAAAAAACAAGTGGGTGAGGTCTCTAAAAAACAAGTGGGTGAGGTCTCTAAAAAACAAGTGGGTGAGGTCTCTAAAAAACAAGTGGGTGAGGTCTCTAAAAAACAAGTGGGTGAGGTCTCTAAAAAACAAGTGGGTGAGGTCTCTAAAAAACAAGTGGGTGAGGTCTCTAAAAACAAGTGGGTGAGGTCTCTAAAAAACAAGTGGGTGAGGTCTCTAAAAACAAGTGGGTGAGGTCTCTAAAAACAAGTGGGTGAGGTATTTAAAAACAAGTGGGTGAGGTCTCTAAAAACAAGTGGGTGAGGTCTCTAAAAACAAGTGGGTGAGGTATTTAAAAACAAGTGGGTGAGGTCTCTAAAAACAAGTGGGTGAAATCTCTAAAAACAAGTGGGTGAGGTCTCTAAAAACAGTGGGTGAGGTCTCTCTCTAAAAAACAAGTGGGTGAGGTCTCTAAACCCGTATTTGGTCGTATTTATTTACCTGGCCTCTTAGATTAAATATTATATGTTGACTGATTGATTGTTTGTAATATATTTATTCACCCTTATAAACCTGTCCCCTTAGTTTAAATAGTTTGACTGAACGTAGACAGTTCCTCGTGAAAAATTTGAGTTAATATTAATAATAATAATATTTCTGAATAGAATATATAAGAATCGTTACCGGTGGCCACGCGGATGAAGAAATCTGTAACGTATGGGAATATGAGTAGGTCAAGGTTTGAATTCGAGCTGGTGCTTTTTCTTGTTCACGTAGTTTCACACGAGAATGCAGGTGCACTTTCACCCCATTCTACCTCCCTCACTAGTGATAGTATGTTTATGATCCGTACAGGAGATAGTCATGTCTGCACTCGTAGCAGTCAGACTGTATATCGTCATCCAACCCCCACAATGGACGACCACTTTACTAGACGAACGAGCCAGTTAATACACCGGTAGCACGCGACTGTTTCGTGATCAATAATAATAAACTACCAATAAGAGGGGATAAATCAATCAGCGGATTCAATGATCTCCCCGTGTGACTAATCTTACACTTGAACAGCGCTTTATCTGATAGCACTTAGCGTAACTAGTGCCTCCACGAGATAACAATCACTTACACACTTAGTCTTCTCCTGTACGACTGTGTTTAACCGACAAGTAAAATAAACACTTATACACATTTAGACTACATGAGGGAATATGTGTGTTCATATGTGAGTGTGTGTTGATTAGTTTTAACCATCTTTTACTTTCTCTTGACACCTACGAGAGGGAAAATATTGTGATAGTCAAGAAAATCAAACTCGTAATTTTCTTAAAGGTCGACGTTTCATGACCTCCTGAAACAAAAAATGTCGTTTTCGCAATGCAGTCTGTCAGTCAGTCAGTCTGTCTGTCTGTCTGTCTGTCTGTACCTCAGGCCAGAAATGAAATTATTTTACCGACTAAAACTTGGTATCCGGGGTTTTCATAAGATCTCCAGGAGGAGTTTTTTGAATTAGACTTCTAGCCTTAAGTTAATCAGGGTAGTTAACTGATGGTCAAAAAGAGAAAACAATCGATTTTATCAAAACTCGCTTTAACGATTTGGATTAAATTTTAAATCTAGACACTGATTATTATTATAAACAAGATGGGAATTATCATTTTCACATAAAAATAAATTTAAGGGTACTCTACGTGAGGAAGATTCTATAATTTTCATCATTTTTCCACAATATTTGAGATACGAAATAACTTATTGTAAAGATGTAGTAGTAGTAGTAGTAAATATAAATAGCTTTTATTTGAAAATAGTTTTATAAAACCAATAATATCTTAGCTATAGGCAAATATGTATACTTTTTAATTCAGCTGTTTGAAAATGAATTTGAGTCTTATGCCCTTTGGTAGAAAAAGATGTTTCTCTTTTCTCAATTTTTCTGTAAAAGTGTTCATAGTTCCTAATGCCATTAGGCCTAAATAAGTAACAGAGTGTATTATTTCGTTTCATAAATTTTACAAGTTTTTAGTAAATGTCTATTTTAAGATACACGCGAGACAAAGTTTGTGTGGGGCGCCCACCGGAACATTTATTTAATATACTTATAGAAGAAGTTACACAGATTTAAAATAATAAGTATGTTATGTGTATACATAGACATGTGTGTGTATGTGTGTGCAGTCCCTTTACCCTGAAAGATAGCTTACCCCGGTGTTTTCCAGGGTTACTGTGTATTTAAAGTATAGGCCTATATACACATACATTATTTTAGTAATATGTTCACACCAGCTTCGGTGGTCTTACGGTTTAAAGGTGCAATCTTGCAAAAGAATGAAATAAATATGCCAGGGGGATTGGGGTTTGAAACCCGGCTAGGTTTTAGTTAATTGGTTTTCCACTCTCCTCCCTTCGTGTAAATGTGGGTGTATTTCCCTTAAAAGTTATCTACCTCGTCCCTCACACGGTTGCGTGATTACTACACCCGCTTATAGCCCGAGCGTGTGGTCAGTTAAAAGAGATTACTACACACGTTTATAGCCCGAGCGTGTGGTCAGTTAAAAGAGATTACTACACACGTTTATAGCCCAAGCGTGTGGTCAGTTAAAAGAGATTACACACCCGCTTATAGCCCGAGGGTGTGGTCAGTTAAAAGAGATTACTACACCCGCTTATAGCCCGAGCGTGTGGTCAGTTAAAAGAGATTACTACACACGTTTATAGCCCAAGCGTGTGGTCAGTTAAAAGAGATTACTACACACGCTTATAGCCCGAGCGTGTGGTCAGTTAAAAGAGATTACTACACCCGCTTATAGCCCGAGCGTGTGGTCAGTTAAAAGAGATTACTACACACGTTTATAGCCCGAGCGTGTGGTCAGTTAAAAGAGATTACTACACACGTTTATAGCCCGAGCGTGTGGTCAGTTAAAAGAGATTACTACACCCGCTTATAGCCCGAGCGTGTGGTCAGTTAAAAGAGATTACTACACACGTTTATAGCCCGAGCGTGTGGTCAGTTAAAAGAGATTACTACACACGTTTATAGCCCGAGCGTGTGGTCAGTTAAAAGAGATTACTACACCCGCTTATAGCCCGAGCGTGTGGTCAGTTAAAAGAGATTACTACACACGTTTATAGCCCGAGCGTGTGGTCAGTTAAAAGAGATTACTACACACGTTTATAGCCCGAGCGTGTGGTCAGTTAAAAGAGATTACTACACCCGCTTATAGCCCGAGCGTGTGGTCAGTTAAAAGAGATTACTACACACGTTTATAGCCTGAGCGTGTGGTCAGTTAAAAGAGATTACTACACACGCTTATAGCCCGAGCGTGTGGTCAGTTAAAAGAGATTACTACACACGTTTATAGCCCGAGCGTGTGGTCAGTTAAAAGAGATTACTACACACGTTTATAGCCCGAGCGTGTGGTCAGTTAAAAGAGATTACTACACACGTTTATAGCCCGAGCGTGTGGTCAGTTAAAAGAGATTACTACGCACGTTTATAGCCCGAGCGTGTGGTCAGTTAAAAGAGATTACTACACCCGCTTATAGCCCGAGCGTGTGGTCAGTTAAAAGAGATTACTACACACGTTTATAGCCCGAGCGTGTGGTCAGTTAAAAGAGATTACTACACACGTTTATAGCCCGAGCGTGTGGTCAGTTAAAAGAGATTACTACACACGCTTATAGCCCAAGCGTGTGGTCAGTTAAAAGAGATTACTACACCCGCTTATAGCCCGAGCGTGTGGTCAGTTAAAAGAGATTACTACACACGTTTATAGCCCGAGCGTGTGGTCAGTTAAAAGAGATTACTACACACGCTTATAGCCCGAGCGTGTGGTCAGTTAAAAGAGATTACTACACACGTTTATAGCCCGAGCGTGTGGTCAGTTAAAAGAGATTACTACACCCGCTTATAGCCCGAGCGTGTGGTCAGTTAAAAGAGATTACTACACCCGCTTATAGCCCGAGCGTGTGGTCAGTTAAAAGAGATTACTACACACGTCTATAGCCCAAGCGTGTGGTCAGTTAAAAGAGATTACTACACACGCTTATAGCCCAAGCGATTATTCACCTTTTGATTTCATTTTTTTTAAATATTATTAGCGTGGCAACATTTGGAAACGCTGTGATTATTAATCTTGATATACAACGCGAGTATCGACCATTTTTATGAGCGTAGAACAATAAGCGGTCGTGGGGGTGTATAGATATCGTCGGCCTCCACTCCTTGTATTTGTAATGGTGTTTCCATATTACATTGCTATGAGCTCCCCCTCGTTTATAACTCTCTCAGTTGTAGCTAAACAGTTGCCGGCTGTGTGTGAGTTAAGAATAGACAAGGTTACTTAGGACTTTTAATGTTTAAGGCACGTTTATTAAAGTTTTATATATACATATATGGCTTTTAATGAAAATTTTATATTTACTTTTTATGTGTTTTCCAAAATAGTGACTAATAAGTTGATGCGTTTTAATTTATAAATATGTTCTATAAGCTTTTTTTTAATGGTGTTAAAATGGAACTGTTTAACACACGAAATTAATTAACTTAAGTCAATGTTGGGTATAAATAAAAAAGCAATTGACATATTATTTATAAAATCTATTAAAACCTTTAGTCATGCTTCGACATTTTCCAGCTAATATTTTCCTTGCCTATCTCACGTTTTACCGTCCCAGTGATGCCTAATGTATCTGTATACAATAATGCGGTGTTGCAATATCTTCCCTACCTGTCTATGATGACGGGGTCAGAAGGTGTTTCGTTTCGGTTTCCACAACTCTTCTTGTCACAGCACCGACTGGAAACAGAGGAACACAACACATTGAGTGGAAACAGAGGAACACAGCTCATTGAGTGGAAACTAGAGGAACACAGCTCATTGAGTGGAAACAGAGGAACACAACACATTGAGTGGAAACTATAGGAACACAGCTCATTGAGTGGAAACTAGAGGAACACAACACATTGAGTGGAAACAGAGGAACACAACACATTGAGTGGAAACAGAGGAACACAACACATTGAGTGTAAACTAGAGGAACACAGATCATTAAGTGGAAACTAGAGGAACACAGCTCATTGAGTGGAAACAGTAATTGGCAAAACAATCTCGGTTTTAAAAATATGACCTGTTAAGAGTAAGTAACTGCTGACTCATAACAATTAACAGTATCAGTTATGCTTACGTCATACTTGCATGCTCTAGATTGCTTAAGGTTGCAAGCTACGACATATTTATATTGTAAAGAAAATAAGTGAAGTAAATTAATAAATGGTAGATAAAATAAGTAAAAACTAACAGGAGTATAAGGTGTATATATGGTTGGTAGCTCTTGGTTTTTTACCATTTATAAATTAAATAGTAAAAATACATGGGTCGAGATGGTTCTTTGGTTCCACTGGTTCAACAATTAAAGACCAGAACCGGTTTCTCTTCCTAGAGAGTATATTTCGGTTGTATAAGTTTAACGAACCAGGTTCCCCTCAACCCGTAGTAAGCTCCACCGACCATTCAGCTATGAGATCAAACAGGATAGAGCCAGAGTACCCCAGACATGTTGATTGAAAGTTTGACTGACCTGCACATGACCTCGTGGGTCAACAGCACCCTGCACATCTCGGGGTTCTTGTCCTGTCCCTCGTACATGATAGCCTGCAACAAACAGGAAGTAACAATAATCATGTCCTTGACTGTACTGACTATCAGGTCTTGGAAGTTGATCTTATTGCTTATGGTTTCTGCGAGGTCGATCACAAGGGTAACTTGTATGTAAACACATTTTATGACAACTTGATATTGAGAACATGAATTTTACTGTGGATATATTTCCTTATTTGAAGGATTTTACAATTCAGGAGATTTTTGGGACAGTTTTTATTGGCTTTACTCCTATCGTGCCCTTTCTGTTATTTTTAGAATCAATACATAAAAATAATGTAACACACACAACGAGTAGTTTTTTATGCTCAAATTCATTATTCCCATTTATTTGGAGCCCTCGTTTTTTTTTGGTGTAATTATGAGTACGACCAGACATGAAACAATGAGCTTGGCCTAATGTTTTCTGACAGAATAGTACTACGTAAGTAAGCTATTTTCATAGGTATATTGTCCATACCATTTATTATGTATGTATTCCTTAGCAGGATTTCACATCCACTACCATGAACGGACCAGAATAATAATGGGATTTTAAATTTATTGTTTGATTTTTCAAGAGCATCTTTTGCATTTTTGGGGATGTAAAAACTGAGTTATTAGGTTAATTTTTTTTTTTTGAGAGAATTAATATACTATTATAAGTGTATTTTTGGGGTTTTTTAAGGGCATAAACTTCCAGATCTTAATGATGACCAATAGTCGCAAGACAAAAGGCTATCACTGAAAAACACATTTAAATAAAGACTAAATATAAGTAACTACACAGGGAAACAATAAAATACAGTGAGATATAGTAATTGTAATAAAAAATATAAATGAACATTATTTGTATAAAACAAATCCGAAATTAAAAGTATTTCTTAAATATTTTAATGAAGATCATCTAATTAAAGTCCTTAATAATTTCAGTTTCTTAAATAAGTCTTTGATGGAGGGAAAGTTGACAAGAAAGTTTACCGCTTGGAATATTAGAAAAAAAAATAGTTCATCACAATTGTCATCACAGTAATACTAATAATATAGTTGCTCTTTTTAATAATGATAATAATAATAATAATAATAATAATAATGTTATTCTCCAAACCAACTCTCTACAACTACCGTACTTCATTTTGTATCACAATCTTGTATGCTTGTCACTGTAATCAGCGATAGTGACATATGATTGTATTCACTGTTCAATAGCAAACCAGTATTATACAACGGCCAGAGCTACAGAACCAATGGAAAGTGGTGAAAACATTTGATTTAAAAATTAAAATAAATTGGGCCGAACCAAAAAGTAAACCCACCACTCGTACTGTTCCCAGCCTGTGGCCTGGGTCAATTTTTCATTCAAGCCATATATTTTCCCACTTCTGGCTGGCTAGGCTTGTTCTAGCTTCATATGCTTAGTAATCTAACATAAGATTAGGACAGGCACAACATCCAGCCCCGGTCGTTAATTCATCACTGTGAAACCCGCATGGGAAAAGTAAATTATACGACAAAATTGTACATACTTTTTCATATATATGCTACTGTCCCGATTCCAGGACAAACTAGATCGGATTATGGGGCGAATTGATACATCCTAAGAACCTCAGGATGTGCTAGTTTAGTCTAGTCTAAAGTTCTGTATCTCCAGGAACAGACAGACAAAGAGAGTTCTGTATCTCCAGGAACAGACAGACAAAGAGAGTTCTGTATCTCCAGGAACAGACAGACAAAGAGAGTTCTGTATCTCCAGGAACAGACAGACAAAGAGAGTTCTGTATCTCCAGGAACAGACAGACAAAGAGAGCTATGTATCTCCAGGAACAGACAGACAAAGAGAGTTCTGTATCTCCAGGAACAGACAGACAAAGAGAGTTCTGTATCTCCAGGAACAGACAGACAAAGAGAGCTATGTATCTCCAGGAACAGACAGACAAAGAGAGTTCTGTATCTCCAGGAACAGACAGACAAAGAGAGCTATGTATCTCCAGGAACAGACAGATAAAGAGAGTTCTGTATCTCCAGGAACAGACAGACAAAGAGAGCTATGTATCTCCAGGAACAGACAGACAAAGAGAGTTCTGTATCTCCAGGAACAGACAGACAAAGAGAGTTCTGTATCTCCAGGAACAGACAGACAAAGAGAGTTCTGTATCTCCAGGAACAGACAGACAAAGAGAGCTATGTATTTCCAGGAACAGACAGACAAAGAGAGTTCTGTATCTCCAGGAACAGACAGACAAAGAGAGTTATGTATCTCCAGGAATAGACAAATAGAGTTATTTATCTCCAGGAACAGACAGACAAAGAGAGTTCTGTATCTCCAGGAACAGACAGACAAAGAGAGTTATGTATCTCCAGGAACAGACAGACAAAGAGAGCTATGTATCTCCAGGAACAGACAGACAAAGAGAGTTATGTATCTCCAGGAACAGACAGACAAAGAGAGTTATGTATCTCCAGGAACAGACAGACAAAGATAGCTATGTATCTCCAGGAACAGACAGACAAAGATAGCTATATATCTCCAGGAACAGACAGACAAAGAGAATTGTAAGATAAACTTTTTTGAGTTAGGTTTATATAAGAAATAAAGACAAATAATTGTGAACTCAAAAAATGTTCATAATTACAATACTTGTTTTGTATGAAAAAGTAAAAATACTAATAAACCAAATCAAACAATTTCCCCTCCATCATGGAGGATGTGCTCTATATCGCAAATCAAATAATCGACATCCATTGGGAAGGGAATGTAAACCAACAGTTGTGTGCTTATCCCTAGCACGTGGCTCCAAATAAAATGTATCAACAAAACGTTAGTCGCAGAATAAAGCTCAAGAGAGATAAGAGCCAGTAAGAAGGAAAGCGCGTTTGTCTCAGATTGTTTGGTTGATGGGATTGTTGCGACGTCGTGGCCCGCACGTCCATTTGCATGACGGCAGTAGATGCGATACCAAAGTGAGCTGACAATCCTATTGTGTAAAAGGGTTGCTGTTCAGGCTTCCGGACGAGATGCTATAAAGATACAGCCCTTTAGTTTGAAGGGAGGGTTGGGAAGGGAGTAAGAGAGGTTGAGATAACAGACTGGCTGTCTGTCACGTGACCTTAACCACCCTCCTCTCTGTATTAAGGGGGGAAATAAACGTCCCCCCCCTCTCAATAATTCTGCTAGAGAAACAGAGATTATTTCCGAAATGACGAAGAAAATTATTATAGAAGGTGTTTTGAGTTGTTATAAAGGAAAATAATGTTGACAGGATTGTATTTATTTGTGAGCTATAATCGAGACACTTTTCTCACAATGACTTTATCCAAGCTAAGGGAGGATTGTAAGAATTGCACATGCATTTGAAATATAAGCATCAATCAATTTAATTTGTTGGTAATGACTCATTCAATATTAGGTAAATATCGCCTTAAATTAAGGTGATAAATGGAAACTTGAATTAAGGTAAATGTTTTTGCAGTTTTTATAGTAAAAATAAATTGGGTGTCAGTATCTAGTAACATTAGTAACATAATGTATGTTACTAATAGACAATTCCCTCGTAACAATGAAAGCCTGACCAATGTCTAGTAACATAGGTATGTTACTAATAAACAGTTCCCTCGTAACATTGAAAGCCTGACCAGTGTCTAGTAACATTAGTACCATATGTATGTTACTAATAGACAGTTCCCTCGTAACAATGAAAGCCTGACCAGTGTCTAGTAACATAGGTATGTTACTAATAGACAGTTCCCTCGTAACAATGAAAGCCTGACCAGTGTCTAGTAACATTAGTAATATAGGTATGTTACTAAGAGACAGTTCCCTCGTAACAGTGAAAGCCTGACCAGTGTCTAGTAACATTAGTAACATAGGTATGTTAGTAAGAGACAGTTCCCTCGTAACAATGAAAGCCTGACCAGTGTCTAGTAACATTAGTAACATAGGTATGTTAGTAAGAGACAGTTCCCTCGTAACAATGAAAGCCTGACCAGTGTCTAGTAACATAGGTATGTTACTAATAGACAGTTCCCTCGTAACAATGAAAGCCTGACCAGTGTCTAGTAACATTAGTAATATAGGTATGTTACTAAGAGACAGTTCCCTCGTAACAGTGAAAGCCTGACCAGTGTCTAGTAACATTAGTATCATATGTATGTTACTAATAGACAGTTCCCTCGTAACAATGAAAGCCTGACCAGTGTCTAGTAACATAGGTATGTTACTAATAGACAGTTCCCTCGTAACATTGAAAGCCTGACCAGTGTCTAGTAACATTAGTAACATAGGTATATTACTAAGAGACAGTTCCCTCGTAACAGTGAAAGCCTGACCAGTGTCTAGTAACATTAGTAACATAGGTATGTTAGTAAGAGACAGTTCCCTCGTAACAATGAAAGCCTGACCAGTGTCTAGTAACATTAGTAACATAGGTATGTTAGTAAGAGACAGTTCCCTCGTAACAATGAAAGCCTGACCAGTGTCTAGTAACATTAGTAACATAGGTATGTTACTAAGAGACAGTTCCCTCGTAACAATGAAAGCCTGACCAGTGTCTAGTAACATTAGTAATATAGGTATGTTACTAAGAGACAGTTCCCTCGTAACAGTGAAAGCCTGACCAGTGTCTAGTAACATTAGTAACATAGGTATGTTAGTAAGAGACAGTTCCCTCGTAACAATGAAAGCCTGACCAGTGTCTAGTAACATTAGTAACATAGGTATGTTAGTAAGAGACAGTTCCCTCGTAACAATGAAAGCCTGACCAGTGTCTAGTAACATTAGTAACATAGGTATGTTACTAAGAGACAGTTCCCTCGTAACAATGAAAGCCTGACCAGTGTCTAGTAACATAGGTATGTTACTAATGAACCATCCTCATGGGGAGGATGCTCAAATAATATAAATAGTAATAATAAAAAAGGGGGACAACAATAGAAGTGAGCGCTATGGAGTTCAAGGCTTTGAATGTTTTACCCAAAACATTCCAATACCGAAGCTCGCAACTCAAACCTGTTGCTGGGTTATTCAAAAGGGGCCGTCTACCTCTAGAAAGCAGTGAGATACTGCAACCTGCCTATCAGCTCATAATGAAATAATAGAAATATATTAGATCGAATACCTAGGGTATGGAGAGGCATATATAGTAAATCTATACTTACAAAATAACATGTCCTGACTGACTGACTGATTCATCATCGCCGGGCGCAAACTATCAAGGCTACAAGCATGAAATTCGGACTGTATATTCATTTTGTTATGTAGGCACCCACTAAGAAAGGATTTTAGAAAATTCCACCCCAAAGGGGTCAAAATAGGGGATGATAATATGTATGATTATATGAATGAAAGTCCGTCATTTTGAAAGTTACATAAACAAAATTTTGTATTTCGGTTATTGACGTAAAACAAATAAATACGTGTTTCAGGAATTTTGGAAATTTTATTTAATAAGGGATGAAAAAGGGGGTGAAAGTCTGTATCGGACTTGCATTATTTTTGATCTGAGGTGAAGTTATGGTCATCAACGTAACGTAATATTTTTAATTAATCTAAATACATATGTATATTTTCGTATTTGTATATAATCAACTTCCACGCGAGCAAAGCCGCGGGCAACAGCTATTTAGTATTAGTATAAGTCATGACAAGTCGATATTTATTTGATATCGCACAGTTAGATATTTAAGAGTTATATTCAACGTTAGCATTGTTGTAGTGAAGATGTATATAAAAAATATAAATTAAATTATTATACCACAACGAATATTAGCCAAAGTTAAAGAGTCTGAGGTGAAACATATCAGATTAATTTAACGTTAACATTAGATATTGATAAAAGTTATAAATGTAAATTAGACTCATTAAAAGTTATGAACATAGCCAGACGGCATTACAACAAGAAACTTTAGATAAACGTAGTTAATTCTAAGTCCACTTGATAGGACGCCTTTCTTATATGCAAAAAATAACGACAAGATAGTATGTATTCAATTATTAAATATTCGTCCATGAGAACTAGCATGTTGCAAAACAACAACAAGAAATATAAATTCAAATATTAAATATCTGCCCATCAGAACTGGCATGTTGCAAAACAATAAAAAAACTAAATTCAAATATTTTATAGTTCACGTGAACATTATTTAAATATAGCTATTCATGGAAATGATACCCAAAAAACATACTTATCGATACAATCGATTAATTATAACTCAACTGGCGATAAGACACCATCACCTAGCAACGAAGCGACATCTAAAGAATAATAAAGTAATTTTCTAACAGTCCGATTTATTTCTAAATTATTTAGAATCTTAGGAAAAATAGGTAGAAAAGAAATGTTGGTAACGTATTACAATAAAAAAAGTAAAATTTGCTTATAGTGAATTTTGACCTTACATTTTAAGTTTGAAGAAAGCCGGAGCTTATCCTATCTCAGTTACGACTTAAGCCCAATTGTCAATTCTGTTGGCACAGACGCCAGTATATATACCATAAAGCACAGAAGAAGGAGAGATGGGAAAATTAAGGGGAGGTCACCTTCTAGAACATCAAGGAATACATAGCGCATGCCAACACAGCTCCGGGAAGGTCCGTGGCCGTTCGGGAACATTATCGAAGTGGATGTCTTCACTGCGCATGTCCAATCAACTCAAGATGTTCGTTGAACTCACGTCACATTTTACCCTGCCAGTGTTCTATTTTCCCGGTACCGCGAAGGTGCGTCCGACGGTTTTGTGTCGTTCTTCCACGCAGCCCCAGTCAGCAATCAAATGGGGTAAGTCTCGTCTATTTTTGTTGTTTAGTGTCTTTCGTAAACCATCCGATGCTACACTAAGAGACAGTTCCCTCGTAACATTGAAAGCCTGACCAGTGTCTAGTAACATTAGTAACATAGGTATGTTAGTAAGAGACAGTTCCCTCGTAACATTGAAAGCCTGACCAGTGTCTAGTAACATTAGTAACATAGGTATATTACTAAGAGACAGTTCCCTCGTAACATTGAAAGCCTGACCAGTATCTAGTAACATTAGTAACATAGGTATATTACTAAGAGACAGTTCCCTCGTAACAATGAAAGCCTGACCAGTGTCTAGTAACATTAGTAACATAGGTATATTACTAAGAGACAGTTCCCTCGTAACATTGAAAGCCTGACCAGTATCTAGTAACATTAGTAACATATGTATGTTACTAAGAGACAGTTCCCTCGTAACATTGAAAGCCTGACCAGTATCTAGTAACATTAGTAACATAGGTATATTACTAAGAGACAGTTCCCTCGTAACAGTGAAAGCCTGACCAGTATCTAGTAACATTAGAAACATAGGTATATTACTAAGAGACAGGTCCCTCGTAACATTGAAAGCCTGACCAGTGTCTAGTAACATTAGTAACATAGGTATATTACTAAGAGACAGTTCCCTCGTAACATTGAAAGCCTGACCAGTATCTAGTAACATTAGTAACATATGTATGTTACTAAGAGACAGTTCCCTCGTAACATTGAAAGCCTGACCAGTATCTAGTAACATTAGTAACATAGGTATATTACTAAGAGACAGGTCCCTCGTAACATTGAAAGCCCGAGTCAGACAACTATTCAGAACAAACCACAGTAAGTTTACACGTATGTTTTAAAGTCAGCTTTGCTTGTGTAGTTACATACCAGTAACCAACATTTAGTAAAACATCAGTTATCATGACACTTTTTAAGCTACAAGTAGATGGCAAATAAGGACTAAAGGCTTCTTGTTTCGGAGAGTGTTAAAAGGGTTTTGATAGTTGACGGCAAGTAGTTCTTGGCCAGGACGAGGCTGTGTAGTTCACCTATATAGACGTATTCAAGGAATGTTAGCTAGACTGACTGAACTGGGCTATAACTTTCCAATTAACTATCTACATCACATGATGTACTTTAGTCTACAGTAAGTCCATCAACACAACAAGTGTTGACTATTTATAAAAACATCCATGGTGGTAACAATATTAGATACAAGACCACCAAAAAATACAACTTAACCCGTGTTAAAAACACACCTTAACCCGTGTTAAAATAAAAGGTAGGGAAGGAGACTTTTTTCGTTGTTAGATTTTTGCCTTATTCTATTCCTTCAGAATTTGTGATATTTAGCAACAACAAAAAAGTGTGATTTCGTTTAAATAAATATCCCGTTTATGCTTATTTTTGGTATAGGTACTGTATTTTTGATAATCCGGACTGGGTCGATCCACAATTAGTCCGAATTATTGACCCTCTACTGTTTACACAAATTAATCTGACTGAAATAACAACTTTTATATTTTTGTGAACCGTTTGGTTAGGGCTGCTTACTCAGTCTTACAATACAGAGAAGGATCACGTGTTAGGTAACATTAATATGGCCTGAATGTTACTAGATACTGATATTATTATTGAATATTTTATTCATTTACTTTCTATATAACTTAAGCACCAAGACAAATATCAACTTGAAATTCAAGAAGATATTTAAACCTAGATTCATGTAAAAATTACTGAAAGTTTTATACAATCGCCTCAGTGGGGTATTCTGAGAAAAATTAATATATATGCTGTACTCTCAAAGTTGCAACGGAGATTTGGGGGCCAAGGACCCTCAACCACCGTTGTCCAAGAACGTCAAGGGATTATTTCAGGGGAAACATTTGAGGATGTGTGACTATAGAAAAGTGGTTCTGCTTCTCAGATAATCTGGAAAGATTTCTCTGAAAATCTGGACGCACCGGGAACCAAACCCGGGACCTCTGGGTCCGTAGCCAGAACTTATGACCACTAGACCACAAAGGCGGTCCTCAAATTGTAATGATATCTACATAGCTAGAAATTTAAGTAAATATTAATGTCGGAGCTGAGTGGTATGGGCACATTTCTGAACGCATAAGAGACAGATCCTATTCAATTAGCCCAGTGTAATTAAAAGCAAACACTCATAATAAGAGTAAAATGAAGTGATACATCGATCAAGCGTCCATCAGATCTTGGTGAGAGGGAATCAGGTGGATTGTCCAACTCACGTTGCAATTAAAACTATTTTATAAAACTTAACTTATCTCCCACAATGCTGCTTGGAAACAAACGAGTCTCCCAACTTGAGAATTTATGCTCCAGAAGATATTTAGATGCGTAAACTCTAACTAACATAGGGGAGATTATCTCGGACTATTAATACTTTATCGCTACGTCATTGGTTTATTGCTAAGATATTTACACATATATTTTGCTGTATCAGTGGTGCACCCAAGGGCCATCACCTCCCCCTCCCCCCCGTCTCTTTCTCCAACACCACAAATATTGTTAATTGAAATTTAAATAATATTGAGTATATATTCTCGTCCTTCAGGACTTAGGAGGCTGTGCAACCACAAACCCGCTCTCTCCATCAAAATGTCATTCTTGCTACGGCCTTGATTGAATGCCTCCCCCAAATTAAATGGCTAGGTACGCCACTGATTAAGTAAATTATAATAAAATATATTTATTTTACCTTTTCCTTCTAAATCATTTTGAAATGGTGAAATCACACTCCTGACTTTTGGGATTCTTTGATGTATAATTATATGAAATCACAATTTCTAATAAGTCGTTAATGTAAAACAAAAACTAAAAGAACACTCTTAAAACTCTACGATCCTTTCTACTAAAGAAAAACAAGAATTACCGTCAACAACAGTTAAAGTAACCTTATCCCCCTTCCCCACTCTATCAATACCTAAATTTGAAAGAATGGTTAAATGTGTTTTCCACATACATGATAATACATGTGACTAGAATATACTTAAATATAAATCAATGTATTTGATTAGTGTATAATTTAAAGCTTGTTACATATACTAACCATTATTTTACAACTAATTTTATATTTATTTTATGTAGTTTTACTTAAACTATACTAAATTAGCTTAATAAATGAATATTGTGATCTTGAATCATTTTTCAATAGTTGGCACAATGCTTAGCTTGCTTCACAGGAACAGCATGACCTGGGTTGTGAAAACCCAAGCTCATTGGCCAAATACTAATGGGCGAGCGGAAAGGAATGTGTTGCCACCCCCCTAGACATTGGGAAAGGTCATTAGAGCCTTCCTACCATGCCTTGCGGTTTTCAAGCAGCAAGCCCTGGGTTTCCTATTGTGAAAAGTAGAACCATTTGGTAGAAGAATTACTTAAAACACAGTATTGTCGGAATATGAACCAATATTAGTTTTAAAATTAATAATTAATTACATGTATATTTATAAACAATCTAAACATTAGAGTTTACACAGTTAGCACAGACGGCATTGAATTAAACAAGAAACTAGTCCATATTATTACGGGTATGCGGTGCAGGACTAGCATACCCGCATAATACGCCACTGAATAGCTTGTTTCAATAGTTTGTTCGCTTCATACTCACATAAGTAGGTAAAAAGGCTTTCTTAGGCAAATAAATACTTTACAAGTAACATTCCACTTCTTTATTCGGTTTTACCCGACAATTTTATTTATTAGTACTGTTTCAATTTCCGGTTGATTGTACTGAGGGTGGTTTATTGTCCTTGATGGTTATTCACTCGCCCTCCACACAAATTAAGGTTGGTTTCCTCTAAATTATACCTTAATCATCCCAACACCATTAGTGAAAATGTGTGAATAGCTGGAACGGGTGGTAATACGAGGTTAACACAAAATAAATACAGTTACAATTTAACGCTCGGGGAGCAGGTGTTGTGTTTGTTCTATAATTAAGCATGTTTTTAAGTTTTGTGCTGATATAATCACTCAATTCAGAAAGTGTGCGTTAAAGAATTTAAATAATTAAATAAATTGTTAATCAATTTATTAGGGTATAGTAAATTAATAAATGATTTACATACATACCTAATCACGCCGTTACCTCACAGGGTAGGTAAGAAACTGTGCTTATAGCTCAAGAAACCACAACTCCGTACTTAATCCATCCTCACTAACTTTCTCCACACTTCCCTATCCTTGACTACTCTCTTCTCTTCAACAACATCCATACACAGGGTCATACACGCTCTTTTATTATTAAAAGTCTTAATTTTCCTCTATTACACACATTCATTTACAGCATTTAGCCACGTCTTATATGGCCTACCCCTTCCTTTGGTCCACACACTCTACCTTCATATATTTGCTTCTTCACTCGATCCACATTTATCCTCTCAACATGCCCAAATCAACGTAAGACGCTTATTTAACATTGACCAATTGGATTACCTTTCAAACCACACTCTTTCACCGCCCATCCATCACAGATTCTCCACACGAGTTTTTCTACAAACATTTCTTCAAACTGCATTCACCTGGCTCTTGTGTTTCACCTGGCTCTTGTGTTTCACCTATCTCTTGTGTTTCACCTGGCTCTTGTGTTTCACCTGGCTCTTGTGTTTCACCTGGCTCTTGTGTTTCACCTATCTCTTGTGTTTCTCCTGGCTCTTGTGTTTCACCTGGCTCTTGTGTTTCTCCTAGCTCTTGTGTTTCTCCTGACAAACCAACGCTTCACATCCAAACTTTGTGTGCTAGAAAAAGTTGAATAACTGCCATAGGGAGTCGAACCTCAAACCCATCCCCTAAATAATCCCCCGGACCATCATCCCCTCATGTATTGGTAAGTGGGGTTGTTTGAAGTGAGGGATGATCTAAGCTAGAGGATTATAGGGGTGTTTTTGGAAAGGGTAGGCCACCCCTCTTACTCCGAGATGTCACATAGAAGACTCATCTGTGGCCTACTCGATTGTGTCGGGGCGACAAACACAACTTAAGGCTCCCGTCCAATGAGGTGGACCAGTCACAATCAGCCGAGCTTCTGCCGGTCGGGTGGTTCGGATGTTGGGGGGGGGGGGGAGTGAATTGGCCGACCAGCTGTTCGTGTGGGGGTTCAGGACATGTTTGTAATTGTAATTTGGGGGATTTGCGACCAACTTTGTAAAAACACGCTGGGGGGTATTAAACCCGGGAGGTGAATTCGCCCACAACCCTCGTCTCTTTTATATCACAACCTGAAATTGTAATAAAAGCTGTAAGTATGTGTAGTTGGGCGCAACTTAGGCCTGTAAACATGTAATGAAGGTGTGCTACGTTAAATGTGGGAGGATGCAGTCAAGTTGTGTAGTTTTTAGAGCTAAAACCTAAAATATTTCTCCAGTAGATACGATTGTAATAATTGTATACACTTGTTAATATCAACAGTTGTTGAATAACTGTCCAGAGAATTGTAGACATCCAACAGGACTTTTTAAACGGAGATATTTATCATTTTCAAAGTCCACTATAGGCCCACTCATAACAATTATTCAACTGTTTATATTACCAACTGTAGACAATTAAAATAAACTTATTTACCGGAGCTATATTTTATTTGTTTTGACCAATTTTTTTTTACTTATTTTATTCTTAGCATCACGTTTACTGCTCGTTCGGTCTATTTGCTTTTTCGTTTATTAAAAACAATGTAAGCACAGGGACCTTAACTTGGCGTTGAGGGCCATTTGCACCTGGTACCTCCTGATGGTCCACCGTTGACGATTTTACAAGCTAGAAGCCACTATCCCGGATTCAAACCCCTGGTCAGTCCCCAGAGGTACCCGCGAGTTCGGAGCTGGTCTTATCTCACCCCTGATCCAGAGGGGTGAGGAGAGAGGGGGGGAGGTCTTACCCGGGTAGGATTAAGGGAACCAGCCCTAGCCACTGGTCTGGATTAACATACTTACAGGAGGGGATCAAATAAAAACACGGACTTGATAGATTCTTGTTTAATTGAATATGTAATGCTCTGAACAAGCTTGCATCCAGGCTCCACATATGTGACGTCAGGGGCTACGTCACCAGATATACAACCAGACAGTGTTACCAGTAATAACAAACACTACACTACACTCTTACCAGCAATGTTACCAGTAATAAACACACTACACTACACTCTACCAGGCAAGTGTTACCAGTTAATAAACACACTACACTACACTCTACCAGGCAATGTTACCAGTAATAAACACACAACACTACACTCTACCAGGACAATGTTACCAGTAATAAACACTCATAAACCAGACAGTGTTACCAGTATAAACACCACACAGTTCAACACTTACAGCTGTTACCAGTAACAACTAACATGTTACCAGTAATAACACTACACTCTACCAGACAGTGTTACCAGTAATAAACAATAATACACTACACTCTACCAGACAATGTTACCAGTAATAACAAACTACAATACACTCTACCAGCAATGTACCAGTAATAACACTACACTACACTCAACCAGAGCAATGTTACCAGTAATAAACACACAACACTACACTCTACCAGCAATGTTACCAGTAATAACACACACCTATCCTTGTCCTTTGTGTCGTTACTGCACGCACTCGTATCACATCTTTTAAACGCGGGTATAACGCGAGTGAAGTAAGTCCAGTCACATCAGCAACATGTGTGTCTTCATGTGTGTGACTGATCAATCCGGCCACGCGACCCACTGTTGACTTATTTTGTCCACCGAGTGGAGGGAGAGGGAAAACACAGGCCAGCCAGGGTGTCTTTTGTGTACCAGGATTAGGGAAGGAAATTGCTTTTCTCTTTGTCCAAACAGACAAACATGATCCTGTGTCCGGACACACCTCCACACATGCCCGACCGTGTGTGTTAGTGTATGTTGACAGGTCCACACACACTGAGAGGGGGAGGGGGGCCTTCACAGCTGTACACGAACAGATAGGGAGTGCTAACTATCGATATGATACAACTTTAAGACACTAAGAAACATTAAAAAATAAATTCTACGTCCATCATATACTGCTCGATAACTCACTTCGGCGGCTGCATGGTCTAAGGCGTCACTCTTGCAGTAGACTATACCGATGAAGAAGGGAAAATCAGGGTTTGAATCCCAGTCCGGTGTACTGAAGGTGGTTTTATATCAATGGTTCCCTGTTTTATCCAGACGCAAATGCGGGTACATTTAATCTGAAATTCTTCTTGTTTCAACTTTATCAATAGACATAATAAATGTGTGTAGTAAGATGGAACTTGTATGAAGTAGTGAGTGTCGCAACATAGCCTGCAAATGAACCTCTAGACTCGTATTGTGACTGAGTCACGTGGGACGGAGGAGGAAGAACCTTATCTCACAACTAGACAATTATATTTTCAGAGAAAGAACCTTATATACACTAGAACAGTACAGATCTACTTTCATAGAAGAACCTTATCTGACAGATAGAACAGTTACTAGATCTACTTTCATAGGAAGAACCTTGTCTGACAGCTAGAACAGTTACTAGATCTACTTTCATAGGAAACCTGTCTGACAGATAGAACAGTTACTAGATCACTTTCATAGAAGAACCTTTATGACAGCTAGAACAGTTACTAGATCTACTTTCATAGGAAGAACTTATCTGACAGCTAGAACAGTTACTAGATTACTTCATAGAAGAACCTCATCTACAGCTAAACAGTTACTAGATCTACTTTCATAGGAAGAACCTGTCTGACAGATAAACATTACTAGATCTACTTTCATAGGAGAACTTATATGACAGCTAGAACAGTTACTAGATCTACTTTCATAGGAAGAACCTTATCTGACAGCTAAACAGTTACTAGATCTACTTTCATAGGAAGAACCTCATCTGACAGCTAGAACAGTAACTAGATTCTATTTTCAGAGAAAGAACCTTATCTGACAGGAGAACAGTTACTAGATCTACTTTCATAGGAAGAACCTTATTGACAACTAGAACAGTTACTAGATCTACTTTCATAGGTAGAACCTTATCTGACTGCTAGAACAGTTACTAGATCTACTTTCACAGGAAGTAAGAGAAGGCTATATCTGACATTATTTCCATGTCGAGTGTTCGCCTAAGTCGGCCAACCTCACAAAACTGGAGATTCTGTCAGAAGCGAATCATAAAGGAACTACTGCCAGGGAGCTAACATTCTCAGATGGAAGGAAGGGAGCTAGACTATAGCTCCTCAGGGACATCTCGGCTATCATCTGGGGACTTCGCCCCCTCACTCCCCCTTCCACCCCTAGAGAATTACATCTCCAACACAGAAAGGAGAGAAGGCAAGGGACTTTGAAAAGGACCCTGGGCAAACCGGGGCAAACCTAGTCCCTATCCCACACCCCTTCCCCCTCCTTTTGCGAACCTATTCCCATGGGAGTTACCTCATTCAGCTTGGACAGAATCGAACATCTTCCACCCCCCACCTCTCTTTCCACTCTCTCAAGGAAAACTACCCTTCCTCCCCCAAAAAGGAGTCATCCTTAGGGACAGACCACCCCCCCTCTCTCGTACATACGTCATGTTTAGGGGAGGGGGAGGCACAAATAGGCCTACAGTTCGGTGTTAGAGAATATCTTCCAGCATCTATCCTCCATTGTTCCCAGGGGAATTGTACACTGGGAATTGTTTCAAGAAAGGTGGGAGGGGGGGAGGGTGAAACTGTTTTGACTTTCTAATTAAGGGTTGATAAGGGCTTTAATTCTGTTTTTAATTTCTCTGTCTGGCGATGGTTCATAACGCCAGCCAGCAATGTTGTGTTCAGCGGTAGTCGGGAGTATATACAGGGTGAACAATTATTAGTTCGGCGCTTTCCTGGGCAGGAACAAACACAAGAATGCACAGGCTCCAGTACCGTGTTACATCGTTAGTGTTATTTATTAATAATCTGTACCAAGTTACGATTGCAGAACATATGACTTGACGCATAAATACATGAAAATTGATCTAGTAGCGTTCTAGCTGTCAGATAAGGTTCTTCCTACGAAAACTGAACTAAAGACTGACCCTTATTATTATAATATCAACTTAAAATCATCCTTACTTTTTTACGTAGTGATCCGACGAATTCATAATCGAATATTTTAAATTATTTGATGGGATGAGGGGTAGAGATTCTCATCCCCGGAAATGACAATCTGATTGCCCTTAGAAGCTTAGGAAATAATTTTTAAAAATGGTATATTTTAAAAAAAGGGATGGATGAAGTGGGAAGGTTCATTATTGATCCCAATCAGAGAAACAATCCATTTCCTACATTATCAGATACTGTACCTATTGTAGAGGTATTCGCAGGAGAAAGGACCAATAAATAGCATTTCGATCCTGGTCGAAAGGTCTGAAGGACTCAAGGGAGTCTAAACATCCTCTGGGACTCAATTACTATGGTTTTGGGGGGAATGAGGGGGCCATGACCCCCCACGAGATTTCTAGCCCCCTTTCCTACTCACCGCCCATTAGAATCGCTCAGGAATTCATAAAATCCTTAATTGCCAATATCTCCACCCCTCACCCCCTTCTACACTCCCCCTCCCCTCCGCCAATCAACGGTATGTGAGGAAATGGATCAGAAGCTGAGTGCAGTAGGGGGGGGGAGGCTCCATATGAATTACCTGACTCCCATCAATAACAGTGGGGGGGGGGGGGCAGGGGGCAAGGACCACGCAGTCTAATTGGAACTTGATATGTTTTCGATGGTTACATACTTTTATTATTATGATTATTATTACTATTATTACTAGGGTAAGGCGTGAACATTCCTCTAGATAATATAAAGCTTTTATTTCCCATGCTTTTAGGAAAGCGGGAAAAGGGTGGGGGGGCGAGTATCCCCCAAACGACAGAGAGAGAGAGCAGAATGAACTGGAAGTAGTTAACCAATGTGTTGTAGCTAGGAGGGGAAGAACCTTATCTGACAGCTAGAACAATTACTAGATCTACTCTCTTGCATTCATACGTCAAGTCATGTGATCTACAGCTGTCACTGTTGATATACATTATCACTTCATATAAAATAACAATAACAATGCAGTAAAATGTTATTATTACTGACTAAAACCAAATATGTTTTTTATTTTATAAAAGTTACTTCCCGCCAAAATTACTAAAGTTAACAATCCAGATGGCTTGTGGATTGTTGCCAGGTCAAACCAGACTTGTTGGGACTGTACTATAGATTCGTTTCCGCCTATTAAGCATCATATTTTCACTTTCCTGCCAATAAACATGCATTTGTTGAATACTGAATACATTAAGTTGTTTGTGGTTGGTCAAATGGAGGGTTAGAGTAGAGGGACCAGCTCATTATCTACTAGTACAGTCCTGTCAAACATATCTTGGCCCTGGTAACAACTCATTAACTCACCCTAAACATTTGAGAGTGCAACAACGATACAAGTTACCGCATATATCCATGACATGAAATGTTTCTTTCGTATCTTACTAGCCCTCCGAGCTATCCGCATGTTTATATTAATGGGTTGAGGATGAGAGAATATATAGATATTCAGAGGAAATGTATCCAAATTTGCAAGGAAGGAAAGTTGGAAACAATTTCAATTCACTCTGTAAAGGTATTAGAACTCAATCTGCTCGCTTCCCGCAAACCAGACAAGACACTAATGACACCTTTATCCACGTGGCTAATGGTGTGGGTACGTATAAGCTTCATTTAAAAAGTATAGCTTGTAATTTTATGATGCTATTAGGGGTTCTAATTGAATTTGTCGCGAGTTTTATATTCATCCACAGGGCGGGGTGAGACGATCAGTAACTTGGAAACTAACACTTTAATTGAAACGTAAATACTCACTAGCTAGATAGAAGCAAACTACATGCTACAGTGTTTGAAGGTAATGTCACTGAGGTGAGTTCCCCTGGCCGTCAGACAAACCTCAGTACTTTTACGGGGTTTTCGTGAGCGATACAAATCCGTAGCACAACTTCCTTCGGAGGGGAAGTAAAGCTGTCGGTCCCATGTCGATCGTGGCTTGTAAAAAAATCCTGGAATTTATGGAAAAATATTTTTCCCGGCAAAATTGGTAGGCCCTTTCGCTCTTGCTCATAGAGATTCTTGTTTGCTTATATAGTCAGTGGTTTGGAAAGTGTGCGTTAAATAAATAAAGTGATGATTTCTGTGTAACTCTAACAAAACCACCCCACTCGTCCTGGTGGGGGTAAGAACGACGCCCGTATCACCTTCACCCAGCTTTGGTTGTGGGGTAGTTCGCCACAACTCAACGAGGGAGGTGGGCGTCGGATGGTCGTCGCAATTTGAGCGTCACGCCGCACCGGTTGTGGGATGAGGTAAGGGTTTGAGGTCTTAGTCGTAGCCGGCGCTGTAGTGCATTAGAGTGTGGGAGAACCAGCCAATTATCAGGGATTTATGGGTCGCAGGTAATTTAAGACGAGGAATACAAGCCAGGGCAGGTGCCGCCCCGGATTACAAGACCTGACCAGGGGTGAGAAAGACGTCTGGCGTCCTAGCTAAGTGTGTCACTGCAGCCATCTCTGTACTATTACAAGACCTGACCAGGGGTGAGAAAGACGCCTGGCGTCCTAGCTGAGTCACTGTGGCCATCTCTGTACTATTACAAGACCTGACCAGGGGTGAGAAAGACGCCTGGCGTCCTAGCTAAGTGTGTCACTGCAGCCATCTCTGTACTATTACAAGACCTGACCAGGGGTGAGAAAGACGCCTGGCGTCCTAGCTAAGTGTGTCACTGCGGCCATCTCTGTACTATTACAAGACCTGACCAGGGGTGAGAAAGACGCCTGGCGTCCTAGCTAAGTTTGTCACTGCGGCCATCTCTGTACTATTACAAGACCTGACCAGGGTGAGAAAGACGCCTGGCGTCCTAGCTGAGTCACTGTGGCCATCTCTGTACTATTACAAGACCTGACCAGGGGTGAGAAAGACGCCTGGCGTCCTAGCTAAGTGTGTCACTGCAGCCATCTCTGTACTATTACAAGACCTGACCAGGGGTGAGAAAGACGCCTGGCGTCCTAGCTGAGTGTGTCACTGTGGCCATCTCTGTACTATTACAAGACCTGACCAGGGGTGAGAAAGACGCCTGGCGTCCTAGCTGAGTGTGTCACTGTGGCCATCTCTGTACTAATTACAAGACTGACCAGGTGAGAAAGACGCCTGGCGTCCTAGCTAAGTTTGTCACTGCGGCCATCTATGTACTAACACAAGAGCTGACCAGGGTGAGAAAGACGTCTGGCATCCTAATTAAATACGTCACCACTTTCATAGCCCACCCCTTCCCTCAAATAAAGGATGAGGATGCTGAATGTCAGTTCTGCTTATAAACCAAATAAAATATCTAACTTTATGAATAAGGGGGTGAGAAATATAGATTGATCAATCTGCTACTATGTTTGGCCCTTACATAGAGGATGTAAGATAAATACAAGGGTTCACCCATCTTCCTAACCATTTCCACTTAGGCTAAGTTATTATTATTCCTTTATAATAAGTTTAGATATATATACTTAGATATATCACAGAGTGGTCTAATCTGGATCCGAACCAGGACCTTTTGAGAGGACTATCTTCTGTCAGAAAATTTTAACTAGGGGATGTTCCTGGCTTTAGAATTACTACCCTTCACAAATCTTAAACATAGAATCCCTTTTGCGGAAACGGAAGTGGTTATCAAATAACTGTATCGGGATAATTAGGTGGGTTTATACAAGTAGCGCAAGAAGTGGAAGGAGGGGGTATTCAATGAAGGGGAGGGGAAGCGAGAGTTGATGTCGCAATTCAAGCGCTTCATGAGACTAAATGGGCCGTGGAAAATTGCTCTTGATATGACGAGGTCGGCCGCCGCATCCCCTCCCTCCTCCCCTTCCCCTAGGTCGGAAACTACCCCTTACCCAGCTATGCCACCCACATTCTCTTGGTCGTTTTAGGCCAGATGATAGCGCGGGAACCCTGAACATGATTACTAGCCTAGAGATCCAGGGTTACATGAACACTAGATCCTGATACACAAGGACAATATCATGGTACACATCGTCACTATATCCTGATGCACAAGGGCACAATATCCTGGTACACATGGTCACTATATCCTGATACACAAGGGCACAATATCCTGGTACACATGGTCACTATATCCTGGTACACATGGTCACTATATCCTGGTACACATGGTCACTATATCCTGGTACACATGGTCACTATATCCTGGTACACATGGTCACTATATCCTGGTACACATGGTCACTATATCCTGGTACACATGGTCACTATATCCTGGCACACATGGTCACTAAATCCAACTAGTATATAAGCCTTTTATTAAAGGTAAGCCTATACATTTTAATCAATTATACTTCATAGGACTCAAGTTTATATAAAACTTATTTGTGGCTTTGTAGGGAGAAGAACTAATGCCAGTGGCTTTGTAGGGAGAGAACTAATGCCACTGCTTCCTTTGATCTTCCCTATAGCCAGGAATAAAAACTAAATTATTTTTGATTACTTTACTTGATTTTGAGAAGAGGGAGGTAGACTATTAGGGGAGATGCACCCACATTTGCGTGTAAGAGTAAGGGAGGAATCATTTAGGATAACTCTCCTATGTACACCATGTTGATATTCAAACCAGGGTCTGTGTAGATCAGACCACTGCTCTATACCTCGTCAGTTCCCCGTACCACTCACTCACCAACCAAGCTGATCATCGTCTCCCATTACCACCCACCTAACGGTGTTCCATTATTCAGTTGCGCTCTTATATTTTATCACCCCCATACCCTCTCACCCATTGTTCTGCTATCTCAGTTTTCTACAAGAGCCTACCCCCTGTTATTCTATCACACCCTCTAATTACCACCCTCCTCCTCCTCCTAACGCCATTGATAAGACACCCCCTCCTTTTGGCCACCTAACGACTTCCAGTTGGGAGATAAGGAGTGAATCTGAACTCCCGTATTTATGACGTCACTTCCTTGGTGCCTAGTGGTGGCCCCTGAACGACGTAACGGCGTAATGGCGTAATGGCGTAACCGGGCCCTTCGGATTAATGAGATATGCTGGAATAAAAGTTGGGAGGTGCTCTCCTTTGAAACAAGCTCTTCAGCGGGATAAAAACAATACGGACCTGCCACTTACAGAGCACTTGGAGCAAGTGTAACACTTATATCGGACAGTCGGGAGGAAAAAGTGCTGAAGACAGTATTACAAGGTCAGAGGAAGGGTTGGGACAGCCAGGAAAGAAGCGCTGAAAGGCAGTATCGAGGGAAAGAGATCAATAGGGCTGTTGACCTATTAGACCGGACCTGAGCAAGGGGAGAAGTCACGTGGTAAAATGGGGCCGGCTCGACGAGGGAATTCCGAATGTGACCGGTCCAAGGGGAAAGGGGGACAAACAAGGCCACTTCAGAGGAAGTGAACCCACATTTGTGTGGAGGGAGAGTGAAAAGCTATTTAGGTAAAACCGACCTCAGTACCTCCAGCTGGGATAGAAAGCTGGTCTCGCTGTTATCGGCAGTATAGTCTATTGCAAGAGTGACGTCTTAGACCATGTGGTCACTGAAGCGGGTCTTTTCAAATTGACACTGGACTTAAATTAAGGCCCATCTGAGCACCAATTAACCGGGAAATTAGGTAGGACATTACGTTCGTGCCAGTAAAGGTTATGAGTGGGGATTTTATATAATAAATTACTGGCCTCACCCGGGAGAAATATTTGAGGGCAGAAATTGTTTTTAAAAGGTCAAAAGTGTAAATTAGGCAAAAATGGCGAAAAAATATAATTTTTTTAGTAAAGGATAAAAAGTGTGAAGAGAGTCATAAGGTTAAAAAAAAGGCGTAAATGGGTAAAAATGGCAAAAAGGTTAAACATTATAAGAGAATAAAAAGGCAAAAAACTGCAAAAAAAAAGTCTAGTGAAAATCAGAAACATAAAATGTGTAAAAGTCTCAAAAGTGATTAAAAATGGTGTTAATAGGTGAAAGGGTAAGTGTTGTAGAAAAGGTAAACGGGCTAAAAAAGTGAAAAGAAATCCTAGTATTATTACTTATGGCTTCCAGGTGTACATGTTCCTGCACAGGGGTCATTCATCTGTTCCGTGGACGCATGGTCTAAGGCGCTACGTTCCCGGCAGGCTCGACCACCGATTACTCGGGTGTACTAAGGGTGGTTTTTCCAGAATGGTTTTCTCACTCTTCCTCCATACAAATGTGGGTACACTTCCTCTAAATATATCCTCCCTAGTCCCTAAAACCATTAACGTAGTTACTACATATGAGTATAACCCAAACGGGTAGTAAGACACGGTGCTAAAAGAAATAAGACATACCTTTCAGGATGAACTGAGTGTACCAGCATTAGAGTTGAGGAAGAGAGTGAAACAGTTTAGAGGGGATGAGGGGGTACACCTCAACCAGCCGGGACTATACCCAGACAACCCCCATCAGCAGTGAACCAGACAAAACGACACTAGCGCCTTTGTTCTACCTGCCAGGCTGGCGCCCTCTAACAGCCAAGACAATGATCTCCTCAAGTTGTCGCCCCCGTCTGTCTCAAACCCGGGTATTGCTGACCTGCTCCCTCTCAAGTACCCCCGAAAGAAGAGGGCCCCCGAGGGAGGGGGGCCTATTGATTGATATCAGGGCCGGCACAAGCCACGGAGACTCCTTGATGAGGATACCGATGGCTCTGATGGAGGTGTGAATATTGATGACTGCGACTGATTACCGCTACGGGCCCCTCTGAGGGATGTGGGGAGGGAGGAGGGGGTGGGGCCCACTACCACCCCTCCCTGAATAGTAGATGATCCCTCTCCTCCAAGCACCAGATGAGAAGGGTCGGAGGGTATCTGTCCGTCCAACACTGATATCTGCAGGTCCTCCCTCTGAGCCAACCCTCTACAACTGGGGACATCTTCAGGGTCCGCTGGTTGTGCGTTATAGGCGAACAGGATAAGGAGGATGAACAGGATATAGCGGTGTCATTTGGAGGTCCAAGACGATACCAAGAGAGTGCAGCACTTGTACTATCTTCAATAGCAGGCCCCTTGGTGTAGTGGTCAGTGCACCTGGCCTCGAGCTTAGGGGTCCCCGGCTCGACTCCCGGCTGGTACCTTGGGTATTTTTCCCGAAAAGAGAATTACACCAACGGTCACCAGGATTTGGTCAATTAGTACTGGATAATCTGTCAACTTGAATTTATTATCTTGGATATAGTTAAGACCACGGATATCCCCTATCGGTGGTCAAATGGTCTAGAACCTTATCTGACAGCTGGAACAGTTACTGGCTCTACTGTCACGTATTCATACGTCAAGTAATGTGATCTGCGGCTGTGACATTTGGTAGATATTATCAATAGCTATAAAATAACAATAATACTTTAGTTAAATGTTTTCTAAATCGCCCTTGCCTATCAAAATGGACCTGTGGTTTTGTTTATTTTACTAACAAAACTGTGCCGTTCCATCAATCTGTGAGTGCTCCGTTTATAACCTGCACCGAGTGTATTTAGCAAGAAGCGAGACAGTTGAACTAAAGAACTCCTAACAAGTCCGCGCCGAGGGGAGAAGGGTAGGTTTAAACGCCAACCCTCTAGAAAAGGCTCGGAGTAACGTGTTTAAGTGTGGAATCTAATTTGGGCGTCTCCCCCCCCCCGGCATCCCTTGTAGTGCGGGGTGTGTGAGAGAGAGAGAGAGAGCGTGAGGGTGGAATTACCTCAGACATTACAGCCCTCTGTTTTCCCGGCATGCCTCTGTTCTTTTCCTTTTCACGCCTCCAAAGTTTCCACGCGCTACATTGGAGATTGAATGGCTAAGCTCTCTTATAATGCAATAATAGTCTACCTAGGAGTAGAGACCGAACCAGGTGAGTGGTCAACACTCCTGACTTCAACCACAGCATCTGGGGCTTGTCTCCAAAGGGGTGGTGACGCTGCGGCTATTTGTTTAAATCATAGATGTGTTTTATGTAAAATATCCTGCTGTAGACCATCAAAGTGTTGGTGCTATAGCTGCTCTCCCTCCATTTCTTAGCTCCTCCTTTCCATCCCCTTCCGAGACGTTAGTTCACTTCCTTGCTGCGCCATGAATATCTTCCGTCTCTATCTTCTCTCTGAAGAGAGTCAACTCTCGAGACACCCGCTCGTCCGAGGCTCTCGTCCCTACACTCGGGACACCCGATCGTCTGATATCGAGAGCTATTATTATGCTAATATGGTCCAAATAATTTTGAGATCAACATTACAGCCCATTCCTCTTAGATCAGTGGATAGAGGATCCCGTATCGGATGAGTTTGGTTCTAAATCAAATAATCTCCGCTATGAAATGTATACAGTCACTTTCCTGGCAAATTCTGATGCAATTATTTAAGACAGTCACTCTTCCCCTCACCTTGGTTCGAGATGAAAAGAATACTTTTAGTATTTTAAGGGGGGGGGGGCAGGATTTGGTTTACAGGGGAACTAGGACGGGAAGCTTCTGTAAAATTAATATTTTGATGGGTCGTATTAATGTGGTGATGTGTGTAAATAAATACAAGCCGTTTTAGTATGAGCAACAATCAATTTTATAGATACATAATATATCACATACTATATTTTTATTTGGTTATTTTTTGTTGATTTTAAAAAGGTTCCAAGTAAGTGACAGTATTAAAATACCTGGAGGTTGCTGTGGATAGAAGAGTTATAAAAACCGGGCGCATTCCCTGGTAGGGGCTGATATAAGTTAATAGGCTTTAGAAGTTCAAGTTTTTATCCTGATATTGAGTGCTAAGTTTGATTGTCTTGCGTTGAGTTAGTTTGTAAGTCAATATCCATGTGGATTTGTTAGTGCTGTTATGTCACAATTCCTGAGTCTAGTATTGGGTGTATAGTGTTGTTGTAGTAGGTTAAGTTAATTTGTCAGTCATGTGTCACTAAGCTACGTTAAAAAAATACAAATAAAAATATTAAGATAGGCTATATTAATTTTAAATTAAAAATTGATTAAATTAGAAACATCTGACGTAGTAGTCGCCAACCTTTTTGCTATCTTGGGCCAAATGAATTTATTTTTAATTGATGGGCCGATTTGAACAAAATATCGAGCAATACATTTCAACATTCTATTTCTAATAAAAAAACAAGTTTTTAGTATATTTTTATTGACGATTTGCTTGTTTCGCTAAATCCTTTGAGGACCAGACAAAATGAGTGGGTGAGTTTACCGAACGCCGGTAAGGATCTACTGTCCCCCTTCCTCTCTGTGGGAAGTGACATAATGTAAGTTGTCTGTGTCCTACCTGTTTGGTGACCGAGTCTATGAGCCGCACATAGATGTCCTGCTCCTGACGAACACCTGTAACAAACAAGGAACTAATATTATGGACACGATTATTAGATTTCTTGCAGGAAGATACAAACATTTTATAGAAATAAACAAAGCCCACTATATATTTTATAGTAATTAACAGAACGCACCATATTATTTTATAGTAATTAACAGAACGCACCATCTTATTTTATAGTAATTAACAGAACGCACCATATTATTTTATAGTAATAAACAAAGCCCACTATATTATTTTATAGTAATAAACAAAGCCGTCTATATTATGTTATAGTAATAAACAAAGCCCTCATCATTATTTTATAGTAATAAACAAAGCCCACCATATTATTTTATAGTAATTAACAAAGCCCTCCATATTATTTTATAGTAATAAACAAAGCCCACTATATTATTTTATAGTAATAAACAAAGCCCACCATATTATTTTATAGTAATTAACAAACCCACTATATTATTTTATAGTAATTAACAAAGCCCTCCATATTATTCCATAGTAATTAACAAATCCTCCATATTATTTTATAGTAATTAACAAATCCCTCCATATTATTTTATAGTAATAACAAAGCCCTCATATTATTTTATAGTAATTAACAGAACGCACCATATTATTTTATAGTAATAAACAAAGTCCACTATATTATGTTATAGTAATAAACAAAGCCCACTATATTATTTTATAGAATAAACAAAGACCACTATATTATTTTATAGTAATTAACAGAACGCACCATATTATTTTATAGTAATAAACAAAGCCCACCATATTATTTTATAGTAATAAACAAAGCCCCGTATATTATTTTATAGAATAAACAAAGCCCACTATATTATTTTATAGTAATTAACAAACGCACCATATTATTTTATAGTAATAAACAAGCACACTATATTATGTTTATAGTAATAAACAAAGCCCACTATATTATTTTATAGAATAAACAAAGCCCACTATATTATTTTATAGTAATTAACAGAACGCACCATATTATTTTATAGTAATAAACAAAGCCCACCATATTATTTATAGTAATAAACAAAGCCCACCATATTATTTTATAGAATAAACAGAGCCCACTATATTATTTTATAGTAATTAACAGAACCCACCATATTATTTTATAGTAATAAACAAAGCCCACTATATTATTTTATAGTAATAAACAAAGCCCTCTATATTATGTTATAGTAATAAACAAAGCCCTCAATATTATTTTATAGTAATAAACAAAGCCCACCATATTATGTTATAGTAATAAACAAAGCCCTCGATATTATTTTATAGTAATAAACAAAGCCCACCATGTTATTTTATAGTAATTAACAAAACCCACTATATTATTTTATAGTAATTAACAAAGCCCTCCATATTATTTTAAGTAATTAACAAAGCCCTCAATATTATTTTATAGTAATTAACAAAACCCTCCATATTATTTTATAGTAATTAACAAAGCCCTCCATATTATTTTATAGTAATTAACAAAACCCACTGTATTATTTTATATTAATAATATTATTATATGCCGACATATCTGAATTTATCTTTGTTTACGTTACAGATGTCATTTAATCACCAGTTGGTGTTAAAATACTGTTTAGTAGCTGTTATAAAAATGACTATAAGTTGGTATATGTCATAATTAGTGAGATGTCTCACATATGTTAATCATTTATACAAATTGTCTTCTTATTTAGAAACGTTTCAAAGTTGCGAAGGCTACTGTGGCTGTCGAAGTTGAAGCTATGGATATCTGATCTTCAATTTCTTTTATCTCCAAGCTTCACACATTCACACAGCTAAATAAAATCCATATTGACTGTTTAAGTCAATTTTTTAACTAACTTTTCTACGCCATTGCATGCATTTATAGATAACTAGTGAAAATGTTTTTCTAACTGATGGTGTGTGCTTGAGCCCCGAATACCTTTTACAACTCTAACCAGGGATGGGTGGGCGTGATGGCCTACTTCATCTATCAACTTATTTGAGGTGAAAACCATTAATTGAACCCGGAGCTCCCTGGCCAGAGTCAAATGCGTTAGCCCTCCTGTCGGTGAACTATGAAAGCCACGCCTAACCCCGAGGGTAAGCCCTAGTCTTGGTGGGCCCTGGGAGGAAGGGTCAGGCTGACCACGGTAAAGGAGGGGGTAGTATGTTTGAAGTTGTTTGGTTCAGTTGCCGACGAGTTTTAAGACCGCAAAGTCTCTCCTTGTGGGGACGGAGTTTTGATCCCGCGTCATGCGCTGAGCCAGAGAAGGGCCCCTTGCGGTTACCCTCTTGGGGAGCCGCCCTCTCTGTACAGGAGGGGTTAAGAGCAAGTCAAGGGATAGTGGGTTAGACCCTCCCTACCCCTCTCCCTCTCGATGTCCTCAGACCCTTCACTCGAGTAATCTTTCAGATTGATAACCGGCAACTCAAAATGTCTTTAATGCAGCAGCTAGGAAAGTTACTTGATCCACTTTCACGTATTCATACGCCAAGTAATACAAAATGAATCAATCACTTTTGATAGATATTATCAATAACTATAAATAACTATAATATTATATTAAAATGCTATAAACGTCAACCGCAACAAAATATGTTTGTGTTTTCCAAACCAGGATCTTGCTGTTGAAGTGATGGAGAGAGAGGAATGAATGGTAGAGGAGTATGGGAAGAGAGGAAAGAATGGTAGAGGAGTATGGAAAGAGAGGAAAGAATGGTAGAGGAGTATGGGAAGAGAGGAAAGAATGGTAGAGGAGTATGGAAAGAGAGGAAAGAATGGTAGAGGAGTATGGAAAGAGAGGAAAGAATGGTAGAGGAGTATGGGAAGAGAGGAAAGAATGGTAGAGGAGTATGGGAAGAGAGAAAAGAATGGTAGAGGAGTATGGGAAGAGAGGAAAGAATGGTAGAGGAGTATGGAAGAGAGGAAAGAATGGTAGAGAGTATTAGAAGAGAGGAGTGTATAAAGAAGAAGAGAGATGAAAAAAGGTAATATAATAAATCAAATAAAAATTAATAGAGAAATAAAGGATAAGAAGGATAAGTGTAGAGTGGAAAAGAATAAGAAAGACAGAGAAATATGAGAATAATGAAAAGGGAAAGAGAGGTAGAAATCAGTGTAGAGAGGGAGGGAGTTATATAAGGAGATCGTGAAATTGTCAGAGTGAGGTTAGAAATGAGTGAAAAAGAAAGAGAATGAGAGTTAGGAGAGAGTGATGGTCAAGTAAGTGGGAAAAGGAGGGAGATTTATTGCATCAACCACATTGCGACATCTTCGGTGTTGAATGTCTAGGGAAACTATTCTCAAACTGGGTACGTGGCAGCTCCAAGGAAAAATTGGCAACCTAACAAGGGACTTGTGTAAAACCATAATTGTTGACAGTTATCGTTATCTGGTTATTTACAGCCCTCTTTTCCTCCTATTTGCTGGAAACTGATTTCTGAGGACTTTCAGCCCTTAGTTGACACCTACTACACTAGCAGTTTATGAGCCTTTCTCAACAACATATCTCTGTGAGAGAGGCTAAATTTGGAGCCACTTAGAAATTTCGACTGGAAAACCAGACATCAAAAGTTGTGCCACACCCCTCTCACTGAAAAACTTTGGGATTCATAACATATCAGCTCCAGAATGACAATTAAAAATGTTGGTTTGAAAATATTGTGCTTAGGATTACTTTATTTCTTTATTTTTGAACGAACTTGTGAAGAAAATGTATACAACTTTTCTACAAAATTTTTACAATAAAATTCTGTTATTTTTTTAACTGAACATAACGATTTTAAACCTGTCATTTGGATTTATTTGTTATTTTTGGGGAAACATTAAACTTTTAGTCATGGTTAAAGGGTACAATCTAAACCAGGTTTGAGAACCGCTGGTCTAAGGCAAGATAGTGTCTACAGTGGTGCACCATGCTGCAATGGTCCAGAGCTCCTCGTGTCGTTGGCCAATAAGAACAAGGATGAAGTTGGTACGAACAGCAGCAGTGTCACTGTACAATAAGAACAAGATGAAGTTGGTACGAACAGCAGCGTGTCACTGTCCAATAAGAACAAGAATGAAGTTGGTACGAACAGCAGTCGTGTTGTTGTCAATAAGAACAAGAATGAAGTTGGTACGAACAGCAGTCGTGTTGTTGTCAATAGAACAAGATGAAGTTGTACGAACAGCAGTCGTGTCACTGTCCAATAAGAACAAGAATAAGTTGGTACGAACAGCAGTCGTGTCACTGTCCAATAAGAACAAGAATAAGTTGGTACGAACAGCAGTCGTGTTGTTGTCCAATAAGAACAAGAATGAAGTTGGTACGAACAGCAGTCGTTTTGTTGTCAATAAGAACAAATGAAGTTGGTAACGAACAGCAGTCGTGTTGTTGTCAATAGAACAAGAATGAGTTGGTACGAACAGCAGTCGTGTTACTGTCCACATTTCTTACTCGTACTTACCGATATTTTAAATACATCTGACAAAATCAAAAGCTGCCTCTCGAAGTTATAGTTATGGTTTGTACAAATTACTAATGGTTTTGATAACATTATTTCCAGATGTTAGAGAAACGGGCACGAGAAATAACCTTTATTCCTGGAGCATTTGAAGAACCTTCAGTAAAATACTAGTCTGTTCTTTCATAGTACAACTGTTAGGTATACATCTTCTACTGTCACGGCGTGTGACGCGGAAAATATTAGGCTTGTCAAGTGTGCTGTGATCTTGGTCACTTCTGCACTAGACTAGACTGCCGATGAAGGGGAGATTAGGGTTCGAATACCAGTGGGGTGCACTGAGGGCTGTGTATCCTTTCACTCCACACACACACACACACACACACACACACACACACACACACACACACACACACACACACACATATATAGGTGAATATCGTCTAAATTCAACCTTCTTCATCTTTATAACAGATTAACATAATTAATACAATTGTGAAACGTGGTGATAAAAAAAGGTTAAAAATAACAATTTTGTGAGTTTACCAGAAGTTATATTGAATTTTTTTTATATATAACTGCTATTTCGGGGCAATCCAAAACAGAATTAGAAAAAGTATCAACGATGAAAAAAAAATATACAAAATCTCAAGACAACACTTTCTAAAAACAATATTATATCTTATTTAATTTTATTTTTATTATAAAAAAAAGTCTTTCCTAGCTTAAAAGTGTTCTCCGTTGACCGTATTAAATCTCTCGGTTTGTGCGAGAAAAGTAAAACCCTGGTGGAAAACCTCCAGACTGGAGGTTTTAACCCTCCAACTAAACTTACCCTCCCCCCCTCTCAGCCAATACCAAGGTAATAAAACAGACAACCCCCCCTCCCTCCCTCTATACCCCTGTTCTGCGAGTCTGGGAGCTAAAGTGGCCGTATTATTATTATTATTATTGTTCGAAGACTATTAGCTCCGGGTGGAGGATTAATGAAGACTAAAAGGACCGCCCTGCTTGTAATTAGGGACATAAGGGCTGCGTGGGATTATCAGGGGCTCTGACCCTTGTGTCCGGTCACTTAGACGTAGTCCTATCTGGTCCCGATGTCCCGCAAGGCTCTGTTCCTAGTCCTACCAACCCCCTCGTCCCTCGACTACTCTGTTATTACGCTCGACTATATTTACAAAACAAACAACTTCCTCTTTGAAACAGTTACGCAAACTATTTGTTTTTGGGTTTTTAGGGGCGATAAGGGGAGTTAAACGCTTTGTAAACAAAGAGAGTGCAAAGGTTTTTAATTAGTAAAATAATGTAATGTGTTTTATTTAGAAAATCTCACCCCCAGCGAAATATTGTTTTGATCATTTCTAGATCACCTGTCGAAGCGCGTCACAAGACGTTTGGAAATACCGCGTTATGTTTGTTATTTCGAGAACCGATTAAATATTATTGCTCTTCAAAATGGAACCAACCTGTCCCTATTGGATTAAAAGCCACACATTTTGAGTTGAATATTTCTAGAAAAAGTATATTGAAAGAATGAAATTAGTTTATTTCAAAAATACCGCAGTTATCAGACCAAAGAAAATGATCCAGTCTTCCTCAAACTTAATAGAGGTCAACATCAATAGTCTTTGGGTAAAGTTATCTCCTTAGGACCCAATATTCGTGGGTTCAAACCCAACGGAGGCCGATGGATTTTTCTTGAACGATAAAAACCCATAGCACAACTTCTTTGATCGGCGAGGAAGTAAAACCATTGGTCCCACAGATTTAATACGTCAGATGATATTTCCTACAACTATTGTGAACATGATGATGTTTATATATGATCCCTGTAATTATATCTTTCTACAACAACCTCACGATATCGATTCTTGTTATATCAGTAATCACGATGTTTACTATTTTAACATAAGCCAAAGCGATATCACATTTCAAGTAAAATAAAGGCAAAGGAAATGCATGAGTTACAAAAACAGTTTTACGGGTTCTTTAAATTAATTTTAAAAAGAGTCACTGCCAATATTTCAATTGTTTTTAAAGGCCATATGTCCGCTAATGCCATATATAAGTCTAACAAAAGTTAAAGGGTAAGCTTTTCATTTGAGTAAAAAAAATAATGAGTTAGCTCTATTAATAATTTAGATATATTATGTGGTGACATTTGTTTAAAGTCAACTGAAGAAAAACAAAAGAGACTAATTTTAATCAAAAGTCTGAAAAGAGGGGGAGTCCCTTGAAATTACAACAAAAACTCGCACAATCTAAAATACACGTATTATAATCTAACTAAACAAAGTTGTTAAGGTCTACCTGCTGGTCGCGTCCCCCCTTTGGGACAGGGACCCCTTCCCCAACTTACTCTTGGGGTTAAACAAAAGAATTCAGAAAATGTCAGAGAAGGGTCGAGATGATTAGAAAAAAAAAATGTATATACCTCAACCATTTTTTTTTTTTGTTAGCTCATTCTTATTTCCTTAAATAAAACCAGTGACCTCCACCCCCGCCCCCCACCCCCTCGCATAAAGGACCTTCGCGTGCATACATAAGTTACATCTACATGTGTGCTTTGGCTTTAACTTCTCGGTAAGGTAAAGGGGCCCTTATTTGTACAAGGTCATTGTTCTGGGAGTAACGGCAGGACATTGTTTTTTTTTCAGGCAGTATCTCCTTTTCTTACTTACACAAGAGATACACATGGAACAGGACGAATATATATAGTTTTTTATAACCAAAGGACATTTTTCTACCTCACTGAAGCTATTTGCAAGGGAACTCCCTCCTTCCTTTTACCCTACAACTCTTATTTTTAACCTTCAAACCCCCCCCCCCCTCCCCCTTCTCATTTGGTTTTTTAAAACATTTTATATATGCAGAGAAGAATGGATAATATAAATACATGTCTCGGTTTGGCTCGGAAGGGAATTATTTCTCTCTTGTTTATAAATACTTGATCCGTTCCCGGTGACTTACGACAGTTCCAAAACGGTTAGAACGGGTCTGAATAAAAATCATGGGGAGTTGAAAGGAAATAATTCAGGTGGTTGTAGTAGAAGTATTTGTTGTAATACGAGCGATAAAAAAAACCCGACCCTAGCAGGTTAGCTGTCGCTTACAACGTCAAGTGTTGTTCTGGAGTCGGGCGCAAGATTAGTTACATTTCAAACAAAGCAGGCCCCAGTCAAGGTAGAAACTTGGGGGGTGTTTTCACTTCAACCCCTGTCTTTGTGGGGTGGTATGTAGGGGACGCGAGAAAAGGATAGTGCAAAACTTGTTTCGGCCAAAATAAAATAATACTGCTCTAATAGAGACATGGTGATGATATCAAAGATGTTGAATATCTGTCATGCGAATACTGGCATTGGATAACAAACTTTTTAAATGAAGATAAAAAGTTGTGATCAAATTTCGGGACACCCTTGACAAATATTCAACAACCCTTGACAAATATTCAACAACAACTGTTTTGCTATAAAAACTTTAAAAACGCTTACCTTTTTTTATTTGCGTCCCCTATACCCGCACCTCAAGATAGTATTTCAACCATGTTTTTTTAAATTATCCTCTTAATTAAGTAGTGAGGAAGACCAATTAAACCTCTGTTTCTGTGGACGCACGATCTAAGGCGTCACACTCACAATATACTAGACTACTGATTACAGGAAGATCGAAGTTCGAATTCCGGTCAGGTGTCTTGAGAGGGGTTTTCCTAATTAGTTTTCCTCTCTCATTCCACGCAAATGTTGGCACACTTCTTTTAAATTCAACCTAATCATCCCTAACTCACTATCCTAATTAGTACATATACGTATAGCCTAAACAGGTGGTAAGTAATACTCGGTGTTAACAAGACTCACTGGTGACCTGGAGGTCTAGGGGTAAGGTGTCAGACTTCTGTGCTGGGTGTCTGGGGTTCAATCCTCGGTCCCGGCACAGATTTATCTGATTACCAAACCCTTCCTTCACCTCTGACAAGACATCTTGTGAATGTGGGGAATGCCAGGCCTCCACCGTGGTTCGGATTCCACGTTAAACTGTAGGTCCTTCATTTCATCTCACAATCCCCCTACCATTACACATCAGCGTAAGCGCGTATAACCCGAATGGGTAGTAAGACGCGGTGCTAATAATAATAATAATAATAATAATATAATAATAATAATAATATTAACAAAACTCGGTGTTACGGATTGAAGGTGTTTGGTTTTATTCCAGTGCACGAACTATTTAAATGGCACGTAAAACACCTGTTGTGTTTATTGTATTTGTGTTGCTGGACGGTCAACAAATCAGCTCTATTAAATATAGAAATATATATATATATATATATATATATATATATATATATATATAGTGACAGGACATGGAACATTAGAGTAGTGAACTAACCCACGTACAGTCAGAGACAAAAGTTAAGAAACACTTGTTTCCAGCTGTGATTTGCTCCGCTCACAGAGTGAAACTATTTAGCAACTGGTTTGACCAGCACATGTCTAACCATTCCAAATAGACTTCAAAACTCGTTAATTTATTTAACAAATATATTACAGAATCAGTGCGGTACATTATGTCTTACTTCATGTGTGTGCACACCAAGTCTTACTACCCATCCAAACTATCTACATATTTATAATAATCAGAGAGAGATGAGTAAGAAATAATATAGAGGAAACGTGGGGATAATGATAAACTATTGAAAATAACATAATTTTAATACAGCACAACCATGATTCAAGTAGCGATCATCCCATCTACGGAAATCTAGTGTCTTGAAACAATGACGCCTGAAACAGTGCAACCAGCTATGCGGGTACCGGAAGCAAAGATCTTATATAATTTGAAATACCGTTGGCATAGTGAATTTTGTTTAGTTGACTCTCAATTTGGACATTTTTATATTTATTTCTAGAAGGTAAATGATAAACCTTTTTACAAGCTACGAGTCGTACTCAGGTGAAAAATCGTCCAAGTCTATTTTCTCGTTTGTCCAGCAAGTCACGAGGCTAGAGGTGAATCCGGGGTGAAAGCTATACCTCAAGACCTTTATTTATAAACCTAAAACACTTTTTGATCACTCGGGAACCTTATCTTAATAATATTTAAACATTCCCCGACTAACGACAATTATATACACAGATTACGGCCTCCATGTTTACAATTTGTAAACTTTGATATGATAACCATAGACCTCTTAGCAGATGCTTTTATTTTAAAAAGGTAGAACGTTTGTTTGGCACAATTTCTTACTACCTGCTCAGGTTATACGCGTATGTACTAATTATTCTAGTGAGTAAGGGATGATGACGGTTGAATTGAGAAAAAGTGTACCCACATTTACGTGTAAGGAAAGTGGGGAAACCATTTAGGAAAACCACCCTATGTGCACACGACCGGGATTTGAGCACCCAACTCCCTGTCAACATCAATCTAGTCTAGAACAAGAGTGATGCCTAAGCCCATGTGGCCACCGAAGTAGGTAAGAAGGAAAAAACCAAAATAGGTTTAATACAACTCTAGAAGTTGTTACATAAATAACTCTTTGTATTAAACTGCGGCTTTTTCTTTGAATATTTTTTGAAGTCTGTGAATTTTAATCACATCCACGAAATCTAAGGTTGATTATTATTATTTTTTAAATAAGAGTTTAACTCACCGTTCGCGTAGAGGAGCTGTAACCGGTATTGGATCCCGTTGTTCGTCTTCTGACCTTCTGTCTCCTGAAAACAAAACAAAACAAATTATAGTCCACATCTTAGCGGGGATATAAACATCAAACGGATCTCTGAAACGTGAGCTATTTCATCCAAAAACCACTCATTGTCACTACTCCCCCGTCCCGTGGGCCGACGTGTCAGCGTGACTGGGTAGAAAGGCAATGTAGGTTTTACAACTAATTGATAGAGCTTAGATAAAGGTACTCGTGTTATCAATGTTCATACTACCCCAACCTATATTCGGTGCTATAACCCTAGCTAATGTCAAACACACGACCCCCCGTGCAGCGTGGCTGTAGTCTATTTCTGACTGGGACGTCTTCCTTCGTGCTGAGCAGGGATTAAAGTTGTAGACTATTCTCCTCCATAAATTGGTAGGTGAGTATGGAAAGCACGTTGAAGTAGCCCCCCCCCCCCCTAACAACTGGTGTTCTTCTGTCCAGCCCTCCTTTTCCTCTAAATTCTTAAAACTCACTGTCATACACCCCAAAAGGAGGAGTGTTTCTCCCAAGTTACTAGTTCTGCCAATACTCTGTGTCATGCAAATTGGCAAAACAATCTCGGTTTTTAAAACATGATATGGTACGAATACACGACAGTTGAAAGTGTGAGTCCCTAGGCTCACGTGATACTTGCATGCTATAGATTACCTCAGGCTGTACACTATGATATTATGTTTGATTCATCATTAAAAGTTCCTAAATAAACAAATATACATATTGATCTAGCTAAAATCTTGGAACACACTTGATAAACATTTTGAAACAAGGTTTTGTTGTTATATTACATCAATTTTATCCTGGTCTCAAAAATGAAGGAATCTGGCTCCTTAAAAGATGAAAAATACTATTTAATTAATTGATTTTAATCATAATATATTTAGAAGAAGAATGTTTAAATTTAAAAGTAATATTTTCATATGTATAAAGTAAAAAATTTAAAGGAAAATATTGATTTATTAATGTTTTTAAATGCTAAATATCAAAATAAAATATTCGATTGTATCGAAGAAGGAAGACTTGCTGTAGGCTAACAAACATGCTCAATAACTAATTTATCTACTAAACAGTTCCGCTATTGTACTTAAATAATAACTATAATGATATAGTATCATTTGTAAGGTATCTTGATCCAAAACTATATATTATTAATACTTTGTGGTCATCTATCTGTTCAGTGGCGTGCGCTAGCTTCCTATCTCTACCGCGGTGTTAACGTAATTTGTTATTGATTGAAAGAGGGATAAGTTACAACCCTGTTCAAAAGAATCATTACCTTAATTGGTTCGCCAGAAACGAATTTATCACACGACTTTCAGAACGAGGATAAAACGTGATTAAAAAAATACAGTAAAATTATTAGTTCTTGTCTGAGTAATGAATGTTATTAACGAATTTACAAATACAAATTATTCGACAGTTTAAAATCGCTATTTAGAACTCTTTTGTTGTTTCTTAACACCGCGTCTTACTACGCGTTTAGGTTATACGCTGTACTAATTAAGTTAATTGTTTTAAGGATTAGGTGGGTTACATTTATAGGAAGTTTAACCCACATTTGCGTAGAGTGAGAGTGGAAAACCAGTTTTAAAACAACTCTCAGTACACTCGACGAGATTCGAACCTCGATCACCCCATCTTCGGCAGTCTAGTTTACTGTTAGAGTAGCGCGTTATACCACGTGGCCCCCAAAGCGGGTTTTTAGGCTTGTTGATTGGATTAATAACTTTTTACTAATCATTTTGTTTTAATTCAGCGTATTTAACGTGGAGTTTCTCAACTAAAGGTGAATATCATCACATGACTTACAAACTGACATATCTCTAGACAATACAGGGTATCTCGAACATCAATATGAAGAGAAAACAACCTTGTTAATACCCACACTCAAACACGGGACCCTTAGCTTTGCAGCTAGACACGCTACTCTTAACTTATTATGTTTATTATTGTTCCTCTTTGTTGACATGCTGGGGAATCGATCCCAGACTTTTAACGATAGGGTTTCCTATTCAACTACTAGCCCCAATGCATACAACCCGCATCAGTGGTCACGTCGTCTGATGTGTCATTCCCACGTTGTACTGTATTTATGGTTACAGGAGTTCATGGTTCGAATCCAAGTGGAGTGTACTGATGATAATTTATTACGTTCTACCTTCAGAAACCGTGGGAACATTTCATCTAAATGTACCCTACTTATCCTTACACCCCAATGCGAATAGTTTGAACGAGTAGTAAGTTGCAGTGCAAACATAAGTTTAACATTTAAATATATATTGTTTCAGAATATTTAACTAATCAGCTATAAAACGAACTTATGTCCTTTCTGCTATATCCTATAAATAAAAAACACACGATTTTTTATTTTCTCATATAGAGAAAGTATAGGTTCTAATCAAGGGAAGTTTTACACCTCAATATTTTGATGGATATTAATTGAATTTGATGTGTCCCTAAACTCATAAAGTGAATAATACGATTATGTTTATCCCCATTTTAAAAATTATGTTTAAACTTAATATTTAAGGTGGGGAATGCCAGGCCTCCACCGTGGTTCGGATTCCACGTTAAACTGTAGGTCCTTCATTTCATCTCACAATCACCCTACCATTACACATTAGCGTAAGTGCGTATAACCCGAACGGGTAGTAAGACGCGGTGCTAATAATAATAATAATAATAATAATAATAATAATAATAATAATTAAATCCAAACAAAATCGTGATTTTAATTATATCTCTAAAATTAATGGTAGTTTATTTTTAACGTAAACTTATTTTTAAATTTTGAAATTTTTCCTATTTTTTTTTTTTTCTAAATGGCACTAAGGGGATTGTTCTACACTTTAAATAAGAATGTATTTTCGTTTTTCTAAAAATAAATAAATAGTAATTTGAAGTTGACTGGTTTTTGAAAACTTTAATATTTTTATAAACGGCTTCAAAAAATTATTTCAAAACTTATATCTTAGGTGTGTTTTGTATGATTAATTTATTGATAAAAGATTTTAAAATATTTGTTTTCTAATTACAAAAATATGTTGTATGAACATGTCTACCATTTACTTTTAAATAAACATTTAAATAATCAGTTTTAAATTTATTAAATTGGAGGACAAAACATTATTAGAAATAAATAACCTTATTTTACACTCTACAAACTAATTCAACCCCCTCCACCCCGTTCGTTTCCATCCAATGATTGTTGAGACATAATTAATAATTTCCCGTTATGGAAAGAGTCTATTTTTTACAACAATAAATATAGCAAACATACGATGTCACAACACAAACCCATTTAGTTGATCATCACATGCGACTCATCACGAATACAGAGTGGTAGCGATAGTAATAATAACAGTAATATGAGACGATCACGCATGCGGCCACAAATAAAGCATCACATGACCTAATTCCACTCACAACACTTCTTACAAAACATTACAAGTGATTACGTTGCTCGACAATTACTCTAGTACATATCACGAGTAACAATACTGGGGCCACGGAAAGATGGCACACGATAAAAACAGAGGATGTCGTCCCCCCCCCCCTTCAAGACCCCTTATTTTTTTCCGGCCATCTTTTTCAAATTACGTGGGGGGGGGGGGGGTATAATTTTTTTATTGGTCAGCGAAGACCTCCGTACGAATATCGAGTGGCGAGTAATTATAAATAGAGCCTGGTCATTAATGGAATGAGCCGGTCACGTGATGTTACGTCACTGATCATATGGTCACGATACTAAGGGGTGGGCAAAGTTCTGGGTGCGTCAGTGTGTATGAGACTAAAGGGTACAGAGCTCATATCTCTGGCAGGGAGATATTAGCTTTATATGTTTACATTAACTTTTAAAAAGTATACTAAAATATGGTTTTGACCCTCAGGTTTTTCGCAACAATTAATATATATATATATATATATATATATATATATGATAATATATTTAACACCACGTCTTACTACCTGTTCGGATTGTAGGCATATGTACTAACTAGATAGCTGTTCGGCTTGCTCGCGTGGAAGTTGATTATATACAAATACGAAAATATACATATGTATTTACAGAATAATATAAAATATTACGTTACGTTGATGACCATAACTTGACCTCAGATCAAAAATAATGCAAGTCCGATACAAACTTTCACCCCCTTTTTCATCCCTTATTAAATAAAATTTCCAAAATTTCTGAAACAAGTATTTATTTGTTTTACGTCAATAACCGAAATACAAAATTTTGTTTATGTAACTTTCAAAATGACGGACTTTCATACATATTATCATACATATTATCGTCCCTTATTTTGACCCCTTTGGGGTGGAATTTTCTAAAATCCTTTCTTAGTGGGTGCCTACATAACAAAATGAATATACAGTCCGAATTTCATGCTTTGATAGTTTGCGCTCGGCGATGATGAATCAGTCAGTCAGTCAGTCAGTCTGTCAGTCAGTACAGGTTATTTTATAAGTATAGATTATGATAGTGGGTTATTTATGGGGTAGGTAGAAGTTAGAGAACATGTATCCATATTTTCGTAAAAAGAGATTGAGAAATAATTTAGGGGAAAAAAATCACCCTCGTTACTTTTGGGCAGGATTTGAACCCTTGCAAACCAGACTAAACGAGCCGGACATTTACACCTCATTCCCATCAATGGTAGTTTTATTAAATAAAATTGGTGACAAGTGGTGAATGGATGCATTAATCTAATGGGGCATGGTTCGAATACCCGATTAGAAAATATTATTAAACCATAAATTGTGCTTTCAATTGGTTGGTTACATATTAAATTATATATATATATATATATATATATAATCTTTAGAGATTCTTCTGTCCAGAATATTAAACTAACCTGCACTGGTGGGCACGTGGACTAAGGCGTTGTTTATTCCTTGTCTGGACTACTGATGACGTTGAGTTTTAGGTTCGGTTGGGTGTTCTGGGGGTATTTTTACTACATTGCTTTCCTCTTCCCTTTCATGCAAATGTGGTTAAATTTATTCTAAATACTACCCTACCTATACCATTTATATAAATATGTGGATGTCCTTGACGGGTTTTAAGGCGCAGTGCTACAAAAAAACTATCACCAAGAATTGTAATATTTACCTTAAGGCCAATACATACACAGGGATATATACTTACAAATAAACTTAACCTAAGACAGCAACACTAACCACTCAACACCAGCACTAGTGATTGTAGTATCTATGCAAAAAGGATGAACGCATAAAGACACTTGTTTTATTGTCCATATAGGATTGAACCAGGGACCACTAGATGAGTAGTTGGTATCCCTGAGGGGTCTGTCTGTTAGAATAAAGGTGCTCCCACCCATAAGTACCATGCACTCGTCCTAATTGCAGGGTGTCGTGCGTACGTGCGTGATGGGAGACCGGCTATCATATCATGTCACGACACGTGACTGACATAACTTCTCGACTGGACTACTCCTGTATTTATACAGTCCTGTGTTACATTACTAGCACCTTGTCACGACACGTGACCGACATAACTTCTCGACTGGACTATTCCTGTATTTATACAGTCCTGTGTTACATAACTTCTCAACTGGACTACTCCTGTATTTATACAGTCCTGTGTTACATAACTTCTCGACTGGACTACTCCTGTATTTATACAGTCCTGTGTTACATAACTTCTCGACTGGACTACTCCTGTATTTATACAGTCCTGTGTTACATTACTAGCACCTTGTCAAGACACGTGACCGACATAACTTCTCGACTGGACTACTCCTGTATTTATACAGTCCTGTGTTACATTACTAGCACCTTGTCAAGACACGTGACCGACATAACTTCTCGACTGGACTACTCCTGTATTTATACAGTCCTGTGTTACATAACTTCTCGACTGGACTACTCCTGTATTTATACAGTCCTGTGTTACATTACTAGCACCTTGTCAAGACACGTGACCGACATAACTTCTCGACTGGACTACTCTGTATTTATACAGTCCTGTGTTACATAACTTCTCGACTGGACTACTCCTGTATTTATACAGTCCTGTGTTACATAACTTCTCGACTGGACTACTCCTGTATTTATACAGTTCTGTGTTACATTACTAGCACCTTGTCACGACACGGGACCAACATAACTTCTCGACTGGACTACTCCTGTATTTATACAGTTCTGTGTTACATTACTAGAACCTTGTCAAGACACGTGACCGACATAACTTCTCGACTGGACTACTCCTGTATTTATACAGTCCTGTGTTACATAACTTCTCGACTGGACTACTCCTGTATTTATACAGTCCTGTGTTACATAACTTCTCGACTGGACTACTCCTGTATTTATACAGTCCTGTGTTACATAACTTCTCGACTGGACTACTCCTGTATTTATACAGTTCTGTGTTACATTACTAGCACCTTGTCACGACACGGGACCAACATAACTTCTCGACTGGACTACTCCTGTATTTATACAGTCCTGTGTTACATAACTTCTCGACTGGACTACTCCTGTATTTATACAGTCCTGTGTTACATTACTAGCACCTTGTCAAGACACGTGACCGACATAACTTCTCGACTGGACTACTCCTGTATTTATACAGTCCTGTGTTAGATAACTTCTCGACTGGACTACTCCTGTATTTATACAGTCCTGTGTTACATAACTTCTCGACTGGACTACTCCTGTATTTATACAGTCTTGTGTTACATAACTTCTCGACTGGACTACTCCTGTATTTATACAGTCCTGTGTTAGATAACTTCTCGACTGGACTACTCCTGTATTTATACAGTCCTGTGTTACATAACTTCTCGACTGGACTACTCCTGTATTTATACAGTCCTGTGTTACATAACTTCTCGACTGGACTACTCCTGTATTTATACAGTCTTGTGTTACATAACTTCTCGACTGGACTACTCCTGTATTTATACAGTCCTGTGTTAGATAACTTCTCGACTGGACTACTCCTGTATTTATACAGTCCTGTGTTACATAACTTCTCGACTGGACTACTCCTGTATTTATACAGTCCTGTGTTACATAACTTCTCGACTGGACTACTCCTGTATTTATACAGTCCTGTGTTACATTACTAGCACCTTGTCAAGACACGGGACCAACATAATCCCTTGCTGCCCACTCCTCTAGTGACATATAGCTCCTTGCTGCCCACTCCTCTAGTGACATATAGCTCCTTGCTGCCCACTCCTCTAGTGACATATAGTTCCTTGCTGCCCACTCCTCTAGTGACATATAGCTCCTTGCTGCCCACTCCTCTAGTAACATATAGCTCCTTGCTGCCCACTCCTCTAGTAACATATAGCTCCTTGCTGCCCACTCCTCTAGTGACATATAGCTCCTTGCTGCCCACTCCTCTAGTAACATATAGCTCCTTGCTGCCCACTCCTCTAGTGACATATAGCTCATTGCTGCCCACTCCTCTAGTGACATATATCTCCTGGCTGCCCACTCCTCTAGTAACATATAGCTCCTTGCTGCCCACTCCTCTAGTGACATATAGCTCATTGCTGCCCACTCCTCTAGTGACATATATCTCCTGGCTGCCCACTCCTCTAGTAACATATAGCTCCTTGCTGCCCACTCCTCTAGTGACATATAGCTCCTTGCTGCCCACTCCTCTAGTAACATATAGCTCCTTGCTGCCCACTCCTCTAGTGACATATAGCTCCTTGCTGCCCACTCCTCTAGTAACATATAGCTCCTTGCTGCCCACTCCTCTAGTAACATATAGCTCCTTGCTGCCCACTCCTCTAGTGACATATAGCTCATTGCTGCCCACTCCTCTAGTGACATATATCTCCTTGCTGCCCGCTCCTCTAGTAACATATAGCTCCTTGCTGCCCACTCCTCTAGTGACATATAGCTCCTTGCTGCCCACTCCTCTAGTAACATATAGCTCCTTGCTGCCCACTCCTCTAGTGACATATAGCTCCTTGCTGCCCACTCCTCTAGTGACATATAGCTCCTTGCTGCCCACTCCTCTAGTAACATATAGCTCCTTGCTGCCCACTCCTCTAGTGACATATAGCTCCTTGCTGCCCACTCCTCTAGTGACATATATCTCCTTGCTGCCCACTCCTCTAGTAACATATAGCTCCTTGCTGCCCACTCCTCTAGTGACATATAGCTCCTTGCTGCCCACTCCTCTAGTAACATATAGCTCCTTGCTGCCCACTCCTCTAGTAACATATAGCTCCTTGCTGCCCACTCCTCTAGTGACATATAGCTCCTTGCTGCCCACTCCTCTAGTGACATATAGCTCCTTGCTGCCCACTCCTCTAGTGACATATAGATCCTTGCTGCCCACTCCTCTAGTGACATATAGATCCTTGCTGCCCACTCCTCTAGTGACATATAGCTCCTTGCTGCCCACTCCTCTAGTAACATATAGCTCCTTGCTGCCCACAGTGAAACATCCCTGCCCAGTAAACACAGACGTACCTGGTCCTTCTCGATGAAGCCGATGAAGGCTGTCCTCTCTATCTCTATGGGCTGCCCAGCCCGGTCGTACAGAGCTATCACGAAGTGGAAGAAGTTTGATTTCCTCAGGTTACTGGGAGGCTGTTTCTCAAAGTGCGCCCTCCCTATCCCGACACTGAGAACAGACAATATGATGTCATAGTTAGAGGAGTGCTGTTATTATCAGGGGTGGAGTGTTTTCATTGTTAGAGGGGGAATGTTATCACTATCAGTGGTGTCATAGTCTGTGGTGGAGTGTTATCATGGTCTGAGGTGGAGTGTTATCATGGTCTGAGGTGGAGTGTTATCATGGTCTTAGGTGGAGTGTTGTCATGGTCTGAGGTGGAGTGTTGTCATGGTCTGAGGTGGAGTGTTGTCATGGTCTGAGGTGGAGTGTTGTCATGGTCTGAGGTGGAGTGTTGTCATGGTCTGAGGTGGAGTGATGTCATGGTCTGAGGTGGAGTGTTGTCATGGTCTGAGGTGGAGTGTTGGCATGGTCTGAGGTGGAGTGTTGTCATGGTCTGAGGTGGAGTGTTGTCATGGTCTGAGGTGGAGTGTTGTCATGGTCTGAGGTGGAGTGATGTCATGGTCTGAGGTGGAGTGTTGTCATGGTCTGAGGTGGAGTGTTGGCATGGTCTGAGGTGGAGTGTTGTCATGGTCTGAGGTGGAGTGTTGTCATGGTCTGAGGTGGAGTGTTGGCATGGTCTGAGGTGGAGTGTTGTCATGGTCTGATGTGGAGTGTTGTCATGGTCTGAGGTGGAGTGTTGTCATGGTCTGAGGTGGAGTGTTGTCATGGTCTGATGTGGAGTGTTGTCATGGTCTGAGGTGGAGTGTTGTCATGGTCTGAGGTGGAGTGTTGTCATGGTCTGAGGTGGAGTGTTGTCATGGTCTGAGGTGGAGTGTTGTCATGGTCTGAGGTGGAGTGTTGTCATGGTCTGAGGTGGAGTGTTGTCATGGTCTGAGGTGGATGATTTGAAGTGGAGTGTTGTCAAAGTTTGTGGTCGAGTGGATTTAATGCTTTATGGAGTCCACATAGGTTAAATATTTACAAAGCCTGCAAGAGTACACAAATTTGTTGTTTACTGGAATCAATCAACACACAACTATTTTCTATGACGCTATACACCCACACTTGTAAACACAGTTTAAAAGTTGATATTTTCCTCGCCTGTAAAGTCCAAAAACCCTCATATTTCTGTTGATCACTAAGAGCTAACTGTCCGGGAATCTGCTCTAGGAGCGTAAAATGAATATTTCCGAATATAATATTGCCATTCAAAAAGGGGGGAGGGGGGGAGGGCTTGCAACACACATTTTAATGACATTTGTATTTTCTTCCTCCTTTTTGTTCTCCTACTTCAAGAAAGTTCCACCTAATAAAGTTATAAGCCTTCTTGGTTCTGGTGCCTAGGAATTCCTGCTCGACTATTCTAGTGCCTTACAGACGGACCCCTTAGTATCCCCGCGATGAGTCCTCAGGGGAGAAACTCCCATCGCGTTCGGGGTGGCGGTCTCTACAGTCCAATTCACATTGAAAGGGACTTTTGTAAAACACATATTTTACTGGTGTCAACTTTGATAACATTCTACTACCTTATTAATAACTAGATTCGGCGAGATGAGATGGAATAACAGTTACAATCAGGGAGTCGAACAGGAACATTATCAGTTCTAGTTCTTGTCCCGGTTAGAGAAAAATACACGTTCTGGCTGTTTTTGGTTTGCAATTAACTTCCGATTCTGGTTACACTTATTTAATTTATTTTCATTTAATAAATATACTACCATTATAAAATTCGTAAATATAAAAATATATTAAAGAATAACTAACAACAAATTAAAAGTTATCCACTTACAAATAATATAAAGGAATACATCAGACTTTTACAAAATATCCTGAAAAATCAAAAAATATATTATTTCAAAATGAGTTTTAAGTTAAAGAAATAAGGGCATTAAATGATATTAAAAAACAGATTAGGAACCATTATGAATCTAAATATATATCGAATTGAATTATGGTTCTGTTCCTTAGGCAATCTATTTTTAGGGTTCCTGCCCCGGTTCCAGTTAAACTCCTGGTTACAATACATATTATAATATAATAATTGAAGATTCGTATTGCAATCTAATATCCTCCTAACCACTCTCTCCTGGAATTGTTGAGACTCCTGTCCTACCACCCACCCCCTCCCTCTGTGGTTTGTGTTGGGGGTTCCCACGCCATCACTCTGACACTCCTTTACACAAACAGTAGTTATCTCCCCCATTTCCAGCTCTTTCGAACAAAAGGACATAATTCATAACTCAAAGTTGTTATTATATTTTTGAAAAATGACCAGTCCACAACATCTTGACAGCTTTTGAACTGTCGTGTCTTTTGCAAGTATCGCTTTCAAACAGTAGAGGGTTGGCAAGAGAAAGGCTAGGGTTGAAAGGGGAAGAAAGGCAGGTTTAAACGCTCCAAGAAGCTCGTTTACACGGTCAGTGCTCGTCCATTGTCTGGGGTAATCACTCACAAACAACCCAGCTCTGGCGAGTGACCGGAAGTAGTCCCTACCCTCTGAGATGTCGGGAAGGGACTACTTCCAACCCCTCTCCCTTCTCTTCTGGTCTACCTCTTAAATGAATCCTTAATGAAGGGCTAGAATGAACATCTTAGTGGAGCGATGTTTTAGAGTTTCTGAGTTGTCCGATTAAACTTAATTGGGGCGCAACCTAATAGAGTGTTATCCTAATTAAAACTATCAGAGGCAGGGTATGTCCAAGGATCTCTAATAGAGTGTTATCCTAATTAAAACTAGCATAGACGGGATATGACCAGGACTTGGCCTGTAAATACCGCTACTTTCCTTCAGTGGAAATCTTGAGACGTAAACAAAACTCACAATATTTTTATGTTATTAATTATTCTATTTATTGTTTTCACGATTTTAAATTGATTAAATTGGTCTTATTTACATTAAAAAAAATTAATCTACAATGTAACGATGAAAAGGGTATTTATAATGAATGCACCCGCAATAGCACAGAGAACAGTTGGGTAAAAGATACTAATCAATCAAATGTGAAAGCCATAATTGATCTTCCAATTTTCTTTCGACGATAATAAAAGTGTACTTTCTCTCAATTACCCTCCTCCCCCAGATCCCCTAGATTAAGTCATCAATAACCACCATGCCTTAAACGTACAAATAATATATTTTTAGATTTTGATGGTGGGTCTAATCCCAAGGCCGACCCATTAGTAGCCTGGCAAGATAAAGATTATAATAATGTCTAAACCTATAAATATTCTATTTTGGCACCCAAACCTTATGTGTTAAAACAAACAATTCAAGAAACATTTCTCAAAGGAACTCCACCAATTCTAAACCTAGAAAAACTGTTATTACATCATAGAAACATTTGGACTGTTGATATCCAAGAGTCGAACCCTTAATCTCCCGGCGCTATGGGTGGACCTATTTAGACGCTACTGCGACGGTATTAGGATGTTATTGGGGCGAAACTATCTCACTGCTACGACGCTAATATGATGCTACTAGGACGCTAAAAGGACGCGAGGAAAGAGTAGTTAGACGCTCCCCATTCAGACGCCGGCTGGTTATAGCGGTGCTGCGTGAGTCACGTGGTCTGGGTGATGGGATTGCTCGTAACACCTGAGGTCCTTACACACACACACACACACACACACATGTAGAGCACACACAATAAAGAAGGAAATCCCCACAACAGTGGACACGCATACAAAGGTGCCAGTCTCGTGTAGTCTTGTCTATTACTAACAGAGAAGTTGGGGCCCAAACCTTGGCCGTGTATTCTTAGGTGCGGTCATTCTCCCTCCACGAAACATTTATATTCGTGTAATAAGTCAGCTCCGTGACAGAGATACGAACCGGTGGTGTCATAACAATAGGTCGAATGAAGTCAAGAACATGTGGGCATAAGAAAGTAAACCTCCAGTGGCGTTACAAGGAACGTTGCCAGGGTAGCAGAGCTTGTTAAAACTGTGCATGTGATGTTCTCTCCCACTATGTCTCCATTTGACCAATGAGTGTTCTACTGAGTGATATGTTCTCTCCCACTATGTCTCCATTTGACCACTGAGTGTTCTACTGAGTGATATGTTCTCTCCCACTCTATCCCCATTTGACCACTGAGTGTTCTACTGAGTGATATGTTCTCTCCCACTCTGTCCCCATTTGACCACTGAGTGTTCTACTGAGTGATATGTTCTCTCCCACTCTGTCCCTATTTGACCAATGAGTGTTCTACTGAGTGATATGTTCTCTCCCACTCTGTCCCTATTTGACCAATAGTGTTCTACTGAGTGATATGTTCTCTCCCACTCTGTCCCTATTTGACCAATGAGTGTTCTACTGAGTGATTTGTTCTCTCCCACTATGTCCCTATTTGACCAATGAGTGTTCTACTGAGTGATATGTTCTGCCCCACTCTGTCCCCATTTGACCAATCATACACAGACTCTGCCCTTCACACCTCACATGGAAATGTTAATACCTGACAAACCAGAACAATTCACAGGTACAGTTTTGCTCTCCTTACTCTGACAACACTTCACGACACGGCACTGGTAGAATCCATGGAATGCAAACACGGAACAAGTGAGGGAAACACTGCTGGCATCTACCGCTCGTGGAGTGAACCAGGACAGGGCTGTTTTGTCTCCTTCAATAAATAATGTCGCTCTCTTGTTGACAAGGATGTTGCTGTTCGCAGCCTCAGCTATGGACCAATAGAAGATTGGCACTTGACTCTCTCTCTCTCTGTCCCCTCTCACGTATGTACGACATACGTGTAGGCTCCTCCGTGTGTGGATGAAGACTTATGTATGGGCGACAATGTCTGCTGGGAAGAATAATGCATGGCGGGACCTGGTAACCGCACCTGGTTTCGAACACAGACCACAAAACATTTCAAAGATTTTACACATGTTTTATTAATCGTGTTTTAGCATCGCTCAGAAGATATTCTCTTGTGACCGCATGAGATAAAAAAAACACGCTCTCTTTTGGTGCGTGCCTCATTCGTCGCGACGCCAGAATCGTGCCATTTCCCTGATTAAGTCTTCTCTAACTGTTCTCTATTGGTATTTCTCCACTCATCCTCTCTTTGTCAACCTCACCTGTAGTAACATAGCTCTCACTTGTAAAGTTGATGTTTATAAAACAATAAGAGCTTTCACCGGAGGTCAGCGACAAAGGTCAAACCAAACATGTCACCCTGATGAAAGTGTTTGGATGAATTAAAACGCGATGGAAAATAAATGGCATAGTCTATTATTATTATTATTATTATTATTATTATTATTATTAGCACCGCGTCTTACTACCCGTCCTATTATACGCTAATGTGTAATGGTAGGGTGATTGTGAGATGAAATGGAGGACCTACAGTTTAAAGTGGAATCCGAACCACGGTGGAGGCCTGGCGTTCCCCACATTCACAAGTTGTGATTAATATCGTCTTGTCAGAGTTGAAGGAAGGGTTTGGTAATCAGATAAATCTGTGCCGGGACCGAGGATTGAACCCCGGAACCCCAGCACACAAGTACGCCAGAGCACCCCTGTTTAGTATTTAGGGAACCAAGGGGCTGCTGAGCCCTGAGGTCGAAGTTGCTATGTGTCAAATAATTCACGTCTCAAGTACCTTTAAGGGAAGAGGCTTTAGTGAGAGACATTAACAGTCTATAAAGTACAATGGTCACGTGTCATACAGGGTTGAGCTTAAGGTGAGGTTGTAGGAGACGCGAGAAAAGATCAGCGTTTTTGCTGTTTGTATAGCAAAACCTTTTTGGCTAAAATAAATAGAATATTGCTTCAGTGGAAACTTAAGAGTTTAGTTTTATTCACGTGGTGATATCAACAGTTGATGAATATCTGTTAGGAACATTTCGGCATTAGATGAGAAACTTTTTAAATGAAGAGAAAAACATATTATTAAATCCCAGGACAACTTTGACAGATATTGAAGAAATTTTGAATTATCCAAGGGTAGAAAATGGAACTATATGTTTCTACTGGAGAAATATTTTATTTCTTTTGAACAACTTTTTGGGATATTGATTACAAACTAGCTGTGGTTAAATACGTGTGGAACGTATAAATAATAGATTAGTATTATTTTATTTGCATATATGTAATTATAATGAGAGCTGGTTTTAAGAACTGTTCACAACATGTTTATCCTAACAGTACTACCAACATCAGAATCTAACCTTCCCTTGGTGGACAAATGGGAGGTCGACTCACAAACGAGAATAAGCCACGGTTCTTCTTAGCTTAAGAAGAAAAAAAAGACAACCAATTTGTTGTTTTATGTTCCAAGTTTGTGTGGGTTATAATTTTCAAATTTAATAAAACTTATCAAAATCTCAATCACTATTTTATGACAGTGGGAATTCACTCTTAATAACTTGCATATAGCTATTACCAACTAATCTAAACTATATATAGATATAGCAGTTTGATTATATTGGTGCTTGAAGGCTAAAAAGTAAGTCAGTTTAGGTAGAAATTAAAAATTTGCTGTTGGAATAAATTTTTATCTTTTTAAATTACTGATTCCCTATTGAATATATATGAAATTTGAAAATCTTATGCACATCCTTGGTGCATGAGCTTTTATTTTTTTAATAAATTATTATAATTGTGTTTTGTACACTCCCGTGGATAACTGTTGAAAAAGGCTGCTTTGCTTTTCAAATATAGAGATATGTCAATAAAATTAAGGTTTTAAAACGAATATATTCTAACTGCTCAAATAAAAATAAAATGTCTTAAGACTTCCGTTGTTTATAGCTTTCCTCGCGTACTTTCTAAAGAGATTCTTAGTAAATAAATTACATTCCAAGCAACACAAACAATTGAAAGTAGAGAAAAGAATTAGTCCCTCCATTACTTATCGGATGATGAATTCTTCTCTTGTCTCGCTGACAAACATTTCATGAAATGTGTTCCCCTCCCATAATGCCAAGCGGAATCGTCCAGCGTTGACTGATGTGTGGAGAGTAGGTGTAAGAGGGGGGGGGGGGGGGGCATGTAATGAGCCACACACGCTCGTGTGGGGGGGGTGACAGGGAAGAAGACAGTGTTAATAAAAATGAGTCGCATTGTGTAAGTTGTGTTTATGTTCTGAAGGTAGACGGGAATTGTTGAACAAATACCACACGCCATGTTGTCGTGTTTTTTGTGGGTTTGTTTTTTATCCTCTTGGTTTTACCACGAGAACTGCTCGCCATCAAAAACCCGGTTATTAATTGGCTTCTGTCGGGTTATTGTGGGTAACAAGGGGATAAGTCACACTTTGATGGAACACGTGTTTTACCCCCCCCCCCCTACCCCCACCTAATGTCGCACCTATCGTAGTCTAGATTTTGGGCAGGAAAGAAAGTTTTAGAAAATAAAAACATTTTTAACTCTGCGGTTGACATTGATAACATTTTATTCTATTATTAACCACATCGGTGGTCACGTGGTCTAACACGTCACTCTCGTGTTAGACTGGATTGAGGGAGATGGGGTTCTAATTTGGCTAGGGTAATTTTTTCCAAAATTTTTCCACTCTCCCTTTACGAAAATTCGGGTACATTTTTTCTAAAACCCAAGCGGGTATCAAGCTGCGGTGGAAAAAACACCTTTTTTTTATAAAAGAATTATAATTTCATAATTATTTGTATTATATATAAGAAGTGAGAACTGCATGTTAAATGACTTGACGTATGAATATATGAGCATTATTTGAATAACGTTTATAACTGCGAAAAAAGCTACCTACTGTACGAAATCCAACCAATCACGAATATTTCCGGAGAACGTGTGTGTTGTTATTCCACCCCCTTGAGGTTGAGCTTTCCTCTGAAGGACACTGGCTCGGTCCCATCTTGATACATCTCATGCTAAACCTACCTACCGCTCCGACAATAATGTGCTATTAGGAAGAGAACCTTAACTCTCTCCCTGTGAGCTATTGTCAGTTGGAGCGTTCTTCCACTCACCCAGCCAACATCACGCACAAAACAATGACGTCATCACGCTAAGTGAAGTTAATCAGGCGTCACGTGACTCATCTCTGAACCGGACCGGGCCGGGGTTCGATGCTCGTACTCTCCAATACTAAAAAAGGCACATGATCTTTCTAGTCCACGGGGACAGGGTGAGGTGGGTGAATAATATCTTTAGAAGAATAAAACTACTAACCAGAAGGAGGCAAGTGGACAGTTCCAAAACTGGCCATCATCAAACTACTGGATAACATAGAAAACTGTCATTGAAACAAGCGAGGGACTATAACTAACTTTCTGGTCTTAAGTAAGTCGAGATTTCATGGCCTTGAGAACGTAAGCTCACGTCTCGGCCCACCAAGGGTTCTTGTCTCTTCAGGTTTCCCTACTAAAGTGTTGTGTACACGCCTGTCATGACCATCCCATCTCATCATTATCGTTAATATTTAGTTTGATGATGCAAACAAGCGACTTTCTCCCAGTCGTTCATTTCTCTTAGGCCCAATCATAACTATCGGCACTTTTTGTTAATATCACGGAGTTTAGAAGATCGTAATAACTCCACAGATATACACCCAGAGAAAGGAGTATAGAGGCTAGTAATAACTCCACAGATATACACCCAGAGAAAGGAGTATAGAGGCTAGTAATAACTCCACAGATATCCACTCAGAGAAAGGAGTATAGAGGCTAGTAATAACACCACAGATATCCACTCAGAGAAAGGAGTATAGAGGCTAGTAATAACTCCACAGATATACACCCAGAGAAAGGAGTATAGAGGCTAGTAATAACTCCACATATATCCACTCAGAGAAAGGAGTATAGAGGCTAGTAATAACTCCACAGTTATACACTCAGAGAAAGGAGTATAGAGGCTAGTGATAACTCCACAGATATCCACTCAGAGAAAGGAGTATAGAGGCTAGTAATAACTCCACAGTTATACACTCAGAGAAAGGAGTATAGAGGCTAGTAATAACTCCACAGATATACACCCAGAGAAAGGAGTATAGAGGATAGTAATAACTCCACAGTTATACACTCAGAGAAAGGAGTATAGAGGCTAGTAATAACTCCACAGATATACACCCAGAGAAAGGAGTATAGAGGCTAGTAATAACTCCACAGATATACACCCAGAGAAAGGAGTATAGAGGCTAGTAATAACTCCACATATATCCACTCAGAGAAAGGAGTATAGAGGCTAGTAATAACTCCACAGTTATACACTCAGAGAAAGGAGTATAGAGGCTAGTGATAACTCCACAGATATCCACTCAGAGAAAGGAGTATAGAGGCTAGTAATAACTCCACAGATATTCACTCAGAGAAAGGAGTATATAGGCTAGTAATAACTCCACAGATATCCACTCAGAGAAAGGAGTATATAGGATAGTTATGACTCCACAGATATCCACTCAGAGAAAGGAGTATAGAGGCTAGTAATAACTCCACAGATATCCACTCAGAGAAAGGAGTATAGAGGCTAGTAATAACTCCACAGATATCCACTCAGAGAAAGGAGTATAGAGGATAGTAATAACTCCACAGTTATACACTCAGAGAAAGGAGTATAGAGGCTAGTAATAACTCCACAGATATACACCCAGAGAAAGGAGTATAGAGGCTAGTAATAACTCCACAGATATCCACTCAGAGAAAGGCGTATAGAGGATAGTAATAACTCCACAGTTATCCACTCAGAGAAAGGCGTATAGAGGATAGTAATAACTCCACAGATATCCACTCAGAGAAAGGAGTATAGAGGCTAGTAATAACTCCAAAGATATCCACTCAGAGAAAGGAGTATAGAGGATAGTAATAACTCCACAGATATCCACTCAGAGAAAGGAGTATAGAGGATAGTAATAACTCCACAGATATCCACTCAGAGAAAGGCGTATAGAGGCTAGTAATAACTCCACAGATATCCACTCAAAGAAAGGAGTATATAGGCTAGTAATAACTCCACAGATATCCACTCAGAGAAAGAAGTATAGAGGATAGTAATAACTCCACAGATATTCACTCAGAGAAAGGAGTATAGAGGATAGTAATAACTCCACAGATATCCACTCAGAGAAAGGAGTATAGAGGCTAGTAATAACTCCAAAGATATCCACTCAGAGAAAGGAGTATAGAGGATAGTAATAACTCCACATCTCAGAGAGAGGGGGGTGGAGGTATATGATAACTCCACATCTCAGAGAGAGGAGGGTGGAGGTATATGATAACTCCACATCTCAGCGAGAGGAGGGTGGAGGTATATGATAACTCCAAAGCCAACACATTCTGGAGCTGGAGGTAAGTTGATATACATCTCGTGGTTGCGGTGGAGTCAACAGCCCTCAGGTCAAAATACACCCCCTCCCCTCTGACCAACACAAACCCCCCAGGGGCGCTCAGGGCCCGGCCCAATCACGACAACATATTATATTGGTGTTCGATAATTTATTGGGACGGGTGCTGAGCGCGTGGTGTAATTAAGGTTTGCAATAATTGGTCTAGGGGAGTGAGTGTGTGTGCGTGTGTGTGCAATACGCATTGCAGTGCGAACGTTCCTTTTTCAAATTGTGAATTGTGACACAATGCGCGGGAAAACCGATCAAGTCACGGGTTTCCGAGTCACCCAAAAGATGGGAAGGACTAATTTATTATTTAATTTTGAAACATTATTTGTTATTGTGAACATTTTCGACCTTGAAATTATAATTAATCTTCAAGTTTTGTGTGGTCCTGAACCCAAATAAATGGTACGGTGCAACCCACAAACTATTTACTAAAAACTCATTAAATTTGTGAAAGAAAATAATATACATTTTGCAGAAACACTCAACAAAAGATCATAGATTAAATAATATTCACTCTTGCAAAAACATTGATAAAAAAAGAAAGATCTCTGTTCCACAAGAATCATAGCAATAAATTTCACACAATTTTCAGAACACACACACACACACACACACACATATATATATCAAAAACTCTTGCTCTTATAAAAATATATTTCAAATAAAAGAGTTTTATTTTAAAAAGTATTACAACTTTACAACGATAAATTATTTCGTATCTGAATAGTTGCAGAGATATGATAAAAAATAGATATTTCCCCTCATGTAAAAAAGCATCTTCAAACTAATTTTCACGGGGGAAAAACGAGTTGCCTTTTTGTTTTTAATGGTAAATGGTGCCTAATTATGATTTTTTATCAAAATTGTTAGAGCCGATTTTGAGACAATCGACCTTTTTTTATTTTGCCCTTCAATAAACTACCTTTAATTTTAAGTTTAGATTCCAAAAAACCCCTCGGGAGGAATCTATGAATAGTATGGATACCAATTTTTAGCCAGATCTGTAAAACAATTTAGTCTACAGGCAAGATAGAGACAGACAGACAGACGGATGGATGGACGTAATCACGGAAACAACTTTTTCTGTTCCAGGGGGCCATGAAACGTTGACATTTATTAAAATATTGAATTCGATTTTTTTACGATCATTATATTTCTCTCTCCGAGGGGTCTAGAGAATGTAAATAATATGTCTTACAACCAAGTGTTGTCTGCACTTGGGACTACAACTGGAACTTTTTGACCGATTTTATTCAAACCTTACAACACTCAGATTGTTTTGTAACTCGATTTTAATCCTCGACTTTAAATTAAGGGGACTTCACTAAAGATTGATTTTTAAAAAGTTCTAAATATTTAGGTTCAGAGTGTTTCACTTGATTGATAAGAACGTTTCTTTGTTTTACTAATATAATATTTGAGTGTAATTTCATGACACGTGGTTCGTGAGAATGTTGGCCTAAAAGACTCTTTGATAAAATGAGTTCGGTTAATTTTATCCAGGTGTTACAAAGAGAGAGGAAAGATATCAGCTATAATTATACTAAGTAACGTTTTACTGTCGGATACGCTCTCTAGTGTCAGAACTGACTATCTGAGACTGACAACATAATAGGCCTATCTAGAAGAGTAGGTTGAAGAGAGCAAATCATACCATTTATTGATATTATATTTAGTGAATCGCTTCTTACTACTTAAGGGGGCAGGTTAAATAGAGTAAACTGTGTAGTTAATGTACACATCCTGCTTCTAGTGTTGGGTGTTTAGTGTTGCTGTCCTAGGTTAAGTTATGTAACTAAAACTTGCGAATTTAATATTATAATTAAATACGAGCTAAGCCTACACGTAGATTTTTATTAAAAAAATAATATCATAAAATTCGGGCTTTGTTATTTAACTACAAACTGCTACGTTCTCTTTTACACACACACACACACACGCACACACACACACACACACACACACACATACACACACACACACACACACGCACAATTACACACATCCAGTTATATCGCACTTAGCCCAGTTATCATTATGACACTACGGGTCCAAAACAGCCCCAAGCCTAGTTTTGGGATAGTGGGTAATTGGGTGTTCAAGGGGGGTAGGGGTAACCTGATGTACGATGCAATACAAAACGATGCTTTATGGGCAGAAATTGGCACCCAGGGGGTTGAGGTATATTAACCCCTATCTACCATAAACCACCCCCAACCCACCACAAAAACACTCAATACATGCATAACCCCCAGTCAAACTCATCACTCATAAATTTACTGAAATTACTTTGTGTTGCACAAAATTTAAAACCACAGGTTTGCGTGCCCTTTTTTATTTTTATAATAGAGAGAAAAATGTTTATGTGTTATTTCTGGTAGACCCTATAAAAAAAACAAAGCTGTTGTTAATTTGGGAATTGCATTGAAGCGTATGCGTGTGAACAATTTATTAATACGATATTTTTTCTGTACACAACAATTGGTGTGTTTTTATAGCTGTTCTAGTTATGAAAATCATTTTTTGAAATGTTTTTTTTAAAATCATGATATACAAACACACACCCTATCGGATAATCTTTTTTTTTTAGATAAAATAAATAGTCATTTGTTTTGGTTGTTGATAGGAGATCAACTGTTGAGTAGATCATCGGTTATTTCTGATTTTTTTTTAACCCAGGTTCGAAATGAGTTTTCCGTGTTCCCTCCGCTGTCGTAAACTTGGAAACGGGTGGTTAAAAAAAAGTGTATACGCAGCTAAAAATTTATTCGATCGCTCCTACGTTCTATTCTTTACAAGTTGCGTTATTGCAAGTGGATTTTTTTTTTGCTGTGTAAATTGTAAACACAGAGTGCAATTTACGTTCAATATTTATTATAGGAGAAAAAAACAACCCTGGACAAAAAAGTTAACTGCGATTGTTAAACCAAGTTGTGTGATCGCAACCTTGGGAGAATATTGCATTTGGAAACTTTGAGGGAACAAAGATTTGTCCTCTTAGATCTTCAATATTTGTTTATTATTTATTTTAATCAAACATCGTGACAGTCAAGATACAAAATATATCTTTCCCCTCAGTTCCTTCCACCCCTCACTTGACGTTATTAGGATCGGGGTTATGATACCAGTTGGGATGAACTGAGGGTGGTTTCCCACTCTCCTTCCACGCAAGTATGGGTAGATTACCTCTACAATGTTTCCTTCTTAATCCCTACTCCATTAGAGAAATTATTATATAGGCGTATAACCCGAACAGGTAGTAAGACGCGGCGACTATATATATATATATATATATATATGCCTTATATTTATACATATATTTATTTATATAAAGGTATACATACAAGATATAATTATATAAATAGGCCTATATTTAATATAGCCTTTTAAAAAATGATAGTAAATAATAATTGTTGAAAGGATGTCACGTTTTGTGTATTATATGATTAAAAAAACAATAAAATATAGGATATAGAAATACTATATGATGATTGCAGATAACGTTTAGGCCCTATATATATATACGTATGTATAAACGTTATTTGACATCATTGTCGATTATTCTTATAGCCTATATTTTTATTGTTTTTTTAATCATTTGAAATGCCAAACATGACATCGTTTCATCAACATCTAATGTACAGTACTATATTTGTCGACATTTTATATCGCTCTAAAATGATTATTTAATTGTTAAGATTTTATTTAATATGATAATAGTCGTAGCCTAGTATTACCTAAAGTCAAACTTAACCTTTCAACCTTACATTGGACGGTTTATAATCCACTCTCCTTGTCTTACCACCCGTCTGGACTTTCCCGCATAGTTACACGGGTGTGGGAGGGACGATAAAGGTAGAACCTCAAGGAAATGTACCAGCAGTTGTGTGGATGAAGAGTGTGGAACCATTTAGGGAAAAAGTACCCTCATTACACCCTGACCAGGAATCAAACCAGGGTACACTGTACTTGTGGTGGGTGAATCTGGGTTGGTAAGCAAAAAGTACGGATGGAATGGTAAAATAATGGTAAATTATGTTAAAGTAACGGGGTAAAGGGGGTTGGGGAGGTTTAGTAAGTTTGAAAATATAATATAATATATTTATATCTGCTTCTGGCATTGAACGGAATTATATTCATCGCACGGCTCTGACTCGAATGTTTTATTTAACATTTCCGGCCGGGTTTGCTCGCCGGTAATAATTGTGTTAGTCTGGGTTAGGGTATATGGGTATGACGGAACTAAAGATGGGGTTCCGCCCCCCTAGCCCCCTCGCCTACCCCTCAACCCAATTTGACCAACAGAGAAGATGAGAGAGAGAGAGAGAGAGAGGGGGGGGGGGGTTGAGCAACAAATCAGACACGGTACTGTGACCGTCTCACTCAGACAAGACCGGTCTTGGTGGAGGAAGGTTGATGTGGGCACTACCTCTATTAGATCGGTTGTGTGACTCGGAGAGATTGGACATAGGAGAAGAAGACACTGGTTCAAATCCAAAGGAGTACCTATAAAATAATGTCATTTGTGTGGACAGAAGGAAATATGATTTGTATGCAACCCACATGGGCGAGCACACTGACTAAACGTCAAGCTCATCTGATTTGGTTTTATGGTAATTGGAAGGTCTGGGTTCGAATACTAACTGATCACGCTGAGGGTGTTTCATTTCTTAAATAGTTTATCGCTCTCTCTACAGGAAAATGCATATACATTTTTCTATACTCCACCTTACTCATACCTAACACATTTGTGTGGTTAAATAAAGGTTTCCCGAAGGTTGGTAGTACAGGGTGCAAAAAAATAAAATATTAACTCCGAAAGAGCCTAAACGACTGAAGACAGGGCCTATAGCCACCCTGTATAGAAGTGTCTGTTACACTAACCGTGCACCCAACACTCACCCCAGTGTAGCGGAGGACAGGGCCAATAGCCACCCTGTATAGAAGTGTCTGTTACACTAACCGTGCACCCAACACTCACCCCAGTGTAGTGGAGGACAGAGCCAATAGCCACCCTGTATACAAGAGTCTGTTACACTAACCGTGCACCCAACACTCACCCCAGTGTAGTGGAGGACAGAGCCAATAACCACCCTGTATACAAGAGTCTGTTACACTAACCGTGCACCCAACACTCACCCCAGTGTAGCGGAGGACAGGGCCAATAGCCACCCTGTATAGAAGTGACAATCAAGCTCGGGCTGTGATGGATGGAATTAGCGGCGATGTTCATAGACGACTAATTAGATTCCTGCCTTCCCCTGTAACTTCGCCACATCATTAAACATCCTTTGCTGCGGGGGGTAAAAAGAGGTCTCATAACGTAGTTTACACACAAATCATGGAACAATAACTTAATATCCCTACATCTCCTCCAGGCACCCTTCATTACACAACTTTCCGCTTTCAATTTTTGTAATCATTTATTACTTTGATTCGCTTCGTTTTATAAGATTGATAAAACAAATTATATTCATTTTATCGAATAAAAAAAAGGACTAGAGTTAAACGATTATGCAATGTCGCTTTAAAACCTAAACTGTCAAATTTTCACAAGAAATTTCTTCTCTTAAGTGTTCATACTGCACGTCAAGGCATGTGATCTGAAGTTTCAGTGGCCGAATGGTCTAAGGCGTCACTCTCACTTTATACTGGGCCTGCTGATGATGGGGAGATGAGGGTTCTAATCCTGGTCGGGTTAACTGAGGATGGCTTTCCCTAAATGGTTTCCCAATCTCCTTCCACGCAAGTGCGGGTAGATTAACTCTAAAATGCTTCCTTCCTTATATATGCCCCGTTAGAGTAATTATCATCTATACGTAGGCCTACAACCTAATCAGATAGTAACACGCTCTAGTAACAGTAACATTAATACTCGTACATATAAAGTAATAATGATATAGTATTTTTTTTATCGATCATGACTGTGATAAGACATGTTTATATTTTCTAAAAGTTTATTTATACCAAAATCCTACTATATTAGGCCTAACAGATTGAAAATAATATCATGCCATTACAACAGTAAAACATTAAAAGAGCAGATAATTTTGTATTCTACAATAAAAATAGTAGAACTATTTATTTATAGTTTTATAATTATTTACAGGTTAGGATAAACCTAGGGCAATTGACGATGATAGCATATTATATATTTTTATTAGGCCCCCTATCATAAAAAATGTGATATAATTATTTTGAAAATAGAAACATTTAATAATTTGATTAAATAAAAAAGTTGCCAATATCTTAATTTTGTTACACTCACATGGCAATATGTATAACATAAAAAAATCCTTTGTAAGTATTAATAGCACTAATGTAAAATCATTTTTATTTCAGAGCATAAAAAAAAATCGCGTTTAGTCAATAGGCTATGAATTCAGTTGATAATCCAAAATGCATCGTGTAATTGCAGGTGATTTTGGCATAGTTAACATTTTAATAAATCATGTTCTGAATTGTTGACTTTTTTAAAAATTGTTAAAAGTTAGAATAGACGTATAAATACTTGTTGGCCTCTTAGCCCCGAATAGTGCAATGTATGTACTCTTAAAATATATACTATTTATTCCAATTGTATCGGATAACACTATGTAACTCATCATTATGTAACCTGCTCCCCTCCTCATTATCCTCATCCCTGTTTGAACCCAAATATCTTCCTAAGCCCCTCAGCAGGTGAGATGTCAACAGCTTACTGACCGAATAACAGCAGGCATTTCCCACTGTGCTCCTAGTTTCCAATATAATACCGTTATTGATAGTTAAAAAAATAACTATCCCAGAATAACATTAGCTTGATCTCCAAATAAGCTTTTTTTAACTAGGTGTGGTAGTAGAAATATTGTACATTTTTACACTCCAAGTCAATTCCACACAATGAAAAGAAATAGTGTTTTCTCTAGAAACAGATGAAATTGTTGTTTCATTATAGTAAACCGTTCTTTTAACCACTTTGTTTGCTGCTGAGGCATTTGTTATTTGGTTAGAGGCCGTCATGTGCTGCCACGTGTCGGTAATCTGGAGTAACTACCAATCGGTCATCTTACCCCGCACGTTATATCAGCCCGGTTTCCCCTATACCCAGTAGATGTAATACCGACAATACATTCTTGATACCGGCCACACTAGACTAAGGGCCGGTCTTGTCAAAGTCAAAGTCCTCGTAACTTAACTGTTCCTAAAGACTAACCGTTGGTTAAAATTGGCGTTGTCATTGTTATGTGCTCGTCAAATTACGATCTGGTGCCGACCATTTGTTCTTATCGTTATATTTCTCGGAGCGCTAGATTTGTTTCAAAGCTTTTGATTGGCTTAATTTGACCAAAGAGAATATGAGCAAGTCATTACTACCTCTGTGGAACTGTTATGAAAACAAATCAATAAATATAAACAATTCTAATTGGTGTTCAATCACTTCAAGAATTTCTAAATATTTTTTTTCGTTAAAACGAAAAAATAAAATAAAATTCTTCCACGTTTTAAAATTCCAGGAAATTCTTTAGTTCCAAGTTTATCTTCGGTCTTCGAAGTTTTGGGTTACTTAGAGCGTGTATTATTATTATTATTATTATTATTATTATTATTATTATTATTATTATTATTATTATTATTATTAGCACCACGTCTTACTACCCGTTCGGGTTGTACGCACTCACGCTAATGTGTAATGGTAGGGTGATAGTGAGATGAAATGGAGGACCTACAGTTTAACGAGGAATCCGAACCACGGTGGAGGCCTGGCATTCCCCACATTAACAAGATGTCTTGTCAAAGGTGAAGGAAGGGTTTGGAAATCAGATAAATCTGTGCCGGGACCAAGGATTGAACCCCGGCCGCCAGCACAGAAGTCTGACACCTTACCCCAGACCCCCAGGTCACCAGTTAGAGCGTGTAAACTCATCTTCAAAGTGATCATAATAAAACAATAAATCACCCATTTCATCAGATAAATAAATATAACCTCACTTTGAAGTAACAATCACCTTGAAAACAATATGGCGGTGTGTTTAGCATTGTTAATGTGGACGTTATATTTGCTAACCGGAAGGCAGACCTCGCGTTAACTTGACGAGCATTAGCTCTAACCAAACATTGTACAATCAGAAGTTGTGGTTATCACTTAACCGGGTGTCGAGCCCTAACGAATAGAATAACGTGACATTGTAAGATAGATGTTAAACAAATTACTTAGGCTCTGTTAATAATCTAATTACGAGGCTATGTGAGAAACTAGCTCCTTCCCTCAAATACACAGGAATATGGATTAGAAAATGACTTTTTTTTAGAGAGAATAAAGCATTGTACAGTTTTTTTTAAAAAATATTTGTGGCTATTTTTTAATATTTATTTTGGAGGGCTGGCTTCCTTTAGACCTATGGATTCTTAAGGTGGCCCACATGTTTAGTTTTAAGTTTGTCTTTGTAGCTTCCTAACACTTCAGTACGTTCAAACTTTATTATGTCCTTTCACTCTAAACTGTCTAGGGGTGGTTTTTACAAAATTACAGAACTATATCTGTAGCCCAAACAAGCAGAAAAATGGTCAAATCTCAAGTGGACTTACCATCTTTGGCGCCTGTACCTGTGATATATTCTCCCCCACTCTGTCCCCATTTGACCAATGAGTGTTCTACTGAGTGATATGTTCTCTCCCACTCTGTCCCCATTTGACCACTGAGTGTTCTACTGAGTGATATGTTCTCTCCCACTCTGTCCCCATTTGACCACTGAGTATTCTATTGAGTGATATGTTCTCTCCCACTCTGTCCCATTTGACCACTGAGTATTCTATTGAGTGATATGTTCTCTCCCACTATGTCCCCATTTGACCACTGAGTGTTCTACTGAGTGATATGTTCTCTCCCACTCTGTCCCCATTTGACCACTGAGTATTCTATTGAGTGATATGTTCTCTCCCACTCTGTCCCCATTTGACCACTGAGTATTCTATTGAGTGATATGTTCTCTCCCACTCTGTCCCCATTTGACCAGTGAGTGTTCTACTGAGTGCTAACAACACACACCTACACTACAAATAAGCCCCACTTATCTTAAAACTCGACACCCCAGACCAACTTAACTCATACGGAAACAATAATCAATGTAAATTAGACATCTAAGTTGAGAAGAGGTTGAATCATTTCTAAAACGCTCATATTTTGTTTATTGATTGTAAATATATTGGTTACTAACACCAAAATACCTAAGAAGCCCAACTTATATTCTAGGTAGTTCAGGCACAGGCAGCCTGAACGGTTAGAAGTGAAAACCTCCTGGTTTAAGGAGTGAGAGAAAGGAGGCAGTCAGGGTGCATATTATTCAGTTTTTATATCAAAACACTTTTTAGTACAAAATAAATAAAATTTTACTTCAACGGATAGGCTCAGATCAGGCCTATTTTCTACACTAGGTGTTATCAACAGTTCTTGCGTCTTTGTCGTGAGCACGGTAGATTTGGAACAGAAGTTTTTTTTATCTTAATTTAAAAAGTTTGTCATTAAATGCCATCTTACTCATTACTGATATTAAAGAACTGTAAATATTACCAGCTGTATAAAATTAAACTGGACTTATCTACTGAAGTGATATTTTATTCATTCTAAACAAAAAAAAAGGGGTTTTAATCTAATAAAAAAAATCCAAAATATTGATCTTAGCGGTTCCCTTACCCTCTCATTTTAATTGGTTACGTCCAAGCCTTAACAATAACTTGTTTTAACATAAGAAACTAAAAATGAGCTACATTACATGTCGACATTGGCAACATTGTAAATGGTATGAAATATATATATTTAGAAAGTGAGTTTCTATAGAATTCATATTGTATTTTATTGTGACAATTAAGTTTAGTAGAAAATCTCTGATTAAGAGAACATAAGATGTTTATTTTTTCAATTAATTTAGTTTCTTAAGAAAATCAACAAACCAAACATAGCTCAAAGTTATCTTGTTCTGTCCTTCAAATTAAATAACCAAACCAATAAAGTGGGCAGTTTTGCGATCAAAAGCAGTGTTCGGCGAGTTATCAAAATACAATTGAATAGGTATTTAAAACCATAAAACTAAAATAAAGTGTAGAATTAAACTAGTTCCTTGTAATATAATTGAGCAGATGTTGACAAGAATAAAGACCAGCTACCAGTAATCTACCAGGCCTATTGAGAATGTTTTGTACTCAGTCTATTTCTTTGTCCAAAGATGTACAGATTGATCCACATTCATGGGAGGGCTTGCAGTTAAGTTCAATTCAAAAAAAGAAGAATACAAAAATAAATGTTTGTAAATTTTTTTTGGGCAGTATTCAGTTAGCAAAAATGCCTTTATCTATACAAGAAACTTGGATTTTTTTTTCTCCAAACATCGTTAAAATAATGTAACTTTTGTTTTGATTGCTTAGTGTAAAACAATTCAACGTGTGGACTACAAACTCTGATTTAAATAGGATGGGAATTTTTTGAAAGATATAAACGTTATTAAAACCATTTTCACATATTCTAACGTAGTGTTATTTTATCTTTTACTGTCACTTTTTATAGATATAATACCTATGAAATAATACGCCTGCTTCATTAATATGCTATCATTGTTAACATAAAATAAACCAACTGTCATGACCCTACCATCCATCGCGCAACTGGCCCTTCTAGAACACTCATTGGCCGGTAGCGACTCTTGATCATCGTCAACCAAACAGAAATACAATCGTTCCACCTTCTTGTGAGTTTTTCCTGGGCTGTCGTCAACAACATATTGACTATTATAATCCACACATCAACATGTTTCTGCCATAGAGAACCAAAGTCTCGTAAAACCAACCTTTCAACAAATTCAAAAGGTTTCATAGAGGACAGACAGGACTTATTAGCTCTTTCGCACAAGAAGTAGCCATTTAAACACACCCACCCGATAATATCAAATTAAAAACTATGGTTTGCCGATGTCAGGGTTTCAATTTGTTTCTAGAACAAACTTAAACACTGCCCCATAGTTTTGTATTAGTTTTAGATAAGCTAGGCTGAAAATGCACAGTATAGCCAATGGGCTTTTGAAAACCATAAATATTAAAGACTTAAGCTATTTTTGAATGATACAGACGCATAACAGTGGTCAAATAGTTTAGGTCACTAGACTCACATGTCACTTGATCATCGTGGTTGAGGAAGTCTCCGATATTATCCCAGTCGAGTGCACTAAGGGAGATTTTCCTCCTTCACTCAAAATATATACACTCAAGTCGTGCATTAAGCCCTGAGCATAATTCTCAAATTAAGCTACGTCGTAAAGTGTTGTAAATTATTGTAAATCTTCTGCAAATTTATCCTTTACAAAATCAGTCAAACGATTGAGGAACTGAATATTTTGGTCAAATAACGTCCACAGATTACAACAAAACATATACACTATGACAACGCTTAGTTTCGATTGTGCTCAGATCTTAGTTAAAATGAATTTGATTCTTTCAAAGGATAATTATTTATGGGATCTTAGAAATGATAAGCACCCTACACAAATGAGCACAAATTAAGGCCTACCTAATAAAACAAATGTTAAAACATAATTATTCTTTAGGCCAACGCCTTTACACATATCATGTGAGTTTCTTTAAGCTTTCTTATGCATACGAGCCAAGATTTGTTTTCCACCAATCACTAAACAATTATTTGGCATTTTATTAGTTGAGTTTGCCTTTACAAGTGTATTTTATAATATTACATTCGTTTTATTGCTTGAATAAAATTACATTATTTTGTAAAATGACCTCATAATTACAATTAAGTTAACAAGCAGTTCAATTATTTATAGAAGCGCTACAACGTGATTTTTCTCTGTGTCAAGGGTCTATAAACGTTTTTTAAATTACTAAAATAATATATCTTGAACATGTGACAAATGAGGTAATTAAATATACTATTCATAAAGGTTTTACTATAACTACTCCTTAAGGTAAGATCAGAATTATGCACTTCTGGCTTTAGATTGTCATAAAATAGTTTTTACAAAGCTGTCTTCAAGAGAACAACTTACAAGTTTTTAAAGAAACGAGTTTTCAAAGTCAAACGACTTTATTTAACCTGTAGCGTGTATTCTTACATGGTACTAATTTTGTCTTTCTCATCAAAATTTAAATTTTACAAATTAAATACCTATTAACTACAATAAATAGCCTATATGCACATAAGGAAAACAGTAAATATTAAAGTTAAATAGGTCTGCTATAATTTCAAACACTAATATTGTAATTAGACTCGTGTTAACATCTGAATGCGGGGAAAGTTATATATAGGCTTACAAATATATAAATTACCTATTCTGTAAGTTCTAAAATAGGTAGCCTATTTCTGTCAAGGGTATGAAATATGTGAACAAGATATACCTAATATTAGTATTTTATATTATAGTAAGCACTATTATTTTGAAGTGGATAAACTTTTAAAAATACAAACTAATTTTCTTTGTCGCAGCATTGATAACATTTTACTATATTATCAAAATTAATAATATTATTACTATTTTAAAAGTATTGATATTTTCTAGGGCCTATTTAAAGTGACATATGTATATAACATGTCTTGACGTATGAATATTTGAGAGTATACCTGATATTTTTTATAACTATTAGATAAGGTTCTTCCTGTGAAAATTGGAATATAGCTTTCTTCTAATTTAACGAAGGAAAAAAAAAAGATTCCATTAATTGTATTGAGAGAGTGAGTATGGAATTATATGTTTAGCCCAACATTCTATTATTAGTCTACTAAACTCATTAAGCTATTTTCATTTTGAATATTACATCATAATATTGAATAATATTAATAATATATTGACAAAATAAAATAATTATTTATTGAATTTGTTTGAAAGAAAGGTTCTTTATCAGGAACTAACTAATTAGAGGAGTATTAAAATAAACATTTACCAAGTAGTTAATCAACCTTGTATAGAAAGTGTGGATGTTTTAATATAAACAACATTTAACTTATAACTTATTATAAGTTAAGACTTAAATATTGTTATTTAAAGAATTCAGAAAAATGTTATCTCAAATTTAAGATTTTATAAATGTGAATACTAATGAAAGATGCAAACAACTGAAATACCCTGGACAAGTTATTTATAATCTCGGAATATCAACTATAGCAAAATTTCATATTTAAAATATTTCATTCACTATTATGACATTTTATTATAATTGATATTCCAAGATTATAAATAACTTGTCCAGGGTATTACAGTTGTAATATGAATTTTTCATTAATATTCACATTTATAAATTCTTTAATTTGAAACGATATTTTTCTTAATTCTTTAAATAACAATATTTAAGTCTTAACTTATTTTTATTCACTCCTTACTAAAAATTTATTTATAATGTTTTCTAAAATGTTTTATAACTTATTGCAGATTTAGATAAACCTAACATAACATATTTTACAAAACAAATGCCAGATAGTATTGATAAAATGCGGAAATTTGAGATGACAAAATATGATCGGTCATGAAACATTTTGACAATAATATAAGTTAAATAGGGCGGAGAGCCACAACGAGGTTAGGTCGTCCATAAATCATTCGTTAGATAAACAATTATTTTGTTATTTCAAAATATGGATCACACCAAAATGAAGCTTAAAAGTATCAACATGTCTGGTCCCTTTATATAATCAAAGTTTGTTTTAAGATGACGTCGAAAAAAATATAACTTGTATTCTTAGTGGGGTTGTTTCTGTCTGCTGATGAGTTTGGAGATTGGTTTCTAACTTTTATAGATTATTAGCAACAAAATAAGCCCATAAGCGCGACAAATCTATGATGTCTTCTCCAGCAAGGATTGCATTTGTAGATCTATGCTATATAATCCCCCATGGTATAGTTATTAGTACAATCTAGGGATTAATCTAACCAAGTTTTATATTTTAAAACTCTTGGCACGTGGGCCGATATATCCCTGATATAAATAAATATATTACATTAAAGAATAGTTCTGTTAGATTCAAAAATTTATTTATAGACTTATTGCTAAATTAGCCTTAAGTATTAAAATATTTCAATCAGTAAAGACGATTTATTGTGCTTCATCTTAAGTAAAATAGGTTGTAAACCTATTTCTCGGACTTTAACACTTGAAATAGGTTGCCAGGAACCTAAATAAGTTGGTTTGTTGCCTAATATTCTAAATCTATGTAAATATTTTGACAAGAGTTTGCTCACTAACAAGTTTATTACATTTTACTTTTAAAGAAGAAACTATTGGAGTCAAGCAAAATTTGAAGATGCTTACAAAATATTTATTTAGGTACGTGGTACAGATATAGGCGGTGACTGTGTTGCCATACGTCAAGCCATAGAGGGTTTGTAAATGTAATAAACCAGCAACCCGTGATGATGGTCACGCGGACTAAATGACAAGCTCACGTAGCCTGATTTGAGGGTGAAGGAAAGGTCTGGGGTTCGAGACACGGTCAGGGTTTCAATCCTCCCTCCACGCTAATACATGAGGATTGAGGAGGTTCTCCAGACTATACCTTCCTCATCCTCACCGCATCAGCTGATCAACACACTTAGATTGAATGGGTAGTAGGACGGGGTGAAGAGTAATAATAATAATGTATTAGTATCCAGCTCCCCGGGGCTCCAGACAGACCTATCTGGGGCCCTAGCAGACACACACCTACAGTTGTTAACACCACAAGCACTGACCCAGGCTCGAACCCAGCCTAACCCGGTCAGAGAGACTCACCTAGTCTGGTCCACGACGGGCCCCGGGCCTTGCATCCAGGCCCTGGCAGCAGCGTGGAGCTGGGGACCCGTCAAAGGCTCCTCCTTGAGTCCCGCCACGGGCCCCCTGGGCTGGGCCCCCGGGTGGTGGTGATGGTGATGGTGGTGGTGGAGGCCCGCCGCCCCCGCCATGCCCCCCGCCGCCTCCAGCCCAAACATGACGCGGCCTCCCGCCCCCGGGCCCCCGGTCGCCGCCGCATACAGCTTGCGGGGCCCCCACACGGGGTCCAGGTCCGCCGCCCCCGCCGGACCTAGGGGCAGGGCCCCCCACGGCGCCGCCGTGCTTCTTCCGCCGCCGGCCGGCCGCCCCTCGACCTGTTTGCCGCCCCCGCGTCCTGCTTTCGACCTTTCTTCACCCGTGGGACCGGACAAGTCCCTTAATTGGGTCGAAAACTGTCTTTTAGTTCAAAAAATTCACTTTTCTGACAAAACCTAGGTTATTTCTTCACAAAATGACCCAATTGACCTTCATCTTAGTTGAGACACTCCTTAGAAAGTACTCACCGGGGAACGGACTGTTTCAGATGACGGGTATGTTCCATTCGGAGCTCTCACCATCCCCAATCACGGTCAGCCTCGACCGTGGACATTGAACAGTCACTCAACTGACAAACATTAGATCACGTCAGTTTTCGAACCCATGGTATAAATATTTACAAACTGTTTGTTCTCGCGCAAGAATCGCTGTCAGGGCGAAATACCACCGGTATCGTCTTCAAACTCGCTCTAGTTTGTTGTAAAGAAATAACAGAAATAACCAGAAAGTATCAATTCACAGCCACGTTCGAATAAAGTACAAAGAGCTTTAATTTTGTTGAAATATTATTTTGGTATCAGTTATCAGAATAGTTCAGTTCAAAAAGGTAAAACTAAAACACAAACGAAATAAAACAGTTCAAGGTCATCGAACGTCTTGCATTCCACGCTACCGGAGCCGTATCCACACGTACGTCGTCGAAATCCAAACAACCCCACCCCCTCACCAATCTCTAAAAAAAAAAAAGAAAAAGAAAATCTGTTCACAAACTTTTGGTAACGGAAAACAGCCAGACGGGAACTGATGATGATAATTCTCCACGGAGAAAAGACGGCGCCCTTATCTTGTTCCTCCGTCCCTCTCTTCCTGATGACTCCGGGGGGAATCCCCCTTGGTGAGATCTTCGAGGACGCTCCTGTGTGCGTACCCCTATCTGAAAGGTTTCCGGGGGGCCTACACACTGTCACGGTTCTTGAAAGGGTCCCGGGATGCGTGCGACTGGTCCCCAAGTACGAACCCCACTGAGAGAAACACAATCACAAGATAGCCCCCGACAATTTGACGGTCAGAGGGGTGAGGGGGAGGGGAGGGGAGGGCTACGATTTGTCGGACCGCGCGTCGTGGACTTACTCGAGCGGTTTCCAAAATGGGGGAGGGATCTGTTTCCGTCCAACTCCCACACTCTCCCATCCCCCTCATGGGAGACACACCCTGTTCCCCCTCCATCCACCTTGGGGGGAGGGAGGCAGCCAAGGGGAGACAAGCCACGCCCTCTGGGAGGTCCCCCGACCAATCGCTAAGGGACGGTACCGCCTCCTCGCCACCAATCAGTGGTCCGTGACGTCATAGAAGGGTGTCATAGCATTATCATCTTGTTTCCCCCTCCCCCTGGCCGGGGAGGGGACTATACCCCCTCCCCTCCGAGCGTCTTTCCCAGAGCGTCAGTGGTGGTATCTGGCGTCGGGACGCCATAACACCCTTTCCTACTTCTCGCCTCAGTGGCTGGCTAGGCGTCCTGACGCCACGACGCGTTGATGTAGCGATGCCCCAATCCTCTGCTCCACCCATTTACACACGAACAATGCAACTAATTTAATAATCGGCCCACTTCTGTGGTCACATGGTCTATGGCGTTACTCTTGCGTTAGACTAGACAGACGATGACGAGGATATTGGGGTTCGAATCCCAGTCAGGTGTACTGAGGGTGGTTTATACCAAATGTTTTCCCACTCTCCCTCCACGCAAATGTGAGCTCACTTCCTCCTTTTTCAGTTTTCCTCATCCTCAACCTATTATCGCCTGCGTGTGATTAAGGCGCCAGGTTCACGATGAACAATATTTCTTGTGACGGGGAGAACGAGATTTGAGACCTGGTCGGGTACACTACACACGTCTCAATGACAAGACTGGACAAAATAAGTTAATCCGTTTCGGCTCTAGCTATAGTAATAGACAGAGGGTAGACGGACAGACAGACGGGTGGACGGACAAACGTACAGACGGACAGACAGACGGGAGTGAACAAAACACGTGTTTAGGTTCAGACAAGAAATGTTGACAATAATCCAAATATAGCGATTTTTTGCGGTCACAATACTCCCTCTCTCCAAGTGGTGCGTGAAGATCAAAATATTAAGTTGTGCTAAATAAGTTTACACTTTAGTCGTCCCATACCATAGCTCAGTGGGTAGCGTGTCTATAAACCGAGCCGAGGGTCCCGGGTTTACCCAGCATGTCCGAAAAATGTATCAATGGTGAGACGCGGGTTTCTTGTTTCTTTCTGGATGTTGTGTCTGGTCTAGATTTAAGTTAGTTTGTAAGTCGTATGTTGATATAATCTGTCACTTCTGAAAGTACAAGTTAAAAATACCAACTAAAATATTTTTAAATAAGCTGTAATTTAAATTATCGTTGTTTTGTTAATATTTATAGTGGGCTTAATTCACATGTAGGGCCTATGTGAGCTTTATTGTAACGTATTAACTTTATCATAGGCTTTGTAACAATAATGTAAAGTAGACATAGTTACAGCTATAATAATGTGATCATAACGACTCCGTTAGTTCATAATTTATTTTGGATTATAGAAAGCGCAAGATGTGAATATAATATACAAAATGAGATGTCAGCAAAGCATCAAATTTCCAAGCAAATAAAATAGTAAAAAAGTTAAAATACATATTATTATAACAAAATAATTTACAATACATATTGTCATTTTAATATTCACCTCGGTGATATTTTTAACGATAGCTAGAACTATTCCTGTGAGATTAGTTTTCTGTGAATGTAAACATATTTAAAATGTCAAGGTCAAAGGTCAAATCTCCTTCTCTTTAACTTCGATGGCCACAACCTAATTTCAAAGGAAGAGTAACAATTTTAAATTATATTATGAACATGTGAGATATCTCGCTAAATATGATAAATTTCAATATATAATCATTTCTATAACAGCTATTAAAGAGTATTTTAACATTGACTAGAGATTAAATGACATCTATAACGTAAGCAGAGATAGATTCAGATATGTCAGCAAAAATAGTATGGTGGGCTTTGTTTATTACTATAAAATAATATAGTGGACTTTGTTTATTACTATAAAATAATATAGTGGGCTTTGTTTTATTACTATAACATAATATAGTGGGCTTTGTTTATTACTATAAAATAATATAGTGGGCCTTGTTTATTACTATAAAATAATATAGTGGACTTTGTTTATTACTATAAAATAATATAATGGGCTTTGTTTATTACTATAAAATAATATAGTGGGCTTTGCTTATTACTAAAAAATAATATAGTGGGCCTTGTTTATTACTATAAAATAATATAGTGGACTTTGTTTATTGCTATAAAATAATATAGGCCTACTAATGTGCTTTATTTATTTATATAAAAGTTTCTCTTCACCAAAATGGATGTACTGTACCTTAACAATTGCTTAAAAATTGCTTAAAAATTAATAGTTTGTGTTTGTGACAGCACAAAAACATTATCGTTGATTTTACCCCGCATTTTTCAAGGTCTGTTTAGAATTCTCTTTTAAAAATAGACCTCTTCACTCCACTTCCTCATACTGGTGTTATTTAACTGTAGTCTATGTAACCTACTGTACAAGTTACAATAGAAGTTGGGTAAATTGCTTTACACTGGCATTGATCGACAATCGTACTGAAAATAATAATGCCATGAAAGGTGTAATATTTCATCTGGAATTCCACCAAAGAGTTAAACTCATCACTAATCTGAATGTATAGGCAAAAAACGAATGTGAATAATCGACCTATGGAATAAACTGTTCAGATGTTTATTATATTTACTCTATTTAAAGAATCATCTATAAGTTAAATACTAAGTTATTTTACAACATTTTCATTAATGTGCGTTGTTTTCTGCACAAAAAAAGTGTGAATATATTAATGGTTACTGTGAGAAATAATGTAGGCCTATACGGTATTGACCTTTGTTAACTAAACGTTTTACCCACTTTAGTGGCCGCATGTTCTAACGCGCTAATCTCATTTTAGACTAGACTGTTGAAGACGAGGTGATCTGTGTTCCATCCCAGTCTGATGCACTGATGGTGATTTTCCGTAAATGATTTTCTACTCTCCCTTCACGAATATGTGGGTACACATCCTCTAAATTAAACCTATCTTATCCCTAACACATTAGTGTAATTAGTAGGCCTACATATACGTAAAATCCAAACGGGTAGTAAGATGCGATGATAAGAAAAACTTAACTAAATGTTTTAACTTTCAAATATTTGCATAAACTATCAAGAAACACTGGTCTATAATAATTAAACATTGAGAATTAGAAAGTATTTTATCTATTTTAATAAAATTAGGAGTTTGTTTGTGATGAGCTTGCGCGATATCTGCCTCACGGAGAAGACTGACATTTTAACATAAGTAGCTCCTCTGTACCAACATGTGCACCTAGAAGCCAGAATTTTAATATTTTTATTCGAAATTTTTAAACCTATTTAATACTGGGTTGGAAAAACTAAAATTAAGATTTTTTTCTGTATGTTTGAAGCAAAGAAAAGCGATGCCTGTGTTACCAATGCAATGCATTGCATGGTTACCCCGTGTAAGCTAGGTATTTCATATAGGCCTAGTACTTAAAAAAATTATACAAGATTAAAACTTCAAGGCTTCGTGTTTAACTATAAACCAAAACTTTGTGTATAGTTATTTACCACAACCTTAAATAAGTTTTTGTTAATTATTACAACTTAAATGTAATCACGCTTTCATATTCACTGTCTAATTTTTATTGTGTTTTGGAGGATGCTTTAAAGTATCTCGATAATAAACAAAGCCTTAAGTTTGAACATGTTTTCATTTAAATAATACTTCTAACAATCATTAATACATAAATTTACTACTGTTCATGGATTTTATTTATATTGTTGTCGAACTGTGTTTTTAAAAGTTCTAACCTTATAGCACGTTTGTTAACTTAGATGACGGACCCAGTTCGATCGATGGTGAGCCACAAAGTGATTAATCATTAATGTAATTGAAACTTTACCCTTTCATAGTGTTACATTATTAGCCGGAGGTCTAGGTGTTATGTCTGTTCTAAAGTCGAGCTTATTTGTCACACAATCAGTTTGTTCACAAAGAGCAAGCTAAACATCCCTAGCACATAGTGTCCGTAGCCTCCCAATTAATAGGTAGGAATGATAATCTCTCATCTAATACACCAGGTACACAGCCTCATGATTCGAAGGTAGGAGTGCTAAACACTCGCCTAATACACCAATTCTACAGCCTCATGATTCGAAGGTAGGAGTGCTAAACACTCGCCTAATACACCAATTCCACAGCCTCACGATTCGAAGGTAGGAGTGCTAAACACTCACCTAATACACCAATTCTACAGCCTCATGATTCGAAGGCAGGAGTGCTAAACGCTCACCTAATACACCAATTCCACAGCCTCATGATTCGAAGGTAGGAGTGCTAAACACTCACCTAATACACCAATTCCACAGCCTCATGATTCGAAGGTAGGAGTGCTAAACACTCACCTAATACACCAATTCCACAGCCTCATGATTCGAAGGCAGGAGTGCTAAACGCTCACCTAATACACCAATTCCACAGCCTCATGATTCGAAGGCAGGAGTGCTAAACGCTCACCTAATACTTTCAGAGCAATAGTCTAACTATTAGTGCAGTCGGGGACCTGGTGGTCTAGGGGTAAGGTGTCAGGCTTCTGTGCTGGGGTCCAGGGTTCAATCCTCAATCCCTGATTACCAAACCCTTCCTTCACCTCTGACAAGACGTGTATTAATCACAACTTGTGAGTAGTAAGACGCGGTAATAATATTATTAATAATAATAAACTATTGGTGTAATCAACAATCCTCCCTTTTCACCCCTCTCCCGGCCACTGTTAGTAGGTGTAAGTAGGATGATAAGGAGGGAGTGCAAGTAATCAAGACATCCCTATAAATCTACCCCGTCACGCCATTTGGGGGATGCTGGACTGGAGGGGGTGAGACCATTGCAATATGGAAACAGCCTGCTCTCGGTGATTCTTGAAACGGTGTCACCAAATCTACGGACTTTTCTTTCAACTTGTCATAAAGATTCTTCAAATAAGGTAACACCTGATTCAGTCCAATTTTTATAGGAAGAGTCTTATCAGATAGCTAGAACTGTTACTAGATCTACTTTCATAGGAAGAACCTTATCTGACAGCTAGAACAGTAACTAGATCTACTTTCATAGGAAGAACCTTATCTGACAGCTAGAACAGTTACTAGATCTACTTTCATAGGAAGAACCTTATCTGACAGCTAGAACAGTTACTAGATCTACTTTCATAGGAAGAACCTTATCTGACAACTAGAACAGTTACTAGATCTACTTTCATAGGAAGAACCTTATCTGACAGCTAGAACAGTTCCTAGATCTACTCTCATAGGAAGAACCTTATCTGACAACTAGAACAGTTACTAGATCTACTTTCATAGGAAGAACCTTATCTGACAGCTAGAACAGTTACTAGATCTACTTTCATAGGAAGAACCTTATCTGACAGCTAGAACAGTTCCTAGATCTACTCTCATAGGAAGAACCTTATCTGACAACTAGAACAGTTACTAGATCTACTTTCATAGGAAGAACCTTATCTGACAGCTAGAACAGTTACTAGATCTACTTTCATAGGAAGAACCTTATCTGACAGCTAGAACAGTTACTAGATCTACTTTCATAGGAAGAACCTTATCTGACAACTAGAACAGTTACTAGATCTACTTTCATAGGAAGAACCTTATCTGACAGCTAGAACAGTTCCTAGATCTACTCTCATAGGAAGAACCTTATCTGACAACTAGAACAGTTACTAGATCTACTTTCATAGGAAGAACCTTATCTGACAGCTAGAACAGTTACTAGATCTACTTTCATAGGAAGAACCTTATCTGACAGCTAGAACAGTTACTAGATCTACTTTCATAGGAAGAACCTTATCTGACAGCTAGAAAAGCTACTAGATGTCTTATCACGTATTCATACGTCAAGTCATGTGACTTGTTTTGATAGACATTATCACTATATATAAAATAACAATAATAATATAGTAAAATATAATTAATACTGACCAAAAATAAACGAGTATATATTTTGTAAAAATAGAACAGAAGCTTTCTTGTGGACACTCGCTAAGACAGTTCTATCCTCGTGCTCTACGTCTTACTACCCGTCCAGACTTTCACCATATATACATATATGTGGGTTAAAGAGAAAGGTACAATATACAGTAAATGTATTCGTATTTGCACATACGGAGAGTGAAGAACCATTTAGAAGAAGAAGCATAAATACACCCGACAAAGGACTCGAACCCTTAACATCAATATTTCCTTTGTTCTTAATAAAATCCACATATAAGCTACTTCACTCTTTCTTATTTGTCTACGAGCTATTATAGCGAGAAACCGCCCATGTTGTTGACCTTCTAACCAGACACACAGTATATATCTGCTAGTATTGACCTTCTAACAAGACACACATTATATATCTGCTAGTATTGAATTTCTAACAAGTCACACAGTATATATCTGCTAGTATTGAACTTCTTACCAGACACACAGTATATATCTGCTAGTATTGATCTTCTAACAAGTCACACAGTATATATCTGCTAGTATTGAACTTCTTACCAGACACACAGTATATATCTGCTAGTGTTGACCTTCTAACCAGACACACAGTATATATCTGCTAGTATTGATCTTCTAACAAGTCACACAGTATATATCTGCTAGTATTGAACTTCTAACAAGTCACACAGTATATATCTGCTAGTATTGAACTTCTTACCAGACACACAGTATATATCTGCTAGTATTGATCTTCTAACAAGTCACACAGTATATATCTGCTAGTATTGAACTTCTTACCAGACACACAGTATATATCTGCTAGTATTGATCTTCTAACAAGTCACACAGTATATATCTGCTAGTATTGAACTTCTAACAAGTCACACAGTATATATCTGCTAGTATTGAACTTCTTACCAGACACACAGTATATATCTGCTAGTATTGAACTTCTAACCAGACACACAGTATATATCTGCTATTATTGAATTTCTAACAAGTCACACAGTATATATCTGCTAGTATTGAATTTCTAACAAGTCACACAGTATATATCTGCTAGTATTGAATTTCTAACAAGTCACACAGTATATAGGCCTATATCTGCTAGTATTGAATTTCTAACAAGTCACACAGTATATATATCTGCTAGTACCGGGAAATAGCGGAATAATGAGCGGCGCTACTGTTCGAGTGTAAAGTCCTGTTGAGGTTTTCCGAATTCCCCAAGCCTGCTTGTCCAATCCATCACTTCATACCTCCACGCAGGCAACAGAGGATGCTGTTTTAGGTAGACTTGAGTTGCTACACTCTTTTATAACAAAAGATGGCCGTCCTAATATCAGGAGGAAATGTAGTGATGATGGCTCCACTGAAATACGCGAGGAAAGTGTTGTATTTTGATATTGACACGCTTGGAGTGTCTGAAAGTTTAACGTTCAGGCTAAGTTGTCAAATCACACTTTGAAGTTTATGTTCCTTTAGAAATAGAAAGTTATTGATGTAGGATTGAAGAAAGTGTGAGATTTTTTATAACAAAAAAAAACATGCTCTAGTAGGCCTAGATACGTTTAGTATAATTTCCTACACTTGGTGATATCAACAGTTGTTGAATATCTGACATGAGCATAGTGGATTTTAAACAGGATATTTTCTCTTCAAGCCCCTGCTTAATGTATCAAGGTGTTTTTTTATCTTATCATTTTTTGCAAATGCTGGTACAGCTATTTTAAAATTGTTACTTAGTTTATTACTTATCATTGGTGTATTGTGAATTTTATGGTAGAACAGTTGTGGAGGAAACTGAAAAGAATTCCTTTGATTAACCTTCATCGTCCTGGTCTGTTAAGTAAATGTGATTGAGTTGAGGATTCTCGTTATTGACAATAGATCGTGAAAATAGACAGGGAAAAAAAAAATCTTATGGCTATAATTAAAATTATATACATAACCTAAAAAGTCGTGAGATTTGTTCTAATGTTGAGCCCACTATAGTCGCGAGATTTGTTCTAATGTCGAGCCCACTATAGTCGTGAGGTTTGTTCTCATGTCGAGCCCACTATAGTCGTGAGGTTTATTCTCATGTCGAGCCCACTATAGTCGTGAGGTTTGTTCTCATGTCGAACCCACTATAGTCGTGAGGTTTGTTCTCATGTCGAACCCACTTTAGGAGTGAGGTTTGTTCTCATGTCGAGCCCACTATTGTCGTGAGGTTTGTTCTCATGTCGAACCCACTATAGTCGTGAGGTTTGTTCTTATGTCAAGCCCACTATAGTCGTGAGGTTTGTTCTCATGTCAAGCCCACTATAGTCGTGAGGTTTGTTCTTATGTCAAGCCCACTTTAGGAGTGAGGTTTGTTCTCATGTCGAACCCACTATAGTCGTGAGGTTTGTTCTCATGTCGAGCCCACTATAGTCGTGAGGTTTGTTCTCATGTCGAGCCCAGTATAGTAGTGAGGTTTCAAGAGCTTCATTCCTCGCTCCTGATGATATTGAGATACAAGCTCTTCCTTCTTACTCCTCCTTATCCTGAAGGATCCTCCTGAAGTGTCCTGTGGGAGCGAGCTAACGATCCCTTCTTCCTTGGCTTTCTCACCATCATAAAGTCATATCCTGGCGGCGACCTTGTTCCTCTATCACTCTCTACACCCTGTACACACGGTCATATTAACCTTCCTCTATCACTCACTACACCCTGTTCATACGGTCATATCAAGCTTCCTCTATCACTCACTACACCCTGTTCACACGGTCATATCACCCTTCCTCTATCACTCTCTACACCCTGTTCATACGGTCATATCAAGCTTCCTCTATCACTCACTACACCCTGTTCACACGGTCATATCAACCTTCCTCTATCACTCTCTACACCCTGTTCATACGGTCATATCAAGCTTCCTCTATCACTCACTACACCCTGTTCACACGGTCATATCAACCTTCCTCTATCACTCTCTACACCCTGTACACATGGTCATATCACCCTTCCTCTATCACTCACTACACCCTGTTCACACGGTCATATCAACCTTCCTCTATCACTCACTACACCCTGTACACACGGTCATATCAAGCTTCCTCTATCACTCACTACACCCTGTTCACACGGTCATATCAACCTTCCTCTATCACTCTCTACACCCTGTTCATACGGTCATATCAAGCTTCCTCTATCACTCACTACACCCTGTTCACACGGTCATATCACCCTTCCTCTATCACTCTCTACACCCTGTTCATACGGTCATATCAAGCTTCCTCTATCACTCACTACACCCTGTACACATGGTCATATCACCCTTCCTCTATCACTCACTACACCCTGTACACACGGTCATATCAAGCTTCCTCTATCACTCTCTACACCCTGTTCACACGGTCATATCAAGCTTCCTCTATCACTCACTACACCCTGTACACATGGTCATATCAACCTTCCTCTATCACTCACTACACCCTGTACACACGGTCATATCAAGCTTCCTCTATCACTCTCTACACCCTGTTCACACGGTCATATCAAGCTTCCTCTATCACTCACTACACCCTGTCACACGGTCATATCAAGCTTCCTCTATCACTCACTACACCCTGTACACATGGTCATATCACCCTTCCTCTATCACTCACTACACCCTGTACACACGGTCATATCAAGCTTCCTCTATCACTCTCTACACCCTGTTCACACGGTCATATCAAGCTTCCTCTATCACTCACTACACCCTGTACACATGGTCATATCAACCTTCCTCTATCACTCTCTACACCCTGTTCACACGGTCATATCAACCTTCCTCTATCACTCCTACACCCTGTTCACACGGTCATATCAAGCTTCCTCTATCACTCACTACACCCTGTACACAGGTCATATCACCCTTCCTCTATCACTCACTACACCCTGTACACACGGTCATATCAAGCTTCCTCTATCACTCTCTACACCCTGTTCACACGGTCATATCAAGCTTCCTCTATCACTCACTACACCCTGTTACACATGGTCATATCAACCTTCCTCTATCATTATCTACACCCTGTTCACACGGTCATATCAACCTTCCTTACAAGGCTTCACTCTCATGATGGACTGGACTGAATATGAAAGGAAGATATGGGTTTGAATCCCGGTTGGGTGTACTGAAGATGTTTTTCTTTAATGGGATTTTACTCTACCAACAAGCAAATGTGTGCACACTTCATCTACATTCATCCCTCCTCGTCGCTAATATATTGTTATAATTAGTATATATCCGTACAGGCCGAACGGTTGGTAAGACGAGGTGATAGAAGTAACCTATTGATCTGGGCAAAACGAGTTCCAACCCCACAGTAGGACTAGAGAGGAGGAGGTTGGAGTCTATAGACAATAGACAATAGACAATAGACAATAGACTCATATTTCCGTGGAGAAGGAGCGACAAACAGGTTAGTTAAAACAATCTAAATGCTAGTGGAAGACAGAAGATGAATCTTGATTTTTCTGGTGGACGCCATCACGTATCAGAGACTATGACACATTATGTTAAGTTATATACAACGACACATATACCTTCATAAATATAGGTATAGAGTTCCCCTTAAGATCTACTTTTTCTGTTTCCACGTGCACGAAATGGTAAATGATATCAAAACGTTAGAAAGCAGCCCATATTTTTGACTTCCTCCCCCCCCTCTACCCTCATGTTTTATTATTATTATTTTTCTTGTTTTTTTTAAGAAGGTACAGTCGACGATGAATTGCGATCTAGTATAATATTCTTGTATGAGCCCTGAGGGATTTCCCCTGCCGGTTATGTGACGAGAAACACATTACGGTACCTCGCATACTTTTATGGCCAGACCCCCCCTCTCCCTCCCCTTCCTCACAGATTTTATTTTAACTTGTGATGTGTAGTCTTTACTCTTGTTTTTTTTTCACGGAGGGTTGGAGCGCGGTAGTAAGTGGTAAAAGCAAAATATATAACACTCATCTTTTTATCACGGCAAACGATTATGACATAAATCCGTGAAGAGATTTAAAATGAAAATAGCTTCTGTGTGATTAGTGAGAGAGACTCACTGAGGGTGAGAGTTGGGTAAGTTTCAGATTATATTCTATCACGAGGGTCAACGAGTTATTTCCAAACACACAGAACAAGCACTTTCTCTTTGGCATTAGGAACTCAATATTCACCACGCAACCTACAAAAGTACGTAACCTATCCCTATCCTGAGCTAGTTCTCATTACACTCTATCCCTATCCTGAGATAGTTCCCATTACATCCTATCCTGAGCTAGTTCTCATTACACCCTATCCCTATCCTGAGTTAGTTCTCATTACATCCTATCCTGAACTAGTTCTAATAACACCCTATCCTGACTAGTTCTCATTACATCCTATCCTGAATAGTTCTAATAACACCCTATCCTGAGCTAGTTCTCATTACACCTTCCCTATCCTGAACTAGTTCTCATTACATCCTATCCTGAGCTAGTTCTCATTACTATCCTATCCTGAACTAGTTCTAATCACACCCTATCTGAACTAGTTCTAATCACACCCTATCCTGAACTAGTTCTCATTACACCCTATCCCTATCTTGATCTAGTTCTAGCCATTCTCCCTAATTACACCCTATATTTTTCAGGTCCATTATAATGCTATACTCCCATCTGTGCCTAGGTCTTCCCACAGGGTTTGCCAATCACTATCCTAACCACGGTTCTAGATTCCCCTATTTGCGCTGCATATCCTACCCACCATAATCTACGAGACCTGATTATCCTAACTCACGTCTTACAAACTAAATTAACCCTGTTTTATATATTATCTTCAGTACCTAAACATAGCCTTTCTACAAGGTTTTGGCTGTGGGATGTTATTATTATTATTATTAGCACCGCGTCTTACTACCCGTTCGGGTTATACGCACTTACGCTAATGTGTAATGGTAGGGTGATTGTGAGATGAAATGGAGGACCTACAGTTTAACGTGGAATCCGAACCACGGTGGAGGCCTGGTATTCCCCACATTAGCAAGATATATTGTCAGAGGTGAAGGAAGGGTTTGGAAATCAGATAAAATCTGTGCCGGGACCGAGGATTGAACCCCGGCCGCCAGCACAGAAGTCTGACACCTTACCCTTAGGCGTGGGATGTTAAACGGGCCTTTAGTTGGTTCCCCTTACCACTCAGATACAGACGCAAGATATTACGAGAACAACTATCCACAGGCTCTCTTTTTTAAATCTCTGGTTTTGTTAAACATTCTGCCATGCAAACAAAACAATGCGGATATTTGACCACAAGAATCCCAAAGCCACAACTATCGATATGGATTCAGGAATTGTAGTGTTGAGAGAAAGGGGTGAGAAATAGTAATATTACCTAACTTACAGTCCACGTATAAAAGGAAGACCATTAGAAAAGTTACTAGAGCATCCATCACTTATTCATACGTCAAGTTATGTGAAATGCAGCCATCACATTTGACAGATATTAGGAGTCTTATCAATAAATATAAAATAGCAATATATTTTTTTTATTTCTAATCACCACGTATTAATATTTGTTCAGGCTATATGAGATTTACTCTAATAGAGTAGGGATTAAGAAAGGGCATTTTAGAGGAAACATACCCGCATTTGTATGGAAGGAGGGTGAGAAACCCATTAGTTAAGATCATTCTCAGTAGACCCGACCGGGATTTGAACCCCAATCTCCCGTCTTCAGCAGGCCAGTCTAAAGTGCCTCAGACCACTTGGCCACTGAAGCAGATAAAAATAACAATAATAACAATATTAATAAATTATAATTAGAAATGAGATCCCGGAGTCCCTAATTAAAGTCGAGTTCAAGGATTTAATGAAATATCGGTTTCGAGATTAGTAAAATAATAAAGTATTCTTTAAAAAAAATTGAATTGTAGTATTTCTTTAGAGCCCCAATACTTCTAGATTGGTTCATATTTCTTATTATTCTGTTGTATTCCTATTTCCTATCATATTCATAATTTTTTTCTCCAAGATTTAGATTCGTAAAATAATGGGCTCAACTCAACACTAATTAAAATGTTATCAACGCTGACATTAAAATGATTTGTTTGTTGTTTATGAAAATTTCTTCTAATGAAAATTGAACTCCGGTAAGTTAAGTGAAACAAAAGGGGGGGGGGGTAGCCGAGAGGAACAACTTGTCTTAGGCCATCTTAATTTCCAAAAATCTTGTTTCCCACGGTGCGTGCTAGTGAGTGGGGGGTGAGAGATGGGAAGGAAGTTTCGTCAAGTCGTAAATTACTTTACAAAGTGTTAAACAGTAGCTGGGAAACCTTATACAGGGTGAGACAGAGACCGAACGATCTTGTGCGTGGGAGAAAGAGGGCGATATTGTGTCTGCTCCCTCGGAGGCTACCACATTAATGTGTCTTCATTTGAAGGGGAAGGGGGGGGGGGGTTAGTCTCTGAGATGTCAGCAGGAACTAACTTGGAGCTAGTTTCTCTCCTCGGCCATGTTTTCTATTGTTGTGCTGGAGCAACAAGGTGAGTAGGAGGGGAGGCTACAATGCTTGTGATTTATGGCAGTCTTGTTACAAGCAACTTACCCACCTCTTGCTTGTTGAAGTTGCACGGAGGCTGCTCGCTCACTACTTGATGCTCTGTTGTTCACTTGGAAGCGAAGGGTTGAAGAGGGGTGAATGAATGTTACTGGGTGAGACTGTTACGAAAATCTCGTCTTGAGCCGTTGAATGAGAATTACAATCATTATAATTTCTTTATAAAACAATGGAGTGGTGCCAATGTCATGTCGTGTTTGTTGCCAGGGTAAGAAAAGCTGGTATAAACCGTGACATGTGCTCACAACTCAGTGGAACATTCATTGGTCAGGTATCGACATCCTAATGGAAGGTATGTAGAGCAGAGTTATGTATGATTGGTCAAATGAGGACAGACTAGGAGAGAACGTATAATAGGTATAGCTTTAACAAGCTCTGCTTACCCTGGCAACGTTCCACATGATGAAATTGAACAGTGGTATTGCCGGGATTTGATCCCTTTGCAAGATGAATTCAGGGCAATATCAGCAGACGAATTAAACAAACAAAAATTAGGAGAGTAATACGTAGCAATTGAATAATAGGTGTGTACGAAGCTTCCAAATGTCAAAGTTGAAAGTAAAATCTCCTTCACTTCGGCTTCAAAATACACAATCGCATTTGTATCTTTGAAACATTTCAAAGTAAGAAGAAAACTTGTATGTATTATGAAAATATGTGAGACATCTCACTAAATATGACATATTTCAACATAGAATCATTTTTATAAAAGTATTTTAACACCTAATGGTGACTAAATGACATCTATAACGTAAGCAGAGATAAATTCAGATAAGTCAGCATAAAATAATATAGTGGGCTTTGTTTATTACTATAAAATCATATAGTGGGCTTTTGTTTATTACTATAAAATAATATGGTTGGCTTTGTTTATTACTATAAAATAATATGGTGGGCTTTGTTTATTACAATAAAATAATATAGTGGGCTTTGTTTATTACTATAAAATAATATAGTGGGCTTTGTTTATTACTATAAAATAATATAGTGGGCTTTGTTTATTACTATAAAATAATATAGGGGCTTTGTTTATTACTATAAAATAATATGAGCTTTGTTTATTACTATAAAATAATATAGTGGGCTTTGTTTATTACTATAAAATAATATGGTGGGTTTTGTTTATTACTATAAAATAATATTTGGGCTTTGTTTATTACTATATAATAATATGAGCTTTGTTTATTACTATAAAATAATATAGTGGGCTTTGTTTATTATTATAAGATAATAAAGTGGCTTTGTTTATTATAAAGATAATAAGTGGGCTTTGTTTATTACTATAAAATAATATAGGGGCTTTGTTTATTACTATAAAATAATATGGTGGGCTTTGTTTATTACTATAAAATAATATGGTGGGTTTGTTTATTACTATAAAATAATATTTGGGCTTTGTTTATTACTATAAATAATATGAGCTTTGTTTATTACTATAAAATAATATGGTGGGTTTTGTTTATTACTATAAAATAATATAGGGGCCTTGTTTATTACTATAAAATAATATGGTGGGTTTTGTTTATTACTATAAAATAATATTTGGGCTTTGTTTATTACTATAAAATAATATAGTGGGCTTTGTTTATTACTATAAAATAATATGGTGGGTTTTGTTTATTACTATAAAATAATATTGGGCTTTGTTTATTACTATATAAATAATATGAGCTTTGTTTATTACTATAAAATAATATAGTGGGCTTTGTTTATTATTATAAGATAATAAAGTGGGCTTTGTTTATTACTATAAAATAATATGGTGGGTTTTGTTTATTACTATAAAATAATATAGTGGGCTTTGTTTATTACTATAAAATAATATAGTGGGCTTTGTTTATTACTATAAAATAATATAGTGGTCTTTGTTTATTACTATAAAATAATATAGGGGGCTTTGTTTATTACTATAAAATAATATAGGGGGCCTTGTTTATTACTATAAAATAATATAATGGACTTTGTTTATTACTATAAAATAATATAATGGGCTTTGTTTATTACTATAAAATAATATAATGGACTTTGTTTATTACTATAAAATAATATAGGGGCTTTTTTATTACTATAAGATAATATAGGGGGCTTTGTTTATTACTATAAAATAATATAGTGGGCTTTGTTTATTATTATAAGATAATAGAGTGGGCTTTGTTTATTAGTATAAGATAATAGAGTGGGCTTTGTTTATTACTATAAAAGAATATAGGGGGCCTTGTTTATTACTATAAAATAATATAATGGACTTTGTTTATTACTATAAAATAATATAGGGGCTTTTTTATTACTATAAGATAATATAGGGGGCTTTGTTTATTACTATAAAATAATATAGTGGGCTTTGTTTATTATTATAAGATAATAAAGTGGGCTTTGTTTATTACTATAAGATAATAGAGTGGGCTTTGTTTATTACTATAAAATAATATAGGGGGCCTTGTTTATTACTATAAAATAATATAATGGACTTTGTTTATTACTATAAAATAATATAGTGGGCTTTGTTCATTACTATAAAATAATATAGTGGACTTTTGTTTAATGGATATCTAAAGAATTAAAAGCTGTGTAATGTGACAACAACCCTATCTTCTATTTCAGCTTTGACTTTGTTGCGCATGTTTAAAGCTTTTCTTCGAAAAATGACCTTCGCACACGCCTACAAAATAGGTTTTAAGTAATTTTGGACCCTTTAAACCCTATCTAACTAAATTAAAGAACAAGACGAGTTCACCTCTGTTGGCCAAAGTGTTTTTAACACTGGACTTGTACCGTTTAAAAAAAAGATTGGTGGTTGGAAATATTAAATAGAATCCAGAGAAATATATTATTTTAAAACTATAAAATAAAGTGATCCTACATGAACTTACGTATTGAAATAGGTTTAATGATATGTAACATTAAATGATACAGTCCAGATTTCAAATGAAGGATCTTTTATTGAAAATAAACATATTTTCTTGCAGTTAACGTTTATAGAATTTTGTTCTATAGGACTAATCATTGTTATTTTGTCGTTATTGATAAAATCTATCAAAAGCGACAGCTGCAGATCATACGACTTAGTGTATGAATACGTGAAAGTAGATCTAGTAACTGCTCTATCTGTCAACTAAGGTTCTTACTATGAAAGTAGAGAAATCGATAATGTATTTTGGGTGAGTTCTCAGGTTTTACTAAATAAAGTTCACCCCTCTGTTTGTAATTTCCACAGCAGTATGAAACCAGGAGTTCACACTCCCCCTTTCCCCCTCCCCCATCTATTTACTCAACTCATCACAGCCAAATATTGGGTGGAATATTGGCCGAGCTGCTAACTATTTGCAAACAACCAGGGGGGGGAGTGATATGTATCCCTGATCATCACTTCTCATACAACTTGAGATGGAAGCACTGGGGATGGACATGATAGTTGAGAAACTTAGCATTACCTACTTTCCACGTTCACACGTCAGTCATGCGATCTGAAACACCTATGGCTCAATAAATAGGGAATCATTAGTAATAATATATTAATATTATAACTAATATTTATTACTATAAAGTCTGTGGAAAACCTCAAAACTTCGAATTCAAATACGAATCTAAATAAAAATTTTAACAGCGATTTGAAATGCCTAGTCCTGGTTTTAAACTATACTAATCTGATTTGAAATTTAAATTACAACTATAAAATGGTTTAAAATTAGATAAAACTTTATTCACATTTTTAATATTAAAGTCCAAATTTAGGGTAATTACACTACTTATAATCTATAAACTAGTTACTTATCTGCTATTAAAATAAAACAAACTATTTCATAAAACATTTCAGGCAGGTCATGAGGGTCTTATTTACATTTTATTTTATCAGAACAAATCACAATGTTTGACTATTTAAATTTGGGAATTTCATAATATTAATAATTTATTCATATCATATGAAGTTTATTCATTATTTTTTTACTGAACTCAATTTTTGACAAAATTACAATTTAATTCAATACTCGATTTGGATTCTATTCTAAAAAAATTAGTTGAAAAATCGATTCGAGTATGTAAATAAAAATCAGGCTCGTTTTGCAACTTAAAATCTTGGATTAATACAAGCTTAAATACTATAGCTACATTCCCCTCACCCCCCATTTCGACAGTAAACAAATATTATATTATATAATTATTATAATAATATTTGAGCTAGGATTATATATAATACGCATATTATACCAGAATATGACTTAAAAACATATTTCATAATAATATGTCTAATTTCACATTTTCAAACCTAGTGTGTGGATAGCGGGGGATGCCAGTAGTCATATATTAAATATTTTTAACACTACCCTGGAATCGAATCAGTATCTACTAGACGTGTTCACTGAGACCCGTGGAAAGGGTAGTCGAATATTAAATAGTTGATTTGCTCTCACTAAAACGATAATTATTAAAGTAATGTGTTTGGTTTTAATTACGTAATCATTCTCTCCTGTCCACTCAGCTATGTAGACTAGCAAAATAGCAATCGGTTATGTGGGCCACCACGAAACCAAAATTCGACCTCAGCAGGTCTTTGACACAGAGGGTGTCAACCCTTAAACCACCCCTTAGGGCCACCTGAGTAGCAATAACTACCCTCCATTGTGACTCTGACAAGGGTGAAATATGACAGCCACAAAACTTGTCACGGATCACAGAGCTCATCTCTGACTTAACATTAGTCTCACAGGCATCATTACTGTCATCTAGGGGTGTGATTGGTAGCGTGGTTAGAGTGCCCGCCCGAATTGAGATATGGGACCAAGCTACGGCTTAATACACACTCTATACACTAACATTAGTTTATACTGTTTGAAATAGAAAAAAAAATGTGATCGACACATTTCAAACCTTTAAATTATAATGAATGATAGGTTATGTGACCTTGAACTTAAATAGTGGGTGTTAAAATTCTGTCTTCCTGAGGCAACAATCAAAATTATTTGTTGGATTCAGTTAAATCTTGAAAACAATCCAAAATGTCTGTTCATACCTCGATACCAAATTGTGATTTTAATTCTATTTCTAAAATTAAGGTTAGTGTAGTGTTTACTGATTTATTAAAATTGCACCTTGCTGACATTTTCTCACTACCGGCACCTGGAAACAAAGGAGGGTGTATGTTACGTCTATGGCTCTCAGTTAGTATTCCGACGGTTTATCCTGTGTTACCTTGCTGACGACATTTTCTCACTACCGGCACCTGGAAACAAAGGAGGGTGTATGTTACGTCTATGGCTCTCAGTTAGGATTCCAACGGTTTATCCTGTGTTACCTAGATGACGACACTTTTACGTTACGAGAATCACATTTACATTTCTAGGAGAGGGGAGGGGAAGACGTGTTACGGGGAGGGAGGGGTGCGAATGTATACAGATTGGTTTAAAGGGACGTCTCCTGAATACAAAACTCCTCAAAGAGAGGGGAGAAAGATACAGTGGTGTGTGGCGACAGGTTGCTAGGGAACATTGGCGTGGCGTGGAATTTTGACATGGTAAGCAGAGTTAGTTAAACTGTACCTGTGAATTGTTCTAGTCACTCAGTAGAACACTCATTGGTCACATATATTTTATTTTATTTCCATCGCGTATTAATACAAGCTGAGGCTATGCACATACATTAATCACGCTAGTGGGATTCAGACGGTGGAATTTTAAATGAATTCTATTGACATTTTCGTGGAGGGAGAGCGAGAAACCGTTTCACTAAACAAAACACCCTTAGTACAATCGACAGGGATATGAACCACGTCAATGGAGGTCCAGTCCGTCAGTAGAGTGACGCGTCATACCGTGCGACCACCGGTTCTGGTAGACAGGGACTAACATCTTAGCTATAAATAGTAACTTAATATTATTGTCATAGGTCTAGGTTTTACAATCGTGTATTTGCTAGAATCTGCTGACATTGCTCCATCTGTCTGGAGGACCTCATGAGAACTCTGGCATCCTACAACTGAACTAACTCAAACCTAGCACAGACACAACAGCCAGACCCCCACCCATGCATTCATTACCATGAAAGAGAGAACCTGCGTTTCACTTGTAGTACAATTTTCCTGCTTGACGGGAATCGAACCTAGGAACCTGCCAACTGAGCTGAGACGTAGGCTAACATTCCCATGGCCCACTTCGGTGGTCACATGGTATCGTGTTAGACTAGACTGCCGATGTCTGTGAGACCAAGGTTTGATCCACTGAGCCACGCAAATGTAGGTACACTACCTAAAATATAACCTTCCTGATCTGTATAGCACCACTAGCGTAGTTAGTACATGATATTACATCCAAAACGGGTAGCGAGGACTCTGTTCCAGTGCTAGGTATGTATAGCAGAGCCTAAGTATGTTTGGTCGAATGGTGACAGTTGGGTGGTAAGGGGGGAGGGGAGAACATATCACAGGTACAGTACGTACAGTCTTGGCAACCTACCCTTGCAACATTCCACGACACGCCACTGTTACGGAGGCCACTAGACTTTGTACATTTGTGACCAACTGGTCGGTACCTGGTATCGCACCACGATAAAACAAATGCTGGTCTGTAAACTGATGTACGGTTAGTTATTGGTATCCAAAATGTTACGGAGGTGGGGGGGGGGGAGGGTTGGTTGAGTATCGTACCAACACCTTTGGGGGCCCGGGGTGGGAGTTTCCTACCCCTATTATTAAGCACTACCCCTATGGTCCCTCTACTATTGGCACCACAAAACTGCGACTTAATCTTATATCCATAAAAACTAGTGGAAAAAAAATATGTTGAAAAAATAACTATGTAAGTATTAATAGAACTTAAAGGAAAACTAAAATTAAAAATACAGAATTTGCGTTTTTTGAAATATTTTTTTCAAATATATAGTTTTTATTTCAATTAAAACTAATGACAACATGTAGAAAAATGCTTAATTTTTGCAACTTAAACCTTTCTACGTACATGTTCTGGTGTATTATAAAACTAGGAAAAATATTTTATTAAGTTCAGTACTGAATCAGTATGTTTTGAGTATTATTTTCTAAAAAAAAAATTTCTCGAACTTTGTTAGTTTAAATTAAAAGTGTTGTACTGATCATTATGTGCTACACATTATAGTAATAATATTCCTTATAATTACAAACTTAAACTCGGTTATATGATTTATTTATTATGTCATTGAAATATATTCGAAGGCCTCTTAGAATTATTGACAATAATCTATGAATAAAATAGGTTGTAAGAAATGTATATTTAAGTTTTTTATGAGACACATTTTTAATTTTTAATAAAAATTTCGTCTCGTGCCACCCCCTAACCCCCCTTTGTACGCCACTGACCAGATCCAAAGATACAATTGACCTAATTTCTTCCCAGACTGAAGTTGGCGTATGAACAGAAAAATCATCACAAGTCTCATTAAGACGCTTAGGCTGATTATTATTTGAGTTTAGTATTTGTTTATTAAATACATTTACACTAAGCCTACCAAAACCTCTTTTTATATACCTACATTTCTACATAAAAATAGATGAGCCTACAAAAAAGTTTGTTAATCTAAACAAAAATATTTAAAAATAGTTTATATAAATCATACAAATGTTGGAGTCAGAAGAAACAATGGACTTTGAAAGTTTGGTTCGACTTACTACATCTAAACTTAAATACATTGAGACCAGAACTTCCGTAAACACGAGCAATAAATATAACTTATATCACCTTTTAAATGCTATTATTATTATTATTATTATTATTATTAATTATTAATTTGATCGCAAGTGACATTTAGTGCCTGATTTATGTGGCAGGGTATGGAAAGCTGTTTATCGCTTATAGCCCAATATTTCAACACATCTGTATAAACAGCAAGTAATAAGATTAAACACAAACACATACAAACAATAATCAAAAACCACCCATGGAGCATTTTCCCCTGACGTGCTAGGATATGCTCTCCGCCACACAGTATTGTAAGAAGAACTGCCTGTCTTTTCTATCCCACGGCGAATAAAGCTTCTTCCGCGTTATATTGGTAAAATGAGATAAGCAATATGAATAAGAAACTCACCATTAATAAATGTAATATATTGGTAACAAAACTATCACATACCCAGGGATATAGACTTACAAACTAAATTAACCTAGGGTAGCATCACTAAACATCCAGCCCTAGTAACGCATCTGTAATTCTGTATACTATTATTCGACTAATTAAAGCCACTTCACCACGGATATATACAGTACAACAATCCTACAGCGCTGTTAGTCAGTACTTGCACAAACCCCGCAAGGAGGAATATATTCACTACTATAACCACCAAATGTAACCAAATTATCTTTTGAGGTTATGTTCGAGGGAATATTCTACTTGATCCCTAGGTATAGGCCCTACCTTTCAGGGGCGAAGCAACAAACGCTTTCACCACCTTCGACGAAACAAAACTTGGCGTCGTTTAGACCGAGCTAAGTGATTCAGTAGGTGGGGGCGTCTCTAAATGGTGGTTGGTAGTGGTGGAGACTATAGGACCAGAATACAGTTGTATCAACCGTGATCACACTGCTAGTTCCTGTGTTTGGCCGCAGTTAGCGCTACGTGTTAAGGGGTTAGATTAGAAGCGACTCCCTTCAGCGTGCGAAGTTGTGAGAAGGGGCTTAGAGAGGTCATGAGGAGGGGGAGGGATCCAAAAAGGTTTTCTTAACGGTGATAGCATAAGGTACAGCTTGACAGAGTTATCTTGGAACTAAAGGCTTAACCTTAACACTATTACGCGTTTATAAAATTAAAAATGGAAGCTGCTATTATTTCACGGCGAGTAAAGATCTATATTTTAAACATAATATACGTTTAATAAAACTTAAATTTAGGGAGGAACAAACGTATTGTTGAATTTTAATTTGTTTCTAAGAGTATTAAGTATTACTGTGATAATCGTCCATTTAGTTTAAGGCTTGTTGGGCCTATTTTCAGGTGTAGACGGATGAATTGACAATCATTTGTGTTTGGTTTTTCTGCCATTATCGTCTCTTGCTATCCACCCAGGCTATCCATGTATTCACACCAGTAGGTTAGGAATAAGGAAGGTTTTTGATTTAAAGGGAGTGTACTGCATTTCCGTGTAATATAAATTGTATCTGCATTTCCGTGTAAGATAAATGGTATCTGTATTTCCGTGTAAGATAAATGGTATCTATCCCGTCTGATCTGGTTTGACAGAACAGATAAAGGCGGTGTTCCAGCCTTGTCCGGGTGTACTTAGGCGTTTATATCTCATCCTATACAAAAAATGAGGGTACATTTCCTCTAAAATCTACCATCATCCTCACTACTCCTTCACTGTAAATATACTTAGAATTTTCAAAGGTAAGTATTAAATATTAGCGCATGGGAAACATAAATCCAGTTTCAAATATTATTTTATCATTATTCAATCTAACGTTTTGTTCGAGATGAGGTCCGATATAAGATATTACTAATGTGTGAACCAAGCTCCTTTAAAATAAGATACATTTTATTTTGTATACATATTTCTTATACTTTAAATTAATTGAGTCTAGTCTCAACAGATTAGTTTTTTGGTCGGGTGGACTGAAAAAATGTTTTCACTTTATCCAGTGCTGATGAGACATGTTGCGCCGCTTTCACAAGTTTAATACGCTCATTATTTGTTTTAACACTACGTATTATTACCAATTTGGGCTCCGCGCATATCATGTACTAATTAATATAATGTGTGAGATATAAGGAAGGTAAACTTTAGAGGAAATGTATCTACAGTTTCTCGGAAAACAATCTCAGTATACCTGAAAGCGATTTTGGCCTCAATCACCCCATCATTGGTAGTCCAGAATATCGCGAGACTGACACCATAGACCACTTAACTACCAAGGTGGATACATTCTTTATTATTCTCAAATCTAGACACCTCTGACTCCAATCCTAGTGAGGGTATAATTTTATATCTATTATTGATTGAAATCCTACAAAATATTGTTAGCACTGTCCTTCCCGGGAACACTGGACTGTAGCAATTCTCCTAAAAGAGTCGATGGAAATACAGCTAGAGAGAGAGAGAGAGAGAGAGATGGAGAGAGAGAGATGGAGAGTGTGTTTGTTACCGCATGTAGAAGTGAGAGAAGGAATCTCCCCGAGACAGGGAAACGAAGCCAGGACCGTGGAAGAGATGGCCAGGAAGGAAATAGGATGAGTCCCCGGCCGGTACTGAGGGACAGTTAACAGTTACCATACCACCTCTTCGATTACAACAAACAAACAAACAAACTAACAAACAGACAACTACAACGCACCAGCAAATAACAATCAGCCGCTGGAAGGAGGCAATAAGGAGGCAAACAATTGACGGTCACTAAACCCCTAACCCCACCTTTCTGGGAGGGTTATTACGCCCTGGGGGGCATCACACACACGCTACAACTACCTTGCCTTGGTCCTTACTGGTTGTATACCTCTTTTAGTCTTCTGTTCTCCTGGTTCCTTCCAGGCGCTCCCCCGACTCAACTTGTCTTGCTTACTTCTTTACAATACATACAGTGTATATTATAGAAAGGTGAGAGACTCGAAAATATCTCGAACATTCAAGAAAAAAAAACCTCTATCTTGTCTCGAAAGTTAAAAAGTGAATCTCGAAAATTCGAGAAATGAAAAATACAAACAATAATGGCCCTAAGAAATTAAAATACCAAACCGAAAACTTATTATTTCCAATAATACCATAATAACCCAAAAAATAGGCTGCAGTACCCCCTCAAAAATACATTAATTGAGAAATATTTTGTTTATAAATGTTGCTTTTAAATATCAAACTTTTGACAATACAAGCTGTTACACTAGAAAATTAAATTATCAATGGTGTTCATTGTAACTACCTGTCACTATTTTATTAATTGCATTTAAAATGTGTATGAGTTATATCTCAAGTGTTTGAATGAACTATAAGACAATCTAAAGAAAGCACCAGATCAAATGCCAAAAAGAAACTATATAAATTATATATTTACTTTCATAAACATAATTTAATTCTTGTGTCGCGATACTTTTTATATTCTCGTCTAGAGATGGTCTATAATTGAAGAAATAGTTCTTGCACACCCCTACTATATATAAGTGATATATATCACTTAGTTTTAGAGTTACTGAAAGTTTCACTCAAAGATGGATAGATTGGTTGGGGGGCTATCCATTGATTGATTATCCTGCCCGATCACCATATTTAAACACAATGGGTTTTTATCTCTGTGTACATTTAAATTCCATTGTTTTCTCATCTTGTGTCCCTGATGCTGACGTTCAAAGAGAGCGTATCGTAAATGGATGTAAGCAAATTCCTAACACCTCAGGTGTGCTCGACAGAGTACGACAAAATACGGAACATAGGCTCAGAGGATGCAGCGAAGAAAGACACCTTTGCAACCATTTTTGTAACAAACTGATCTTTCTTGTGTTTTTGGTTGTTTTTGTTGAACTGTCTTGTTTAATTGCATTACTTATGTTGTTGGATTGGTTATTAATTGACCAATAATATTCCTCTTGCCTCAGAAACTACACACATGACATGACATAGTATAACATGTGTGGGGTCAGAGGGTGAACGAGGGTGAACGTATCACAGGAACAGTTTAAACAAGCTCTGCTTACCTTGGAAACACTACACCACACGGCACTGGCTTTAATGCAAACTGTACTATCGAGCTTATAAAGCCCGTACCGGTGGGCATGCGGTCAAACCGCAGGTCTATTATCAGTGATGTGGAAGTCAGGATTTGAAAGTCCAGACTTTCTGCGCCGAGATGTCTTTTCCCCTAAATAGTCTCTCACCATGGCTCAACGCAGATTTAGATACATTTCCTCTAAATACGATCTTCCTCATCCATATCTCATTAGTGTGAATATGCAGATAGCCTTGATGGGCGGTAAAATGCGGCTGTAAATTAAGCTTAAGCTAGAAACGAACAGGATGAGGAGGGTGAAACCTCATGATCTGCACTGCCCTGTGAGAGGATAGTGTCCTTGTGTCAGGAGTGCTAAGCACTACCCCATATCTGCTGGTTACAAGGTAATGACCACTCAACCCCATCGTGTTAATTACCGGCCGCGGCTGTTACCGGGTAAGAACCCCCCCCCCCCCATTAAACCAGATTAGTTTTCCATTTCTCGCGGCAAGTGTTGAGCTCAGTGGCGCTCAGGAACACTCTTCTTGATAACGAGGTGATGCGAGGCCTCCTCATAGAGGATTATGAGACTGATAATGAGGGTATTGAGGAGGTTTTTGTGGGGTTATCCCCCCCCCCCCACCACTCCTTCTGCTGTTGTACAGGTCCTAGTTAGAGGCTGATAAGAAGATCTCTTGTCTACTAGTCTTCTTGGTCCCGTCCCTCCCCGCTTGGCACATAATAGTCCCCTCTCCTCCCCGCCTGACCCATAATAGCCTCTCTCCTCCCGGCTGGTCCCCTCCTTCCTCTGAGGGTGTTGCAGACCAACATGTCCTGCTAATATCTGGACGAGAATTTAAATTTAAAGAATGTTGTCATGTTATAATATGATGTACTATAGCAAGGAATAACAATTTACAAAATCGTTCATCAGTAAACTACCCTTAAAGAATGATTCTTAAGGAACTAATAGGCCTATATTTTATTTTAATAATCATGTGAAAAACTCATTAGATATAAATCTTGAAAACAAATTTGTTTGATGGCTTATTTTTTAATTTTTTTAATTTTAAAAACTAGTCATCAGAGAAGTAAACTGATTTTTCAGACAAATGAAATTGCATTTTTAGTCATTATGTAAGAGACTCCTCAGATATATATTTAGAACAAAATTGTTAAAACCATTTTCAAAATATTTAAAATATCCAAAAATCATCAGTAAACCATCCTTCATTTTAAGGCCTGAGTTAAGATAAATATTTATCCTCTGTGTGTGACCATGAAACATCTAAATATCAAGTTTTAAAGAAATGCATAAAACCGTTTCTGCTGTGGACCCAGGTGAAGACAAACAGTTACTGAAGGAAAAAAACTCTTTTGAACATTGGGTTTCATAAAACGTTAAGATCCATAATAATCTCAGGGCCGATCAATTCACCTATTACAATACTCTATCTTTATAGTTTCAGTTCCTCTCCAGTCTATATCCTCCAGTTCCTCTCCAGTCTATATCCTCCAGTTCCTCTCCAGTCTATATCCTCCAGTTCCTCTCCAGTCTATATCCTCCAGTTCCTCTCCAGTCTATATCCTCCAGTTCCTCTCCAGTCTATATCCTCCAGTTCCTCTCCAGTCTATATCCTCCATGAAAGAGGCTAACTCAACAGCAGTGACCATTAGAACTGCTCCATAAAACATGAGCTTACACAGTTCTGATCTGGGGCTCCCTCCCTTTGGGATATTTAGGGAGGGTGGGAGGGTCAATGAATAATAGTGGAGTGAGCCATCAGGTCATAGTATTCGGGTCCTCTTCAAGAAAAACAGTGGAGTGAGTCAGTCAGGTCAATAGTAGTCTCTTGGTCCTCTTCAAGAAAAACAGTGGGAGTTAGCCAGTCAGGTCAATAGTAGTCTCTGGTCCCTTCAAGAAAAACAGTGGAGTTAGCAAGTCAGGTCAATAGTAGTCTCTGAGTCCTCTTCAAGAAGAACAGTGGGAGTGAGCCAGTCAGGTCAATAGTAGTCTCTGAGTCCTCTTCAAGAAAAACAGTGGGAGTGAGCCAGTCAGGTCAATAGTAGTCTCTGGGTCCTCTTCAAGAAAAACAGTGGGAGTGAGTCAGTCAGGTCAATAGTAGTCTCTGAGTCCTCTTCAAGAAAAACAGTGGGAGTGAGTCAGTCAGGTCAATAGTAGTCTCTGGGTCCTCTTCAAGAAAAACAGTGGGAGTGAGCCAGTCAGGTCAATAGTAGTCTCTGAGTCCTCTTCAAGAAGAACAGTGGGAGTGAGTCAGTCAGGTCAATAGTAGTCTCTGAGTCCTCTCAAGAAACAGTGGATGAGTCAGTAGGTCAATAGTAGTCTCTGAGTCTCTTAGAAAACATGGGAGTGAGTCAGTCAGGTCAATAGTAGTCTCTGAGTCCTCTTCAAGAAAAACAGTGGGAGTGAGTCAGTCAGGTCAATAGTAGTCTCTGGGTCCTCTTCAAGAAAAAAGTTGTGATTAATACACGTCTTGTCAGAGGTGAAGGAAGGGTTTGGTAATCAGATAAATTTGTGCCGGGACCGAGAATTGAACCCTGGATCCCCAACACAGAAGTCCGACACCTTACCCCTAGAACGTCAGGTCACAAATAGCTCAGTGGTCTGAGGAATAAAATTATAAGATAAAACATCAGTGTGGGTCCCTGTGTAGAATCTTTTTGAACATAACAGTTTTATATTTATAGATACATATATAGGTTCCTCTTTAAATATTGTATTCATTTCAAGAAATAGATCTTCGATATAATTATGTTTGTATCAGAGTATACAGTTGTGCCAGTAGGGTGGTCTACTCTAATGGGACAGTATGTTTGTATCAGAGTATACAGTAGTGTTAGTAAGGTGGTCTATGCTAAAGGGGCAGTGTTGGACTTGTAATCAAGCGAGACTCGTCTCAAACATCAAGACACAACCAGCCATGAAATGAAGTCAGGCTAACGCTGCTAAGTGACTTGTGCTGCTACCTACTGGCCGCTCCCCGGTATTAATTATGACGGTGAGCCTTCCAGCCAACTCTACCTACAAGTTTGATTGAGGGGGTGGCGGGTTTTTGGAGTGTGCTCTCTTTGTAACAGGGTGGTTAGTAAGCATGCTAGGAGATTACATGGTTGGCTCCGAGGGGCTCTGTCGTTTCAATAGTGCACAAAGGTGTTAAAACATTTGTTTAATTTATCTGGACACTAGGACGATTTCTTCGATTATGTTAATCAAATTAAGCATTAGATGGAACAATGCTCTTAATCACTCTCTTACTTTATTATCTATATACAGATAAAATAATGCAATCGTGAATATTTTTGGTATCAAGAATGAGATCTCTTTAAGTTGTATGTGCCCCGAGTTGAAATAGCTGTCCCTAACCTTTCTTTCCGTCCGACTATCTATCCGTCTATCTATCTATCCGTCTATCTATCTGTCCGTCTATCTATCTGTCTGTTCATCTATCTGTCTGTCCGTCTATCTGTCTGTTCATCTATCTGTCTGTCCTTCTTCTGTCTGTCGATCTATCTGTCTGTCCGTCTATCTGTCTGTCCTTCTTCTGTCTCTTCATCTATCTGTCTATCTATCTGTCTGTCCATCTATCTGTCTGTTCATCTATCTGTCTGTTCATCTATCTGTCTGTCCTTCTGCTGTCTGTCCTTCTTCTGTCTGTCCTTCTATCTGTCTGTTCTTCTATCTGTCTGTCGATCTATCTGTCTGTCGATCTATCTGTCTGTCCGTCTATCTCTGTCCGTCATCTGTCTGTCTATCTGTCTGTCCGTCTATATGTCTTTCTGTCTATCCCTGGGGCTTCAGCCAAAAAATTCGATGGATTTCGTTTGAACTTAAAATTTAGATGTCACATGTTTATACCCCGTGGAAAAATATTAAGATTGTTTCTAAATATATTAAGAGTAGCTTACTGATGTTTGATATTTGAAAAAAAAATTTTTTTTCAAAAATACCTTTAATAGTTTTGTTAAAAGTAGATGTCTAGCCTAATAGTGGATCACATTATAAATAAGATTGTAGACCTATATTTATTTTTTGAAGAAAAATAATATGTATTGGTAGTTCACTGATAGCTAATTTTTGAAAATTCTAATGACGTTAGATAATGTAAATTATATAAACTTGCAAACTAATTTAACCTAGGACAGGAACTGCAATATCAGGGTGACAGTATAAACATTTATATTATTATATATTATATTAGCCCTTGGGCTGAAGCCAGTTATATCTGGACCTGTAATCTGCCTCCCTGACCCCCTCAGCCATGGACACACTACATCCCCCCCCCCTCCCTCCAGACATGTGAGCGTGGAGAAAGGGGGGGGGGGGAGTTGATGTGATAAGTGTCATTAGTTCAGCATTAATTGCGAGGCTTTCCAATCACGGAGCCAGTAAACCTTTGGTGAAACCTTGCGCTTTTCATACAGTTACGAATAAAACAAAAAAATACATACATTAAATATTAAAACTAAAATGAAATTTAAGTGGCGCATACAAATTTAATGGTTTTTAATTTTCTATATAAATAATAAAATGATTAGGATTTTTAACAATACTTTAATTGATGGAGTCAGTAGAGGTAAATACTCTATTAGTATTTACATTAGAACACCCAGGTAATTTTTTCCCTAAAAAACTTTTAATCACTGTTTGTAATTATTTATTAAAATAGTATTTATAATTAACCAGCTCAATATTTGTTCGAGAACATTTTTAACTAGTATAAGAAATATTCATGTTTTTAATTATAGGCAATTCAAAGGCTAAAAATTCTAGTTTAAAGGTTTTATCCTACATCGTATTAAAATTAAACCATCATACAACACAGATATTGTATTCTTTACTGTTAACAGTTAGATTCAAGATTATTTTCTCTTCTCTACATAATAAGTTTGATTCTTTCACTGTGATATTTATGATATCTTGACCTAGATTTGAACCTCAATCTCCCATCTATCGGCAGTCCAATCTACTGTGAAAATGACACCCTATATCATGCGGCCACCGTAGTGGGTAAGGCATCACTCTCGTGCTAGACCTACCTGCTGATGATAGAGATATCGGGGTTCGAATCCCAATCTGGTCTAATGAGGGTGATTTTCTCTAAATGGTTTTCCCATTCTCTTTCTAATCAAATTTGGGTAGATTAGCTCTAAAATGCTTACTTCCTTGTCCCTACTCTATTAGAGTAATATTATCAAGCGTAGAAACTGAACAGGTAGTAAGACGCGGTGATTATATATATATATATATTCTGAAGAGCTGTTCCTATACAAACTAGGGCTGTGTGAGAAGCCGTTTTTCACTCAGAGATTTGTTTTTACAGTTCAAGTTCTATTATAAAGCCATAGTAGTAAAAGAAATAATTCAAGTTGAATTTCTGTGACAGATCCATCCATAAACATATGGTTTTTAATAATTTTTTGGTGAAATTATTTATAATAATCAAATCAGAAGTTTTCTAGTTTTGTAAAAAAAAACATTCAGTAAAGTCCAAGTGGCTACAAAAACCCTTATAATTTTCGAGTAGTCGCGCACCCCTAATATAAACCCACCATTTGGATCGACTCATCCTATAAGCTTTAGAAAAGTAAACAATAGAGGATAAAACCAACACAATCCCACGAATTATTTAGGGAGTACCCACTTAATGAGGGATTTTATGTTCCTTTGTTTCCAAACAACAAAAGTTGGGTTAAGCCATCAATGTTTGCGTCTACCTCCAAAGATTAAACATTTCAGTCCAAGCCACCGAACCACCAACTATTTAAAGTAACTCAAAGGATTTCGAGGGGGGTAGGGGGGAAAAGATATAGCCCCGATGAAAAGTCGTTAGAAAACCACGTTACGGTCGCGTTAATTTTCCCGTGTGTTCTAAATCCCTCGTCAAATTATTATTAACTGACAAACATATTCGTCGTTAAATACTAAAAGTGACGTAATCGACGTTAAGTCCTTCCTGTTAAAACTGGTAAATCCTCTCCCGGCGTTTGTTGAGAGATACCCCCTTTCAGTGAGGGGTTGAAGGGGGGTTTAACCCCCATCTACCCACAGTAGCTTTTATAAAACAGGGTAGGGGGTAGGGATCAAAAAGGACCTGGTTTTTGGACAAACTTAAACACGGTTTTGTTGTTGCTTCGTTTGAAGAGTTATTTTAAAAATTCGTCTGTCTATCGGCGGTCAGTTTAGTCAGAAGTGCGTGAGGGCTAATTAAGTGCCATGTTCATAGTTATTTATCCTGTGTAACCTCGCGAAATGTACTGTAGGCCCTTGCCCTAACTTTGGACCCCCCCCCCCTTCACCCCTTGGGTGGGTAGTCGGGTTAGGGGGCAAGGGGGGAAGGGATGGATACACTTGGTACAAGAAAATATCATCTCACACATGTAAATTGAACGTTACTGAAACTAAGGATAAAGCGATGAAAATAAATTAATAATTGATAATTAGAAACGTATAATTATTTTAAATTTGATAGACTAATACACATTTTAAATGAAGCCCAAAAAAGTAGTCCTAAAACATAATGATAGTAATAATAATTCCCCTTCGGTGGCGGCATGATCTCACGACGGCATCATGCCCTAGTTTTTAAGTTAGGCCTATTTATTGCCATAACTCTTCTCAGGCTGACTATAAATAACTAAATACTAATAAAACGATACAAAAATGTTATTGAATTGCCTTATATTATAATATAACATTAAACATAAGTATAACACTCGAGATGTTACAAGATCCATATATCAAGATCGTGCACAAGAACAACACTCGCTTACAAATATAAGTTATTTTATTTTAGCCTATTTTATTAAGTCGTACTGTATTTAATAAAAGGACTCAATTTTCAGCGAATTAATCAGAAATTATTTATTTCCAATGCATACAAAGAAGTGTAACTATCTCTAAGAAGGACGTAGATTGATTCCAGACTTAGTTTACTTGGAAGAGTTAAGAGAGTTAATAATAAAAACAGCTCAAGCCATTCTAAACCCATCACAAAAATAAAGTGGAGCTAGTGTTTTTTTTACAGAATTGTTATATTATGTTAGCTAGACTCGTGCAACTTGCGTCGTTTTACCACCAAGCTCTCAGCTGTCAATGGATAAATATTGGTCCCGGGGTCTACAGAGCTATTAGGTACATTTACATGGATCATATCGTGTATGGGGTATTACACACACGCTCACTAACAAACATACGAACAGACAGACAGACAGATAGACCGGAGCGGATATGTGCAATGTGCAAGCAGTCCTTGTCCCCAACACACACACACGCGTGGTAACCTAGCACGCAATAATAATGGTTCGCCGCCAGGGAATGCATCCAATGATAATAATTTAGCGCTGTTCAAACATGTTGTGATCGTCGGGCGGCGGGGTTAGGTGGGGTGAGTAACATTCAATATTAGCCGACTGTCACGTGTTCCTCCAACACAGGTGTTTGTACGTGTCTGAGTGTTTGTTTGTTTGTGTTAATGTTTAGCGCGCGTTCAGATGCGTAAAACAAAAACATTAACGCTGATTTCTGCGTTCCTGTCACCAGGGTTTCAGATTCGTCAAACATTTTACTAACAGTTGATTTACAAAATAAAATAACCTGCTTCGATGGCCGCATAGTCCAAGGCATTACTCTCGTGTTAGATTAGATTGCCGGTGACAGGAAGGCAATGATTCGAATCCCGGTCGGGTGTACTGAGGGTGGTCTTTCCACTCCCGTTCCACGTAAAATTAAAAAAAAAAAAAATAATCTGGCAATTATAAGTTTACATTGGTATTTTTTTTCCCTAGCGCCGCGTTCGTTCGGGCTGTACACATATGCCCTTATTACGTTAGTGTTTTAAGGATGAGGAAGGTTGAATTTAAAGAAAGTGTACCTAATATTTGCGCGGAGAGAGGTTGGAAAAACACAATTAAAAACACCCTTAGTATTCTCGACTAGGATTCGAACCCCAATCTCCTTTACATCGGTGATGTAGGTAGTCTATTGCGAGATTGATGCCTTAAACCAGTGGCTTTACACATTTTTCAATTACGACCCACTAAACACGTGGCTAAAACTGCCAATAAAAACCATTAGCTTCTTTAAGCAAATATTGTATCAATAAATAAATGGTACGACTCAATGGTAAAAATATTCTCAAATAGTATATTATAGCTTGGAACAAAATTTTCGATAAATAGGTTGTTAAATAAAATAAACTCATTTTGTATATAAATTTTAAAACAAATATTTCTAAAGACAATTTCAAAAATAAGCTATTTGTAGGCTACACTAAAATTATTTTTAATTTGTAAACATAAGAACTTAGTATACTTTTATTTATCATTAAAAATTATTCCTAGTTTTAAACTCAATCAATGTTCAAGGCCTATTTTAAAAGAATTGAAATTTTAATTATATGATGTAAGTAAACCACCCTTAAATTAATCAATTAATTAATTTTAGACAATAAATATAATTTACTATTATTAATCATGTAAAATAGTTCCCTGATACTCATTTTGAACCAAGTCATTAGAGAAATTTTTTTAAATGTTAAAATGTAATGTTTCTGGGGCTCGAACCATGACTTTGTTTGAAGTGAGTCCGCTATCAAGTGATACACAATGTAATACCCATCATGAACAAGGCCGAGTTTCGTTACGTCTATGAATATTTTAAGTAGTATTTATATAGCTCAAATTTATTATTAAAATTTAATACATGGAGAAAACACCTTCAAAATTATGAATCTTTGCTGAAGTAGAAATAATGTCAAGTGGTTTTATTAAAAGTGCTAATATTATAGTAGGATCCTTCCTGGCCATATGGTCGGGTGCGAGTGTTCAAACACTATAGAAGGACCCGTCGTCCTTCCTGGTGTATCCTGCCATGGCCCTGGACATGTGGTCGGGTGCGAGTGTTCAAACACTATAGAAGGACCCGTCGTCCTTCCTGGTGTATCCTGCCATGGCCCTGGACATGTGGTCGGGTGCTATCCCCATCTTCACGTTGAAGATGCTCCTCCTCTCGTCCACACCGCCGATGACAAGCGACTGACCTTGGTTTCCGACCTTCCCCGTCGAGACAAGCTTCTTGGGGCCCTTCCTTCCTTGTCCCCGGGAGGGGTTAAACCAGACCCCCTCTGTCTGCGCACACCTTGCTCCGACTGGGGGCGGCCCTTGGGAGTGTACCTGTCATCACACCCTATCGTCTCCGGTTGTCGGAACACGTCGGATTTGTGGGGGAACACCTCCAGGTCCGGGCGGAACGTCGAGTTGAGCAGGAAGTCTAGCTCGTCCTTGATGGGGAAACTGCGCCTCAGCTTGCGGGGGGCACTAGAACCTTTCATCGGGGCAGTCGTCGGAACCCTCGCCTTGACCGCTGCGGGCTCTGGGGGCCTCTTGGTCTGGTTGGCAGAGCTACAGTGGAACAGTTTGGTTACTAAGGGCCCCGTCTAATCAAAGAAACATATTCTCCCGATACTGTGACAGTTTTACCCTGAATCAATTAAATGTTACGGTGCACCGCACAAACATTCTCCCGCGTTTATCTTAAAATATACATCTACTGAAAGCTCGTAAGATTTGTGAAACGAAATAATAGATTCATACATTCCTGTAGAAAGACTAGACCAAAAATCATAAATCAAATAATATATACTCCATTCACGGTAGGAATTACTCTCTGGAAGGTCTTTTTTCCTAACAATATCCTACTATATATTAGATTTCTGGTAGGAAAAAAGGCCTTTCAGGAAACAATTCCTACACTGAACAAACTTTACACTGTTACTCTATGACACTAGGACCTCTGTTACAGAAACATTGAGAAAAGAGAAACATCTTTGTCCACCAATCAGCATAAGAATCAAATTCATTTTCAAAGACCTGAATTAATAAATACACACACACATTCATATGTATATGTGGAGAAAAAGATATATATTGATATATAGATATATAGGTATAGAAATATATATTTATTTATTTATCTTTAGTAGTAGTAATACAATTTTACAATGCTCAGTTATTTTATATCTCAAATAGTTTCGAGAAAATGATGAAAATTGATAAATCTCCCCTATGTAAAGTACTCTAAACGGCATTTTCAAAAGAAATTGAGAATGTCTATCTTATTTATAACGATAAAAAGTGTATAGATATAAAATTTAATCAAAATAGTTATAAAAATTTCTAAAGAATAGGTTTTTTTCTCTTTTTACTCATCAGTAAGCTACCTCTCATATTGTTTCAACAGATGGACATGTTAGTTGTTGTTTCAAAACATAGATTGTTACATCTCTATGCCTCTAATCATGCTTTGTCTATGTTTTATTAAAAATTGTATGTTCTTTGTCTTAATTGTCGCCATTTTTTGTGGCTCCGATTTAAAATACAAATTAAATAGTGTTTATGTACAACGCTTCTTTATCTTTACTTAAATATTACGTCGAATTTATTTACGTCGGGTAGACGATAAGTTACAATACCTTTAAATTTAGGGTTAGATACCTAATTCCAAAAACCCCTTGGGGGGACCTTATCAAAACCCCAAATGCCAAGTTTTAGCCCAATAGGTTAAATATTTTCGGTTCTAGCCTGAGGTACAGACAGACAGACAGACGGACAGACGGACGGCCATGAAACGTTGACATTTATCAAACTCTCGTGTCCGATTTTTTTTGACCATCACAATACTTTCTCTTCGAGGTCTAGAGAGAAAGTAAAGATACATTAAAATTTTAAAATAATAATTTTTTAATGAGAAAAGATTATTAAAACGATTCCAGTTCCCTTGTTGGCAAATTAAGAGTTGACATTGTATAATATCCCGGTTATTAGGGTGAAATGGTTTCAAGGATTAGAGAGGTTATATCTATAGGATGTGTACCCGCATTTGCTTTGAGCCACCGGCTGATATACAAACATCACCGTGAGTCTTAGAACTCTGACCTTTTAGTTTTTTCCTTCTGTTTCTCCTGTCTCCTCCCCTGAGAAGGACCTTGTCTGGCGGGAGGTCCTGCTCCCTGGGCCGCCTCGCGGCGCGTGTCGCTGCTCAACTGTTTCGCGATGTTCTTGTGTTTGTCGACAGTTTGACACAGCTTCCTTTCGTGTAGATCCTTGAGTCGTTGAATCCTTCTAGCCTCCTGTTCGTCCAGGATACTGAAGAAGTCCTCGCAAGGATAATTAGATTGTTCCCCTCCTTTACGCCCAGCAAGGGATCTGCCAACCGTCTGAGACATCACTCGACTTTTCAATCAGAAAGTAATATTTTTTATTTTTTATTTTTAATAATAATATAAAGTTTTCAATCTAAATAATTTCCATGGAGATGTCTCGACAATGTTTGTCCTTGGTTTGTTATTCCTGCCGACCAATCAGCACGTCTGGTTTACAATAAATGATAAAGTAGGTTTGGTCTGGCCGTGAATAAGGTTAAGACTGTAACGATTATATTTTACACATCCTTTTTGATCAATTAATCGAGATAATCAGATCTAATCCGACGTAATAATATAAAAAATGTATTTAATCGACATTATATCTGTCTATTTCTCTAACGGCCAACAAAGCAAGGACTTCTCGTTACTCAAATTTTCTAGAAACAAACCAGTTGGATAACAAAGTTTTTACTAGAGTCACCGAGTGGTCAGTCCCTGAGTTCGTCGAGAGAGAACATAATGTTAGTAGGGACCTAACTATTCCGCACTAGATTGGGTCAGTCTTGATCCAACCAGATTCAGTCCCCCCCCCCCCCCCCCCAGTTCCCTGACGAATGAAATAGCAGCTCGTGTGATACCAATTCACATATTCATCCCTTTCACTATAACAATGACGCTGATAAAAACTTCATCAAAACCTAAGTGAGTTCAATTATACTTTGCTAATAAACCTCTTCAACTTATCAGTCCTGTCATTACAAAATGTAGCGACATCCACGAACCAAGAATTGTGAACAAGAACATTACAAAATTAATATATCGTCCATCGTGCAGGCATGAACAATAACATCGTAAACTTGGTCTCAATAACACTCACACACTCAACATTCGTTATTGAGAGAGAGTAGATTCGCTGGAGAAAATGTGATAGCCCTTAAAGAATTGTACATAAATAGTTTCATTAAAAAATATCTCTTTGATAGAACACTTCACGCCTCAAATATAAATAGATGGAGAAGTCTGTCAAAAATGTTTATGAGCAAAAAATAGATAAATTAACAAATGCTATAGTTCCCCTAATTTTTCAGGACGTTTGTTAAATGTCAGATACCTCCCTCCCTCCCCCTCTAGTCCCAGGTATTGAAAAAGAAAGTATTGTAAGTGAGTTTCTTCCACGCGTCAATAATTAAAGATGTTTGTAGAGGATATTTGTTACGAGACTATATTCGATTACCCTCATACAACTGTTTGTAAATGTACAACATACTAAATCCTTTATTCCTACCACTCCCCCCTTTCCTTTCAACTACAAACTTACCCCTTTCCCCTCTCTCAAACCCCAGTTTTTTGTTGTACTTTAGTAACCCGCTGACTTTGCCCCCCCCCACCCCCCATTTTATAGCTATTTTTACTCGAGAATAAATCAAAAAAAGCAGGGAGCTAAAATCTAACCCTTCCCTCCCCTCACCCCTTAAAAACAGGTTCGTACGTTGACTTGCAAAGGGGGGTAGGGTTGGAGGGGCGCACAAAACGACTACTTCCGGTGTTTCTTGATCTGGTTTCCGGTCAGAACCAGAACTTCCTACAGGAGGGACCTGATCTCTGAATAATATTGTATAATAACGAGAAAAGCGTTCATTTAGAGGATATTGATCTATTTTAATTCTTCCTTCCTGCCTTGGCGAGAGTCCGGATGGAATAATAAATGGGAATAAAACTGAATATAGAATGTCTTCAGTCCGGACTTTTTCACATTTAGTTACATCAGATAGGGACTAGTAAGGTAGAATTTAGAGGGAATGTATCCACATTTGTAGAGATGAGGAGGAAGAGTGTTAAACTATTTAGGGCAAATTTACAACCCAATTATTTTAAGATGAACCATCTGGGTAGAAAAAAAACCCTTCCATAATGTTCTTCGTAAGAAAATCTGGCTATAGCTAAATACACCTGACCTGGATTTGAAAAGAGATCTTACTGTCCCAGCAGCAAACCATACCAGATGTGCCTGACGCTTTAATACTCATGTCCACCGATGAGGGTGCTATAATAAAACTCTCGACACAATTGTCTGGTATACCTTCCTGACACGTTGGAATATTGATTTTAAAATGTATTGGGACACCTTGTATCCAGTATTTGTCTGTTTTATAACGGGTAGCCTAAAGTGTGACCTAAAGGAGTTTACATATTATGTTTATTATGTTTATTATATGGCTCCAAAGTTTACCAAACAAACGGCTTGAAACAAATCAGGATTAATGTTAAACATTAAAACCAAGAATATTGTAGTATCCAGGTGACAGACGTAGCACTCCAAACCAAGGCTATGCACCTCCCTCCCTCCTCTCTACTACCCTACAAACCAATAAACACCCTAAGTTCTGAGATAGAACAAAAAAAAAGCCTATCCAAAGAGTTGTTCTGTTCTCTCGTAATGGATGAATGACATCGTCCTTGATCTGGCTGTAAAGGCCTCAGTTTACATGGCTGAAAGATCCCGACCGCGGTGGATAATGGCAACCCCCCCCCCCTCAAGGATGAACAAAGCATTGGGGGAGGGGGTGTTTGTTCAAAGCAGCAAAGGGGTTGAAGTCACCTTGCCTACTCCTCGCTGTTTGTTGCTCTGCTTCATGATCTGTGACGACCGTTGTTCCGCATCGCTGCACCAGAGCGCTCTGGCTAACAAACAAAGATGGTGTGTTGTGAATGGGCTGGGGGTGGGGGGAGGAAAATCTGATTCAAAAATCAAAAGAGTGTTTCTATAAGCTTTGAAAGCTATAAATTATTTTATTTTAAATTTGTGTTTATTCAAGCATTGGACACGCCCGAGTTGTTAGCTCCTAGGACCTACTGAAGTGTTCCCTTCATACCAATCGTACCACACACGCTAGGGACGAGGTTAGAAACGAGCAGTTTTTAATTACATCTAACAAATATAACTCTTTGAAGATGGCGAATATTGTTTAAAGTACAGTTTTTATGTCCGTGATGATCAGTAACACAAAAAGAACCATCGATTTCTAAACCATTTTTCTGTGCTACGCGTTTTACGGCCCGTGTGGGTTAGGGGCTGTCTTTAAATAACGTCAGGTTTTTGGGGGGTAAAGGGGGCTCAGTATTTTCTTACGATGGGGTGGAAGGGTCAATATCATTCTTATGAAAGTTTTTTTTATCAATGTATGGAGGGAAACAAAATATGTCAGAAAACAAATATATTAAGCAATAACAAATTTCACTTATATTTAATTTACTCATGATGGTGTTGCACAAGATTCTACTGCAATCTAAAACTTCATATCATTCACTTTATTATCAAGCTTTATTTTTAAAAATAATTAGACGTTTAAAACCATATAATTTACTACAGGGGGGGGGCTGCTGCTACAATCTCTTATATGGGGTAGAAAAAGGATCGAAAACAACGAAAGAGGGCCTTACGTAGTTTAAGGACTGCTTCTTATCTGTAAATATACATGTGGCTGGTGTCAGACACACTAACCATGCAGCTCTACACGTGATGTCTAGGAACAGGTGTTTGTACTTGTTTTGTGTGACGGGAGATGCCGGCTGCTACAGTTGCATCAGTGGTTGGGGGGTTTGGGGAGACTCAAGTATCATCAATGGTCCAGACAGATGAGTTTAACAAGCCGTGACCACCACCTTTCGACCTCGGGACATCACCTCCTCCAGAGCTGGAGTTAGAGCAGCACAGTTTCAACCTTGGGAAATCACCTCCTCCAGAGCAGGAGCTAGAGCAGCACAGTTTCGACCTCGGGACATCATTTCCTCCAGAGCAGGAGCTAGAGCAGCACAGTTTCAACCTCAGGACATCACCTCCTCCAGAGCAGGAGCTAGAGCAGCACAGTTTCAACCTCAGGACATCACCTCCTCCATAGCAGGAGCTAGAGCAGCAGAGTTTCAACCTTGGGACATCACCTCCTCCAGAGCTGGTGCTAGAGAAACAGAGTTTCAACCTCGGGACATCACCTCCTCCAGAGCTGGTCCTAGAGCAGCACAGTTTCAACCTTGGGACATCACCTCCTCCAGAGCAGGAGCTAGAGCAGCACAGTTTCAACCTCAGGACATCATCTCCTCCAGAGCAGGAGCTAGAGCAGCACAGTTTCGACCTCGGGACATCACCTCCTCCAGAGCTGGTGCTAGAGCAGCAGAGTTTCAACCTCGGGACATTACCTCCTCCAGAGCTGGAGCTAGAGCAGCACAGTTTCAACCTCAGGACATCACCTCCTCCAGAGCTGGTGCTAGAGCAGCAGAGTTTCAACCTCGGGACATCACCTCCTCCAGAGCTGGAGCTAGAGCAGCAGAGTTTCAACCTCGGGACATCACCTCCTCCAGAGCAGGAGCTAGAGAAACAGAGTTTCAACCTCAGGACATCACCTCCTCTAGAGCTGGTGCTAGAGCAGCAGAGTTTCAACCTCAGGACATCATCTCCTCCAGAGCAGGAGCTAGAGAAACAGAGTTTCAACCTCAGGACATCACCTCCTCTAGAGCTGGTGCTAGAGCAGCAGAGTTTCAACCTCGGGACATCACCTCCTCGAGAGCTGGTCCTAGAGCAGCACAGTTTCAACCTCGGGATATCACCTCCTCCAGAGCTGGTCCTAGAGCAGCACAGTTTCAACCTCGGGATATCACCTCCTCCAGAGCTGGAGCTAGAGCAGCACAGTTTCAACCTCGGAATATCACCTCCTCCAGAGCTGGAGCTAGAGCAGCACAGTTTCAACCTCGGGATATCACCTCCTCCAGAGCTGGAGCTAGAGCAGCAGAGTTTCAACCTCGGGACATCACCTCCTCGAGAGCTGGTCCTAGAGCAGCACAGTTTCAACCTCGGGATATCACCTCCTCCAGAGCTGGAGCTAGAGCAGCACAGTTTCAACCTCGGAATATCACCTCCTCCAGAGCTGGAGCTAGAGCAGCACAGTTTCAACCTCGGGATATCACCTCCTCCAGAGCTGGAGCTAGAGCAGCAGAGTTTCAACCTCGGGACATCACCTCCTCGAGAGCTGGTGCTAGAGCAGCACAGTTTCAACCTCGGGATATCACCTCCTCGAGAGCTGGTGCTAGAGCAGCACAGTTTCAACCTTGGGACATCACCTCCTCGAGAGCTGGTGCTAGAGCAGCACAGTTTCAACCTCGGGATATCACCTCCTCGAGAGCTGGTGCTAGAGCAGCACAGTTTCAACCTCGGGACATCACCTCCTCGAGAGCTGGTGCTAGAGCAGCACAGTTTCAACCTCGGGACATCACCTCCTCGAGAGCTGGTGCTAGAGCAGCAGAGTTTCAACCTCGGGACATCACCTCCTCCAGAGCTGGAGCTAGAGCAGCAGAGTTTCAACCTCGGGACATCACCTCCTCCAAAGCTGGTGCTAGAGAAACAGAGTTTCAACCTCAGGATATCACCTCCTCCAGAGCTGGAGCTAGAGCAGCAGAGTTTCAACCTCGGGACATCACCTCCTCGAGAGCTGGTCCTAGAGCAGCACAGTTTCAACCTCGGGATATCACCTCCTCCAGAGCTGGAGCTAGAGCAGCAGAGTTTCAACCTTTGGACATCACCTCCTCGAGAGCTGGTCTAGAGCAGCACAGTTTCAACCTCGGGACATCACCTCCTCCAGAGCTGGTGCTAGAGCAGCACAGTTTCAACCTTGGGATATCACCTCCTCGAGAGCTGGAGCTAGAGCAGCAGAGTTTCAACCTCGGGATATCACCTCTCCAGAGCTGGTGCTAGAGCAGCACAGTTTCAACCTTGGGACATCACCTCCTCCAGAGCTGGTGCTAGAGCAGCACAGTTTCAACCTTGGGATATCACCTCCTCGAGAGCTGGTGCTAGAGCAGCAGAGTTTCAACCTCAGGACATCCCTCCTCGAGAGCTGGTGCTAGAGCAGCACAGTTTCAACCTCGGGATATCACCTCCTCGAGAGCTGGTGCTAGAGCAGCACAGTTTCAACCTCGGACATCACCTCCTCGAGAGCTGGTCCTAGAGCAGCACAGTTTCAACCTCGGAATATACCTCCTCGAGAGCTGGTGCTAGAGCAGCAGAGTTTCAACCTCAGGACATCACCTCCTCGAGAGCTGGTGCTAGAGCAGCACAGTTTCAACCTCGGGACATCACCTCCTCGAGAGCTGGTCCTAGAGCAGCACAGTTTCAACCTCGGAATATCACCTCCTCGAGAGCTGGTGCTAGAGCAGTAGAGTTTCGACACGGCTCTGCTGGTACGGTACAACAACCAAATATTCAGATGAAAGAGTTATGTTACCACTGAACAGACTGGAGGTCCCAGTTGCTGGTTGCCCAGGTGGTTTTATTCAAGTTCAGAGCACTAAGGAGCTAGTCTGGAGCATTAAGTAGCTAGTCCGGAGCGTTAAGGAGCTAGTTTGGAGCACTAAAGAGCTAGTCTGGAGCAATAGCCAGTAAACTACCCTTAAATACATTTTTTTAGAATAAAAAAGGATTCTCACATAAAACACTAATAAAATATAGATTTTAAACAAAACAATTATAGCAGATATAGGGCAGACGGACAAATATATGGTCAGACAGGCAAACCAACTGTCAGACGAACGGTTAGTCAGACAAACAAACAATCAGATGAACTGTCTGACTATCAGGCAGACATTTGGTTGGACAGACGGTTAGACTGATGGTCAGATGAGCAGACAGACGGACAGACAGACAGATAGAAAGACTGGGTGCACAATAAACGTCAGGATTGATCAAAATGTCGAGGTGAGAAATTGTCACGATACAATACTCTCTCTATACGAGAGTACGAAATGACTAAAGTGCAACTAAAAGAGATCTACAGTTGAGTTGGAGATAATACGTTACGGTCCGTCACACACTTGAGCATCTCTTAGTAAGAGACAGTTGGCCACCATCTTCAAGAGATAGCCTCTAGATCCTCTGTTGCAGTGGCAGTTCTCGAAACATTTCCAGGGGAAAGGGGGCAGAGCTGACCATGTGGGAAACTGTGTGACGTAAGTACATTCAAATTTTAATAGAAAAGGCTTTTTATAAAATAAAAACTTATTTGGCTGCCAAAATTGATGTCATTTTATTATATTATTTTTTATTTTTTAGGTATTGATAATACCTATAAAAAGTAACAAATGAAGATGACATGACTTGACGTATAAATATATTAAATTAGATCTATGAACTTTTTCTAGTTGTTAGATAAGTTCCTTTTTTAGGAAAATTGGATTATATTTGAGCTGAGTTTGCTTTCATATAGACGAGGGACAGAAGATGTCTAAAGGAGTAAAGAGGAGTGGAGAGTGGAGGGCAGATAAGAGAGGAGAATGAGGCTTTATTTCCCAAACAGACCCAGCCAGTCGCTGAAAGCTGTCCATGATGATGATGATGATGATGATGATGAAGAAGTAATACTTTAGTTTAGTACTAACGCCTGTTGTCAAGGCGTGCTTAATAAACGGGCGGTGTCCAAAATAAGAATAAGATCAGTCCAACAGTTTACCGGCATGCAAAGCACCCAGTCAGACGACACGAGGGAGAACAACTCTTTAATTGGAGCTTTAGGATCTTTTACCCCATCGGAGGCTGCACTGTCTAATACGTTAGTCTTGCAATATATTGTAGGGTCGGCGATGGAGAGGTCCAGGCTCTAATCTCGCCTGGAGACTATTTTTAACATCCCCTTACATGGTAGTGTGTACACTACTTTACCCTCCCTTAGCCCTAAAATTTAGTCCCTTTTGGTGCTGCCCACATTTGTGGCTACGTGGGTTAAGCCGTCAACATCGTGTTCTCTGGTTCATCGGTATCAGAGATGTGGGGTTTCGAATCCCAGTTGATTGTACCGAGGTTATTTTTCCCTGAATTGTTTCCCAAATTCATTCCACGAAAACGTGGAGTACATTTCCTCTAAACTCTACCAGCCTCATTACTAACTATTAGTGTAAATATGTGGATAGACCAGATGGAAATTGAGACGTGTACAAAAAAACAATAACTTGTGGTTAAATGTAAATTTTATTAGAAAAAGAGTAATTTTTAAAACTACTTCCCCTCTATAATATTACGATGAATTGTGGTCCTCCTCACAATACTATCTCTGTAAGCCATCTAAATGGTAGAGTAGCAATAAATGATGCTCCGCGTGGGGGGCATTAAGGGCTCCTATTTAGATCCAGTGAGGGAGGCTGTGCTCTGGACCGTGGTGTAATGTTACCACAGATCAGATGACGGACATTAACAGCTGATTATCATCTTGTAGCTTCTGGCCATCTGCCTGAGACAGATGAATCAGTGGTCCGGGAAACCCTGGTTCTGTCTGATCGTGAATGTGGCCTTATGTTTCACTGGTAATAAACCTACTCGATAACATGCGTGGTGTTTTAGGTTAAACAAAATAATTTCCATCTCGCATAACTATCCGTTCAGGTTACACGCATATACATTAAATACTTTACTAGAGTAGGAATGAACGAGATAAAACCCTTTAGGAAAAAACATCCTTACTACACACGACCGGGATTCGAACCCCGGTCTCCCTAACATCAGCAGTCCAGTCTACGCGAGGGTGTTGTCTTGGATGAATCAACCACCGCAGCAGATGTTAAAATATTAATTAATTAATTAATATTGTCCGCTTATTAAACGTTAATTTCTTACCCTTAATATCAAATACAAGTTTGTGAATGAAAAAATCCAGCATTGAAATTTTATTTTATTTTATTTTTAAACAATAACAATTATTAAATATCTATCAAATTTACTCAAATATTTTGTGAATTTTTGAAATAATCAAGTTTATAATGGATTCAGCAAAGACTATATATATGAGTTATTTAACGTGCACTTTATGAACCAGCTGATTACGTCAGAACACTTGTATTTCTCTGAGCGAGAGTGAAAGGACCAACCAAAATTGTCAGTTAAGGTATTTTCACCTTCCAGGGTTCTCTTACATGCCATGGGACTGACGGCTATACTTCCCTCCGAAGAAAGTTGTGCTACCAAATTCTACCGCTAAAGATGAATCCGTCCACCCCAGCTGGGTTTGAACTCCCAAACATCAGCTCCTGAGGTGAGTACATTACTTCAAGAGCACCGAGAGGTCGATACACAAACACTGTAAATAATGACAGTTAGTACATCTGTATTTGAACCCCAGACATTAAGACAAGGACTCCACAATTGCCCATTTGGTGTCGAAAATTAAAGCTTCCATTATTTTAATAAAATATTAAGGCAATTAAATAGGTCCTGTTAAGTAAAATATTGTAAAATGTTTATAGTCATTCTTGGCACTATTCATCCTCTTCATACTGTCCCCTAATAATATATAGTTCAAGTCACTGAGAGCCATTCTGGAACTAGAATAGAACTAAGCTCAAACCTAATCCGGTATTAAAACCCTGGCCTTGAAGACACAGAAGGACCTCTTCTATCAAATAGACCGCTTGAGGAACATAACATTAAGGGGGAGGGGGGAGGAATGACCCGCCATATGTCGAGTCCAGAGATGTGTGTGACGTAACAATACCTCACCCCCTGCTGGTAACCTGACACCCCTTGCAAAGGAGGGTGCTTCTCAATCAATGTCAAGTAGCACATGCAAACAGACCTACACGACTTGCATCATAGCTGCATCAGAGCAGGGGAGGGGGAGGCGTGGCAGACTGGACCAAGTCACTTAGTGCCGGGCCCAGTTCTAGCGATTGCAAGTATTTGTCAGCGGATCTGTGATTAAGAACAAATATATTACGACATGAAACCACGTATTGACCATAAATAATATTACTTTACATATAACTATGTTGAGTTGTCACCGCTCTTCAGTGATTTTATGTTGAGTTATCACTGCTCTCCAGTGGTTCTGTGTTGAGTTATCACTGCTCTCCAGTGGTTCTGTGTTGAGTTATCACTGCTCTCCAGTGGTTCTGTGTTGAGTTGTCACGCTCTCAGTGATTTATGTTGAGTTATCACTGCTCTCCAGTGGTTCTGTGTTGAGTTATCACTGCTCTCCAGTGGTTCTGTGTTGAGTTATCACTGCTCTCCAGTGGTTCTGTGTTGAGTTATCACTGCTCTCCAGTGGTTCTGTGTTGAGTTATCACTGCACTCCAGTGATTCTTGTTAGTTATCACTGCTCTCCAGTGGTTCTGTGTTGAGTTATCACTGCTCTCCAGTGATTCTATGTTGAGTTGTCAGTGCTGTAAACTAATGGTTCACCTAACATTGTCCTTGGGTAATTTGAGATGACTCAGTTTTTTAAATTTTACTTCAATTTTATTATTAAATAAGTAGTGTTCGTGAAAACCTTAAACTCAAATATAATTTTCAAATTTACCAAATATTAATTTTAATTGTGTAGATAGGGTTATAAAACCACAGTGAAAAACCGCTCCCAATACACTTGTTCAAGATTCAAACCTTGACCTACAAGTTCCTAACAATACAATTTATTACTAAACTTACTTCATAGACCACATAACCATCGGTGTGGATGCTTTTAACTACTAAAATATTGTATTATTATATCCTACAAATAGGATAATTTGTCATGGTTATTTTTGTAGTGTTAATTATATTTTTATACTGTGTTTAATTTTACAAAATCCGCCTCGGTGGCATAGTTAGCTAACGCGCTAGTCGTGTTGAGCTCGACTGCTGAAGACTGGGAGATCGAGGTTCAAATCTCGGTTGGGTGAGCTGGGGGTGGTTTTTCCTAAATGGTTTTCCACTCTCCCTCCACGCAAATGTGGGTTCACTTTCTCTAATTCAACCTTCCCAAATCCTAATACATTAGCGTAATTAGTACTTAAAGCGTATAACCTGAACGGATAGTAAGACGCGGTGCTAATAATAATAATAATAATAATAATAAAAATAATAATAATAATTTTACAATAAGACACTAAGCCTGGACCGGTGAGGTCATGGTCACATCAAGATCAAATAGTCTAGTCTTACTGTGTCGGATTAGGTTTGGGTTCAAATCTCGACTAGAAATAGTTGTTTTTATAATAAATTGCTTCCTCCTCTCTCTCCATGCAAATTTGGATACACTTTATATTAATCTAACCTTTCTTATCCTTATAACCATTAGTGCACTTATTAGATAAGCATATATCCCGAAAGGGTAGTAAAACGCGGTGATAAAAAATACAATAGTTTAACCAAAATATGGATATTTAGGCGTGTGCAATAAACTATTAATATTTAATACTTTAAATCATTATAAGTAAAAATAATAATAATACTGCACATCTGGACTAAATCACTCGTAGCCCAGTTGTGAAAGATTATCCAGTACTAATGTACCGTCGTCCAGGGGACGTACTAATGTACTAATAGTACATTTCCGTGGAGGCTCTTTCCATGTCCTGATGAGATGAGGTGAGTGAGTGAGTATAAGTTTGGGTAACCAGTGGAAACACTAAACAAACCTTAAGATAATTAAACAAACCCTTGTGAGCGTTGAGGTTATTCCCCTTTCGAGATAAATATCCAATGGATCAGCCGGGAAACAAACCCGGGAGCCCTAAGCTGATAGCAGATGCACTGCCCACTACATCACGGAGCCGGTTAGTATGACTAACTAAAGTTGAGCTGAATTTAATTGAGAGCGATTGGAGCTGCTCTGACCGACCTGTCAATCGTCATCGGGGACTTGTTATCAACAGCGACGAGCGTTTGTTGAGGTGGAAAACCTCCCTGTAGAGACTGTAGCATGTGCGCCTTTATAATCACATGCATTCGACCCTCCCCTCCCCTCCTCTACCCTGACAAGAAGATTTGACGGTAAAAAATAGCCTGACCGCCATCGACGAGGAATAAAAAAAGAAGATTCATCAAACAACTTTTTACCCAATCTTTTCTGAATAACATTTGACAGTTGTAAGTGTCCGTACATTGTAAAAGATCACCCCCTCTCGTTGAAACTATCATCCCCTCCACCCTCATCAACCTTTCCCCCGGACCTATAAATAAAAAAAACCTGAACATTTTATTATTCCATTATAATTCTAATTACTTCCAGCACTTCTACCCTTTGCATGAATGACTCAAGGGCGTCATACGATAGCTCTAGTATTCCACAACAAGAGACAGGCAAGTGCAAAAACCCCTAAAACCTACCCCCTTGATTGCCGGCATTGTTCACCACCCTTAGCAGATTCAATCCATACAACCAGAGGGGGGAAGAAAAATATAAAACCTGTCGCAGATGGTCATGCATTTTAAAGGATTTTTTTTCGCGAACATTAAAAAAAGAGCTCTATCCATCCTTGTAAATGCATGTGCCATGTTAGTTAGGCCCTATCGTAATGGACATAGATCTATTACATCAGGATCAGCTGGTGGTCTCTTCCCTTGTGTTATTGTTATTTTCAGGAGCCGGGATGAATTAACACCAGTTTCTGCTCTCTTTGTCACAGAAAATACAGGGGCAAGGGGCAAAAGGGGGCATCGCACCAACTTACAATGGCCAAAGCATTTTTCGGGATCTTCATTTTCAGTTCATTGCCGGCAGATGGTAACAAGAGAAAGATTTTTTTATGGAAACCATAGAAATGGGTGAAATGATTGGAGATCGATTACTTTTTTGTATATTGTGGAAAAAACTTGAAAAGGGGTTGTTTTCACACGTGTGCAGGGGTTGGTTTGTGTGTGTGTCAAACATTTATAGAATTTCGTGACCGTAAAAACCACGGCTCCCCGCAATATATTTTGACATTTGTAGTAAAATCAAATGAAGTCAATTCTGAATGTTGAATTATAAAATATTTTTTTAAGGATTAAATTAAAGTTATCCTCATAGATGGGCACGCAGATATTGGAGTTAGTCTCGTTTGGTTTTGTCATGGGTCAATTTCAAACAGGGTGTAAGGGAGGTTTTTTCTTCAAAAATTGTTTCTCGCTCGACCTCCACGCAAATACGAATATATTTACTCTCAATTATACCCACCTCATCCTTACCCCATAAGTTTAAATATGTGGTGAGCCCAGATGGGTGTTAAGACTCGAAGTTAAAGAAAAACAAGTGTTTTAGTAAAACAAAGAAGGCTACTTCTAAATACATTTTATATTTGCGTATAACCCGAACGGGTAGTAATAATAATTTTATATTTATATGGAACTAACGAACATTGCACTGACACAAATCTACATCTTGTAACTATTCGTACAGAATTATTAATAGTTTCCATTGTTTCATACACATTTTTTATTGTTACAAAAATAATATGAGATATAATTATAAATTTAGGAGAGCCCTTTCACCACAGGATATTCTCTGTTATGAACCAAGCCCTGGTTTATATTTAAACGTAGCAAAAAAAACAATATTTAATCATTTATCTAATAATGGATAAATTAGATTTGCTTACCGATATTCTAAGGATTTTAAAATATCATAATGGTATTAAAGGTAACTCGATTTTTTATGATAATATAGCCAAAATATACATTTTACTAAAGATTGCCTTTAAGAGTCCGCCTGTCACCCCAACTATCTTAGGTTGGGTAATACAGTATGAACATGACGTCACATCGAACTCGGTAACCTAAAAACTTAATTAAAAAACGGTAGACTTGAGACCCGTGAAGCAGTCAACCCATGTTCTAAGGAATATAACAAAATTGAGACAATTATCTTTGAAAGATTCCTAATTATTTGACATAGACTTCACTGTTGTCAAGTAGGAATTCAGAAACCTTGTGTGATACGTTTTCTAGTTCGGCATAAGTCGTGTATCTAATATCCCGGTTAGTCGTGATAATATCTGTCATAATATCCTCGGAAATAGTAGTCGTGTATCTAATATCACGGTTAGTCGTGTATCTAATATCACGGTTAGGTCGGCAATGAAATTACAAGGTCTCGCTTAATTATATGAGCTTCACTTTTAAATTACGTTTGATGTAAGATTAATTTTAACTCACTGTTCCAGACAAATCACTGTTCCAGACAAATCACTGCTCCAGACAAATCACTGCTCCTACAGCATCACTGCTCCAGACAAATCACTGCTCCTACAGATCACTGTTCCAGACAAATCACTGCTCCAGACAAATCACTACTCCAAACACATAATTGTTCTTCCACATCACTGGTCCAGAATTTTAAATGCTTTTATAAATCATTTTGAGTAGTTTTTTAGTAATTATGAGATTTAAATAATGCAAATGGTATTGAAGCTATTATTTAATTATTTTTTCAATTGTTAATTTTGTGTGTAACTGTAAACATTTTGAATATTAAGCTTAAGTCTAAGCCTGGTCTTAAAATGTAACCTATACATTCGACACATCTTCAATGTTAGTTATACTTAATATTATTTAAATTTCAATTAACAATATTTGTGGTATTGGAGAAAGAGACGGGGGGGGGGGGGGGGAGGGATGGCCCTTGGGTGCACCACTGATACAGCAAAATATATGTGTAAATATCTTAGCAATAAACCAATGACGTAGCGATAGAGTATTAATAGTCCGAGATAATCTCCCCTATGTTAGTCAGAGTTTACGCATCTAAATATCTTCTGGAGCATAAATTCTCATGTTGGGAGACTCGTTTGTTTCCAAGCAGTATTGTGTGAGATGAGTTAGTTTTATAAAAAGTTTTAATTGCAACGTGAGTTGGACAATCCACCTGATTCCCTCTCACCAAGATCTGATGGACGCTTGATCGATGTATCACTTCATTTTACTCTTATTATGTAGTTGTTTGTGGCTTTTAATTACACTGGGCTAATTGAATAGGATCTGTCTCTCTTATGCAGTTCAGAAATTGCCCATACCACTCAGCTCCAAACATTAATATTTACTTAAATTTCTAGCTATGTAGATATCATTACAATTTGAGGACCGCCTTTGTGGTCTAGTGGTCATAAGGTTCTGGCTACGGACCCAGAGGTCCCAGGTTTGGTTCCCGGCGCGTCCAGATTTTCTGGGAAGCAGTGGTCTGGAACGGGTTAGATTCAGCCTAGGGTGGATAAATAAGGAGCTACTCGAATAAAGTAGTAGTGACTCCGGTATAGAAAGCCGAGCTTAATGGCTGGAATCATCGTAGTGCTGACCACATGACACCCTCTATCCGCAAGAGTTGTCAATAATTCGCCAAACAGTTTGGTAGCCACTCGGTAGGTATAGCCTGAATGCGGGCTGACACCATGGAGCTACTTTTATTACATTTTGAGTGGATGGTAATCATGTTATGGATAAATAAAAGAAGAGAGAATATGGGAGTGTGTGTGTTGGGGGGGGGGGGGGGCGGCGCTCAAAATTTCCTAAGATTGCATACAGTTAAAGAGAAATAATAAATGTACGAGAGCCACTGTTCTATAAGCATACAGCTTCAAATATATCCCTTGACGTTTTTGGACAACGGTGGTTGAGGGTCCTCGGCCCCCAAATCTCCCCTGCAACTTTGAGAGCACAGCATACCTATTAATTTTTTTAGAATACGCCACTGCTAGCATTTAAGGAATATATTATACAAGCTATACTATATCCTTGGTAAGGATCCTCGAACTATTTGAATACTGACTGTCTCAACTACATTCGTCCTGAGCAAATTGGGATTATCTCGGATAAAAGGAAGCGTAGACATCACAAACCCAATTACCTCAACTAAACCTGACTTGAATCAGCGCTGAATACAAGTCCCTTCAAAGCAACAATTACAAAATAAATTATCATTTTCACGCCAAGAACAACTTTTTTAAATTTTAAAATTATTAAATGAATTTAACTTTACATATTCAACTACTGAGATCGTAACACAACTCCCTCCCCCTCCCTGGAATAAGTTTTGATCACAATGTTTCTCTATCACCTTTTTACATTTCTCCAATTAACTTAGTGTGACTAATAATATTAAATGGACACTACACGTATTATTATGCTATGTATGGGATTTATTACAGTTTCCTTACCTTAATATAATTATTATTATTATCTTCATATCACACAACGAAAGTACTGTTTACTTGTCTTATGGACAAAAATATGGTAGTCGAAAGATTAGAAAAAGATGAGTTTTGGAAAATTGAAATAGAATCAAAATTAACTAGATTTTATTTAAATTTTATATTGCCAGAGCTAATGGATCCTAAGCACACTAGATAAATGGAAATAAGAAATCCTGGATATATTTTGAATGCACAAAATTCTAAAACAAAGTAGCCAATTTTTCAGAAAAGAAGTAGTTGTATAGATTTTTATTCTTTATTTTAAAAACTCTCTAAAATACCATTATTGATTAAAATGTATCATATTGTAATATATTGAAAAAACGTATTTTATTGTAATGGCTATTAGATATTTCTACATAGTGCTATGTTCCTGAAATAAAAGTAACTGAAGATATTAGCTATTGTAATGACTAACGCCTGGATTTTTATGTAGTATCATATAACAAAATATGTATGTAAATATTTAATAATATTCAAGGAAATATGTAGACAAATATGTAGATTCATAAAAAAATCTAACATCATGTAAAACAAATATTTTACCAGCAACGCAACATTTACCTTATTTACACTATGAATGCCACATGAATACATTGATGGATTACTTGTACTTTGGTGTGAATTTCAATTCTATTTGTTGTCATTGATTGCCGCTTGTAGGTGGACAATGTATTTTCCACGTCACAGTATGTCACTGGGGCATATTTCATCAGAAGAATTTTCTCAGGAGAAATGTTTTCAAGGTTATTTCCATCCAATGAATATACTGGGTTTCTTTTTAGCATTGCCTGAAACTTTGTAGAAACACTTTCACCAGTTTCGTCTTTCACAGAATTTAGATTTGAAATTGTGCTTTCTATGATATCGATAGAGTCTTGTAGTGGAAATCCAGAAATTTCCAACCATTTAATACTCTCTGGAAGCCAACAGAAATTTCTCCTGTTGTGTGCAGTTGAACATATGCAGTGGATCAATGAATGAGCTGTGAGATTCACACACAATATCGCACACACAGGGACGAACATATCTACTACTGACTTACAACTCCAAATTGTTCAGAGTAAAGTTGGCTGTTTTATCCGTGTTCCTCAGCTTGTCAGAACTAATTGCAGGGTAACGGCACATCAAACAAGAGTTAGTAAGTTTTTTGACTTGATGTGAGACTTTCACAAATAGGTCTAGTTTTTTCGTCACATAAATTAATCTATTCATTTGTAAAAACTGGACTCTAAAGTATTCCACAACACGATGTGGTCCATGGGCCAAACTTGTAAGATGGGTCATATCAGGATATAACAACTTCTCAGTAAATCAAATATTGTTTGGAAATATCCTTAGGATCTATTTTACCTATCACAAGGTTCACGACAAAACTACCCTAAACGTCTGTCAGTTCATCCACAGCGACCCATATGATGGAATCTCCTATGTAATTTATTATTATTTCCATTGTTTATTCATAATATATGCAAATAATTATTTCTGAGTATTGATTGATCAGGAATTTATCGTTTTCATTAATGTCACAAGAAGAATACAAATTCAGGCAATTGGAATTTAAAACATGGGATGTTCGCAGCGATCATTGAACTTACATAATTAGTTTGTTTAACTGGAAGGAAGGCACCTTCATCTTTGTTTAAAAAAAGTATTCTTCGAATAACTTATATTTTTCTTTCGTACGAAGTGTGCGCCCCACATGTTGCTCCAATTGGGATTTCATGGAACATCCCATTTTGTTGTTGCAAGCTCGACACATTACAAATTCACCGCCGGTTTTGAAGGAGTCGTTAATCCCAGCCCCTTATTTTAATGTACTAGTCTGCAAGTATCGGCAGGTGTCATGTGAAAAAATAAAAAATATGATGATAGTTCATTGTTAGACTTTCACTTTCAACCGCTCATGTGAAACTAAAATCATTTGGAGATATTACAAGATCAGAATGTAAGTCGTTGGACTAGTTTTTGGAGGGGAGGGAGGTTACAGACAGAAATTCCTTATCTGTTTGCAAAATTCTTTAAAAAATGCATCAAAAGGTTCATTGTGAAGAGATAAGGCATGTAATTAGTGGAAAAATACTTGACTACCCGAGTTTTATTTTACCCTTTTCAATTGTTGATTGAAAAATTCCTTTCAGCTGACTTACACAAACCAAACCAAATCAAATAATGTTTAAATTTTCAAAAAATTTGCAATTAGTATTAATATATATTAAAACATCACAAAGGAGGTAGCTTTATGTAAAATCACTTGAAACATATAAAAATGTCAAAAAAGTAAAAATATATCAAATAAAAATAAAATTTTATTTGATTATCATTTTATATATTATAATAACCTAATATGGTGATTGGTAGAGATGTCTATTTTCTGAGCATCTAAATGGCAAGGAATGGAATATATATTTACATAGAAATCCCAGCTCCAGTAATGACTTCCAGAGTCTTGTAGCTTTACTCTTTTCCTACAATACAACTATTAAAACTGTATTTTATTGTAATGGCTACTATAATTTCTATATAATTGTGTTATGCACCTGTGACCTAGGGCAATAATAGACAAGCAGGTTAGTCATTTGGGCAACTAGAGCGTGCCTCTCCCAAATTTGTTCAACATTAACGCTTTCTAGTAAAATCTATGATAAAATGTGTATTTTTTACTCAATGGGGGAAGAATTAACTCAAGTCTAAAGCTACATTAAAAAGTTTTACATCGGTCCGAGAAGTGTATAATGCAAAAAAAAAACCTTCTTTCATTGGGAGTTCAGGGGGTGGAGGGTAGCTACCCCTAAAAAAAAATCTTTCCTACCAAATGCCCTCCCGCAGTAAAAAATTAAATCCTGCCTACGTGCTTGGCTCACACCGTTTTGAGAGTAGTTCCTGAATATACTGTATACTTTTATCAAATGAGGAATAGCCTACAGAATAGAAGCTACACCTTTATTTGTATACATTTATCTACACTCTAGAATTATTGGTTCCCAAACTTGTTGAATGGCGTAAACCCCCACACCCCCAACAATTTCCATATTTTGGAGTACCACCAAGATAGTGCTGAATATTTTAATATTTAGCTAAATTTTAATGGCGCCCAGGAATATAATGACACAACACCATTTATAGATTAACAGTTTTTATTTATCAGTATTCAACATTTATATTTAATAAATACGGATAATAGAGCACACTATATCAAAAAAATATAAAAAAATACTTATACTTATCTCTCCAACAAAAACTGTTTGAATCTATTTTCTTTTGGTTTGACTTTGTCCTAATATATTTATGGTATTTGATGAGACATTATGTTTTCACAACTTGAATTTTCTTGTTTTTTTTTGCTTCTCACGGTGTACTACCTGCAATAATTGTTCGTACCACTGGTAGTACGCGTATCATGGTTTGGGAACCGCTGGTTTAGATAATTGAGCCGAATACTTAGCGCGTCCTTTACTAAGCTAATTGTTTAATCCCCGTTGGGAGAGTAATATATATCATATTTTAATTAATTTATAGCCTCGACGTCTGTCCTAGGATTACGCTAGTTTGTGAGTCGTGTGCTTATATAGTCACTTTCCAATGTAGATATTCAGAAAGGACACGATAAATAATTAATCAACTATAATTTAAAAAAATTTCTAAATCATTTGCTAATATAACCAATTTTCAGCATATTTAGAAACTGCATGAATAACTTTCCAATTGATTGTAAAAATCTCGAGAATCATTATATTATACAATTAGTAACAAATGTTTTTTTCAAACAACATAACAATAAGCGATAAGCATAATGATATGTTTTCATTAAATCAGATTTAAAACTATTTCAATTACTAGAAAAATAAAGCAGTTTTCTAAGTAGTAGGGACCAAAGCTTATTCAATGAGCCCGTTTATTAAAACACTTTGTGAACCCAAATCTTCAGGTAGAGGCGGCGGCCGGTCTCTGCAGAATACAGAAAACCAATTGACCAAGAGAGTGACAGGGTGCCAGGGTGGGGAAAGTAATAGAGGGGTGGGGGTATTTCCTCTCCTCAAGCTGGTACTCAGTTCGAGAAAGATTAGATTCAAAATGAAATTTGGTCTTCTATTCTGCCGCACCTAAAATTCCAAACCTTTCAGATATTATGGTCACTGTAGGACGGTCCTTTTACAAACGCGGAAAGTTTAAATTCCCCCCCCCCCCCCCAAACCGAACAAAAGAGTTCATAATAATTTTACCAAGCTACTCCGACATACCCATCACAGAATATACGGACTAAGTAAGCCTAACATTTAAACCACGTGCCCACCGATATGGGTGTATATGTATCAATTGTATAGTTGCATCTTTTATTTTTTATTCAGCACCGCGTCTTACTACCCGTTCTGTTTATACGCTTCTTATTCCATTAACGGTGATGAAGTAATGTTCGGGGATATAGACGATATGCTGTACTGGGATTAGTTCATGATGAAACTGTTTTAGCACAACAACCCGTTACTACCCGTTACTACCCGTTACTACCCGTTAGGGGTATCGGCTTATGTAATGATTACGATAGTGGTTTGAAGGATTATGAAGGTTCTATTCAGAGTAAGTGTACCCGCATTTGTGTGGAGAAAGAGAGAGAGAGTGTAAAACCATTTTGGAGTACACCCTATCAAGATTAGAACTGCGATCTCCCCGTGATTGGCAGCCCAGTGTACTGCAAGGATGACGCCTTAGACCATGCAACCACCGGAGCGGGTGAAAGGACAGTGATAGACTAAAAGCTAATAATGAAAAGTTTCATCGTGGGTAGTTTATTCTGTATCACCCTGTGGCGAGCAGACAGAAGGTAGTGAGGGAGTGAGAGAGTGAGAGATGTTGCCACTAATCAGAGAGAACCAAACTCCTCCTTCTAGATGTCCCTCTGAAACTCCTCCATTTTACACTCCAAGTTAACAGGGGGGGGAGGTGTGAAATTAGCGCAACTTCCTCCGTTGTTATGAAAAGCCGGAGAATACCCCATTAGAGTACGACGACAAGGGAGGGGGGAGGGTGTAATGGAGGCTCCGGATGACCTTAAGCTTGCGCATCTCACGGCATTAAGAGGCCTCCGTCAGTCGTCATAATTAGAAAGGGTGGACTCTCTCTCTCTCTCTCTCTGGTGGCGTCAAGAGGGAGCTCGTTAATATCATTAATACTTGCCGCCTTGACCACCGATACGACCACTGAGACGAGCCCGTCCCATTAACATTCTCTACAGTTATAATACATTAGATGGAGGCTTGGGGCGAGACCGGGGCAAGGGGCAATACTGGGGTAAGGGGCAATACTGGGGTAAGGGGCAAGACTGGGGCAAGGGGCAATACTGGGGTAAGGGGCAAGACTGGGGTAAGGGGCAATACTGGGGTAAGGGGCAATACTGGGGCAAGGGGTAATACTGAGGCAAGGGGCAATACTGGGCAAGGGGCAATACTGGGGCAAGGGGCAATACTGAGGCAAGGGGCAATACTGGGGCTAGGGGCAAGACTGGGGTAAGGGGCAATACTGGGCAAGGGGCAATACTGAGGCAAGGGCAATACTGGGGCTAGGGGTGAGACTGGGGTAAGGGAGGTATGAAAGAAGTTTGAATATTATCTCAGAATATTGAGGATAGTCTTCACTCAATGGTTTTCACAACCTCCTTCCACACTTGTATAGTTTTACTCTAAATTCTTTATTGATTATCCCCATTTAATTAACTCCAATAATATGTGACGGTTTTCCCCAAGATGGGTAGTAAGACACATTTGAGTTTCTTGACACGGTTTTCCCCAAGACGGGTAGTAAGACGCATTTGAGTTTCTTGGCATGGTTTAACGTGTCGCAGAATACAGCCTCTCTCTCTCGCAGAATATAGCCTCTCTCTCTCTCTCTCTCTCTCTCTGGAGAATCCTATTAATCCCTTTACAAATCTCTGAGGATGTCGCCGCAGCCATCAAACAACAGTTTACGGCCGGTTGGTTAATATTCATTGTCCTCACAGGTTTTTTTTTTTAATTCCAAAGTTGCAATGTCCCCGGCTCGAAGTTGGTGTTGATGACCAAAAGAAGATGACAACGAGCCCTCAGAAAAGGTTTACGAGAGGGCGGAATGGACGTATAACACCCCTCCCCCCTCTCAGCCCATCAACCTCCCTCCTCTAGTCATGCAAATGACGGTTTGACGGGCTCCTTTACGGCTCTAATAAAGAGACTTGTGGACATGTTGGCGTGAAGGTAAGAGAGCCGCTAGATGGCTCTGGCAGTCCCCCTCCCCCCTCCAGTTCCCCCCTTCAACCCCTTCGGGATGTCCCTTATATAGGGTGTCACAAATTAGCGCACATGGAATTAACAAATTTGGATAAAATGTTACCAGAAGGATTCATGCAAAGGGCTAACATTGACCATGGATGAACATTTCCACCAATGACGTCCATCTTCTAGAATTGTAATCTCTTACCGACGATAATTTCCACCAATGACGTCCATCTTCTAGAATTGTAATCTCTTACCGACGATAATTTCCACCAATGACGTCCATCTTCTAGAATTGTAATCTCTTACCGACAATAATTTCCACCAATGACGTCCATCTTCTAGAATTGTAATCTCTTACCGACAATAATTTCCACCAATGACGTCCATCTTCTAGAATTGTAATCTCTTACCGACGATAATTTCCACCAATGACGTCCATCTTCTAGAATTGTAATCTCTTACCGACGATAATTTCCACCAATGACGTCCATCTTCTAGAATTGTAATCTCTTACCGACAATAATTTCCACCAATGACGTCCATCTTCTAGAATTGTAATCTCTTACCGACGATAATTTCCACCAATGACGTCCATCTTCTAGAATTGTAATCTCTTACCGACGATAATTTCCACCAATGACGTCCATCTTCTAGAATTGTAATCTCTTACCGACGATAATTTCCACCAATGACGTCCATCTTCTAGAATTGTAATCTCTTACCGACAATAATTTCCACCAATGACGTCCATCTTCTAGAATTGTAATCTCTTACCGACAATAATTTCCACCAATGACGTCCATCTTCTAGAATTGTAATCTCTTACCGACGATAATTTCCACCAATGACGTCCATCTTCTAGAATTGTAATCTCTTACCGACAATAATTTCCACCAATGACGTCCATCTTCTAGAATTGTAATCTCTTACCGACAATAATTTCCACCAATGACGTCCATCTTCTAGAATTGTAATCTCTTACCGACGATGATTTCCACCAATGACGTCCATCTTCTAGAATTGTAATCTCTTACCGACGATGATTTCCACCAATGACGTCCATCTTCTAGAATTGTAATCTCTTACCGACGATGATTTCCACCTATGTCATCTATCGCTTACAATATGCATCGATATCTAGTACAAGCAGTTTTGTAAACAAAGTCCCGTGTTGCCGGTGATTCTGAGAGTTACGAATTAGATTACGATCTAACACGTCCATTTCTGACTCTGCCTTAAGCTACGAGTGTTGATAACCCTTAGAGTAGTATGAATCCTGGATAGCTCAGTGTTAATGTAGCCCCAAAATTAGATCATTAAATTATAATATTGAACCAATTACCTTATTGTTAAATAGATTAGATACATACAATTAAACAAAAACAGAGAGATTGGGGAGAGAGATGGACCAAAGAAGAAAGTAGACTTCAATTTAAACGTTCATAATTGAAGCATTAAATGAATCATCTGCAATGTAATATTATATAAGCTAAATTCCATATTTAAATATTGAAAGCTAATGTTACAAAAAACTGTCCACGTCAGATTCATAAAAATGGTAATAGATAAAGTAAAAATAACTAATCTCAATTGATATAATCATTTCAAAGGATTAGCTAATGTCCACGGCAGTATCACAGTTACATAAAACATTACTATCCAATCTCAATTTGGGGGCATTTAAATTATAAAATATAATCAAGTCCATATTCAATATTTTAAAGAGGTAGAATTATGTTTAGAAAACTACTAACGTTACATGAGGGTTCAAGTTATTCGTGATCTCAGAATAATGTGGGTACATTTCCTCTCAATTATACTTACCTTCTCCCTAGAACATTAGAGTACATCTAATGAGTAAAGTCCAGATAAGTAAAAGGCAGTGAAGGAAGGGGTGTAAATTCAGTCAATAAAAACCTCATTTAAATAAATTATTCCTTTAATATTAATATGTAATTATAGTTATACAATATACGACTGAGTTAAGATTCTTTAGTAAGTCCCAGTAGCTACAGTCTTAGATTTATTCAAACATATAAAGTTACAATTATAAAAATAAATGGTACGACCAAATTGTGTACACATTCTCATAATTATAGACTACTGTAAATAGTTAGTTACAATAATTTCAAAAATCAGTCATTAGTAAATTAACATATGGGCCTTTTTTGTTTAGAAAAACAAACATATATTATTATTTATTATGTTAAAATACATTACAGAAAGTCTAACAATTTTGAACAAAAGTTAAAGAGCCATTTTCTAAACAGTTTCCAAAATTAGTCTCCACTAAACAAACCGCCCCTTTTTAAGAGGTAGAATCAAAATAAAACACACCTTGAGGTATGACCATAAAACATTTAAATATCAAGTTTGAACAAAATCCAGAAAACGGTTTGGTCTGTAGCCCCTTTTAAAGACGGACAGACATGGGGACATACATCCTGACATTGAGACATACATCCAGACATTGAGACATACATCCTGATATTGAGACATACATCCTGATATTGAGACATACATCCAGACATTGAGACATACATCCAGACATTTGAGACATACATACATACATACATGGAAACATATATACAGATATGGAGACATACATACAGACATGGAGACTTATATACAGACATTCAGACATACCTACAGACATTCAGACATATATATAGACAGAATATACAACAGACAGACATTCCAGGACATATATATAGACAGATATACATACAGACAGACATTCAGACATATATAGACAGATATACGCATTTGTATGAGACACATTTAACATAAAACGTCAAGATACCACATAATTGATAATACCAAGCTGGACAGTTTCACCGGCACTAGGAATTAGCAACCCTCTCTCTCTCTCACACTGCCTTAAGAACAACCACACATGCTCTAAGCTAAGGATCACATTTCTTCATTACCGGATATTTTTATCCAAGGTTGTAATTACGTGGGTGGTGTGATGTATACGTACATAGCGAGTTAAGACAAATGATGGGCAAGGGAGTGTGGACACAGGTCAGAGTTCATGAAGTCACGGTCTCACCACCCTCTGGATTATGTACAACCTTACCGTGGTATCTTACCCCTTCACACCCTCCAGGCCATAAATCTTCACCTGAAGTGATAATGGAGGGTATAAGCACCCACAAGAGTTCAGAAATATTTCAAAACTTTTATTATTAGTACTCTGGTAGGGTTTTTTTTTTACACGCATTTACTACACGTCCGGAGTATATAGCTTTCTTAATACACTAATAGATAGAATGATTCTGGTGGCGAGAACCTTATCTAACAACTAGAACAGTTACTAGATCTACTTTCATAACTTATCTGATACTAGAACAGTTACTAGATCTACTTTCATAGGAAGAACCTTATCTACACTAGAACAGTTACTAGATCTACTTTCATAGAAGAACCTTATCTAACACTAGAACAGTTACTAGATCTACTTTCATAGGAAGAACCTTATCTAACAACTAGAACAGTTACTAGATCTACTTTCATAAACTTTATCTGACACTAGAACAGTTACTAGATCTACTTTCATAGGAGACTTATAGAACTGAACAGTTACTAATCTATGAACTACTAGCTAGAACAGTTACTAGATCTACTTTAATAGTAAGAACCTTATCTGACAGCTAGAACAGTTACTAGATCTACTTTCATAGGAAGAACCTTATCTAACAACTGGAACAGTTACTAGATCTACTTTAATAGTAAGAACCTTATCTGACAGCTAGAACAGTTACTAGATCTACTTTCATAGGAAGAACCTTATCTAACAACTAGAACAGTTACTAGATCTACTTTAATAGTAAGAACCTTATCTGACAGCTAGAACAGTTACTAGATCTACTTTCATAGGAAGAACCTTATCTAACAACTGGAACAGTTACTAGATCTACTTTCATAGGAAGAACCTTATCTGACAGCTAGAACAGTTACTAGATCTACTTTCATATCTAGAACCTTATCTGACAGCTAGAACAGTTACTAGATCTACTTTAATAGTAAGAACCTTATCTGACAGCTAGAACAGTTACTAGATCTACTTTCATAGGAAGAACCTTATCTGACAGCTATAACAGTTACTAGATCTACTTTCATATCTAGAACCTTATCTGACAGAACAGTTACTAGATCTACTTTCATAGGAAGAACCTTATCTGACAGCTAGAACATTTTACTAGATCTACTTTCATAGGAAGAACCTTATCTGACAGCTAGAACAGTTACTAGATCTACTATCATAGGAAGAACCTTATCTGACAGCTAGAACAGTTACTAGATCTACTTTCATATCTAGAACCTTATCTGACAGAACAGTTACTAGATCTACTTTCATAGGAAGAACCTTATCTGACAGCTAGAACAGTTACTAGAACTAGTTTACCATGACCTTGTAATTTTGTGTAGTGTAAACAATGAAGTTGAACTTGACTTTCAGTTGTGGTCAAATATAGAGTTAGACAGAAGATAGTTTGTCACGTGGGTATAGAACATGGACACGTTAGTTAACACGTGGGTTACTGTCCTAACGTTTTCATATATTTTACTATAATAGACAGCAACCATGACATCAATTGTAGCCATCCGGTAGACTATTGGCACCATTCAATAGACAACATCAATGTGCCTTTACCCGCACACCCCTCCCAAGACACACCCTGACCAAACGATGTGACCATAGGGGGGTTGGGGCACTCAAAACATTCTTATAAGATTAAATGGTAGATCATTTGTCAACCTCAGTGGTCTTGGGGTGAAGTGCTTACCTCAGAACCCAACGCTCATGTGTTCAAAGGATATTTAACGAGTGGTATAGATCCGTAACACAACTTCCTTCGGAGTGGAAGTAAAGCCGTCGGTCCCATGTCGATTGTGACATGTGAAATACCTTTCCCGTCAAAATTGGTAGGGCTTTCGCGTTCCCTCATAGAAATTCTCGTGTGCTGATATAGTCAGTCAGTGCAGAAGATGCAAATAAACATTAATATTAATAATATAGTATAATTACAACAAAACATATTGCAGAAATGTGTGAAAACACTTTATTTATATGGTGAATGTTTCAGATAAATAAAAAATCACTCTTTGGAACTAATATTTTTTAATTGATACATCTGTTACAAAACTAATGAATGATGTACAGTCTAATTAAAGAAGAAGTTAAATGGCTAAATAATGAAAAATTCTTCACTTAAATTAGATTCCTAATATAATGGCTCATTAAGCCACGCTGCTCTATCAAATTGAATTAACAATTATAAAATATTAATGTATTGATAATAATTATTAGTAATGAAATTGAACCTGCTTCAGTGGCCGCATGGTCTACGGCATAACTCTTGCAATAGACCATAGACTGCCGATGACATAAAGATCGTGGTTTGAATTTCGATCGCATGAGCTGAGCGGGGTCCCCCCCTCCAAAAAGAATATTTTCACTTTCACTCCACGCAAATGTGGATACAGTTCTTCTTCCTCATCCCTAACCTATTAGTGTAATTAGTATATAATATGCGTATAGCATGAACAGGTAGTAAGACACGGGGTAATATATATCAATCTCAGATCTAACTGTTTGTACAAGCGGCGGTCATTTTAAAGAACAAATGAAAAGGGGAATCAACAAATACCGACTAATCCCTGTTTAAAAGTTGATGTCAAATCATCGAACGAAACGGTAGGTGAAGCAAGGTGCACACAGATAGTCTCTCTGACCACACAACCCTCCCAGCCCGATAACAAGTACTATGTAGATGCCCCTGAGACCCGAATGGCAGGTTGTACAATCGCGCCCCAATCACCCCCTCCCCTCTTAACGAGCAAAAGGGACAGAGAGTTGGGGGAGGGGGAGGGAGGGGGGTCCAGGAGTCACCCCCTGATGAATAGATTCATTACGCGCCACTGTGCAGCCCATATAACTTGTCTCGTACCTAACATGTGCCTGATTTTTACTATTCTTCGCTGTTAGGACAAGTGAACGGCCGGTCGGACTGATACATATGGAAACTATGGACGTTTCGTTACGCCCGTCGGAGGCAGAACAGGATAACAACCACGTTTAGAAGGGAGGGGGGAGGAACGACAGTTAGCTTCCTAACTTTTCAAATAGCTCCAGTAAATACGTTCAGATTAACTTTCTACGCAGACGTCAAGTGTAGAAAAATAAGTTCTTCCTATGAAAGTAGATTTAGTAGTTTCTCTAGCTGTCAGATAAGGTTCTTCCTAGGAAAGTAGATCTAGTAACTGTTCTAGCTGTCAGATAAGGTTCTTCCTATGAAAGTAGATCTAGTAACTGTTCTAGCTGTCAGATAAGGTTCTGCATGTGAAAATTGGACTGTTAAGAACAAAAATAAATGTTATCCCAACAGTCTGTTTTTACAGAATTTGTTTTATTTCATAAACACACGCTAGTATTACAGCTGGATATTGGCGAACATTTAGGCTTTTGTTTTATAGAATGGTAATATTTAATTTCATGTTAATTTACTTGATAATTCATCTAGATTTAAAACTTATCCCTTCGAACAATAATCCAACACCTATACGTACATCAAGAAACATCCACCACACATTAACATCCCCTAACATTCAAGAAAAAAACATTAAAAACATAAGATTCTCAACATTTTCCACGACTAGAATGCTTCGATTTCTTCACCCTCGTGTATGTTATCCCCTTGTTGCACTGTGGCCAGTCTTTGTGAGTTATGCGGGACAGTATCGTTAGGGGCCCATGCAAAATGTAATGGCCGGACAGAACAGTCACGCTTCATTCGTTGGGACAAAAACCCACCCAAAATATGATCATTTCTCTGTGTGTTGCAAAGTTTTACCGTCAGTCAATTCATTCATTCGCTCGTTCCCGTCTCTTTCTTGGCGTGTCGGCGCAAATAAACTCACTAACACACGCTCATATTGACTCCACTAAGCTGCCGTTTTCACCCCACAATTATTTGCACTTGTTTGTCGTCCTTTTGTCCGCTTAGCGGGGGGTGTAGTGGGGGTTAGGGTGTAGTGGGAGAGGTAGAGAATAAAATAAAAATGGCCTTTCATGTAATAATGTTAAAGGCAGATTTTTGTTACCATTGCGCATTTATACACATTTCGCTCCGTGCAACTCTCAACCCCTATTTACTCTACCCTTCGTTCTCCATACGGAATGGCACAAACTACTAACCACCCACTCCCAACAACTCCCCCTTTTTCTATCGTTACTGTTTCGAAGTTAAAAAAAAAAAAGGTTGCTCTAGTATTGCATATATATATATATATATATGTATGTGTGTGTTGTGTGTGTAATTCTACAAAAGCGTTAATGGCAAATTGGCCCCATAAAATGTGTGGAACCTGAGGGGCATGGGGAGGGGGTGAAAGGTGGTAGTTGTTTGTATTTTTCAGGAGTAAGAGGGGTGGGAGTGTTGAGGGGATGGGGGACTTGAGGGGTTGAAGGTTAATAGCACACCGTTACCACGTACACGTGTGTTAAAATAAAACAAAAACATAAAACGTTGTTGTCAACTGATTTCTGAAGAAAGTTTTAGTAAAGTGGGATAGAAGGGGGGGGGGGAATCTGGGGTAGATAGGAATGAAGAAATATTTTTAACTAATCATATTTTATTCATTTCTTTAATACAATCTTTATATTTAATTGTTTTTTAAATATCTACATATAACAATAATTTTAATATAGCTGTTTTAATTAACTGTATGAGATTGGTCTTGAAGAACCACAACAATTAACCTAATAATGCAGTAAAAGTGTACTAGGTAACATGCACTTCCTAATAACATATTCCTGCCAGAATAAGACTTACAAACTAACTTAACCTAGAGCAGAAAAACTTAACACAATAATCACCCCAACATTCGTCTAGTTAGGTTTAATCTCTTTGTTGAAAGTCGCATCACACATTAGATTTAGAGTTGTATAAAAAATTCACATCAGTGGTCAAATGGTCTAAGGCGTTTAACTTACATTAGACTGGACTGCCTTTAACGGGAAGATCGGGATTAGAATCCTGGTCAGGTGTACTGAGCAAAAAATTTCCTAAATGGTTCCCAATTTCTCTAATTGTAATCGCTGGTATATTTCTTCTAAATCACACCTTCCTAGTCCCTACCCAATCACTCATCAGTGTAGCTATGTGGTTAGTCCGGATGGTTGGTAAGATGTGCTACACCAAAATGAAAATGTCTCACTGACCTTAATCTCACCCTCCACCCTCTAGGGGGTCGAAGGAAATACATCCGTATAGAAGGTCAGTAGTGTAAGGTTGTCCAAATTCTGCCGTTACGCTACGGGGCCCTTAATTGGCCTCCCGTTGTGTTGGGGGTGGGGGAGGGGTTCGTTTTATCGGTGCGTGTTCCACCCTGTTACATAATTGATACATGTATGAAGGCCCTTGACTCCATAAAACATACCGGGGGGTTGGCCTAACTGCTAGGGGAAGGAGTATGATTCACGCTCTCTGGTAATCAATTATGCAACCTTGCCCATCTGCTGAAGAACAGCATCACGAACGTTGCAACGTCGGGGAGGGTGGGGGCGGGGGGAATGTGTTACGATGGAGAAATCTAGCTATATCCATGCTATGGACAATTTCTTATCGCATAATATATTAGAATTGTTTATGTAATATTTTTCTACCTGAAAATAAAACCCATTATAGAATGGAAGTTATTTAAAATATCAGTAAGAATCTCCAAATACTATTTTTTTTTAATAAGTCATTTTTTGGTAGAGAAGAGCGAAGGACATTTTGTAAATATAAAGTTGAAGTGATTCTTGAAACATACGAAGCAAAGTCTAAGCTGAAGTCGAAGATAAGGTTTTTGTTGCTGTAACATTACACTACTTTATGTTTTTAAACTACCCACAGAGTGCATCTTGGTTAAGCGAAAGGTATAGAGAATAAACAAAGCCCGTATTAAACAAAGTCCACTGTATTATTTTATTATAATAAAAAAAAGCCCACTCGATTAATTTATAGCTACAAACAAAACCAACTATATTATTTTATAGTAATAAACGAAATCCACTACAATATTTTATAGTGATAATCCGAACATATATTATTAAGTAAACAACCCAAACAATATTATTTTATATTATAACAAGCTAATATTATTTATATATAAACAAGCCTACTATATTATTTTATATTAATACAAAGCTATAATATTATGAATAAACAAGCCCACTATATTATTTTATGTATATAAGCCACTATATTATTTTGCTCACATATTGATATCCATGCTTACGTTATAGATGTCATTTAGTTAATTGTCGGTGTTAAAATAAATTTTAGTAGCTGTTAAATGATTATGTACTAAAATATGTCATACTTAGTGAAATATCTCAAATATGTTCATAATATATCTACGTTTTCTTATTCGTTCGAAATATTTCCAAGATGTGAAGGTTATTGTGGCTGTCGAAGTTGAAGTTAAGGATATTTGACCTTGACTTAAACATTTGGAAGTTTTGCAACCCTCTTCTGCTTTTTGGTACCCCTTAATGAATCGATGTCCCTAAAACTCTTATCCGAATGTGAGATACATGGTTCTTTTCTCGAGGCCTTTCAAGGGACTCTGAAGGGAAACAATGTAAATCTATTTATTTGTTAAGGTTTTTTTTATCCACTTATTTGGGTCGGGGCTTGGACCTAATGTAATGCCATGATATGATCCCTCTCTAACACTCCCCCCCTCCTACCATGAAGCTGTACAAAACTCTGTTGAATATAAGCTGTAAGGGAGGAGTGGGTAACATGAGGCTGTCGACTATTTTTCTGCTATTTTGCTATTGTGTGCTTGCGATTATCCACACTTCACTCTGTAAATAATTCAATAATTTGACGAGACTATTTCTAACCAAAGAAACACTAGTCAAGTTTATTACTCTTACTGAGACAATTAACTTGAACCACCACCACCTTTTATTTTATTGAAGAGTTAAATTAAAACACTGATTACCACCGAAAATTAACTATGGCGGCAACGCTTACCAGCTGTACCAGGAATTTTAATAACCTGGTAGCAAGATGAAATACTACATAAATATTAAATTATGTAGACTGGCATGGAACCAGGTGTTACTATATCTTTACCTCACATTAGAAAGGGCTGGAGTGTACTAATAAAGGGATACTTAAGCAAGGTGTGTTGTTTTAGAATAAATCACTTAGTGATATATCTTCGTGATTCAAGGAGGAGCTGAACAAAGGAATGATGGCTGGATCCCATAGCTTCTATGGTCTAAGGAACTTGTTTAGCTCCAGAAATATCTCCAGGAGAAGTAAGATGGGCGCACACGACGCTATTGTGTGTCTGGTAATCTTGTACAGCTCGGAGAGATGGATCATGACCAAAAGGGACGAGCAAGAGAGAGAGAGAGAGGGCCTTTGAAAGGAAGGTCACGATCAAAATATGTGCTCCAGTAAGAGAAGAAGAAAGAACAAGGAAAACATGAGTTGATGGAGCAGTCGAATATCATACAAAGAATAAGATCAAACAGGATTATGTGGGCAGGGCATGTAGCCGGAAAGAGGTCTGAGAGTTGTCATTGGCGGCGTACCTGGTACTCTAAGACCTGTGGGGCTACCTCGAACAAGATGGAGTGATGATGTGGCTAAAGGTCTCAAAGCGCTGTAGAGGGGGTTAGAGGGAGAAGGCTCAGGACAGAACGTGGTGGAGGCAGGTTTGTGGTCGGCGCGTGGTCTTCAAGACCTGTCATCGCCATAAATAAAAACAAAATTAATTATAAAGTGTGTGTTAAAAAATATAATATGTATATATACAGTCCTATTTTCATAGAATGGAACTCCTACAAAACACAGACATAATTTTATTGAAGTCAACACTGACACCATTTTACTTATTTTTTAATGTTATTTTACATGTATTGAAAATAATATATATATATTAAAAGTGACGGCTGAAGATCACATGTCTTGACGTATAAATACGTGAAAGTAGATCTAGTAAATTTACTAGTTGTCAGAAAAGTTGCTCCCTATAAAAATTGAACTGCAATTATCTTGTAGAAATATAAACACCTGCCCAAATAACTCTTTTATTTCAAACGTTTAAGACAAAGATGGGATTTTTACTGTCAATACCTATTTATCAATAGCTCTTTAAAGACAAATTATTGTGTGATTGAGATTTAATTTCTTTATTAAACAAAACAAATTATTGAATTTTGTTAGTGACAAAATACACCAAGCATAACTATACCAATTGATTCAGGTAACATTGTTTTTTATAGTTTAGTTTATTTCATACTAATATTTAGTTAATTCGAACACAAACACAACAACCAGAATCCACACGGTATATCTACCACCCTAAGAACAGGAAAAAAATCAAAATGATTCCCTTTTGTTTCTGGCTTTCTTAATGATACGCTTATCTTAGAATGGAAAGGAGGAAAATGAGTTAGAAGAAATGCACTCGCAATAGTATATATATAGGATTGAACCGAGATGTAAGACCAACCTCCTTTTCTACATTAAAAAAGTGCAATCTGGGGTAGCTCTAGGTGGTTCCAACAGGTTTTTGGACCTGTTGAGAACAGAACTCTTACCTATTGGATTAGTACTATTAGTACTAAGGTAAAGTGTTGCATAATTTCTACCATAGCTCTTAGCTTTAACATGAAAGTGATAAATATTTAACATGTTTTTCAATTCACGGATTTAATAGGCAATCCAGATTTTCCCAGATAAAAAAACTTATATTATGAAACAAATGATAAACTATTTTTACTATTATTATAATTAATATTTAATACAACTTAACATTTAAAAAATCCCATTCAAAGAATAAAACATCTGACGCAGTTTCACCAGTTCATTTGTACCGAGTTTTGAAACGGTTGTTTTTTTAACTTTTTGTTGAAAAATCTGGAATCGTTAAACTTCACGAACGTTTATTGACAGCTAATTTAATTAATTCTTCACGTGTGGTTTTATTTTGCACCCTTTCCTCCCCACTTTCCCCTACCACCTGCATTCCGAAATTTAAAGTTATTTTCATATCACAGCGCAATGCAATGCAGAACATTATATTGATGTAAACAACAGAGAGAGGTAGTAAAAAAAAGGGGGTCGAGTTTGGGGAGGTTTGAGGGTGAAGGGGATTGAGGGGGTCAGTTTGTATAACCACCCCCGGGTTTAATGCGCCCTGTTCACCCATGTATGCTCAACCAACCCCTAATTACATACACACTGCTACTCTCTAACACAAACAAAATAATGATCTGTTAATAAACGTACATAATTACTAGTGAGGATATTTGAACCCCTAACCCTTTCCAAACGAACCCTGGGAGGATTAACAACGGATTAAAACTTGCAAACAATAAATACGGGGGCTGGGTTTTCCGTAGTTGAATGTTCTATTTTGAGATTTAATTGAACATAATACAGGCCTATACATTTCACGGGTTTCTGCTATCGCTACAGAAACAATAATTCTGTAGATTTTAGGGGTGAGGGGGGAGGGGGACGACAGGGGACATAATATCAAGTAGAGTGGGTTCACATTAATAATGATCACTATTAAATAGACATTTCCCCGTTTTCTAGATGTATTCTCACAATATGTATATCTGTATTGACACACAGCTTATGTCTTCATCTACTAGTGATGCTAATAACACCATACAAGTATTCTGTGCGAGACAGCTCAGTCTAGCCCCACACCTACTAGTGATGCTAATAACACCATACAAGTATTCTGTGCAGTCTAGCCCCACACCTACTAGTGATGCTAATAACACCATACAAGTATTCTGTGCAGTCTAGCCCCACATCTACTAGTGATGCTAATAACACCATACAAGTATTCTGTGCAGTCTAGCCCCACACCTACTAGTGATGCTAATAACACCATACAAGTATTCTGTGCAGTCTAGCCCCACATCTACTAGTGATGCTAATAACACCATACAAGTATTCTGTGCAGTCTAGCCCCACACCTACTAGTGATGCTAATAACACCATACAAGTATTCTGTGCAGTCTAGCCCCACACCTACTAGTGATGCTAATAACACCATACAAGTATTCTGTGCAGTCTAGCCCCACATCTACTAGTGATGCTAATAACACCATACAAGTATTCTGTGCAGTCTAGCCCCACACCTACTAGTGATGCTAATAACACCATACAAGTATTCTGTGCAGTCTAGCCCCACACCTACTAGTGATGCTAATAACACCATACAAGTATTCTGTGCAGTCTAGCCCCACACCTACTAGTGATGTTAATAACACCATACAAGTATTCTGTGCAGTCTAGCCCCACACCTACTAGTGATGCTAATAACACCATACAAGTATTCTGTGCAGTCTAGCCCCACACCTACTAGTGATGCTAATAACACCATACAAGTATTCTGTGCAGTCTAGCCCCACACCTACTAGTGATGTTAATAACACCATACAAGTATTCTGTGCAGTCTAGCCCCACACCTACTAGTGATGTTAATAACACCATACAAGTATTCTGTGCGAGACAGCTCAGTCTAGCCCCACACCTACTAGTGATGCTAATAACACCATACAAGTATTCTGTGCAGTCTAGCCCCACATCTACTAGTGATGCTAATAACACCATACAAGTATTCTGTGCGAGACAGCTCAGTCTAGCCCCACATCTACTAGTGATGCTAATAACACCATACAAGTATTCTGTGCGAGACAGCTCAGTCTAGCCCCACATCTACTAGTGATGCTAATAACACCATACAAGTATTCTGTGCAGTCTAGCCCCACATCTACTAGTGATGCTAATAACACCATACAAGTATTCTGTGCGAGACAGCTCAGTCTAGCCCCACATCTACTAGTGATGCTAATAACACCATACAAGTATTCTGTGCAGTCTAGCCCCACATCTACTAGTGATGCTAATAACACCATACAAGTATTCTGTGCGAGACAGCTCAGTCTAGCCCCACATCTACTAGTGATGCTATAACACCATACAAGTATTCTGTGCGAGACAGCTCAGTCTAGCCCCACATCTACTAGTGATGTTAATAACACCATACAAGTATTCTGTGCGAGACAGCTCAGTCTAGCCCCACACCTACTAGTGATGCTAATAACACCATACAAGTATTCTGTGCAGTCTAGCCCCACACCTACTAGTGATGCTAATAACACCATACAAGTATTCTGTGCGAGACAGCTCAGTCTAGCCCCACACCTACTAGTGATGCTAATAACACATACAAGTATTCTGTGCAGTCTAGCCCCACACCTACTAGTGATGTTAATAACACCATACAAGTATTCTGTGCAGTCTAGCCCCACACCTACTAGTGATGCTAATAACACCATACAAGTATTCTGTGCAGTCTAGCCCCACACCTACTAGTGATGTTAATAACACCATACAAGTATTCTGTGCGAGACAGCTCAGTCTAGCCCCACATCTACTAGTGATGCTAATAACACCATACAAGTATTCTGTGCGAGACAGCTCAGTCTAGCCCCACACCTACTAGTGATGTTAATAACACCATACAAGTATTCTGTGCGAGACAGCTCAGTCTAGCCCCACATCTACTAGTGATGCTAATAACACCATACAAGTATTCTGTGCGAGACAGCTCAGTCTAGCCCCACACCTACTAGTGATGCTAATAACACCATACAAGTATTCTGTGCAGTCTAGCCCCACATCTACTAGTGATGCTAATAACACCATACAAGTATTCTGTGCAGTCTAGCCCCACACCTACTAGTGATGCTAATAACACCATACAAGTATTCTGTGCAGTCTAGCCCCACACCTACTAGTGATGTTAATAACACCATACAAGTATTCTGTGCAGTCTAGCCCCACACCTACTAGTGATGTTAATAACACCATACAAGTATTCTGTGCAGTCTAGCCCCACACCTACTAGTGATGCTAATAACACCATACAAGTATTCTGTGCAGTCTAGCCCCACACTACTAGTGATGCTAATAACACCATACAAGTATTCTGTGCAGTCTAGGCCCACACCTACTAGTGATGCTAATAACACCATACAAGTATTCTGTGCGAGACAGCTCAGTCTAGCCCCACACCTACTAGTGATGCTAATAACACCATACAAGTATTCTGTGCAGTCTAGCCCACACCTACTAGTGATGTTAATAACACCATACAAGTATTCTGTGCAGTCTAGCCCCACACCTACTAGTGATGCTAATAACACCATACAAGTATTCTGTGCGAGACAGCTCAGTCTAGCCCCACACCTACTAGTGATGCTAATAACACCATACAAGTATTCTGTGCAGTCTAGCCCCACACCTACTAGTGATGCTAATAACACCATACAAGTATTCTGTGCAGTCTAGCCCCACACCTACTAGTGATGTTAATAACACCATACAAGTATTCTGTGCAGTCTAGCCCCACACCTACTAGTGATGTTAATAACACCATACAAGTATTCTGTGCAGTCTAGCCCCACACCTACTAGTGATGTTAATAACACCATACAAGTATTCTGTGCGAGACACCCCAGTCTAGCCCCACACCTACTAGTGATGTTAATAACACCATACAAGTATTCTGTGCGAGACACCCCAGTCTAGCCCCACACCTACTAGTGATGTTAATAACACCATACAAGTATTCTGTGCGAGACACCCCAGTCTAGCCCCACACCTACTAGTGATGTTAATAACACCATACAAGTATTCTGTGCGAGACACCCAGTCTAGCCCCACACCTACTAGTGATGCTAATAACACCATACAAGTATTCTGTGCAGTCTAGCCCCACACCTACTAGTGATGTTAATAACACCATACAAGTATTCTGTGCAGTCTAGCCCCACACCTACTAGTGATGTTAATAACACCATACAAGTATTCTGTGCGAGACAGCTCAGTCTAGCCCCACACCTACTAGTGATGCTAATAACACCATACAAGTATTCTGTGCAGTCTAGCCCCACATCTACTAGTGATGCTAATAACACCATACAAGTATTCTGTGCAGTCTAGCCCCACACCTACTAGTGATGTTAATAACACCATACAAGTATTCTGTGCAGTCTAGCCCCACACCTACTAGTGATGTTAATAACACCATACAAGTATTCTGTGCAGTCTAGCCCCACACCTACTAGTGATGCTAATAACACCATACAAGTATTCTGTGCAGTCTAGCCCCACACCTACTAGTGATGCTAATAACACCATACAAGTATTCTGTGCAGTCTAGCCCCACACCTACTAGTGATGTTAATAACACCATACAAGTATTCTGTGCAGTCTAGCCCCACACCTACTAGTGATGTTAATAACACCATACAAGTATTCTGTGCAGTCTAGCCCCACACCTACTAGTGATGCTAATAACACCATACAAGTATTCTGTGCAGTCTAGCCCCACACCTACTAGTGATGCTAATAACACCATACAAGTATTCTGTGCAGTCTAGCCCCACATCTACTAGTGATGCTAATAACACCATACAAGTATTCTGTGCAGTCTAGCCCCACACCTACTAGTGATGCTAATAACACCATACAAGTATTCTGTGCAGTCTAGCCCCACATCTACTAGTGATGCTAATAACACCATACAAGTATTCTGTGCAGTCTAGCCCCACACTACTAGTGATGCTAATAACACCATACAAGTATTCTGTGCAGTCTAGCCCCACACCTACTAGTGATGCTAATAACACCATACAAGTATTCTGTGCGAGACACCCCAGTCTAGCCCACACCTACTAGTGATGCTAATAACACCATACAAGTATTCTGTGCAGTCTAGCCCCACACCTACTAGTGATGTTAATAACACCATACAAGTATTCTGTGCGAGACACCCCAGTCTAGCCCCACACCTACTAGTGATGCTAATAACACCATACAAGTATTCTGTGCAGTCTAGCCCCACACCTACTAGTGATGCTAATAACACCATACAAGTATTCTGTGCAGTCTAGCCCCACATCTACTAGTGATGCTAATAACACCATACAAGTATTCTGTGCAGTCTAGCCCCACACCTACTAGTGATGTTAATAACACCATACAAGTATTCTGTGCAGTCTAGCCCCACACCTACTAGTGATGCTAATAACACCATACAAGTATTCTGTGCAGTCTAGCCCCACTCTACTAGTGATGCTAATAACACCATACAAGTATTCTGTGCAGTCTAGCCCCACACCTACTAGTGATGTTAATAACACCATACAAGTATTCTGTGCGAGACACCCCAGTCTAGCCCCACACCTACTAGTGATGTTAATAACACCATACAAGTATTCTGTGCGAGACACCCCAGTCTAGCCCCACACCTACTAGTGGAGCACCTACCTTGTTATCCACAGAAAAGCTCTAACAGTTCTAACGGGGTTTATGCCTTATCCGATCAAAGTGTACCAGTGTTATCAAAGTGATAATATTAGGGCCGTTATATCAAAGGGATTTGAAGATGACAGGGACCAACCCAGGGTCAGGGATAAGCAGGATGTGTCTAAAGCTAAGGGCTGGTTTGTTAATATCGTCCCTTCAATGAGGCTCTATATAGCGACGCTAGAAACGCGATTGGTAGTTTTAGTTATTGCTTTATATAGGTTTGTGCTCAGAATGTTTGTGTCAATGGTCTGATTTGTGATCCGAACATAATAATTTTTAATTGTGATCTACTTGCATGGTTTGACTGCCACACATACATTAAGGACTATGAATGTATAACAAGATTGACGGAAACTTCTCTCTTATCCTCAATGTTATATATAATACACTGGACCCTATAATTCCGCCTGTCCGGAACATCTCTTTGAATAAAAACAACAAACAAATTATTACTGAGTGAAAAGCTCCGATCACAATCACATAATGAGAAAGTGCACTAAAGTTTCTGTTAAAATATAGAATTAGATTTATTTATTTTAATAAGCTGTAGGTCTTATTATGTCTTTGTTTTTAACACACACAAAACAAATCAGATCTTATTTATCAAAACATATTGCGCGTGTCCAGGATTTTACATCCCTCACGAGGCAAAATTCCCAAGAATTAACTATCCGGATAAATCCTGGCTTCTTCAGGTTAAGATAAATGAGAATACACTGTATATATGTATATATACACAGGGCTGTAGCCAGGGGGGGATTCGGGGGTTCAAACCCTCCGAGAAATTTTATGAACAAAATATATATGGCTGTATTTATGGTCCAAACAATATCAAAATTAAGACACAAGTACAAATTAGGAGGCTATGTTACCGTAAAAAGCACTTCAGAGATCTTCTAGAGGTGTTTAATATTTAGAATTTTTTCCAGCTTCCAGCAATTGGGGGATGCACCCACCAAACACCCCTTGAAATTATTGGTTGGCTATGGCCTTGTGTGTGTGTGTGTGTGTGTGTGTGTATATATATATATATATATATATATATATATAGAGAGAGAGAGAGAGAGAGAGAACAGACTAAGCAGTTGAAGGCAATAGACCATCAAGCAAAACATGACGTATATAAGCTCTGGCTACTTTTCCAAACGCTGGTTTTGACACAAGCTAAAAAAAATGACCAAAGCCTCTTAAAAGTGTAGAGTAAGGCAGGTGACTGTAAGAATGATCCTTGGTGTAGAGTCTGACCCCCTCCCTCTCCCCCCCCCCTCCGCTGTATATACATCACAGTTAATTAGTCAATCACACTCTTTGGCCCACTATAATGAACCTGCCAAAAGAGATGGATAGCACGGCCCGGCCTGATTCTGGTTTGCGACAGCCAATTATAATCGCCATTGAGCCGAGACGCTATGCCCCTCCATTGGGTTGAGGGGGGAGGGGGGGGGGGTTGGAAGGGCAGGAGGGGATTACTTCCCGCGGACAAGGAGATGTCTGGTTTCACGGTGAATTATTCGCATCATTTACGTATAATCCTCAATGATTATTTTATTTTATTATTATTATTTTCTCACTGCTTGCGGGTATCCGTCCGGCTTAAATGTACTCATGGTCATCGATGCAGGTCAGGTTAGCTGCCAGATACACACCTTAGACTGCATGCCCACTGACGAGGGGTTCCATTGACCATTACTTAACTATATACTCTAATTAGCTTGATAAAACTGAGCACATTGTGATTTCACGCTCTTTATCCAAGCTATAGCTAGCGGAACACCTTAAAACTCATCCTCTTCAGCCTTTTCACTGATCCTAGATATTTCGTGTTACTGATATTTTATCTATCCTGTCCCCGTATTAATCAGATAATATACCTACACATGAGTTAAGGTATAAATAGATAAACAATTAACTAAGTAATATGAAACTCTCTTCTGTGGCCACATGGTCTAACGCGCTACTCTCTTGTTGGACTAGACTGCCGATAGCGGGGAGATAGAAGTTCGAATCTTGGTCGGGTGTACTGAGGGTGGTTTTTACAAAATGGTGTTCCACTCTACCTCAACGCAAATTTAAGTACACTTCTTCTAAATATAGCCTTCCTAATCCCTGATACATTAGAGTAATTAGTACATAGGCATACAACCTGAACAGGTAGTAAAACGCGGTGCTAAAATAAATATATGAAAGGTAGACATATTTTATTCACCTTACATATTTCTATTAATATTTACACTAAAATAAATATGTAGGATTGTCTTGAAATATAAAAAGATCCAATACATCTCTGAATTAATTTACTGGTGACTGATTCTTACCAGCCCTCATGGGACATAAACTGGTAAATGCAATAAAAACACAATTACTTCATGGAAGCAAATATACTTTAGTTTTACCAACATCAGATTTATCAGACAGAACACCTGTTACCATCCTGTTATCATCCTGTTATTTAGGGTCTACTGTACAGTAAGGTCAACATAGCCTAACTGTTGTGACGTTAACAAAGTGTGATCAGAAAGTTACACTAGTATCTTTCATATGTGTAGGTCACAGGTGTAAATTATAACACATACAACACAGTGTGTCCACATTCTAATCTTCTTTTATTTTTATTTGAACTATTTAACGTGCACTTTCTGAACGACTGATTATATCAGCACACAATTTATAAATCTACAACAGACACAACATCCAGTCCTCCACCCTTTAATTCATCATTTTGAAAGTATAAACCTATTTTTCTCTAAATGAAAAATTGCTATGCTGGAAATCTAACCCAGGACTAAGGTTTCCAGATTGTTATCTTCTTTTAATCCTTATTTTAGTACCATGTATATGTACTAACTACGTTAATATGTTAGAGATGAGGAAAGTTGAATTTAGAGGAAGAGTACCCACATTTGCGTGGAGAAAGGATAGAAGAACATTGCTAGAGTGATGCCTTAGACCGTTCTACCATCAAAGTAGGTTAGTGTATGCGAGTTGTGACGTCAAAACAACGTTCACAGGAAGCTGCACTAGTCTTTATCGCGTGTGTAAGTCATACCTGCATGTTGCTCCCTTGTTGTCATCTCTGTAGGCTCCGAGGAAAGCCGACAAGCCAGAGCGCATGCGCAAGCGATGCTCTAGCTAGTACGCACATACAGTACAGTTGATATAAGGAGCGATATGACACCGGGAGAGGGGAGGGAAAGGTATTGCAGGAGGGGGACTAGGACGTGTCAATTACTAGAACCTTACAAGAGGGGGAAGGGAGGGGGTATGTACCAACGTATTAACTTAATGGCACTTGGTAATCAACGGCGAGGAAATAATTCTTTTCTCTTCCCTGTGACTTGTTCGGATACCTCCTCAGAATAGTAATGACGAAAACAAATATTGGAATCGTCGCAACGTTAGGGAATGAGATTCCCCTCCCTCTTCCTACCCCCTCGACAAGGAGAAGGGTTTCAAGGAGGGAACAGGGAGGCGCGTAAAAAAAAATTACAATGAGTGCGTGAGGTCACAAAAGCAAAACCTACTTTTTTCTCTTCTCTCTCTCACTCTCTCTCTCTCTTACTGTGTTTTGCATTAGGTAATAGAGGAAAAGGGGGAAGGGGGTAGTATTCTAATGGTGGTTTTAGATTACAGCTGGGAATCCCTCGAGGAATTCTCTCAATATCTGCTGCTCGCTTGCATCGAAATCAGTGGCTCAGAAAACAAGAATTGTGTCTATAACAAACCCAAGTGTGCGGTACCGCGCTCTGTTTTAAAGAGAAAAAAGGATGGGTTGGGGGGAATTTTCTCCCAAAAGCACTCCCACCCCTATATTTCCTTCTTTGTTTGTAATTTCTTTCCATGTAATGGGTTTCGTGGTGATGATGGTCTTAATGTGTCTACTGATCTCCCAGGGACAGGTACAGCCTCATGATATTCATGAATATTTCCAAGAGATTGGTGTCTTCTCTGTTGTAGTCAATGACGGTACAGGTCAAAGATTCACTCCAGGGTCAGGGACGTATTATCCATGCATACGTAGGGACTGGCAAAGATGGCCACATACTCATAATCACATACTCGAATCAAGTGAAACTGAGGAGATTTAAATCAAAGAAATCTAAAATTACCTTAACTTGTTGGCGGATTTTTACTATTGAGTACCAGCCCTAAAGCGGGTAATTAGAAATTTGAATTGCCTGATATAATTAAATAATATGACGAGGTTGAATTCTAACGTAATGTGCAAACACAATGGGATACCTTTTTTTTTTAAGTGCACCAGTTCCAAGGTCAGGGAATGTCTCGCTGACCATCCATCTGATGCCATGGCAATACTGATTAACAGCGAAAATTAATAAGTTGACATGATGAAAAATGTGAGTCTTAGTGGGCTAGGGTGCGCGGGGAGAGGGCGGAGGGGGGAGGGGGGGATGTTGTTAGAATTTTAACCATCGAAGCCGAAGGTATTTGCTTATTTTCAACTTTGAAAGCCACAATACTCTTCCTCTCTTGGAAACATTTCTAAGTAACATGCAAACTTGTATATTTAATAACATATTTGAAATATCTCCCTAAATATGACATATTTTAACGTATAACAATATTATAACAACTACTAAACAGTATTTTAACACCAACTGATGATTAAATTACAGATATAACGTAAGCATAGACAAATTGAGATATGTCAGCATAAAATAATATGTGGGCTTTTTTTATTACTATAAAATAATATGGTGGTTTTTGTTTATTACTATAAAATAATATGGTGGGCTTTGTTTATTACTATAAAATAATATAGTGGGCTTTGTTTATTACTATAAAATAATATGGTGGGCTTTGTTTATTACTATAAAATAATATAGTGGGCTTTGTTTATTACTATAAAATAATATTGTGGGCTTAGTTAATTTTCTATGTCGTTCTCTTTAAGAAGATGCAGTTAACGGATAGCTTATACATTAAAATTGGTGTAAAGATAAAACAACAATAACCTTAACTTTGACCTCAGCTTAGACTTCGTATTTAAAGAGTTCCCCCGACACCCCCACCCTAATTTTGCAAGTGAGTCGACATTCACCTGAAACTAAAGTGGAATATCAAAGCGTGCGTGGTCAGCATCTCCAAGCCTCCGACATGTTTTGGACTATTGTCAGGTATTCTAACCGCTAACTCAACCTCAAAGGTTATTTTTTATTAAACAAATAAAATTATCGACATATAAATTTAAGAAGTGGTAACCTAATTTTCGAAATTAAGATAGCAACTAATTATTTCCCAACGATTGTCGTGTCACATGATATACGGCCAGTATTATATGTTGTTTGATGACTTATGACAGGGCTAGGGGCCTGACTTTGAACCTGGATACTTGCTCTCATACCCTAAGAGAGTGTACTCGGTGTAGATTTCCCTTTATATAGCTTACTATTCGCTCTCCAAAACGAATGCTGGTGTAATTTTTCTCAACTATCTTCCTAATCCCAAACTCCTTAAGGTCAAGGCTGGAATGGAAACTACCGAAGAAACATTAGTTGTCAAGTTCGCCTGTCCGAGACTGTATAGACCTTTCGCACGGTAACTGAGCAAAGCGGGTCTTTATGTACTTCCCCGATCAAGTGGAATTATTCCAAGAGCCAATCCAAGAGTAGATGTGGTGAGCTGTGTCCGCCTCTGCTATCTCCCCCTCCCCTAGCGGCTTAGTACCAGTTCTAATTACACACATACTTTAACTACTCTAATGAGATAGGGATGAGGAAGGCGGTATTGTAGAGGAAATGTACCCGAATTTGTGGCGAGGGAAGAAGATATATTATTCGGGAATAAAACACCCTCAATTCACTCAAACGGGAGTCAAGCCCCGATCCATCCGTTACCAGGGAATATTTAACAATTGTCCTAGTAGCACCAGATATTATATTTACCAAGTGTCCTAGTAGCACCAGATATTATTTACCAAGTGTCCTACTAGCACCAGATATTATTTACCAAGTGTCTAGTAGCACCAGATATTATTTACCAAGTGTCCTAGTAGCAACCAATGATATTATTTACCAAGTGTCCTAGTAGCACCAGATATTATTTATCAAGTGTCCTAGTAGCACCAGATATTATTTACCAAGTGTCCTAGTAGACCTGTAACATCAATCTTCATGCTGGCGGAAGGAATGTTATGCCCCCAACCATACGGTCATGTATCACTGCGCTGGTGTTTATTAGCCGGAAGGAAGGAGTGGAATGAAAGGGAGGGTATTCTATCTTGAGGGTGTATCTCACTCAGTATCCAGTCTGTATCTTGTATCCTGTTAGTCTACCCAACGCGAATTATACCTCTTGTCACGAGTGTTCATTTGGAGATGGAGTTTTAGCCTCTCCGGGGAACCCCCCCGTCCACCAATCACAAGCTGAGAAAATTGCTTATCTGTGCAGCCAATGGGAGCTTGGTGGGGTGAGATGGGAGGGGGGGGGGGTTGAGGGAAGAAACAATGCTCGCTTACTTCGTGGAGGAATGTTACCCTCTTTCACGTGGTAGCTCAGTGGTACGGAGACACTCTATAAGTTTTTATGATGGGGGTGGGGGATGGGTTGGAAGAGTTTACCACTGAATATTATGTGCTATTTTTTTTAGCGAACTTTATATATAGACACAAGACTTACAAGCTAGCCACGATATCACCGACGATTAGTTTTTCTACCATGCTGGGATTCGAATCAGTGACCCTTAGCTAAGCAGACCAACGTGCTACCAACTGTGCTAAAGAGTCAAGCTATGAGGTGTAATATAGAAGATATATGGTGCTATTGATATATAAGCTCTCATAGGATTAGATCAAATTGTTTTTTCATCCATAATTAATCTTGGTTACGTACCCCCTTGAATCCGCCCCACACCCCTGGGGGGTTCCCGTACCACTGTTTGAGAAAACAATACTCTAAAATAGTTTTCTTATGACGAGCCTACTATATACTAACAAAGAGATAAATCCACGGCAGGGTTAGTATGTAATTGACAGTACAAACGAACGCCTGGAAGGAGTAGAGAAAACTCAATTTAAAGAGAAACCCTCATCCATCAGTGTTTGACCGTGGACCGAGATAACAGTTGAGTCAGGCACACTAGCATTGCCACCAAATCCTACTCAACTTCTAGTTTATTCACTGACACTGAATCGGGGGTCACGTGGTCTAAACTTAGGTCGAGTCAAGGTCAGGTCAAGGCTGGAATCTCGGTCGTGTGGAACTGAGGGTGGTCTTTGATAGTTTCTTACAACCCTTCACCACAGGTACATTTCCTCTAAATTCTACCTACTCATACCCCATATCATCATTGTGATTAAAGGCTAACACCCCTGATAGGGAGTCGGGTGTAGTGAGGTGTTTTTTTTTAAATGGTTTCTCACTCTCCCTCCACCCCCATGAAAATTCGGGTACATTTCATATAAATCTGAGCCCAGAAGGGTAGTTAGATGAGATGTTTAAAAATGTCGTTGAAATGTTTGGTAAAGCCCAATTTCCGCTCAAAACCTCTAGCTCGTCCCCGGGAAACAAATTGTTTATATCTTCCACTCCAGTATATGAGGGGAGAGGGGGGGGGGTATAAACTATACTGTCGCGCTGTTGTCACTTCTGTTTACTATTTCATCTTTCACCATTTGTCACGTCTTCACTTAGTTTCCACCCCGTTTCTTCCATTTCTTTTGATCTCGCTAAGAAAATAAGATAAAGAGGGGGTGGGATTTTAGGAGAGGTTGGTGATAGAGGCGTCTGGAGGGTGAGGGGGTGAGTGAGAGGGTGAAGAATGAGATGGTAAGATGAACATAACTCTTCGCTTCGCGTCAGATCAATGAAGTTTATCTTTTCTTTTCTTTTTTGCTCGAGAGAAAACTTTGATTAAACACAGATTTTAATCAAAAGAAAAGCGTGCGGAAAATGTGTACCCGAAGGCACCCGGCGGTTTGTGAAGAGAGAGAGAGAAAGAGGAGAAAGGAGTGTCACAGAGTGAAATAAATTGTGGGACTAGACCATGTCTGAGGGTAAAAACGCGCTATGTCCATAAACTGAGAAAGGGCCGATAAAGGGGCAAATGTTGTGATTTAACGACGTTGCTTACTTGGAGATATCGAAGCTATTTTGCGAAGCGGGTTGCATCCTAACTTGACGTGCCTAAGCAGTCTAAGCACTAATCACACTTAGAGACGAAATAAAAAGAGAAGGAATGGAATGAGCAGCTCACCCTGAGAGGCCTCTAGTTCACATGTTGATAACACTTCCCCTCTTCCTCTGACGAATTTACACGGTCACTATATTATTTGCACCTTGAAAATATTGACTTGCTTTTTAAAATTACCTTTTCATGTTTCCTATCCTAGATAGACATTTGCTATCACGAACTTTTTAATCCACATCCTGGCAGGAAGACTCCTACAGGACAGTTCCGTTACTTGACATTGTAGAACTATTTTTAGAACTATTGAATTATTAATGGTGTTTGTTTCAACGTCACATCCTTAAAACTAATTTGATAAAACTTAAAGTCACTAATATGGGTAATCCTATCTTGACCAGCCGTGACGTCACAGTTAGGCAACGTCTTTGTCTTTTCCATATGATATTCTGACGGAGGGATTATGTTGGTCCAATACCCGGGGAGAGATATGAACCCTGGTCGTCCAGCTTTACGTGCTGACTGATTTACCAACTGATCTATCAGAGATCTCTTCTTTATCAGTACGAGTGGTGGTACTACTTAGCTACAGCAGTACGAGTGAATTTTATTCAGGTCTAGTTACACACACACATGTACTAATTACACTAATATGTTAGGGATTAGAGAGGTCAGAGCTAGAGTAAGTGTAGCCACATTTGCAGGAAGGAAGAGTGTTAAACCATATAGGAATGCCCTCAGGTTACATTGACTGGGAATTGAACCCCGATCTCCCCTTCTTCAGTAGTCCAGTTTATTCCATGAGTGACGCCTTAAACCACACGACCACTGAAGTGGGTTTTATATTGTCAAACGTTGCGCTGATAGTGGTAAATATCCGGAGAGCTCAGTCTACAGGGTGGTTCATAACTCTCTCTACAAACTTTATTGGGAGACAAGGAACACTAGCACAAACCTTTCTTCGTCGATGAATATGTGTCTGAAGATGTCGCCCTTGGGTGCTAGAGGGCGCTGTTGGGTGGCGCATCAGATTGTTATTTCCCCCCGTCGTAATTCGTAACGCAAACTTGGTGCGTGTAATATGTGGAACATTTAACTGATTCTGAGATGGGTGTCATGCATCTAACATATGGGGCTGGAACATCTTTGAAAATGTGCGGCAATCAATGAGTCACCGCTGTCAGACGTTAATTACTGTTGGCCGTCGCTCCTTTGAGCAACTGCTGTAAATCAGAATGTTGTTAACATTATCTGCCTTTTCTATATGTTTAACAGCACCCTCTAGCACCTAAGGGTGGCGTCTTTGGTCACACATCCATTGACGAAGGTTTGTTTTAGTGTTCCCTATCTCCCAATAAAGTTTGTACAAAGAATTTTGGATCACCCTGTATAGAGCGACCGGTGTTTTAAGCCTAACAGCTAGGGTGCTCATTCCTGTCAAGGTGTTATTTTTATATGGTTACAAAACGTTGTAGTTTTATTTTGCCAAGCGTTTGCCACCAAGGTTTGTCGGCGAGATATTCCTGGTCTCCTACTTGTAATGGCGGATATGTTACTGTCTCATTAGGTTGGGACACCCTGTAGGTGTGGGAGCTTCTTCCCGATGAGATGATGATGATGATGATGATTTGTGGTGCCAGTAGAAATCTTAAACCTAACCTAAGCCAAATTAACCATACCATGACAGCCATAGTAACGAATCCCCTTCGGGAAAAGTACATATGGTACCATCAGGAATCGAACTGGGATCTCTAGATCAGTAGCTAAGGACGCTGACCACTAGGCCAAGAGGCCGGTTAATGTTGTAGCGATCCTTGAACCTGGTTAGGTCAGTTGTAGAGCATTGTCAGGCTAGGCCAAGGGTCCCAGGTTCCATTCCCATGTCTGGAAGTTTATTTCACCTAATTGTAACCCGCTTCGATGGCCGTGTTGTCTAAGGCGCTACTCTCGCAGTAGACCAAACCTCTCTAATCTCGCAGCAGACCAAACCTCTCTACTATCGCAGTAGACCTAACCTCTCTACTCTCGAAATAGACCAAACCTCTCTACTCTCGCAGTAGACCAAACCTCTCTAATCTCGCAGCAGACCAAACCTCTCTACTATCGCAGTAGACCTAACCTCTCTACTCTCGAAATAGACCAAACCTCTCTACTCTCGCAGTAGACCAAACCTCTCTAATCTCGCACAGCCAACTCTACTCGAATAGACCAAACCTCTACTTCGAATAACAAACTCTTACTCCGAAATGACAACCTCCTACTCTCGCAGTAACCACCTCTCTTACCAGTAGACCAATCTCTCTACTATCGAATTAGACTAAACCTCCTATGATGGAGAGATCGAGGTTCTAATCTCAGTTAAGAGTACTGAAAGGGGTTTTCCAAAATTGTTTTTCAATTCTCCTTCCCGCAAGTACTGGTACACTTCCTTTAAATATAACCTTCCTAATACCCATTTGCGTAATTATTACATAAACGTGTAGGTCTAACGGGTAGTAAGACGCGGTACTAAAACACTAATTGTAGAATACTATTACACTATTGATTACCTTTGAATCTAGTTTCGTGATTGCAATTGTTCCGGTGTTAAGAAGTGTGAAATGTGTCAGCATTCACTGACTCTCAGGTGGAGTTAATGTTTCGTGATTGCAATTGTTCCGGTGTTAAGAAGTGTGAAATGTGTCAGCATTCACTGACTCTCAGGTGGAGTTAATGTTTCCTCTCTAACTGTCATTTACTTGTCACCGACAAACAGAATCTTGAAAAGAAAGTGGCTGGGGAATTTCTGGTGATGAGGAGTTTGAGGTTGGAATCACGGACACGTGTATTGAGTGTATTTAATTTCAAATTGTTGCACCCTCTCCTTCCATATACTTTAAATTTATACCTTCCTCATCCATATTAGTCGCGTAGTTAATGTTTGCGTGTAGACCGAGAGGGTGATATGATGCAATGTAGAAATACATGTTAATATATAATAATTATAGCTTAATGCCAGGATGTATTTAGTAAAATATCTCAACACATGGTAAGAAAATATCATTGACTAATTTACAAAACCTCTCATGTCTAATTTCCATTGAATTTTATATTCAGATAATCCAGAAATTTGTGATAAAACCATTAGAGAGTTTTGACTTCATGGGGACTCTTGCATTAAGATCTTCTCTCTCATTGACGCCACTGGAATATGTGGGCTGAATATGGGCCACATATTAACATTTACTCAGTTTTAACATTGTCTCACTCATATAATTTTGTACTAACGATCCATAAAAAATTTTACTCCTTTCAAAAATAAAAATTGATCTAAAAGTTTGGTTAAAACATGAACACAATATAAAAATACTATAATACACTCTAAAAAATTTAGCTGAGCCCTTTATAAATACGAATTAAATTCCCATTTAGAATGAATATTAAAAAGGATTTAGAAAAATAATAATAATAATTAGAAGCACTGCAGTGTTAAAACCTTAACGGCAATTCCCAAGTCTGCAGTTTGAAATACTTTGAGTCACGAAACAACCGCATTCTTGCAACGTTTTACTAAAAACCACACACACACACACACACACATATATATATATATAAACATCCTTCGTGTCCCACGTGTGTAAATAGCTCTCGCACTTCCAGCCAGTGGTAATAAAGCAATTAGCCATTGCGGCCACTAAGGAGGTCTTGTGGTGGTAGCAAGCCCCTCTTGTCAGAGAAAGAGAGGGGGCAACTCCCCCACTATATCCTTGAAGTTTCGGGGGCTAGGAGCCCCAGGACTCCACTCCATCACTTGGCCCGTGATGCCCGCGGGAGTTTCGCAGACACGGGAACAGCGAGCTAAGCTCTTTGCCAACGCCTGTTTTCTTCCATTTACCTCCTCCCCTCACCACCATCACCACCTCCTACCGCCCTTACCATGCTTTGTCGTGGCTGTTACAAGGTAGCTTACCCTCGGACTTGTGCGTGGGAAGATACGAAATAAAACCGTTACTGTGAAAACAGCAACATTGTCTGGAGGAAGACCACAAGTATCCGATACCTTCTCAGGTTGCTGGTTAAACCTCTTGTGTAGAGGTCGATAGAACTAAGGAGCCTCTCCAGTGGCTCAGAGTCAGATATATAGGCCGGAGGTCCCAGGTGTAAGCTCGAAACATTTCTAAGGAAAAAGAGAAATTGTATATATGTTATGAACATATGTGAGATATCTCACTAAATATGACATATTTTAATATATAATCATTTTTATAACAGCTACTAGACATTATTTTAACACAGACTGGTGATTAAATGACAGCTATAACGTAAGCAAAAATGGATTCAGATATGTCAGCATAAAATAATACAGAGGGCTTTGTTTATTAATCTAAAATAATATAGTGGGCTTAGTTTATTCTATAAAATAATACAGTGGGCTTTGCTTATTACTATAAAATAATACAGTGGGCTTTGCTTATTACTATAAAATAATACAGTGGGCTTTGTTTACTACCATAAAATAATATAGTGGGCTTTGTTTACTACCATAAAATAATATATTGGGCTTTGTTTATTACTATAAAGTAATATAGTGGGCTTTGTTTATTACTATAAACCTTTCTATTTACCAAGATGGATGATAAAAAAAATTGTGTAACAACAATAGAAACGTTAACTTCAACTTTAGTTGCACTTCACATTTAAAAAGTGGCCTTCACTAACAGCTAAAAATAATTGCAACCAATCGGTATAAGTATTATTTCCAACGTCTTCTACAATAACTTGTATTTTTTTAAATGTACATATATTTATTTTTTAATGAAATCATCTCACTTTAAGAAAATATTTCTTGAAATTTGACTATGTTTATTTCACAATAGTGTATTGGACGATATTTTCTTGTATAAATATATTCAATATAATCATTTGAATAAAAATAAATACATTCTCAAGCTGATACATTCGAGATAAAAGAAAAAACTCCCATTACCGAAAAAGAAATAAAAATAACCATTCAAGACCAACCACCCCCCATTTAACAACGGGGCCCCAAAGGCGCTGAGCAATTAGAAAAGAGAACGTATTTCTTTACAGCAGTAACAACAAGTGCAACATCACTGTTGTAAGAGGTGGAGTTACTGACCCTACAGCCAATTAACTAAGATCGTGACAGGGAAAGAAGTCCGGGTCAGCTCATGCTAGGGTATCAATCTCGGAGGTGTTGTAAATCAGGGGGGCATAGCCCCGGAAACCGGACCGAGGCTCATCCTTCTTCTTCTTCTTCTCTGCTAATTAATGACCTCCGGTCAGCGGCCGTTACGTTCTAAGCTTACCTGCAACATTCCCAGAGTCACTCGATGGAAGAACATTTTCGTTAGCCCCATCGGTGGTCGCGTGGTCTAGGGAAGTGGTTCTCAATCTTTCCCATATCGTGGCCCGTCTGAAGTCAATGCTAGCTCACCGCTGACCCCAAAATTTCTAGTAATCTACGTAGCCTATCCATATTTATAAAATAAATAGAAATTATGTATTGATTGGATTGTTTTAATGATCATATTTAGTAAAAATAATAATATTGCACGTTAGGAGTACATCATTCGTAGCCCAGTTGTGGAAAGATTAGCCCTATAATGTACCGTTGTCCAGGGGACGCCCGAATGTACTAATAGTACGTCCTTTCCGTGGAGGCTCTTTCCATGTCCCGAGAGATGAAGTGTAAAGATATGAGGTGATAATGAGTATGAGGGTGATAGTGAGTATGAGGGTGATAGTGAGTATGAGGGTGTGGAACCAGTGGGAACGTCTACAACCAAACTTGAGTCTAGCCAACCAAATCATGTTAACCGTTGGGGTAGTTCCCCTTTTGGGAAAAATACCCAAGTTATCAGCCAGGAACAGAACCCAGTACCCCTGGGCTCGTAGTTTGATGCACTTACGACTATACCACGGGGATGGCTTTGTTTAATGAATAATGATACTTGACAAGAATTCAACACTGACCTCATGCGTCAACTGGGGCTGTTTTTCAACAGTCAGATTTCCAATGTCATGTTCAATGAAGTATTATTTCAAACGTAAGTTTGGCTCTCCGCTAAGTATTTTAGTATTTAACAGATCTATTAAAACATTAGCTTGATTTATAATGTCACCCTTTCCTTGTTCCCTATTCTAGATAGACATATACTACCACATACTTTTTAATCTACCTCCTGACAGGAAGATCCTACAGGATATTTTCGTGACCAAGACAAATAGCCAAAGTTGTAGAGTATTTATAAAAAAATACATTTATAAACAACTACTTAAAGATAAAAATAATTGTTTTGTGACACTGTAGGACTATTTTAAGAATTATTTAAGAATTAATGGTTTTTATTTTTAAATTATATATTTAAAACTCGCTGAGTGAAACGTAAATTCATTAACATGGGAAATCTCAGCTTGACCGACCGTGACGTCACAGGTAGGCAACGTCCTTCAAGGTCAAACCACAAGAGACTTCAATAAGTTGGTCTTCTTCAATAGATGGTTCACGTACCCCAGTTTGGTAACCTCTAGTCCAGGGCGTCGCTCAGGTCATAGAATGAGAAGTTGGAGTTCGAATACCAGTCGAGTGCACCGGGGGTGGCTTTATTTGGTTTCCCATTCTCTCTCCGTGTAGATGAGGGAACATTTTCTTTACAATTCTATCCATCTAGCATGTACAATTAGTGCAATTAATACGAGTTATTATTGAGACACGGTAACAAATAGCCGCCCTCTTAGATCAAAGGGTCAATAGCGCCTGCAAACAGTGACTACAACACATAGCTCAGATATATAATAATAGAACAGGACATATTTAATATCATTAATACTCATTCCAAACTAAAATTATTTCAAGAAACTCACTGTGGTGACCGCACGGTTAAAAGCACATCTCTTGTATTAGACTAAGACTTTCAATATCAGGGATATTGAGGTTCGAATCTCGGTTGGGTGTATTGAGGTGTTTTTTTCAGTATGGTTTTCCACTCTTCCTCCAAGCAAATGCAATAACACTTTCTATAAATATAACCTCGTTCATCCTTAAAACCATTAGCGTAGTTAGTATATAAGAGTATATCCCTAACGGGTAGTAAGACATGGTGCTTGTGTATATATATATATTTCACGATCTAGTTCTTGTGTGTTCTACCAGATATATTGGGTGATCCTACTCTTAAATATAAGATGGAGGTCAGGTGACGTAGAAATATTTCTGGGCTTCTAATAACTAAATCTCTAGAAGTCGTAACCAGTAACGTACAGTACCTAGGCTCTTGGTTTCTCTAAATGGGTTTAGTTTCCATACCAGCCAGTTAAATAAAGAACATTCATCGTGCAAGGTCAGTGACAAAGTAAAGCGTTAGTGAGTTTTTTCCTCTTGTTCTTTGAACACCTTTTTGTCTCAGTCGGTTGGAATGATCGGACGTGACGTCAGACGAGAGCACGAGGTGGGAATTGGTAGGAAAACATACTAGGCTTGTAAACACCTTACAGAGAAACCCTGTGGTGGAAGGGGGGCTGTAACGGGCGATCGTTCCGCGGGCGGTGCTAGGTACCCCTCTGGGGTCGTTTAAAGTCACCACCTAGCCCCCCGGAAACATTACAACAGCCGCAAGTGGGAAAAAGAACCGTCAGGACTGAACAGAACCTCAGAGATACTTCGAGTCGGCGCGCGTTACTGAGGGGCTCACGCGAGAATGAACAGATGGTTTTCCAGGCAGAGCTATTCTGTGTTACTGAGGGACTCACGCTAGAATGAACAGATGATATCTCAGGTAGAGCTATTCTGTGTTACTGAGGGACTCACGCTAGAATGAACAGATGGTTTTCCAGGCAGAGCTATTCTGTGTTACTGAGGGAATCACGCTAGAATGAACAGATGATTTCCCAGGCCGAGCTATTCTGTGTTACTGAGGGACTCACGGGAGAATGAACAGATCATACCTCCCCGTACCGTTCCCACATTCCTGGTTATACACATAGCTTAAACTCAAGTGGAATATACATGAGGAGGTAGAATAGAGAGAAAAAGTACCCACATTTGTGTAGAGTAAGAGTGTTGGTAAAACCACTCCGTACATTCAGCCAGGATTTGTACCCCAACATTCCCTCCAGGTGGGATTGGAGAGCGAGACGTCATCTTCTCCACGGACAAATTCTGATGCATTTAATCTTAGTTACCCTCCTCATTTGTAAGCATGAACATAATAAACAATAGCTAGGCTTGCTCACGATTTACAAGCCAGCTTAACTCAACATATAATCCCCGCACCCCACCTCTAGTTCCAAGTATTCTTATATTCGATTGTCCGACCCGAGAAATTGGGAGGAATCGAATACCACAGAGTGCTGGGTCGGCTCTACAATTAACTTAGTTTGTAAGTCGTGTATTGATATGATCATTGTTCAGAAAGTGCACATTTAATTCTCCTAAAATTATATTTACATTAAAACTTTTTTAATTCTAATTCAAGGTGTGTATAAAAATTCGAATTTTCACAAATTTAAATAAATTATTTTTATGATTTTTTACGCAGCTGGTACACAGTAAGTCAATAAACTCAAAATAAGCTACTTACAACTATATACACATTTTATATATGCTATATAAACACTCATCTATACTAATAATATAATATAATATTATAAAAAGGAAAGATTTGATTTTTTTTGTTTTTTTTTGTTTTTTTTTTGTTTTTTTGGTTTTTAATAGATAAACTCAAAAACTACTGGACCTAATTTAAAAATTCTTTCACCAATATAAAGCTACATTATCAGCGAGTAACTTAGGCTATATTTTATTTTGAAAATTTAATTTATTCCTCATTAAAATGTCGATAGTATATTATATAGTCGTTGGAAAAAAAAAGTTGTTGAAGGGAAAGTGGGGTTGGTGAAGGGAGCGGGGTAGGGGGGGGAAATAGGAATGATATGAAATAGGAGGGAGGATAAAAAGAGGGAGGGGCTATACAGTGATGGTAGGACTGTATTTTCAAAAGAAATAAGTAAAAAAAGTTTTGTTTTTATATTGACAAGATGGATGATTTGAAGCTTTGTTTTACAGGATTCTTTACAATATTTTTTTATGGGGAAGGGGGCTAGTACATAATATATACATCATGAAAAAACAAGAAAATTTAAAAACAATATATTATAACTAGGAGAAACTAACGTATGAAAATGGCAGACTTGAATTAAATCAGTCAGCCAAGACGTCACGTGATCACACGGTCTCACACAAGTTGTGAACACTGAGTCACCACATCCCCTACTCTAGGCAACCCGCTCGCCACCGGTGTAGAATTGTTTGCTTTATCTTTACTGTGAGTCAATAACTAACTTTATTACAGATTGATGGCATTAAGTGCGATTTAATAGAGATCGTTAAGTTAGGTTTGAAATTAGTACAAACTCTAAAAAAAAAAACAATATATTCGTTGCGTATAACCTGAACAGGTAGTAAGTATGACGCAGGACAGAAAAAAAATTGATCGGCTTCGAATTCCTGTAAAATTCTAATTAAATGTAATTTTTTAACGATAGTTTTTCATAAGAATTTTATGGGAAATAATGGTGGGTTCAAACTATCCAGTTTTTCGAATTAGCCATACATACTGTATAATATTTGGTAAACATATGAAGGTATTAGCCAGAATCTACTGTATAATATTTGGTCAACAAATGAAAGTATTATCCAGAACCTACTGTATAATATTTGGTCAACAAATGAAAGTATTATCCAGAGCTTACTGTACAATATTTGGTCAACAGATGAAAGTATTATTCAGAGCTTACTGTACAATATTTGGTCAACAGATGAAGGTATTAGCAAGAACCTACTGTATAATATTTGGTCAACAGATGAAGGTATTAGCCAGAACCTACTGTATAATATTTGGTCAACAAATGAAAGTATTATCCAGAACTTACTGTATAATATTAGGTCAACAGATGAAAGTATTATCCAGAACCTACTGTATAATATTTGGTCAACAAATGAAGTATTATTCAGAGCTTACTGTACAATATTGGTCAACAGATGAAAGTATTATTCAGAGCTTACTGTACAATATTTGGTCAACAGATGAAGGTATAGCAAGAACCTACTGTATAATATTGGTCAACAGATGAAAGTATTATCAGAACCTACTGTATATATTTGGTCAACAATGAAAGTATTAGCCATACATACTGTACAATATTTGGTCAACAGATGAAGGTATTAGCAAGAACCTACTGTATAATATTTGGTCAACAGATGAAGGTATTATCCAGAGCTTACTGTACAATATTTGGTCAACAGATGAAGGTATTATCCAGAGCTACTGTATAATATTTGGTCAACGTTCGTCTGGATTTTCAACGTTGCTCAGCGACCAGTGAAAATCTCTAATTTTACCTTTTTTTTTTTTACCAAAATAAACATGAATACAAAACAACCCCTATCCCCTTCCACCACTGATTTGTTCCAGCGTGACAAACAATTTCCTCCTAAAAACACAAAGAACACTAATGAAATGAGCGTTAGAGGCAACGAAAAACACGACAAAACTGTGGCTACATTTTAATTTCAACCCTCTCCCCCCCTCCCCTCGTCAAGCCACATGTGTGATTGTGTTACTTCCCCCACCCCCTCCCACCCGTACACATGTGGACGCACCACTAAACAATACAGCGGTCAGCACTTAGGTTTGAGTGACGGCTGAATTGTACCAACACATGTTAGCGCGGGCACTATCTCATGACATTTTCAAGTGGCTGCTGAGGTTAAATAGGGGTTGGTGGTTGAGGGGGTGAATCCGCTCCACGAGTGACCGATACAAAGTTAGCACCAAGGGTTGAAGATGTCGACAGTCGCAGGATCAAAGTCACTTATCAACAAAGTTTCCAGACGTTTGTTGATTCGTCTTGGACTCCAGGATGTTAAAATGCACCATTTCTCAGACAGAGGATTGTAACATTCTTTTCACAGCGTCTTACTACCCGTTCGCGCTGTACGCGTAAATTATTTACGCTTACGGAATAGGGATGAGGGAGAGAGCAATCTAAGTGGGAGGGGGGGGGGGGAAACCCGCATTTGCGTGAGGGAGAGTGGAAAACCATTCAAAGAAAACCACCCTCAATACACTCGACCTATATTCGAACCTCGATCTTCCCTCCTTTGGCCGTCTAGTCTACTGCGAGAATAGCGCCTTGGACCATTCAGCCACCGAAGTGGGTGTTTATTCATCTTGTGCACGTAATTAATAGTTTGAGCTGCGCACGGAATAATGAAGGCATTGCAACAAAACAACTCCTCATGGCTATAAGAATATTAACCCAACTTTATATAAAAATAAATAAATACAACAGCTAGACCCCAGGAGTTAAATTATCACTTACATACAAAGAAGCAAACACAGTGTAATATTGATACGTTTTCAATCCTCGTCATTAATCGAACCAAGAACCCTTAGAGCAAAGCTTGGGAGATGTTTCCAACACTCCTTGGTGTTGTAGTCCAATGGACACAACTTTCTATAAGAATCTTCGAGGGTTGATATCAAACATTTCCTGGAGAGAGGATGAGAAAACTCAGATTTAGAGTCCCCTGGGACAGAGACAGGTGCGCTAACCCCACACCCAGACTGGCCAGTGATAGATATAGCCCAGTTTGATCACCATAACCCCCACCCCCTAACAACCACCCCTTGATGTTAGGTTACAGGTGACACGGGACAACAATTTGGTGGATGGAGGCTCTTAGAGGGATGTTGGCTTTAATACTGGATGTTACTTACCGAGGGGAGGGTTCATTAACAGAGGGAGGGGTGGAAATAGATTGGTCGATAAGGGTGCAGGCTCACTAGGAGGGGGGTTCGATCCTCTGGCGTGGTATGTTACAAGAATGGGCCTGTCAATCTTGCCTCCCATTTGGGGGAGAGGGGAAGGGGGGGGGTAAACAGGAGATTTGACCTTTAGTGACGTCATCAGGCAGGGGGACCAACTCTTGTGCCTGTCACTTCGGGAACTCTGGTCGGATACCAACCTAAACAAACATTAATACTTTCTGATACAGTCCAGCAGACGTTGGGGACAACATTCTCAAAAATATGTTCAGCAAACTACCCCTTGGTATGTTTTTATTAGAAAAACAAACATTATTTTGATAACAATATGATACGCTCTAGAGATGTACATTTTCATTTTATATACATTTTTGAGAAATTTATAATTAAAATAGCCATTAATAAACTAATTAAATTGATAGTCAAATTATTTTTTAAATAAGCCTCCAAGTTTGACAATATATCTAAATATCAAGTGTTAATGAAATCCATCAAACTGTTTTGGCCCCGTGAAAGACATATCGACATAGAAAAAGACATACAGAACGACAGACAGACAGACAGAGACAGACAGAGACAAACAGACTCAGACAAACAGAGTTGTGACACGTAATATTCCAAGATCCATTATAATATCGAGGCGGAACACATTTACGATTACAATACTTTCTATATAATAGATAAAATGTCTCCATTTGACCGAGGAAGGCTGGATCTATATTTATAAACATTTATTTTAATAACAGAACTGAGACATTTTTCAAGAAACATCCTTGAAAATGAAATAGTTTGTCATTTAAAAAAAATTGATTTTTGATAGCGTTCACCTCCTTTACGACGTGAACCATATGTTAACACCGACCAACGTAAGCTACATACGGAACATGTTATTTTTAAACAACATTGGTTTGACTAAACTCAACAAATTGCACTTGGAAGAAACAGTCGTTTTAGGAAATTTCGGCTTCTCATTTAAAATATATATTTTTATAAATTTGAAATTTTCGATAATATTTTCGGTGTATAGGTCAAAGTTTGTTTTTATGTTGGAAGTAAATAGGTTAGTTAGAACTACGGGTATCAATGTTGGAAGAAAATTATTTAGGTTTATTTATTTATTTAAGGTGAATTTTCTGAACTGACGGTTTATATCAGCACATAAGAATTTCTATGAGCGAGAGTGAAAGGGCCTTTCAATTTTTCCGGTAAAGGCATTTCCACGTACCGTCCAGGGTTCTCTTACACGACACAATCTACTTGGGACCAACGGCTTTACTTTCCCTCCAAAGGAAGTTGTGCAACGGATATTTATCACTCAAGGAAAATCCTTTAAACCCACGAACACCAGGTCCTGTGAGGTGAGCACTTTACCTCAGGACCACCAAGGTCAACAAGGAAATTATTGTTTCATGTTAAAAATATGTAATTTATCTAACTTCTGTTTTCTCTGATCGCAAGTGATGATGATGATATAATAATAATAATAATACTTAGCACCACGTCTTGCTACCCATTCGGGCTACACATTTAAGTACTATTTACTAATGAGCTAAGAATTGGGAAGGTTGAATATAGAGGAAGTGAACCCGCATTTGCTTGGAGGGATAGTGGAAAACCATTTAGGAAACACCCCCTTCCCCCCCAGTTCAGCCAAGCAAGATTTGAACCTCAATATACCCGTCCTCGGCAGTCTAGCTCAACACGAAACCAGCACGTTAGTTAACTACTTCATCGAGGGGGGTGATCATAGTTCTCGTCCCTTGGGGTTATAATATTCTCAGTGACATTTCCAACACACTATATGAGGAGAAATATCTCCCTTAGTGACGTCAAACAAGGCAAGGAATGCAACTAATGGATGACCTCAAACAAGGACAGAAGATGAAGGAATCCACTGAAAGGACTTGCTTGAGAACGCCATTCTGACATGGCAACGGACCTGTCAAAAGACAGAACACATAATAATATTGATTATATTTGTAATCAAAAGGATTAATTCATGACCATTTGTGGGTTTTTTTTAAAGAATAATCCCTAAAACTCCTTAATTGATCCCATTTCCCCGTTATCAAACACCGCAAACAGAGCATGACTTTGCGCCAGGCCATACCCACACCGCATAACATGCAGTTGGCACATATATGTCAACAATGATCCAATCAGGAGTGGAGACGAGGGGGAGGGGAAGAGATGGTTTGATGGACGCAAACACATCATGGCGCGCCAATTACACAGGATCACGGTACGTAACGTAACAAAGTTAGCGCGACCAAAATGTCAAAAGCCTCCCCCCTCTCTCCCCTCTCTCCTGGAGCGGGTAAACAAATCATGCGTGGGCGTGTGCGGGCTTGATGACGGCTCAAGCGAGACTTACACACAAACAAACTACCGGTTAAATGCAGGGCCCGGGATTGCGACGGCGTGGAAAGAATTGTAATAAAAAGGTGCGTTTCGGTTGGTACCGTCCAAGAGAACGGAACATTTATTTTTATATGAAACATTTAGGAACGTTTATAAATGAGAACAAGGCAAGGTCCATCTATGTGTATGCATTAGTCAGTCTTTTTAGTACCGCGGTCACCTGGTGGTCTAGGGGTATGGGTTCGGACTTTTGTGCTGGGGTCCGGGGTTCAATCCTCGGTACCGGCACAGATTTATCTGATTACCAAACCCTTCCTTCACCTCTGACAAGACATCTTGTGAATGTGGGAATGCCAGGCCTCCACCGTGGTTCGGATCCCAGTTAAACTGTAGGTCCTCCATTTCATCTCACAATCACCCTACATTACACATTAGCGTAAGTGCGTATAACCCGAACGGATAGTAAGACGCGGTGATAATTATAATAATAATAATATTTAGTACCAAGTCTTGCTACCCGCTGGGGTGTACGTAGATATACTAATTACACTAATGTATTGAGGATGAGTAAGGTTGAATTTGTGAGGAAATGTTCCTGTATTTGCTTGGAAGGAAAGTGTTAAAACATTGAAAGAAAAAATACCCACATTATACATGACCGGAATTCCAACCCCCTGTCATTAGCAGTGTGGTCTACCGTGAGAATGACTCCTTAGACTATGCGGTCATCGAAGTGGCTAATTCCTCACCACTGAATTGTGACATATCTAAATACCAATTTTGTTAGGAATGTAACATTTATGACGTTAATAAATGTCACTAAAAAGTTTCAATATATTCATACTTCAAGTCATGTGATCTGCAGATGTCACTTTTGATAGAATTTATAAAATAACAATAGTATAGTAATATGTTTGTATTTTCTGAACATTTCTTTATACGAGAATCTCACTATAGAGGTCGGGATTATATTATAGTCTGAAGGATGTTTCAGTCCCAATGAGGTAGATCTCTCTCTCTCTCTCTCCCCCCCCCCAGGCTAATGTTGATCCAATTCATTTTATCACACTTAATTTGACAGTATATTTTAATTTAGCTAGGGTTACCACATCGACCCTAAATCATACTAATTTTATTATAACATATTTAGTCATTTTAAAAATACTTTCTATAAGAATTTAACCCTTGTAAAATGACGGGGTTTATTTTAAAAGTAAGAACTATTTATCTATACAGTTTTTACTAAAAAAAATCTTTAGGAAACAAAGAATAAAATATTGCTCCGATAGAAACTTTTAGTTTAATTCTCTACACTTTGTCATTTGAACAGTTGTTGAATATTTGTAAAAGCTCACTATTCTCATGACAGATATTCAACAAGTGTTGATATTACCAAGTGGAGAAAACTAAAATGAACGCGGTTATTGGAACATTTTTTTAAAACATAAATTGCCAAAATACCGAACATAGCTCTTGTTTTCATTCCACTCCATCTTTAAAGTCTTAAATAGATATAAAATATATTTCTTTCTATTCATCTCAAGTTTTTACGGAGCAGTCAGTCAGTCAGTCAGTCAGTCAGTCAGTCAGTCAGTCAGTGACCGGGAGTGTTTATTGACCCCACTGTCCAACCCCAAGTATTACAACATGGCAATAATTAAATTAGGCCGTATCCAACAGTTTTGTTTTATATTATAATCAAAACAGTGAGTGAGTAACGAAATTACCAGACCTATTTTGCCCCAACCCTCGTTATCTGTGCCAGAGTGGACTAACCCCATCCCTCCACCGATGAAACTTTTGCGCTACATGGTAGATTGAAATAAACATTTTTAATTTGGTGAAACGCTCAAAGGTCAGGCGTTTATTTTTTTAAGTAGAACATATTTTCACGTTTACTGTATCATTCGTTCCCCATGAAAGAAAGCAATATAATATTTACTGATTAAAACCCGTCTCGGTGGGTAGTTGGCTAACGCGCTAGTCGTATTGAGCTCGACTGCGGAGGACGGGGAGATCGAGGTTCGAATCTCGGTCGGGTGAACTGGGTGTGGATTTTTCCTAAATGGTTTTCCACTCTCCTTCCACCCAAATGCGGGTTCACTTCCTCTAATTCAACCTTCCCAATTCCTAATCCATCAGAGTAATTAGTACTTAAAGCGTATAACCCGAACGGGTAGTAAGACGCGGTGATGATAATAATAATAATAATAATTTACTGATTAAACTATGACCCCAGGCTATAACCTACACCATAGTGTAATAATGCAAGGTAAGCTTGCTATATTTCAGGGTAAAAAGTTACGTGGGAGAAAGTTTTTTACACTCATTAATGTCTCCAGCCTGTGGACCAGGTAAGTTTTTTTATTCAAGCCATATATTTTCCCCTACCGGCTTGCTACTATCGTAGTAGTGTACACAATTCCCAACACTGATGCCACTGGACGAGGAGGAATACATTTTACACCGCTCTCATTGGGGTAAACTATTTCTCCAGTAGATAAGTCTATTTCATTTTCTACACTTGGTAATATCAACGATTATTGAATATCTATCATTAGAATAGTGGTAATAGAACATTACTTTTTCTCAAAAATTGTTATTATTAACAAATGTAGAACACCAAGCTTGACTTATCTACCGGAGAATATTTGATTAAATTATCAAAAAAAAGTTTTTGTTTTTGTTTAGAATCTGAAAGCGTAAGGAATCCCACATTAACGTGCGCTTTATGAACAGTTACAACGACACAGATTTGTCTGATTGCCAAACCCTTCCTTCACCTCTGACAATGACAACTTGTGAATGTGGGAATGCCCGGCCTCCACCATGGTTCGGATCATACGTTAAACTGTAGGTCCTCCATTTCATCTCACAATCACATTACCATTACACATTAGCATAAGCCCGAACGGGTAGTAAGACACGGTGCTATATAATAATAATAATAATAATAATAATAATAATAATAATAATAGTCACAAGAAGTTATTTGGACATTAATTAATAAAAGTACTCGATTTCAATACAATTTCACCAACAACCACCATTTTCAGCCATGCCAGTAACTGAACCTGGGACATTTGATTCTGTTGATAGATGCATTATTAAATGAAATGTGTATCGGGCAATTTATGATTTTAACTAATTTGTCTGGGTCATCAATAGCCTTTGTATGTGATAATTACGTGAATGAGTTATTTTTATTAATCATCCCTGTATTTTTTCAGAATTAAGATAATTACATTTATGATAGCCCTAATAAAGATACACAAACACCTGGTGTGCCGATTTATCAATTGAATATTATCAGCTAGAGTACAGTTTTCATAGGAATAATATTACCTAACAGCTAGAACAGTTACTAGATCTGCTTTCATATATTCATACGTCGAGTCATGTTACCTGCATATGTCCCTTTTGATAGATATTACCATTATAATAAACTAGCAATGTTAATATAGTAAGATGTTGGCTGCCAAAAAATATTGTATTTTCTAAAATATCCTTCTTATTAAAATTGACCTATAGCTACACTTCTGTGTGATATTAAATTTTCACCCAAAAGAGTGTTTGAGAAAATATCTCAAAGTTAACTTCGAGTAACCCACCTCAGTGGCGTAGTTGGCTAACACGCTAGTCGTGTTGAGCTCGATTGCTGAGGACGGGGAGATCGAGGTTCGAATCTCGGTCGGGTGAACTGGGGGTGGTTTTTCCTAAAATGGTTTTCCACTCTCCCTACACGCAAATGTGGGTTCAATTCCTCTAATTCAACCTTCCCAATTCCTAATCCATTAGCGTAATTAGTACTTAAAGCGTATAACCCGAACGGGTAGTAAGACACGGTGCTAAATAATAATAATAATAATAATATAAACTTCGAGTAAAGTTACCCTCTTCTTACGCTAAAAAAATATAGCCATTTTAAATATAGATCTTTTCTATAATAAAGATCCATTTAAAAAAACCAGTGAAACCCCTTCTCCCCTTTAAACTAACTAGCTGTGTATTTCCGCTCAAATTAGCCCCCTCCCCCTCCTTTCCACAAGCATCAAAACACGAGTCCCACGACCAATAACGACTCGTTAATAAACTTACTACTAATCCGCTACTATCTAAAGATTGGATATAGCGCTGCTTCATTGTTCATATTTCCCTGCAGTAAGTAAGGGTAGCTTAATCCGATAAGATGGGTCTGTCTGTCTTCCTCTTTATTCTGCTCCCCCATATGTTCATTATTTGGGTAGTTACATGGCCCACTGTCTATCTGTCTTCCTGCCATCGAACATCACTCATATCGTATCATATGAGCCACTGCACTAAGAACATTGCGGCGAAGGGAGAGAGGACATGTAGGATGTCATACTCTCATTTCACTAGGAATATTACCCGCTTCGGTGGCCACATGGTCTAAGACGTTACCTTCATTAAATAGTATGATGAGAAGATCGGGGTTCAAATCCCAGCTGGGTGTATTTAGGGTGGTTTTTCCTAAATGGTTGTCCAGTCTCCCTCTAATCATATTCGGACACACTTCCTCTTAATTCAACCCTCTTCATCCATAACACACTAGCATAGTTAGTATATATGTGTATATCCCAAACGGGTAGTAATAAACGGCGTTAAAATATATTTCTCTAAAGTTTGATTATTTTTTAATTGTGTATTTTTTTAAACGCCCTTTAATATAATCATATTCTATCCACATGAAAACATTTTGATCATTTTTAGTAAGGAGTTGTATTCATTTTGTCATTAAATAAAATATGCTATAACCAGGGTACGATCTTTGATGACCTAAAAACTATCAAAATATGATCCATTCAATAATCTAAACATTGTAAAAAATACCTTCATATTTGGACTATGGATTAAAACTCGTAATGAACGCACACGAATGAATCAAACAAGCACTTTACAAATGACAATCAAACAAATACTTTACAAATGACAATCAAACAAGTACTTTACAAATGGCAATCAAACAAGTACTTTACAAATGGCAATAAAACAAGCACTTTACACATGACAATCAAACAAGCACTTTACAAATGACAATCAAACAAGTACTTTACAAATGACAATCAAATAAGTACTTTACAAATGGCAATCAAACAATCACTTTACAAATGACAATCAAACAAGCACTTTACAAATGACAATCAAACAAGTACTTTACAAATGGCAATCAAACAAGTACTTTACAAATGGCAATCAAACAACTACTTTACAAATGGCAATCAAACAAGCAATTTACACATGACAATCAAACAAGTACTTTACAAATGGCAATCAAACAAGCACTTTACAAATGGCAATCAAACAAGTACTTTACAAATGGCAATCAAACAAGTACTTTACAAATGGCAATCAAACAAGCAATTTACACATGACAATCAAACAAGTACTTTACAAATGGCAATCAAACAAGCACTTTACAAATGACAATCAAACAAGTACTTTACAAATGGCAATCAAACAATCACTTTACAAATGGCAATCAAACAAGCAATTTACACATGACAATCAAACAAGTACTTTACAAATGGCAATCAAACAAGTACTTTACAAATGACAATCAAACAAGTACTTTACAAATGGCAATCAAACAAGAACTTTACAAATGGCAATCAAACAATCAATAAACATGAAATGAAACACCTGCAACAACTAAACTCTTTCATTCTGCTAAATATAATAGTTATCTGCAAATATTTTCCTCAGAAATAATAGCTATTACCTTCAAACGCAGTCCTCTCCAGCTTGGATGAAATGTTTCTGAAATGTGTATTTTACAACCAAACAAGTAAAAAGAATACAAAGTTAGTTTCTTGCATTATCTTCTCATCCCAACAAATGTGTGAAGAAGAAAAAAAGGTTTAGACCAAACGTTTATACTGTACAAGATCACAGGTATTGGCTAGCATTTTATGGAACCCTGGAAGGGGTACGCTGGTTAGGGGTCTAGAGGGGTACACTATTGGTGATTGTGATAGACTTCTACCGGTACCACCAAAGGTTGAATGATAACGGAAAATGTCCTGTGTTTGATCCACTTCCTACGCAGATATTTTATTCCATTATTGTAACATTGAGGACTAGATCCTGAGAGTGCAAATAATGTGATAATAACCCTCCTCCCCCTCAAAAGGTTCCTGTCACTTCCATCAAGGTTGACTCAGAGCTGTCTATCAGTAGGCTAGTTACTATCAGTCATAACGCATTAATCTACCCCTCTCCTTCAACATGCCCCCTTGAAGAAATCTCCCTAGGGAGGATCTACCCATCATGCACCACAAGAACCACCCCCCTCTCTCTCCTGAAGTATGGGCAGGTCCCAAAGGAGCGCCCTCCCCCCCCTCCCCCTGCTCTTGGTGGTTCATTTAATAACACGGCACAGTTACTCATCAACCCCCTCAATCCCCCTACATCCCTCCCCTCTTTTCAAAACTGGGTTTCTTCCCCCCCTCCCCTCCATCTACCACTTACTTCTCATCCCAACACGGCGACATTGTATTCATGTTTGCTCGTTATTATGAACGAGGATGGTTTTGAGGTTCGCGAGTGTTAAAATTCACCTCTGAAAGCGTGAGGGGAAGTGGAATTAAATATTTTCAAAACGTGGTCCTGATGTAGATTCGAATTCTGTACCTTTGGTTTATTAGCCTATGATACAGCTGTTCATTCGGATGATTGTCAGATGATACAGCTGTTCATTCGGATGATTGTCAGATGGGCCAGTTGTTCATTCGGATGATTGTCAGATGGGCCAGTTGTTCATTCAGATGATTGTCAGATGATACAGCTGTTCATTCAGATGATTGTCAGATGGGCCAGTGGTTCATTCAGATGATTGTCAGATGGGCCAGTTGTTCATTTAGATAGATGCTGCAGGTTAAAAATGTCCCTTAAAGTAATGTGAATGTATTGCATCTGTTAGTGCAGATATATAAATCACACGTCGTAAAGCGTCTCTTACTGCACCCAGCCAATATCAACACCTCAACTTCTTTGTCATCAGCAACCAATTAAATTGCGATCCTAATGCCTTAGATCGTGTGACCTCTGTTGTTGGTAAGTAGATTGGTAGAACCTTAGTTTGTATACTATTCGTGTTGTTCATTCTCGCAGGAAGGTCGCAGTAGATTGCAGGCAAGATGTTAATGAGTTAAGTCAACATACCCGCCCTTCTCATTGCACCATTTCAATATGTTCATTCATGAGCTGTTAGTGAATAGAAGGACTCTACATCCACTGTTAGTAAACAGGAGGACTCTACATCCACTGTTAGTGAATAGGAGGACTTGACATCCACTGTTAGTGAACAGGAGGACTCGACATCCACTGTTAGTGAATAGAAAGACTCTACATCCACTGTTAGTAAACAGGAGGACTCTACATCCACTGTTAGTGAACAGGAGGACCCTACATCCACTGTTAGTAAACAGGAGGACCCTACATCCACTGTTAGTAAACAGGAGGACTCTACATCCACTGTTAGTAAAAAGGAGGACTCTACATCCACTGTTAGTAAACAGGAGGACTCTACATCCACTGTTAGTAAACAGGAGGACTCTACATCCACTGTTAGTGAACAGGATGACTCGACATCCACTGTTAGTGAATAGAAGGACTCTACATCCACTGTTAGTGAACAGGAGGACCCTACATCCACTGTTAGTGAACAGGAGGACTCTACATCCACTGTTAGTGAATAGAAGGACTCTACATCCACTGTTAGTAAACAGGAGGACTCTATATCCACTGTTAGTGAACAGGAGGACTCTACATCCACTGTTAGTGAATAGAAGGACTCTACATCCACTGTTAGTAAACAGGAAGACTCTACATCCACTGTTAGTAAAAAGGAGGACTCTACATCCACTGTTAGTAAACAGGAGGACTCTACATCCACTGTTAGTAAAAAGGAGGACTCTACATCCACTGTTAGTAAACAGGAGGACTCTACATCCACTGTTAGTAAACAGGAGGACTCTACATCCACTGTTAGTGAACAGGAGGACTCGACATCCACTGTTAGGGAATAGAAGGACTCTACATCCACTGTTAGTAAACAGGAGGACTCTACATCCACTGTTAGTAAACAGGAGGACTCTACATCCACTGTTAGTGAATAGGAGGACTCTACATCCACTGTTAGTAAAAAGGAGGACTCTACATCCACTGTTAGAGAACAGGAGGACTATACATCCACTCTTAGTGAATAGAAGGACTCTACATCCACTGTTAGTAAACAGGAGGACTCTACATCCACTGTTAGTGAACAGGAGGACTCTACATCCACTGTTAGTGAACAGGAGGACTCTACATCCACTGTTAGTGAATACAAGGACTCTACATCCACTGTTAGAGAACAGGAGGACTATACATCCACTCTTAGTGAATAGAAGGACTCTACATCCACTGTTAGTAAACAGGAGGACTCTACATCCACTGTTAGTGAATAGAAGGACTCTACATCCACTGTTAGAGAACAGGAGGACTCTACATCCACTGTTATGAGAGTATTGTGATGATATCTTTATATCACACTACGGCACCTTTCAATAATATGTTTACAAATAATTGTCATTTATTTCAAATTTATCTAGAAGTTTAATGAGTGCTTTGCACCTTACGTTTTGTAAACGAGTGAAATTTTATCAAAATAACCCACTTCATTGGACACATGGTACAAGGCGTCTTTGTCGCAATAGACTGTACTACCGATGACGGGGAGAACGGGTTTCAAATCCCGGTTGGGTGTTGACTGAGGATGTTTTATCCTAAATGGTTTGCCATTCTCCTTACACGCTAATGCGGGTACACGCCTCTAAATTAATCCTTACTCATCCTTAACTCATTATCATAAATAGTATGTCAGCGTATAACTCAAATGGGAAGTAAGACGTGGTGATTAAAAATTTTTAGAGCCGTTATAAAGATAATATTGCTTCGATCAAATTACCTTAAATTTTTTGTTTCTCTATTATTATCCATCGTGCAACCAAAATTAATATTATTATTTAAATTATTATTATTTAAAAACATAATTTAATTAAAATCATTTTCCCAGCAATTTAGGTAGAAGTGCAAATACTTCGATATAGATTTATACATTTACAAATAAATGGATAAATATAAAAACTAACATAGAGACCAAAAATATAGAGGTACCTACACAGATTCAAACAAGGTCTACAAACATATGGGTCTAAATACTTATAAAGCCACAAACATAAAGACAGTCATACAAACAGACATTTATAAAAATATACAGATCAACAATAATTATAGAGAAAGAAATACAAACAAAATATATTGAAGAAATACCAAAAACAATTTTTAGAAATTAGAGATACGTAAAGATTAAAAACTCTTTTTAGGAATTTGAGACATATAAAAAGTGCATTTTCTTAAAAACCAATAGACCCATTTATTTAAATATTACGCTCATTTTAAGTTAACTCAAGGCCTAACTATGGAAGGGAATTACATATTGAGGTTTAAATATAGCCAAGCTTTGTCCAAGATATATTGTTGTTATTATAATAAGTAATTTGACAAGTATGTAAACGTTCCCATATCTAACAAATTGATTGTGAATCCCCCGCCTGATAGGACAGAGTATAACCGGAAAACAAGGAATTAAGTGGAATGCTGTGCTTGCCTCATAAACAAAGCAAACAACCCCGACTCACTGATACATGTGCATCGGTCGACATTGAATAGGATGATTTGCGGTCCCTTGCCACCCAGGTTTTAACACAGGTGGAATATTTATGGCCTATCTAAAAATAGGTCGTAGACAACCGGCATTTAATGTAACGTGACGGTAGATATTTTAAAATGAGGATTTAAACTGATCCACATATGAAATCCCTAGGTCATTTAATTGTTTGAAAAAAAGAAACACGCCAAAATATGAGGCAGGCGGTTATTTGATGGTAGATCAATATGTAATCCGATTGATGACGTTGAAAGTGGAGTAAAATGAGGCTAATCAATGTTTAGTTTGACCAGTGGAGGAAGTTGTAGTTAAAAGGGATTTCCTTCATTCCCCAAATTACCACGATCTAGATCACAAATAGATAAGGTTTTAATATTTGTTTACAATCTCTACATTTAAAAATAAATCAGGTCGATCGTCAGCAGAATGTGGTCAACACAAGATACTAGGATCGCGCGAGGCTTCGAAATGTCGAAGTTGAAGCTCTAATTTCCTTAACTTCCTCAACTTTGACAGCCACAATAACCTTCAAATATTGGAAATATTCCTAAGAAGAAAACTTATATGTATTATAAACATATGTGAGATATATCACTAAATATGACATATTTCAACATATAATCATTTTTATAACTATTATACAGTATTTTAACACCGATTGGTGATTAAATGACGTATATAATGTAGGTAAAGATTAATTCAGTAATAATATAGTGGGCTTTGTTTATTAATATAAGATAATATAGTGGGCTTTGTTTATTACTATAAAATAATATAGTTGGCTTTATTTATTACTATAAAATAATATAGTGGGCTTTATTTATTACTAAAAAATAATATATGGGCTTTATTTATTACTATAAAATAATATGGTATTATACTAAAAATATGTGGGCTTATTTTATTACTATAAAATAATATAGTGGGCTTTGTTTATTACTAAAAAATAATATATGGGCTTTATTTATTACTATAAAATAATATAGTGGGCTTTATTTATTACTATAAAATAATATAGTGGGCTTATTTTATTACTATAAAATAATATAGTGGGCATTGTTTTTATTCTAAGCCTTTATTTTTACCAAGATGCACTCAATGGACAGTTAAACATTTAAAAGAAGTGTTATTTGACAACAGCAAAAACCTCAACCTCAACTTCGGCTTAGCTTCGAATATTTCAGCTCCGCTTTGACTTATTTTCGCATTTAAAAAGAGTCCTCTGCACATCTTTACAAAATAGAAAATTTTGCAATCCGTTTTAAAAGTACAGCCTACCGATCACTAGCCCAATAATTATTAATGAAATCTTCACGTTATAGTAAAATTTGTTAACCTTCAAAATGCAAACAACAGAATATTAACCAAGCCTCCAATCTAACTCCTTGTTCGGAGGCGCGCACACAAATATACTCAGTGCATGTTGTCAGAGTCGAGCCCTGGACTAGCACCCAGGTCATACTCAGGCCCACCAACCTAAATAAAGTATTTATGTAACTAAACATGAGTTTTAAAGAAGAAGTTATATTTAATTAGTTTTTTCGATGCATGTAACACGGCCGTAGAATCAACCCGGGAACACTAGTTTGCATCAGTGGCACCCCTCAGTTGCTTGAGATAGGGTGGGAAGGAGAGGGCGCAAGGTTTTAAGTCGCCCTTTACCGAGTGGTAGGCTCCCTTCTTCCTCCCAATATTGACAGTGAGTCACTTGTCCCTTGGGACCTACCAACATCGTGATGGACCAATCCCCTAAACACTCATCTTTGTTTTAGTTTTCAATCGTGCCCCACGAGTTGGACTACATAGGAATGCTTTCATGATGAACCGTTATGGTCGGATTGTGTCACGATATGGGGATAGTAATAAGTGATACAAGTGACATATCACTTCCAATATAGAGCGAGCACTAAGTGATACAAGAGATATATCACTTCCAATACAAATATAGCACTAAGAGATACAAGGGATATATCACTTCCAATACAGAGCGAGCACTAAGTGATACAAGAGATATATCACTTCCAATACAAATATAGCACTAAGAGATACAAGGGATATATCACTTCCAATACAGGGATAGCACTAAGTGATACAAGAGATATATCACTTCCAATACAGAGCGAGCACTAAGTGATACAAGAGATATATCACTTCCAATACAGGGCTAATCCAAGATTATAGGCTACGAGTTGCATGTTTCAGATATTTTTCGTCAAGTGTTGATGTCCTAGGTTAAGTTTTTTGAGCCACCAAGTCTCGCTACCCGTTTAGGCTACACGCATATGAACGAATTACGCCAGTGTTTTAGGAAACTTATCGGAAGTGTGTCTACATTTGCGTGGAGGTAGAATGGAAAACCATTTAGGAAAACCATTATCAGCACACCCAGCTGAGATCAAAACCCCAACCTCCCTGTAATAAATTAGCTTTAGTGTCTTATTTGGGGATATATCTATTTTTTATTAAGTGCACTTTGAGAATTCAAACTAAGTTAAATAAGAACACTCCCTCTCTCTTATCAACTATATTTTGTGTTGCCTCCAAGTTACCACGAACTATAGTTAATTATATGTAACAAGTTTGTAAGCGAGGTATAAACTAATTAAAAATCCCCCCCCCTTTCTCCACCGCGAAATCTCGAACACGGAAGACGCCTATGACAACAACGACGCTTGAAGGCTTAATTGTATTGAGACGCCTTGAGAAGTTCATAAAGCTGACAGTTCAACCTCCGTAAGACGCCGCATACACTAGTAGAAGATTAATTAGAGAACAAAAACCAGCCCTTGGTTAGATAGGGGGGATGACGTAAAGACAACTAGAGCCACCTGGGAACTGGTGATTGTACTAATCTGCAGACAGCATCACCACCACAACCAATTTAATTACCGCTAGTTGCACTGGAGAGGGTAGGAGGGGAGGGATGTTATTTGATTGACAGCCGTGAAGTACTAACAAGGCCACGATGGTCTCTTAGGACATGCGTATTGTGACGTCATCACACTGGAGATGTGGATAGCGCGTTCGAACTTGTGACGGGAAGTCAAGTTGAACGGCTATATAAGGATTTGTTCAACTTGATTGCTGGCAATCCGTGATATGGTGTTTTGAAAGGTTGGTAGGCCATCGACTGGCTGTGTGATTTAGTTATATACATAGCCAAGATTCGGGTGTCTGAAAATCTCCCATTCAATTTTAACTGCTTGAACTTGTATTATAAATATCTAAACAAATAATAAAGATAAAAAACGTCCAAACGTTTAGGTCAAAGATCAAATATCATTAACTTCAACTTATACAGCAATTATAGCCTTCACATATTGGAAACATTTCTAAGTAAGAAGGCAGTTTGGCTATATTATGAACACATTAGAGATATCTCACTAAATATTATATTTCAACATAGAATCATTTTATAACAGCTACTAAACAGTATTTTAACAAGTACTTGTGATTAAATTAAATCTATAGCGTAAGCATAGATAAATTCAGATATGTCAGCAAAAAATAATATGGTGGGCTTTGTTTATTACTGTAAAATAATACAGTGGATTTTGTTTATTACTATAAAATAATACAGTGGATTTTGTTTATTACTATAAAATATTACAGTGGACTTTGTTTATTTTCCACACCTTTATCTTTACCAAGATGCACATAATGACTAGTTAAAAATTACAAAAAAGTGCAGTGTGACAACAGAAACCTTTTCTTAAGATTTCTTCGCATTATTCAAGTTTCACTTAGACTTTGCTTCATATTTAAAATATGACCTTCGCACACCTCTATAAAATAAAACTAATAATATATAAAATATTATCTATGTTGGCCGCAATAAACTACTTATGTCTGTTATTTATAAAAGGCCCTTCCTATGAAAATTGTAGTGTATATGCTGTTTGCTTGTTTATCTAATAATCAGAAACCTCTATGCTTCATGTTGTTTACATTCCTCTGTTTTCTGTCTCTACTAGTTCTTATCGAATTCATCTATCAGAAACTCCTCAAGAAATAGGGGAGGGGGCTATATATTTGTTTCATGAACCTCCTCTCCCCTATCCTCCCCACCATCAGAACACAACTCAAGGGAACAAAACATATGTATGTTCTGTAAATTTGAATCAAATGTGATTTCTATTTTATGTTTGTTGTTTTCAAAAGATGGTGAAGTAACCTCCATGTTTCTTCTGCTGTGGTCTCGTCTTTTCGGACAGCATATATGCTCCCAGAGGGTAGGCTTCTCTGTATACAAAACCCCTTACCCTTCCACCATCCCGTAGATATGGGAGTATACTCACGTCCAAACGAATGTGATACCTTCATAAAAGTTGAATTATTTTCGTGAGATGGTGCATGGATTAGTATTTTTGTTGTATTTAAAATTAATAATGATTAACAAAGATATTTTAAATATTTTAACAAAACTTGACAAAGTCTGAGTTTTAGAAATACACTTTTTTTATAATTTTATAAAATACCCAAATAATCGTGGATGATAGTAATTGAGAATTTGAGATAAATTTATTAAATATCCCATGTGCACAACAAACATTTGGAATAATTTTGTGGTTTCCTTGCAAGATAAGAATACACATCAGTTAATTCAATAAACAAACGTTACTTGTCTTAGTTTTGATTGGTTATTCATAAGTGTGCCGTGCACGTCACGATTTGATATCTGAAGTACACGGCACTCGCCACCAGATGGCTATGTGCCCGCATGACGTCACTGGCGTAGAGCGTCAGTGGTTCATTCCTTAGGACGGGCAGTCAAATTCCTAAGTTGGAGCAGAACAGTTCTTTATACAAAGGATAGTGCTATGTGTCAAATATTATGGATTTATGTTTTAATTTATCAATAAATATTACGGTATTGATTTAATAACATTGTCTTCTTTAAGTAATTTAAAAGAACCTGTCCCCCCCAAGCATAAAATGTTCTCCAGTGGTTGTTCACTTCATTATTTGTCTTTTAAAAAATAGACAAAATGACATCAAAAGGGGCTAGTGACCAATAACAATTTATATGCAAGATTTGTTTTTAAGAGTATTTCGCTACAAATAGTTTTTGACAGTGGTTTGACTAGTGACACTTAGTTATGCTTTTTTGTACTTTTCTTGAACCAAGACAAGTTTTCTTGACTGTACTCTCTGTGAACTTCAAACTAAAAGGTGAGTCTCATAAGTTATTAATTATAATTGTTCAATTATTTGATTGGTAAAATGACATTCAACTGTGAAATATAACGTTAATCTAAGGCAAACAATTATGTTTATTTAAAGAATAAGCACATCATATAATTATATCAAATTAAGAAAGACAGAAGAGAATACGTCAGCAAGTACTATTTACCTTTTTTATTTAGGATAGATAAAAGAATCAAAGCTCTACAACAACATTCTAGAATAGTTATCTTAGTATAAATCGATATATCCCTACACTAAATACACCAAAATGTTTTAGTAACAATCTTATTTATTTGTCTGGCTCTCTTATAGGAAACTGACTGTCCTATATAAGCTAACCTCACACTGCAGACAAGCAGTTATAATAAGATTTGGGGCGTAGGAATGTTTATACAACACTAACATGTTTTTTAACTGTACACATTGACAACATTTTACTAAATATATTATTATTGATAGTTTTATAAGTCCACTAGAGTCGCAACGATCCAGCCTGGTTCTCGGTGTTAAGTCAGTTTTAAAATAAACAAACCGGCACACATCCCCTATAAAACATTTACTGAATATATATTGTAATCCATTCGACGCTCTATTTTCACTTATTCTTGTTTTGTAACCGATGTTCCGTTTACAAAATAAAGTACTCTATAGTAAATATTTTAAAAATGTATTTATCTTTTATTTTTTACCGTCCCCCTATAATATTAATGTAATCCTATTTTTTATCGCAATCAGAAAATGGGTAAATTTCGCTCTGTTATAAACTCACCCCCTGCTTCCCCTGGTACATAATGTCCGGTATTGCTTGTAGGGGATGTCTGTATAAGCCGCAGTGTGATAACTCACCCCCTGGTACATAATGTCCGGTACTTCTTGTAGGGGATGTCTGTATAAGCCGCAGTGTGATAACTCACCCCCTGGTACATAATGTCCGGTACTTCTTGTAGGGGATGTCTGTATAAGCCGCAGTGTGATAACTCACCCCCTGGTACATAATGTCCGGTACTTCTTGTAGGGGATGTCTGTATAAGCCGCAGTGTGATAACTCACCCCCTGGTACATAATGTCCGGTACTTCTTGTAGGGGATGTCTGTATAAGCCGCAGTGTGATAACTCACCCCCTGGTACATAATGTCCGGTACTTCTTGTAGGGATGTCTGTATAAGCCGCAGTGTGATAACTCACCCCCTGGTACATAATGTCCGGTACTTCTTGTAGGGGATGTCTGTGTAAGCCGCAGTGTGATAACTCACCCCCTGGTTCATAATGTCCAGTACTTCTTGTAGGGGATGTCTGTATAAGCCGCAGTGTGATAACTCACCCCCTGGTACATAATGTCCGGTACTTCTTGTAGGGGATGTCTTGTTTGATGTCAGTCCAGGAGGGAACTGACCACATCAGAGGGGAGAGGGTACAGGGCTACACACAACTTAATGACATCTCCCGACAAGGACAGAAGAAAGGTAGCTGCGACTGACCTTTGATTCAGGGTGTCTTGGTTTGATCCTTACAGCTACCTGTTATTAAATTTGGATTAATCTGAGACCTTCTAACGAACCAAGCTCTTCCCCATCCTTTAGAATGCGTGGTTTTACTTATCTTCTTTTGATCTGCGTCTTACTACCCGTCTGAGCTATAACAATTTTAATCACGCTGGTGAGGCAGGAATTAAGATTAAAGAAAATGTATCCACATTTGTGTGGAGGTAGCGTGAGAAACAATTTAGGAAAAAAACACCCTGTTCAAACCCGACCTTGATTCGAGCCTCAAATTTGCAAACAAGACCACGTGATCTTGAAATTTAGTCCACGTGCCCACCGTTGTGGGTCTTACATCCTCTCCCCAGACGAATACAGGTATGTTTTCTTATCGTAATCTCCCTCATTAATTTATACTCCGATGAGATCAAATCTCGTGAAGCTCTCATTTGACTAAACAGCCCTCAGAGGCCCGGACCACTGTTATACTGTCAGCGTGTGTGAATCATTGTATTAATACTGTATGTTGTGTGTGTTACCATGTGTCCATGTGTGTGTATGTGCATGAGTGTACATGGGCATGTATGTATGTCTACATGTCCACAGCCACTATTAAAACTTGCTCCACCTAGAAAAGCTCATTTAAAAGCTCTTTGGCCGCAATTAGCGAACCTGTTTGTAGGAGTTCCCAACTCCCAAGACGTCTCCAGACGACGGTCACTGAGAGACCTCTCCGTTGTAGCAGTTGAGTTCGGGCAAGACCCCCCCTCCCCTCTTGTTTGACTCGGGACAGACGAGGAGGGGGGTTCTCTGGAGAGGTTGTCACCAGGTGGGCTTCAAGGAACCTCTCTGTACACACTCGCGCTCTCTACCCTTTCTGGTCCCAGATTCAAGTTCTTGGGGAGGTCTAAAGGCAAATAGACTGGACGGGAAAAGGGGGCCAAGATTTACATTGGGGTGTCGGGGCAAGAAGGGCTCCAGGAACACTCGACCCACGATAGATCTCGTTGAGACAATATTTAATCACTTTAGAGAGATCTCTGGTTGAAATCCCGAGAGGGTTGAAACTTAGGTTTTCATGTTATTCTAAGTAAGAGGGTAGTTTGTGCTAAAAGCAATAATACTCGCATTGGTGGACACAAGAACTGAACTTCAACATCATTTAGTCTGCTTGGTCGCTCAAACCCCAGACTGGGGGTATTCCCCTAATAGTTCCTCAGCCGCCTTCCAAACAAACACTGGTACATTTCCCACCTCTGACACATGAATGTAGTAATGTATTAATGTGAGCGTCTCCATATTTTGGCGGCACTCCCCTTGAGAGTCTCCTTGGTCCAACCTACCCCTGACAAGTGGCTAACGCCACCAGCAGCACACAGTAGTCCCAGGTCATACTCACATACACGCAAATGCTTCCAGGAGGTAAACACGAGAATTAATTTGATCGTGTACCGACACTACAGGTCACACCGGGATTTGAACCGTACTTTAAACTATGAAAAAAAATTGTCAGTGCTAAAAATACCAGGATTAAAAAATAAAATGATCTCATTGAAGAGAATACAATTTCTATAAAATACCACGAGAAAGATTTATAAGCAGTTTTAAGAATCTCAACTACAAAATTTACACCTGACATTAAACTACCCTCGTGGTATAGTGGTCAGAGCTCTGCTGGCATAGGGTCCCGGGTTAGATTCACGGCTGGTAGCTTGGATATTATTTCCAAGAGGGGAATTACCCCAACATCATCGGGGTTTGGTAAGTTAGGATCAAGTTAGGTTTAAGTGTTTCCTCTGGTTTCATACCCTCATACTCACCATCACCATCACATTCACTACCACCTCATACTCTCTATCACCCTCATACTCTCTATCACCCTCATACTCATATCACCCTCATACTCTCTATCTCCCTCAACTCTCTATCACCCTCATACTCACTATCACCCTCATACTCACCATCACCCTCATACTATCACATCACCTTATCTCTAGGGACATGGAAAGAGCCTCCACGGAAAGGATGTACTATAATACAGTCGGGAGTCCCCTGGACAACGGTACATTAATAAGGCTAAATCTTTCGGCAAACCCAGTTACACCATTATTATTATATTATTATTATTATTATTATACCTGACAAAAAGAAATTAAAATATGGCATTCACCTCATGAAAAGTCATGTTTTATTGAAGAATAGCTTACTTATTTTACCGGAGCATAGCAGTTGGTCACGATCACTGGACAGGAGAACTCTAATAAATAGAATTGCGGGTGGATATGAATTCGGCCTCATCAATATTTTGCCTTATTTCATGTAAGACTTGATAAGGTTAGGTTAGATTAGCTTAACATTTTGTTGTGTCTTACTATCCATCCCTTGCTGTTTTTCAGTAATCTTGAGAAAACCTTTACAACCATCCTAAATGGAGCTCCACAACAGTTGGTACCAAGTTAGTACATCAGTACGCCTTGTTTACAGTTCACAAGAAGGAGCTCCTGGCCTAACTATATTCCACCCATTTTTATATAATGACTTCTATTTATATATATTTGCATCTATCACTGGTTCCAGCCTTTGGCCTGGGTCAGTTTTTTGTATTAAAACTATATATTTTCCATTACCAGCTGGCTAGGCCTGTCATAGCTTCATTTGCCTTATAGTATAAATTTAGACTAGGACAGCACAACATCCAGTCCCCTACCGTTAAGTTACCTATGTTAAAGGTTGAAACCCATATTTTCCTCAATGATAAATGTTTTGCCATGCCGGGAATCATACCCGGGACCCTTTGCTCAGTAGGTAGACACGTTATCGACTCTTCTATTTATATGTTGTATAGTAATATTTTTTTAAATAATAAATTGTGTCTACTAAATATTGAATTTTACTTGGCTGCCCATTCTTTTTATTTTAATTCTCAAAGCGGTACAAATGTGGCCAGGCCTGCTATGTGACGTAACACACAATGGCAGTCTCGTCCCTAAGCTGATAACGACGCCTGTTAAATAGACGCCTCCTAGGAATGTACTCGGGACGTCTGTGATAGAGCAGAAGAAGAGCATTTGTTCCAGCCCATCGGATTCCTCTACAGACACACTCGGCCTGTTGAAGAATTAGTGACGAGAGGGGGGGAAGAAAGGTTAGAGACTGTGACCGGACCATAACTTTGTTTCACTTATGACGTCAGAGAGACGACATACACAGAGAGAACCCGCAACTCCTTTGCACTTATCAAATATTCACGAGGGCTGATGAAAACGAGCCTTCTTGCGCTTTGGGGGTCGTGGGACTTCCTTGCCCCCTTCCCCTTCTCAGAGTTGTGGGAGAGGGGTGAGAGGGCTAGTATGATGTAGACAGAGAACACACCTCCACAGAACCGAGGGGTTAAAAAAAGTAGAGGAGAGAGTAAAAATAATAATAGAAGAAACAAAAGAACATCTCACCCACCCCCTTACCCCTGTGCCTTTCTCATCCCCCTAGATGGAAGCTAGATTGGTTTGTAGCAATTTTCTGGACGCCCGACTACCATCTACCCTCTCTCTTTTACACACACACACTTCGGACCCCCCTACCCCCTTATTTCTCCCTATATTTTTTCAACCCTGGCTTCTCATTTCGTGGCACGCTACAAGGAATGGAAACAAAATTCATCCCTCTCTCTCTCTCTCTTTGCTTCAACTCTCACCTCTGCTAACCTAACCCCTCCAGAACTCCTTGGTTTTTTTAAAGCCAGTAGCCATTTTCACCCCTTACAAGGAAACAAAAGAGGGGTGGGGGGCTAGAGATACAGAAAAACTAACTTTACAACCAAACTTCCCACACCATGATGCCCCACCCACCTTTTTTTACACCCTGTTTTTAAGTCAGTGGCGTTACTATGGGTGTATTTCAAAGGAGGGGCGATTTCTCTCTTGTCGGACCTGCTGTGGTTTCTGAGAGATGACCCGCAGACTTGTGCTTTAAATAAGGAGTAGGCAGCGATTCAGTCAGCCATTTGGCGACTAAATAAGATTAGTTTGATGACAAATATTGATTTTTCGTCCGGGTGCAATATATAGTTAGTTTTTCTTTTTTCTTGTCACGTTTAATCTTTCTAGTGTCATAGACTTGCAGACTTTGGTAATCAAAAACATGCAAAGATGACGTAGGCCTAAGCAATCATTACTGTCAAATGTTTCACATCAGCAGCTATGCATGTGTATCAGGTCTTGTTTTTAAAACAGAGTTTGTTTTGCCAACTAGCACAACCCTGTGTATTGACGTAAACATTAACTCTGAGGAAACACCACTCTTCTGTTGGTATACCTATAACAGCGAGTTTAAGACCTTTTAGAAGAAGGACGTCAGTTGTGTTAAGGGGCCGACCTCGATGTGCTTTACATACTCAGCTACTGAGTTATAGTAACTCATGAGGAGAATTTCCCACAGCTTGAGTCCCTGTTCAGTATAGAGGAGGGAGTTACAAACCATCTTGAAACTCGGAGTTATGTAACAACCGCGCATAGTCGAGCAGCCGTGTGTTCTACACTGGACAGAGTTATAACAACTGCGCATAGTCGAGCAGCCGTGTGCTCTACACTGGACAGAGTTATAACAACGAGGATAGGTCAGGGCGCAGAACTGCTGGGTAGGGACACTGACAGAACGAGGACCTCTTTTTACAAAATATTTCAACTTGTTCTAGAAACCTTCATCACATTTATACACTCTTCTAGTATATTTCAAAATACAAGATCAAAACGAACCCCACAGTCATTTGCCTCTGCCTACCTGTCCCACTGAGCCATCCTGAAAAGTAGGCCCACGGGCTGGTGGAGTAGTGACACTATTTATCAATTAGCAGTGCCTCAGGTAAAGAGATTATTTATCTTTAAAAATAGTTTCTTTATACCACAAACGTCGTTCAAGGTCCATCAGGATTTGAGACAACTTCCTTCCAACATAGGTTTGCGTTTAGAAGTCCTTCGCTTAGTGATATCAACCTATTATTACAGCTTTACTTATTATTACACAAAAATATTGGAAACCAAGATAGTAAAACTGGAGATGTATCAAAAATTACAGTGAAAATAGTTTTACACAACTTTATAACAGTTGTGTCTTCATCCATTTCTCTATGTTATGATAAATGCCAAACGTTTTCACGCGCGTGAGAAATATCCAGCTCTGCAATATTCACTGTACGATTGGAACAGGCTTAATGTACACTCCATTTTTGGTAGGAAGAACCTTTTAAAGAGTACAAACAAATATTTGTGGTCAACATTGCAAACAGTTTACTTCAGCATTATTGCTATTTTTTAAATATTGATAATATATTTCAAAAGTAACAGCTACTGCAGATCACGTGGCTTGGCGTATGAATACATTAAAGTAGCTATAGAAACTTTTATAGCTGTCAGATAGGGGACTTCCTTTTAAAATTTGACTGTATTGGTAATGAGAATCGCATTCAAACATTTGTAGCACTTAGCATGCATTTTATGAACCGACTTATTAAAACAGCACGTGACTTACAAGCTATCTAAATTCTTGAACAAATACAACATCCAGTCACCATCCCACTAATCCATCACAGTGAAAGGGAAAGCCACAGTTTTAGAAATAGTACTTTGTGGGGAAGTGAACGTGGTACTCTTAATTAAGTAGTCAAACTCACCACAGATCAAGCCAAGGCGTCGTTCAACATAAACCCACGTTTAGAAAGTGCACGGCAAACCATTTGAATAAAAAAAAACTGTATCACCTAAACATTTTCTTCCCTCTAAAAATAGCACTAACTTACGCCACTGACTCAAGCCACCCCCTATCAACCCCTATCATCCACACACCCTTGGAGAGAGGGAAAAAAAATGTATGTAGCAGAGTTCGAGGAAACGTAGAGGGGAAGGGGGGGATAGAGGAGGCGATAGGAAGGAAAAATAATTGGATAGCAAGTGACGTGGATGGTAGAGAGGTGAGAAATGAAACGTGGAATATGTGAGGAGAAGGCATTTGTTTCTGCCAGTAGGAGTGGTCTTCAGTGAACTGGGGGAGGGGGGGGGGGGCAACAACTTCTCGACACACACTCTCTCATTGTTTGTTTATTTTCTTGTTTGTTGAAGCTTTTTCTCTTCGTCTCTTTCTTATTTTAGCCACACAGAGAAAAAAAAAATCGTCGATGGTTAGAAGTTTTGAACTGGTCAAGAAATGAGTAAAAAAAAACTTTCCCTTTTTTTTTTACCGATGACTACTTTTGCAACCCTTGTAAAAACTTATCTAGTAATATTTTTTCTCTCCTGGTTTGGTTGTGTATTTCTTCATTTATTCTCTTCAAGTAAACTTATATTTTTTTTATCTCGGCTACTACTTCAATCACTTTCCTATTTGTATGACGGTTATGTCTTGTAATGTAAGAAGGAGAGAGGGAAGAAGGAAGGGGTTTGTCAAATTACACCCCACCCACTGCATCTCACCCTAAAAAAAACCCACAAAAAATATCTTCGCACACATAAGCCGGTTATAATATTTCATCCCATACTTGTCACGAAAGATACACTCTCTTTACATAAAATATAGAACCTTTCAAAAATCCACTTCAGTGGTCGTATGTTCTAAGGCGTCACTCTCGTGTTAGACTAGACTGCCGATTACATGGATATTGGGGTTCAAATCCTGGTCAGGTATACTGAGGGTGTTTTTCTTAACAAAATTTTCTTTCCACTCTACCTCCCCTCAAATGCGGATACACGTCCTTAACATCAAACCATTCTCATTCTTAATTCATTAGCGTAATCAGCACATATGTGTACAGCCTGAATAGGACGTAAAGACATGGTGATAAAAACATGATGGTGGCATTTGTCAGATATATAATTGTAGTGATGCCATGATGAAACATCACTCAACATCACTAGTAGGTGCAGGACTAGGTCAATATTCTCAGAATATTAAGATTTTCTAGATTTTTTGCACCACGTCTTATGAATTATTGAGGTAGGGATGAGGAAGTTTGCATTTAGAGAAAAGGTACCCACATTTTTATTGAGGCAAAGTAGGAAACAATTCACTCATCCGGGATTCGAACCTTGACATTTCTATCACATAATAAATTATCTTGAGGTTTATTCCACGTGACCATTGTTTTGGTGAATATTAATTGAACAATTAAAACTACAGTGCATCTATAGGCATATATAAGCACCTATAACAATTTATAAAGCAACAAAAGGTATATTTTATATTTAATACGGTTGTACAAAGATTTTTTTCCTCTCCTTCCATCACAAAAAAAATAGAAAAGTTAAAAATAAGTAATGAAAGAGCGAGAGGGGTGTAAGTTAAGAAAGAAAAAAAACTTGTGTGTGTAAAAACTTGTGTGTAGGTCCAGAGAACTGATGATTTATGGAAAATATTACAGACAAGTGTTGGGACTTGGGGAGCGAGGAGAGAAAGAAAGAAAGAAAAGAAGTAACAATTTCTCGCGGTCTGTCCTCTGAGGAATTTCCTCAACGGAAAACACACATCCCCTCCGTCATGTGGTCATAAGGGAATTACGCGCTGTGGCCCCGCATTTTGAATTTCCTTTCCCCCCAACCTCCACTTCCACCTTTTTTTTTTTTCTTTTTTTAAAAAACCCTCCACCTATATTTTCGCCATAACACTTCCAAGTCGCCGACCGCTTCTCAAGAAAAGATGTCCGCTGGTCCGCTTGACCGATAATTCCTCCAGTGACATATGTTGAAAACTAGTAGCACGCTAAGAACAGACACTTGCGGGTAACAGTGGCATATCAGCCATCTCTCTATTGAGAGACGGTTTAAGGTGGGATGGAAGGGGACGCGAGGTAATAACGGGGTTTTTGAAATTTTATGGCAAAAATTTTGTTTGGTCAAAACAAAAAATATTACTCCAGTACAAACATAGAGATTAATTTAATTCACATGTTGATATCAACACTTGTTGAATATATGTAATTAGTGTGGTGGCATTATCAGTAAACTTTTTAAATGGAGAGAAAAAGTTGTCATTTAATTCCAGGGCACTCTTGACAGATATTTAAGAAATGTTGATACCAACATGTGAGTAAAATTAATCTACTGTTTGTACGGGAGCAATATTTCTATTGTTTTGACCAAACAAAATATTTTGCCATAAAAACTTTAAAAATACTGCCTTTTTCTCACGTCCTTTCCATCCAACCTTAATAACACTTCACAATCTTCATTTTATGAACTTTTTAAGGACATATAAATATGACCACTAGATCACAAAGGTAATCATATTAAATGAGCGCGTGAATGTTTTTCTACTTATTTGAATATTCCTTTATTAAATTGTATTTCTATTAATGTAATTGTGTATGTTGTATTCAACACTGGTCAAATGGAAGAAAGGCTAACGCCTTAACTTCGCAAGCTAGATAAAGGTTATTATTATATTATTATTAATAGTTTAAAAATGTATGGGCACATTGAAATTAAATAAATAAACAGAGCAAGAAATAAAGGCTAGGAAGACTAAACCAACACACACGTGATGGTAAGAACTAACACACACGTGAGGGTAAGAATAACACACACGTGGTGGTAAGAACTAACACACGTGAGGGTAGAATTAACACACGTGAGGGTAGAATAACACACACGTGGGGTAGAACTAAACACACGTGAGGGTAAAGAACTAACACACACACACACGGGGGTAAGACGTGCAGCTCCTGCACAAAGTGTTTTTATCACGTGTCGCACATAGACCCCTCTTGTCCCAAGGCGGTGGGAGAGTACCGCGGCGGAAAAAGAAATACGCCAAGAATAAAAAATACGAGTTGGAATGAGAAAATATGAGAGGGAGGGCCGGCGTGTCACTCTTGTGGTCAAAACTACCCCTGTTTGGTATTCTGCCGGTGTTACGCCTTGTCCAGAGGCTCCGGAAGATGGATTTGTGAATGTAAGGGTGTGTTTGGCTCCACCCCCTCTCACTACTCTCTCCACCCCTACTCTCTCCACCCCTCCACACAGAATAGTAATGACACAATACTCGAGGTAAGACTTGGTTCTCATAAACAAAAGGCGAACCACAGGAAGTAGTTCTTAGTTTGAGTTGATTAGAAAATGTCTAGGAGATATTTGGGATGATATGATTATATTTTATACGATCGTATGTATTGATAATATCTATCAAAAAATACAGCGTCACATGACTTGACGTATGAATACGTGAAATAATATCAAGTAACTGTTCTAGCTGTCAGATAAGGTTCTTCCTATTAAAGTAGATCTAGTTATTGTTCTAGCTGTCTGATGAGGTTCTTTCTATGAGAATTGGACTGTATGAATATTATTTATGGTAGGTATATTATTGTGTAAGGTCATGGTAAAATCCTGGTATACAGTTAATAAAAAAAGTGTATAGAGAAACTGAAATATGAGGGCAGACAAACAAAGAAACATACATACTTTTTAGTAAACTTTACATTATTTTTTCTACACAAAAATCAAGGTCGAAAATGTATTTGTATTTCAAAAACTGCTAAAATAAAAAACTTGGAAAATACCCAAGGTACCAGCTGGTGATTGAATCCGGGACTTCTAGTCTCGTATCCAGGTGCATTGACCACTACACTAGATAACACAGTGTTTCTTTCAATATTTCTCTTCAGCTACGGTTGTAATGTTCTGTTTACGGTTAGATGGCCATCAGTGGCTCGCGGTCCTCGCAGAAGGAAGTGGGAGAAAGGGGGGGGGGGGCTATGGCTGCATTTTACCCAAACCAGTTGTAGTTGGTGGATAATTTAAAACAATGTTCTACTGTTTAGTGTTTTTATACGTTATCAATCTTTTAACGTCACTTTGTGGTTATTTAAGTAAACATTTGCCCGAACATCTTTAATCCCTTTATTCTTCCTGAGAACTCACTTTGCTCGAACAGTCTAGAGACGTCAACCCTCGAAATATACTGGACTGCCGATTACTGGGTGTCCGGGTTTATATCCTGGTTAGGTGTAATGTTTTTTTTTCTAAAAGGTTTTCCACGTAAATGCGGATAAACGTCCTCTAATATTCAACCTAACTTATCCCTAACTCATTAGCGTAATTAATACATATGATACCTGTAGCCCTAACGGGTAGTAAGACGTTGTGAAAAAACACATTTCTTAGGGCGAGAGGTGTGGGGGCGAAAATGAGAACACCAACTTCAGTGACCCGTGGTTAACGCGCTACTCTCATGTTGGATTAGACTGCTGAAGACGTAAGATCGGGGTTCGATCCCAGTCGAGTACACAGATGGTGGTTTTCCACTTTCCCTTCACGAAAATGCACTGCGCATTTCCTGTAAATTAAACTAATTAATCGCTAACCAATTCGTGTAATTAGTATATAAGCCTATAACCCGAACGGGTGGTAAGACAAAATGCTAGAAAAAAAGCCGCTCTCACACCCCCATGCACTCTTTATAAACTACTTTTGGTTCATTCCTTTGTTTTAGTTTAGTCGCTCGGTTCTCTTATTCATCTCATGGAATCTCTTCACTGTGGTATTTTTACCTCAGTGGCTCGGGCCCTCCGATACTACACGCTCCACTCATGGGGTCCATACATATTGGATGACTGGGGCGCAATCTTATTTCCTACCAGCACTCACTGGTACTACCCACATTCTCTCTTCTTTCCATCCTCTAACACATTTCTTCTTTTTTTTAACTTCAAATTTTCGGTGGTGGAAAAAAAAATCCATTTATTTGCAGCCTCCAAGAACTACACAAATCCACCAATTACATCTGCAAACTAATTACTAATGTACTCAAGTACTTCCAGAAGTACTAGATTCACGAACTACTGACAAAAGGCTAGTTCATGGACTACTTCTACTACTATTATATTATTATTATTATTATTATATTATTATTATTATTACCACCATTCTAAATTATTTTTTCTAATAACTCTTACAAGATGAGCCCTATAGGCCGTTCTATACACAGCGCTAACTCCAGATTTGTTAAATTCTACTTTATCACAAAAGAAAAGCAAAACTCAGAGAGTTATTTAAGGAACTTCTTTACAATTAATTTACTCTGCCTTGAATATTTTAATTTACATTTTTCTGTTTTATTTTTTTGTTTATAGTTACTACTTTTTAAATAATTATCCTTTGACTATTCTCATATTTGCTATTTATTATTCCTGTCATTTATTATTTTTTGTAATTATTCATTAGTGTGTATAATTATTTAGCTCTCACGACTATTGGTCAGCAATATAATAAAGGAAATTGAAATTATTATAATTGGTTCTGTTTTTCGACAGGTCCGTTGTCTTGTCCAAATTTAGTTCTCAAGCTAGTCCTTTCATACAAACCGAACCTTCATCTTATTTCCTGGTATCCTACTCCCGTTCCCCCTTGCCTTATATGACGTCACTCAGTAAGACATTATTTTCATAATGTGACCCAACATTTGACCTTTCTTAGTACACCTGTGGGATTGTTTTCTATTAATTGATTATTCTAGAATTTCTTCATTAGTCCCCCAATCTTCTACTAACATGAAACTTACCAGCCTAGATGGTCGAATGGACCAAGGCGTCACTCCCGCAATAGACTGGACTGTTGGTGATGGGGAGATCGGGGCTCAAATCCCAATAGGGTGATTTTTCTGAATTGTTTATACTCTTTCAATCAACTGCTGGTACACTTTATCTAAATTTAACCTACCTCATCCTCAACACATTAACGTGATCCATTAGATATAGAGCTTACGTATGGCCATCAGTTTCATAGTCAAGCACGCTATCCACTCATACAGCCCTGCCGTTTTATAAATGATTCAAGCACCGCACGGGATACAAACAATGGTCCCCCCACTAAACATATCGAGTACAGACTTCACTTATGTCTCTCAAACTATTTATTCAAAAGTCCTGATCATTTTTAATAATTGTTTGTTGGCGTTGGTTGTCCTGGACCTGAGCTAATAAAACAACACTTAGTTGTTAACGCCGCGAGATAGATCCGACACTACCTTTCATACAGTTTTGTAAAGCGGGAAGTATATCTCTAAAAGACAGGGGCTGACCTCGTCTTATGCCGGCACCACGAAGGATTACTCTGAACCGGTTTTTCTCAAACATTTATTTACCAAGTGGAACCTTTTGATTCATCCCTTATTTTAGAGCATCCCTTATTTTGAAGTCTTGATGTCCAAGGGTATGTGTTAAGAAAACTGTTAGTAGAGAACAGGCTTAAAATAAAAATACTTTTAGCTGTTTAAAAACTGAATTAAGAAACAATAAATTGATATGAACTAAACCAAAAATATTTCTCATGGCTCACTACTTTCAGATTTTGCTATAAATTTCGGCGTATTTTTTCTCAGCCCCTAGAGGCCCACCGCAACCCCTATAGAGATCCTTACCCTTTTTAGAACCAATGATATAAACAATCAAAGTAAGTGCTAATTTGTTGTTTGAAGAATTTTAAGCTTACTATTTGGAAATATGTTTCAAGTAAACACAGAGAGATGAAGGCCTACTAACTCAACCTAGGACAGCAGCACTATAACTACATCCAGTACTATCACTTAATTGACACTCACTTTAACTATTTTTTTATTTTGTATTAATTCTAAGATTTATATTTGAGTTAGTCGGTTTATTTCCCGAGCCATTATCACTTCTTGGTGAGCTGGAAAAGAGCAAACCACCAATTTCCTTACACCTCAATGTTCTCCCACTGTCTGTCTGTCTGTCCAACATCCCAATTCATACAACTGCAGGGGTGGTAACAACCCCATCTTATATTTATAAACTTACAAATTACTGGGAAGGCTGGGAAAAGGCTCTTTCCACCGAAAAAACAACGCAATTTGTATTGAAAAATTTAACTTAAAGTAAACTTACATTGTAGAAGTGAAGAATAAAAGGTGAGGTAGGAAAATATACTTTTTCGCATTTAGCTTTTTTCTTTATGAAAGCCAGGACAGCCCTCTTAGGAGATAAGTAATGGACATGCTTTATTTTGGTTTAAGGTAGAGCTTACTTTTGAGTGGCAGATACCAAATTTTTGTTGTAAAGTCATGAATAATAAAATAGTTTAGAAACGTAGGTTTTTTTTGTTTGTTTTATAAACTTATTTTTCACATTTAACAATTCCATTTGCTCTTGATTTACAGGTAACGTAAAAATTCGGGATTTTACCGTGTAACATCTTGTGAATGTGGGGAATCCCAGGCCTCCACCGTGGTTCGGTTTCCACGTTAAACTGTAGGTCCTTCATTTCATCTCACAATCACCCTACCATTACACATTAACGTAAGTGCGTATAACCCGAACGGGTAGTAAGACGCGGTGCTAATAATAATAATAATAATAATAATAATAATATAATAATTTACCGTGTAGAGTCTTATTGAAATATTGTAACCGTCTCAGAGGTATTTGCTAATGGTTAGCCCTTCTTGCTTGTTTTGTTATGAAAATATTGCCGAAGTATACCATCAGTAACAACAACATTTACTTCCAAACAATAACAATAATTCTAAACAACATGCACAATGTGTTTAATTAGTTCAGTGCCGAGTAAGATTGTTATGACACTTAATAAAAACAATAATAATTGCAACCCAACTTGCTGTTGATTGGTCGGGAAATAGACTGTTGAGGGGAAACAGACCCCCTTCCTAGGGGTTAAATACATCAATCTTTTGTCTAGAAAGGAGGTAAGAAGTCGCTACGCCCGGGAACTGTATTAATGCGGTGGCCATATTTCGTGTTGTTGACTTGGAGAGTCCATACCAGTTGATTGATAGAGGATGCAACCACCATGCAACAGCGTGGAAGACCACTAGTGGAGTCGAGGGGACCTCCCGGGAGTTGACCCAGGTCCTACCTACTGTAATACACGACGGTCTTGTTTCATTCATGACTATCATCACAGTTCGTATACTTTTATCATATAATGTATCCACTAATTTTTACAAATAAAACTTTAGAAACCAATTAATACTTGCAACTCAATCGCTCCTTACCCCCTGACCCCCGCGACCAGCCCTGACAAGAAGCGGCCAAGGAGAGGCAGGCAATGACCAAACACTACTTTATCTACTAGTTTTGTTTTGCTGTTGTTTTTAAAAAATACAATTATGCAACTTTTCTTTAAGCCTAATGATCACATTTTTATCAGCACGCAAATTATAGCAACAATATCTATACTAATATTATAAAGAGGAAAGATTTGATTTTTTGTTTGTAATGGATAAACTCAAAAACTACTGGACCGATTTTAAAATTTATTTCACCAATATAAAGCTACATTATCAGCGAGTAACATAGGCTAAATTTTATTTTGAAAATTAATTTATTCCTCATAAAAATGTCGATAGTATATTATATAGTCGTTGGAAAAAAAGTTGTTGAAGGGAAAGTTGGATTGGTGAACGGGGGGCGAGGGGGGGTGAGGAAAGAGGAATAAGATGAAAATAGGAGGGAGGATAAAAAGAGGAAGGGGGCTATACAGTGATGGTAGGATTGTATTTTCAAAACAAAAAAAGTAAAAAAAGTTTTGTTTTATATTGACATGGTGGATGATTTGAAGCTTTGTTTTACAGGATTCTTTACAATATTTTTTTTACGGGGAAGGGGGCTAGTATATTATATTTCTCAAATAGATACGTTTAATTTTTATTTAACCTTGATAATATCACCATTTGTTGAACATCTGTCTGTCAGGGACATAGCGGTCTTTGAACAGGACTTTTCTCTGCATTTAAAATTGTTATGGGAAAATGCCACTACGCTCATGACAATTATTCAATAAGTATTGAAAGACTGGAGTTCACTATTGTCAATACTTGGTTATAGGTACACTTGTTAAACGACCCAATTTTAACATGTTTGTCAAAAAAAAAAAAAAGGAACACGTAGTCTTAGCGTGCAGTCTGCGTAAACCCTTGATGAGGTATGATTATGTTAATAGGGGTTTGGGTCAATACCTAAACCTAGCTTTGTAGAAGCAGGCTGATTGACTCAAGAATGGGATTGTCTACTTATTTCTAGGGAAACCATGTTTAAAATTAGCTCTCTTATTAAATTCCCCTTGATGGCACCTAGCGATACCCGTGTTGAACATCTCAAACTCTCTCAATGAGTGCAGCCATTTTATTATGGAGTCTGTGGGTCTGGTGTAGACCTTGTCTGTGGACGGGGATCATCTTTCTAGCCCGTCAAACAAAATTCAAGAGATGTTATAGAATTTTTAAAACTATATACTTAAAGTATCCAGCCGGAAATATCTAAAAAAAACTATTTTATTGTCCTAGGCATAGATAGTCAAATTACTAGTTTGGATTTATATTTTCGGGGAATCAAGTTAATATATTAAATACAATTTACAACATTTATATTTTTATTCTTAAGATTGTAACGTGTTCTAAAGAATAATTCTTCATGAAACTTTTTTAATACATAATAATTTACACAAATACTTGGCTTGCAAAATGAACCGCTGTGAAGTTACATTGGTCCGCCGCTGGAGTGCAGCAGTGGTCGACATGAGCGTGACAAGTGAAACTCAGAGGGCGGGAAACAGGCGCGGCTTGCCTCTGGGACTTCCCCCGCCATTCTGAGGGACACCGCCCGCAACACTGTCATAAGGGAGGGCATTACCTATCTCTAATTTAATGACAGTAATTACTGAGTTTGCTGAGTAACCAAAACACGGAGCAAGACAAAGAGATATTAAATAATCAAATAATATGTTGGTGTAGAACTAATATTACATCCTTGAAACTGAACTGTATGTAGCATGTTGGCTTGTAAGTTGTCATAGTTTTAATTCGATGTAGGTCTATTTTACGTGTTCTTTCAAAACATCTACTTTGATATAAAGAACCTTATCTGACAGATTGAACAGTTATTAGATCTACTTTCAGAGGAAGAACCTTAATTGACAGAAAGGCTACTAGATCTATTTTCATGTATTCATACTTCAAATCATGTGATCTGCATATGCACCTTTTGATGTTCAATGCCTATATGATGATTGTATTTACAAAAAGCCCCTTACTATTAAAATATAACCGTATCTTAACCTAGTAAACTCGACTAAACTAAAGTATTAAACATGTTTATATAATATTTAGCTACCCACGTCTTCTTCCAGTGTCAAAACATAAAAAGTCGTGCCCATGCTAAAAAAAACATGCAAGTTCTTTTTCTTACATTCCAACTCACATGGATTATGATAAAATTCAGTTAAGTTCAGACGTTTTGTGAATTTGGTACAAATTTAAAGTTTAAAACCGATTTTATTAGAAACCTCAGCCACATTTTTATGACATTTTTAACCCTGTAATAATAACGTCCATATATTACCATATTCGTATAAATTAAAATTATATAAATATTGTGGCTTCGCTATTTTAAATTTATTAACTTTTATGTAATAATCCTTTAAATAAATTTTCCACTTTTTTTTTTATAAATTGAAAAAATAAGGTAAAACAATATAGTTGTTTAATTAAATGACGTCTTTCTTTTTTAAATATTGGTGAATTTTGACATTTTTTGAAACATTATTTATGCACAAACCTTAAAAAAAATTAATTCTATTAAAATCTTCTGTAAAAATGTGGAAACCTTTGTCCAAAAGAAACACTTATCTTTTTTAATCCAAAACCACCAGTGCATCCCTGCCGTGGTGCATGGTCCAAAGCACCTTGGAACAAAATGAGAGGAAAATATTAATCACATGAAAAAACTGTCTAGCCTCGTTCGGGAAAGTAACTTGGACACTATTAGAATCCTTGCTCACGATTTGTCCAGAAGGGGACAGCGCCCTGACGGTCCTTACCACAAGAAGAGGCCAAGAAAGTCTGTCTCTTCAGACGAGTTGGTTTCGTTCGATAGGAGCGTGCTAAGTTTTTTTTTATGTGAAGCCAAACTTGAACTATACGAAGCAAAGTCAAAGATAAGGATTTGGTTGTCACATTAAACTACTTAATATTTATAAACTAATCATTAGGTAAATATTTGTAAAAAGAAAGGTTTATATAATTAAAAATCCCACTATATTATTTTATAGTAATAAACAAAGCCCACTGTATTATTTTATAGTAATGAACAATGTCCAATATATTATTTTATAGTAATGAACAAAGCCCACTATATTATTTTATAGCAATAAACATAGCCCACTATATTATTTTATAGTAATAAACAAAGTCCAATATATTATTTTATATTAATAAACATAACCCACTATATTATTTTATAGCAATAAACAAAGCCCACTATATTATTTTATAGTAATAAACAAAGCCCACTATATTATTTATAGTAATAAACAAAGCCCACTATATTATTTTATAGCAATAAACAAAGCCCACTAAATTATTTTATAGTAATAAACAAAGCCCACTATATTATTTATAGTAATAAACAAAGCCCACTATATTATTTTATAGTAATAAACAAAGCCCACTATTTTATTTTATAGCAATAAGCAAAGCCCACTATATTATTTTAGAGTAATAAACATAGCCCACTATATTATTTTATAGCAATAAACAAAGCCCACTATATTATTTTATAGTAATAAACATAGCCCACTATATTATTTTATAGCAATAAACAAAGCCCACTATATTATTTTATAGTAATAAACAAAGCCCACTATATTATTTTATAGTAATAAACAAAGCCCACTATTTTATTTTATAGCAATAAGCAAAGCCCACTATATTATTTTATAGCAATAAACATAGCCCACTATATTATTTTATAGCAATAAACAAAGCCCACTATATTATTTTATAGTAATAAACATAGCCCATTATATTATTTTATAGTAATAAACAAAGCCCACTATTTTATTTTATAGCAATAAGCAAAGCCCACTATATTATTTTATAGTAATAAACATAGCCCACTATATTATTTTATAGCAATAAACATAGCCCACTATATTATTTTATAGTAATAAACAAAGCCCACTATATTATTTTATAGTAATAAACATAGCCCATTATATTATTTTATAGCAATAAACAAAGCCCACTATATTATTTTATAGCAATAAGCAAAGCCCACTATATTATTTTATAGCAATAATTATAACAATAAACAAAGCCCACAATATTATTTTATAACAATAAACAAAGCCCACTATATTATTTTATAGTAATAAACAAAGTCCAATATATTATTTTATATTAATAATCATAACCCACTATATTATTTTATAGCAATAAACAAAGCCCACTATATTATTTTATAGTAATAAACAAAGCCCACTATATTATTTTATAGCAATAAACAAAGCCCACTATATTTTTTATAGTAATAAACAAAGCCCACTATTTTATTTTATAGCAATAAGCAAAGCCCACTATATTATTTTATAGTAATAAACAAAGCCCACTATATTATTTATAGTAATAAACAAAGCCCACTATATTATTTTATAGTAATAAACAAATCCCACTATATTATTTTATAGTAATAAACAAAGCCCACTATATTATTTATAGTAATAAACAAAGCCCACTATATTATTTTATAGTAATAAACAAAGCCCACTATATTATTTATAGTAATAAACAAAGCCCACTATATTATTTTATAGTAATAAACAAAGCCCACTATATTATTTATAGTAATAAACAAAGCCCACTATATTATTTTATAGCAATAAACAAAGCCCACTATATTATTTTATAGTAATAAACAAAGCCCACTATATTATTTTATAGTAATAAACAAAGCCCACTATATTATTTTATAGCAATAAACAAAGCCCACTATATTATTTATAGTAATAAACAAAGCCCACCATATTATTTTATGCTGACATATCTGACTTTATCCATGCTTGCGTTATAGATTCCATTTAATCACCAGTTGGTGTTAAAATACTGTTTAATAGCTGTTATATAAATTATTATATGTTGAAATAAGTCATATTTAGTGAAATACTGCAAATATGTTAATAATATATACAAGTTTCCTTCTTACTGTGAAATGTTTCAAAGAAACTAAAATCTTTGTGGCTGTCTAAGTCGAAGCAAAAGAGATTTGACCATTGACCTCAACATTTTGAAGATTCTCAAAACTCTATTATTCCTATCATTAATATCCACATTTTCGCTGTTCTTAAATTACATGGCTGCAGGTGTTTTGCGGTTGCGTGAGTTGTTTACCTTTAGAGAAACAGTTGGATTGCGGCCCCACATTCTTAGAGCCACGTACGAACGGTGGCCCGGGCTGTTGACCTAAAAACCTAACCTAATCCAACCTAACCTAACAAACCTTCAAATTTTTGCTAAAACATTGATCGACAAGAACTGAGAAAGTTTGTATATTACGAGGGATGTCGATATGAAACGATGATAGTTTCTATCTGAAGTTAAGATAGCGTGATAGAAAGCACTCTGCTAGTTAGGTGGACGCCAATCATTCCTCTCTCTCAAATGAGTGGGCCGCAATTCGTAAACTATTTTAAGATTAGGCTGAAACTCACCTACACAGGCTTACAACACACTCAAATATCAATAAAAATCGTTTGTATCCCGTCACCAGTGGGCATGCGGGCCAGGACGTCAGTTTCGTCTAGTTTCAAATCTCGGATGGGTCTATTGAGGGTAATTTTTACTAAGTGGTTTTCCCACACACCTTCCAGGCATTTGGATATATTTACTTGTAAACTCCCCCTTCCCTTCCAACAGCGGCAATATGCGGCTGTTGTGGATAGAGCTTCTGATGCTGAGCGCAGCAAGATCGTAGGTATTCTCTTAGATAATACATACCGTTGGTAGAGTGGTAAACAAGGCTATCTTCAGGCCTAGGGAACCTTGTTCTCTTACATCTGGGTGTTAGGTAAAGTCAAATTTACAAAATAAGGGCTTTTTAGAAAATAATAACCTATTTTGTTGCAGTCAACATTTATAACATTTAACAATATTATTATTGTTATATTAGAGAAATTGATATTATCCATCAAAAGTGACAGCTGAAAATCACGTGAAATTAAATAAAGTAACTTTTCTAGCTGTCAGTGATTCCTGTGAAATTTAGGACTGTACTAGGTGTTCTCTCTTTCAAAAAGTCCGTTGCTTGTTCTAAATTGAGTTCTACATCATGTTTTTCAACATCTTCCTTTTGTATATCCTGAAATTTCATATCTGTCCTTCTTCCTTCGACCCTTGCCTTGTATGACGTCACTCAACAAAACATTTATTCTCATAATCTGACCCATCCAGTTGATCTTTCTTTATTGCTTCACCTGCAGAATGTTTTTTTTTTTTTAAATTTATTTTGCTAAGAACTTGTTCATTAGTCACCCAATAGATCCACATTATCCTTCCTATTAACCTCTAGCTCATCCAGTAGATCCACATTATCCTCCCTATTAACCTCCAGTTCCACATCTCAATGCCTTACATGTTTCTTCTTCTTTCTCCTCAGGGTCCATGTATCAGCTCCATACAAAGCAATGCTCCTTATGCCATCCTTCATCAGCTTCCTCCTCGTCTCCATGTCTGGTTTTCTATAAACATCTTAAATGTATGATATGCTCCACATTATCCAGCTGTTGATTTCACACCACGGTGTTATTTTTTCTGGGATATCCTGTGACAAAAATATCCCAATTTATGATGGTAGTGTTTATGGTTAAACATTATTTTCCTTGGTTAGTTTAGTTTGTAAGTCTATATCATGTGTATTTGTATATCCCTGTCACCTGGATATTACATTCTCTGGCTCTGGTTGTTACTATTAAGTTTTAAGTTTAAACTCCTAACTCAGTTTCTGCAGAGTGAAAATTAATCTACCACCACGCATAGCTCAATACAATAATGGCTGCTTCATTAATCTGATCACTCACATAACATTGCCATATTTATTTTATAAAAGCTATTTTTACTAATAAATTATATAACTTTGACCATACAGCTAAGATCTTTTGCAAAATAATATGTGCTGGGGTTTTATCAAAGAAAGAAAAAAGAAAATTAAATATTATAATGTATACATGAAACAGTTAAAAATCTAATTGTACCCTTAGTTACCCTAAAAGGTAGTGAACTTACCTTACATTGTTCCACTATGGTAAACTAAGTGTACAGTATGAATAAATTACTTTCTGATACGACACAAACTTCGCACGTAAGTTATAACAAAATTGTGTATTTTCCTTTTAATTATGATAAAGAAAATCTGGTGACCAGATCTTCAAAAGTTTCTCTGTCCATTCGTAGATATTTTGGCATGATTGGCGTCCATTTTTGTAATAAAATTATTTTGCACAAGCTTAGCCGGAAAGAAATTATGTAATGTATTTTATCAAAGGTTGTCTAAACTCTATCATATATTATATAAAATAAATATTTAGTGTCTTTTCTAAGAGACACATGGAATTTAAATACTGCTCATAGACCATTGTTACCCGGAGAGCCCGGTCATCTCTCCGAGTCACTCAGCAACATAACTCCAAGGGGCAGGGTGGAATGAGGAGGGGGGGGCCTAGGTTAACCTGACCTCACGGGCTAACTCAATACATCCGGGCAGCACATGAATGTTACATACACTTGTGGAGGGGGGGAGCCTGGCCCAAGTACACACGACACAGCGACAGTCAACCATAAGTCTTACCACCCCTTCTCTACAACCCCCTCCCTCTCCCCCTTTATGTGGTCACATCAGCCCCAGTTAAAGTCACGTCAAACAATTTACTGAGAGCCTCAGACCTTATTCTTCTTATTTGTTTTTCTTGGCTTATTATCTCTCTCTCTCTCTCTCTGAGACGTCCCCTCCCCCCCATTCAGACCACATGTTGGAGCGAGTAACAAGATAACCCCTCCCCCCAACTGAACTGGGAGAGGGTCTAAGAGCCCATATATAAAACGCACGATACTTGCTTGCGTGCCCTTTCTTTACAGGTCTGACCACAAATATTTGGGTTCTATTCTTACCACGTGCATATGGGAGGGTTGGTTGGCGGCTAAGAGGGGGAACAAATTTGGGTTTCAACCTCAAATTGCTTTTATCACATTTTGTCTTAATTTCCCTGAACCAAACTAGTTGATGAAACCCACATGGTTTTGTTTATAAAAAAAACAGCGATAAAATGTGTGATACATACAGTCCGATTTCCATATGAAGAGCCTTAGCTGGCAGATAGAAAAGCTACTTGTTTTACTTTCACGTATTCATACGTCAAGTCTTGTTATGTGAAAATGTAAATAAATAATATTACACAAAATGCTATCAATTCTACACTCAATAGAATGTTGCTATTTTCTAAAAGGTCCTTCCTATAAAAATTAGACTATATATATAGTCTATATCTCAATCAAGGCTCCCGGCTAGAATATTATATGTAAGATAGTACTAAGTAATTACCTCAACCAACTTGTCCATCCCTTTAATTTTAATGCGGTTTTTTTTATTCATTCAAGGTATTTAACGTGCACTTTTCTGAGTCTTATGAACTAACTTAAATATATAAGAGACACAACATCTAGCCCCCATGCCGTTAATTCATCAGTTTAAAGGGGAAACCCACAACCCACATTTCACCAATGATAAATTTATCAGCCACGCTAGGAATCTAAACCGGGATCCTTAGCTCAGTAGACAGACACGCTACCGAATGAGCTAAAGTGTAGTACGGAATTAATCCTAATTGACGTTAACCCCCCCCCCCTCCCCATTGAAATCACCCCCTCCCCTCCCTACTCATATCTATGAAGCGATAGTTCGGTTTGAACGGTTCATCTGATCTCTTATCTCGTGCCAAGATAAGGATATCATATCACCCCCCCCCTTACCTTCCCTCTCAGATACAAAAGGTTTTAAAAAAACACGAAAACTACCCCTTATGAATATTGAAAACTACCTTTTAGCTTTCACCCCAAGGGTTCTAGTGTGTTTTCTTCTCGACCGCTAAAAGAAAATGATCTTAACTCAATACGCAATCAAATAATATGAAGAAATCATTAAGATATAGGACCAATAACAAAATTTTTCCTGCGGGTCGCTAAAAAAAAACAACCAAACAAATTACTATGCATAGTTTAAACTAGATTGATTTTTATAAAGTAAGGTAATAAGCAAAACAAAACACACAAAAAAATGTTTCATATCTCAACTATTATTCTGAAAATAGTTAAGGTAGTCTTCTTTAGCATAAAATGTTACCTACTCTTCCAATATTCTGTTTTTTCTCTCACGGAAATAAAGTAAACACATGAATGCCTATGACATCATATATGTATGTGTGTGTTGCTAAGAACGTATTTAGTCCCATGCGAGTGCTTTTTGATCCTACATATAAGTTCTTTTTACAAAAAGGGTCGAGGGAAGGGGTGGGGGTAGATACTTCTTCAATAAACATATCCTTTACCATCTCAAGCATTAGCTGAACAAATGGAGGAACCATTATTCAGTTGAGCAGCGTAAGAGGTATCTTGGGAAGACAACAGAATGTGCGCTTTTACAGACTCGAGCTTAAGGAGGATGGAGGAAACCACGAGTAGCGTTTCCTAAATGTATTCAACTATCAGGTCAGTCGCCACTAGGAGGAACCTCTTGCCCCGTCAGGTCAGTACGCCACTAGGAGGAAACACTGTCAGGATTACAGGACTAGGATATAGGAACCTCTTGTCAGTCGTCGCACTAGGGAGGAAACCATGCTCTTGCCCCGTCAGGTCAGTCGCCACTAGGTCAAGCTCAACTCAAACCAATTAGCTTCCAGCACTAACCCGGTGCTACCCCCCAGAAGTTATGAACATGCATTTGCGTGCATGGAAATAAGGAAACAATTTAGTAAAAACATTTTCAATACATCCTACCAGGAGTCGAACTCCTCAACAACACCATTCGAGCCAAACACTAACACGCGTTTGACAAGCAATAAATTACAAATAGCTCACTCCTCCTAAGAGTCGCTTTAAAACTTTTCTAACGACTTGATATATTTTACCTAATAGTTCTAACTTAAAATATGAGTGAATAATTTCCTCAATAAGCCAAAGGTCCCAGGTTCAATTACCGTGCCATGGTGTTATTTTTCAATATCTTCAAATATGATTCAAATACGGCTGATCTCCGTAGTTATAATCTTTGATCCCCAATCTTTGCCTTTCATATATAAAGTATGTTCATGATTAAATACCTGGATGACAGTTAAAAAATCATATGTTTAGGTTTTGGGTTGCCCACACTTGTAAAATATAATGGTTTTGTTATAAATGTTCAATTTTATTAATTGCATGCTATATTTTACATTTAAAATAAATTAAACTTAAGTTTTCTCACACTATTTCATTAAGTTTAATAATTAATTTTTACCCAATTCGAAACAATATTTTAAACATTATTAAAATTAACTATTCTTTGTTTTGGAACATTATCTATAATGTGTGATATAGTGCATACATTAATACCTTTTAATACAGGCATCGTATTTACTTAGAAAATAGAAAATACTTTTAATATTTTATATATAATGAATTATTATATGATTATTTTATCGTATTTCGAAATATTTAACTAAATAAAATACTTTTATCCCCTGCAAGGGTGCATCATTGTAAAGAGCTTGTTTCCGTCATAATGAATCACGTGGTTTAAATTCCCTGCCATTATTTTGAAGTTATATTTGTTAGACCTTTTGTAAAAGTGCTGTGAATATTAATTTTTTTTAAGTAGAGTAAAACGGTAAATAAGCTTTGCCACTTACCTCAAATAAATATAAATAATATTGGCCTAAATTACTGAGGTTAAACTACCACATCCATACATTACCATATGTTTTAATTACAGCTATCCAAAGTGACATGTCAGCTGTTGGCGTTAGGATACATTAGGGACTATTTCTAGTAACTTTTTGAGCTGTCATACAAATAATGAATAGTGAATGTACTATATACTTAACTGTATAGTGTTGCATTTTTTTTATCTAAGATTTCGAGATTGATTCTCAGGAACACCACCGCCATTTTCTTGACGAGGGCATCAGAAATCTCACTTAATGCATTATCAAGTTATAGAGAGACCCAAATACCATGTCGAGCACACTAACCATACGTCTGAATTAAGACCCACTGTTGACGGATCCCAGATTTGTAATTTCAAGTCCCACGTTTGGAACACGTTTGTAAACTAGATTAATTTTCCGCCTAATAAATCAAACTACTGAAATTCGAGTGTACACGTTCCCGAAATTATGTATCTCCCAAATGGCAAAGGAACTCGAAGTAAGTTTTAGTTAAACTGCCCCCAAGCGGGAGAAGATATCCCACCTGCAACACATGTGACCTGGATTGATTTCAGTTCTCGCCCATCCAAACTAACCTAATTAAAAACAACAGAATATCAACCAGCACAATAGAGTAACTTCCTGCAAAACAGATTCAAGTAACATCTTCATGAGATTAAGAGAAAATTCACCCAAAAGTGAAAATAAAAAAAAAAACTCATAAAATAAAGTAGCCAACATTTTAATAAGGAAATTTTTTTTCCCAACGCATTTTAATACACGCATACATTAATTACACTAATCCTTAGGGCTGAGTAAGGTTGAATTGAAGAGGATGTGTACTCAAATTTACGCAGAGAGAGTTTGGTAAACACTTCAGTAAAAGAACTACTATAAACTCAGACACCCGACCGATGTTTGAACCCCGACCTCCCCGTATCCATAAATCCAATCCAACACGAGTGTGACGCGTTAGACTACGTATCACGAATGCTAGGCTTACATAAATAAATACTCTTCAATTTATATTAGAATTAATATTTTTACATTTACAAAAATAAATTTTCAATATATTTATTTATACATATTCATGTGTGGTCAAAGTTAATGTTTTTGTTTCTGTCACATAACACTACTTTCTATTTTTTAATTATCTTTTAAGTGCAGCTTGGTAGAAAGAAAGGATTATAGTAATAAACAACAACTATACTATTTTATAGGATTAATCAAAGCCCTGTCTATTATTTTATAATAATAAACAAAGCACACTAAATTATTTATACTAAAAACAAAGCCCACTCATATTTATAATAAACAAAGCCACTAAATTATTATAAAAACAAAGCCCACTCTATTATTTTATAATAATAAACAAAGCACACTAGATTATTTATACTAAAAACAAAGCCCACTCTACTATTTTATAGTCATAAACAAAGCCTACTATATTATTTTATAATAATAAACAAAGCCCACTATATTATTTTATAATAATAAACAAAGCCCATTATATTATTTAATAGTAATAAACAAAGCCCACTATATTATTTAATAGTAATAAACAAAGCCCACTATATTATTTAATAGTAATAAACAAAGCCCACTATATTATTTTATAATAATAAACAAATCACACTAAATTATTTATACTAAAAACAAATCACACTAGATTATTTTATGCTGACATTCCTGAATTTATCTCTGCTTACGTTATATATGTCATTTATAATCACCAGTCCTTACTAAAATACTGTTTATTAGCTGTTATAAAAATGATTATATATTGAAATATGTCATATTTAGTGAGAGATTTCAAAGTGCTCAGGATATGTCCCAGTTTTATTTTTACTTAGAAATGTTTCCAAGGTGCGAAGGTTATTTTGGCTGAGATTTTACTTTTGACTTGGAAATTTCGAAGTTTTTACACAGCTATGCACTATTTTTTATAATTATTAATTCTTAGCTCCCAAAGTGGGTGAATTTCAATTGAAGAGGCTTATCAAATCACCACCCCTAGATTTCTACGAGCGAGCGAGAAAAGTCCACACATTTAGCCGAGAAAGTTATTTTCACTTACCTTACAGGGTTCTTTTACCTGCCACAGTCAACATGGGACTGACGGCTTTACCTTCCCTCCGAAGGAAGTTGTGCTACGGATTTCTAATCGCTCAGTAAAAATCCATTGACCTCAGCTGAGCTTGAACCCATGAACATTGGGTCTGAGGTGAGCACTTTACCCTAAATCCCTCCCATTTCTACTTGAATCAATATTAATACTAAAATAAAATGTTATCAAAGTTGACCAAAAAAAAATTTTAAGTTTGTGTTTTATAATAAGCCCTTTTCTACTGGAATCTTATTAATATAACTTTGGTTTTATACATATATACCTATATTTTCTAAATACTGTACGAATATAACATAAATACTTGCCTACTAACTTAACCTAGGACAGCAACACTTAGCTCTAGATACCCAGCACTGGCATGAGGAATTGTAATATCTGGGTAGCAGGACTTGTTACAATTTTACATCCCAACTCCAGGAGAGTGCTCACGCATTTGATTTCAAGCACTATTTTTTTCATACCGTTCCTTTAGTTCGGGACAGTTGATTTGTTGACTGGCACTAAAATTACACTAAAATAACACTAATGAATAATGAGACTAATATTATTATAGCTCTCAAGTATCATTTTGGGGTCACTTGGCCTCCTCCTATCTGACAGGGGGTACCAAGCTCCCAGAGAGAAGAGACAGAAATGAAACGTGATTTGTAGCTTTGTCCCTGTGATTTGTACCATCCAGGGCTTTGGACGTGTTTGCCGGGTGGCCTATACTACACCCTGGAGATATTCCCCAACAGCTCGACACGGACCCTCATTTTCACTGTCCGGGAGGGGGGGGGGGGGGAGTAAGGGCTCATTTGTTTATACAACAGTGTGTACAACTAGCTCAATAAACATATTAACATACTCGGGGAGAAGGGAGCGTACTGAAATATAAAGGGGAAGTGTTTGGTTTGAATTCAACTGTTCATACAGATCGAAAGGATCATAGATCCATTTCCGTTTATCAGTGGGTGTAGGAAGGAACTAAGTTGTAACTTAACAGGAGAAAGTTAACAATTTTTTAATTTACATTTTGTAACTATAATTATGATAGATGCTTTGCCACTTAGTGATCTATCTAGTAGGAAGGGAATTATATTTTCTTATTCTTTAGGGTTTAAAAAATGTGTTTTTAAATAGTTTTGATTTCCACTTCGGTGACCGAATAGTATAAGGCTATCTATCTATCACTCTCGCGATAGACTGGGCTAGATGACGGAGAGATTAGGACTCTAATCCCAGTAGGTTGAATTGGAAGTGATTTTTTCCTAAATATTTTCCCACTCTCCCTTCATGCAAGTGAAAGTGCACCTCGTTTAAATTATCTCCTTCTTATCCTTACAATATTAGTGTGATTACTATAATATGTGAGTGAACAAATAGTGTGAGACGTTTAAGAAAAACCTAAAATAATAGATGCCACACGAGCCTCAAAGGGCTCTCGCGGTATAAATATTAAGACGGTAAAACAAAACAAAATAGGTGAGGTTATTAACGCCTTAAGGCCCACGTGTTCACCTGAATCTTGTAAGAAACATTTCATATTTTTAAAAGTGTGTGTGACGTCATCCACCCCACCAATGAATGTGATTGACAGTGTAACGGGACCAAGTTAGCACGCGAGCTACCAGGAGACCAGAATACTCCAGGAGGTATCGGCTCAGCTTCATGTGGGCGGTGGGGGGGAGATTTCGCAGAGCCTGGTGACGCAATCAGAGGATGGTAAGTAGGTCCTCTGTATCCCCAGTACACGGCGTGTAGCCAGACAACAGGGGAAGTGGTGGGAGGAGGTTTCAATCAGGCCCCATGTAGGGACCATCCAGGGGGTCCACAACATTGCGACATAAACTCGTCAGGTGGGGGAGAGGGAAGGGGGATTACATCACACTCTTCATATAGGACAAACTATAGCTGTTGGGTTACTTGTTTAAAAACTCAGAGATAGATTATTTGAGTGGTTATTGATAAAAACTTTTAAAAGATAAATAATTTAAAAAAAAGTTAATTCAAATATGTTTAAAATATTCACTTTATAATTTAGTAAATTAATAAATAGTAAATTTTCACTCTGGGTACCACAATATAACTAAATACAGCGGAGTGGATTGATTTTTGTTGACTAAAAACTAAAATTTAGTTTTAAAAGTATTTAATTTCCTTTGCTTGTGATAAAAAAAACTAATTATTCAATTTAAAATATCTCGAGCCAGTTTTTCTTATTTATTTGTAATAAAATTGTAAAAGAACGAAGAAGATTTGATTTGACCACTTTAACTAGGGTGCTTGTGAAATCCATATAATACTACGGGAACAGGATTAGGAGGGCAAATTTTAAGGAAGTGAAACCCATTATTCCCCGGGGAGATGTTGGAAACCCACGGTCCTACGGTGGGGTAGAACCACCCTAGCCTAGGATCAAACTCAATCTTCTGAGAGGGAGGGCAAGTCAGGTGTGCTAGCAGCTGTCCTAGTGATGGCGGTTATTACGGTCAATGTTTGTGTCTGTGTTGAGAGACAAGTATATCAGCGGCTTTAGGCAGAACGGAGGGACGAGAGTGTTTCAAAAGTTGATATGTCAAAATAAAATAACTGTTGAGATTACCAAGTCTAGAAAACTGAACTAAACATAGGCCTATCTACTGAAGAAATATTTTATTTATGTTGCTCAGAAGGTTATTAAAAAAAATAATACTACATACATAATACATATACATATATACATACATACATACATACATATATACATAACATACATATATACATTACTAATATTCATACATAATACATACATACATACATACATACATACATACATTATACATACATACATACATACATAATACATCATACATACATATATACATACATACATAATACATACATACATACATACATACATATATACATACATACATACATACATACATACATACTATATACATATATACATATATCATACATATATACATACATACATACATACATATATACATATATACATATATACATACATATATACATACATACATCCACACTTCCTATCCTTGCATACTCCCTTCTCTTCAACAACATCCATATATCGAGTCACACATGCTCTTTTATTCTTAAAACTAGTAATGTTTATCTTTTTCACACATTCGTCTACAACATTTAACAACATCTTAGATGGACTACCCCATTCTTTTGATCCACACACTCTACCTTCATATATTTGCTTCGTCCCTCGATATACACTCCTCTTCAAAAATACAGACTTGGGTTTTCGTTCTTTTCCACTGCCCTTTAAGGAGACACTTATTATTGTTGTGATACTAAATTAAGATTAACAAAAAGCAGAATATGTTTCTTGTTGCGATACTTGTGGAACCTTCCATCCACGACTACGCGGTCTCTTACATCCAGCACCCCAGTTGAGATCCGTCGACCTTGAAATTGAATTCATACTCTAGTTTATGTGAGTAAATCCAATACAACGATGATTTGGTCATTCCTGTCAGCTGAACTAGCCCCCCCCCCCCCCTCAAACAAGAGTCAGGCACAGTAGCCGTGGAGCCAACTCTGCTAGTTCAGATTGGTCCTTAGCCCCAGTTAAAACATGGGAAGAAAGGTCCCCCCCCCCCACTGCACCCCTCCTCCCGCTCAGTCCCGGTAAAGAAGTGTCTACTAATTCAGGGAACGTCTGGACAAATGTTTCCTGGTAGAACATACATCTGAGTCTAGAAACTCACCCCTTGTTAGGGGTGGCAGGGGGTGGAATACTGGAGTTATCGCATGGGGGAAGTGGGGGGACTGGCGTGCAGGTCTTTCACGCCCTCGATACTTTGGAGGGAACTGCTAACCTTTTCTACACGCTTGGATCTGATATCAATTCCAGCCATGATAGTGACTAGTGGAACTACAAGACAGTAGCTTGTGGAACTACAAGACAGTAGCTAGTGGAACTACAAGACAGTAGCTTGTGGAACTACAAGACAGTAGCTAGTGGAACTACAAGACAGTAGCTAGTGGAACTACAAGACAGTAGTTAGTGGAACTACAAGACAGTAGCTAGAGGAACTACAAGACAGTAGCTAGTGGAACTACAAGACAGTAGCTAGTGGAACTACAAGACAGTAGCTTAGAGGAACTACAAGCAGTAGCTAGAGGAACTACAAGACAGTAGCTAGTGGAACTACAAGACAGTAGCTAGAGTACTACAAGATGGTAGCTAGAGGAACTACAAGACGGTAGCTAGTGGAACTACAAGACAGTAGCTAGAGGTACTACAAGACAGTAGCTAGAGGTACTACAATACAGTAGCTAGTGGAACTACAAGACAGTAGCTAGTGGAACTACAAGACAGTAGCTAGTGGAACTACAAGACAGTAGCTAGTGGAACTACAAGACAGTAGCTAGTGGAACTACAAGACAGTAGTTAGTGGAACTACAAGACAGTAGTTAGTGGAACTACAAGACAGTAGCTAGAGGAACTACAAGACAGTAGCTAGAGGAACTACAAGACAGTAGCTAGTGGAACTACAAGACAGTAGCTTGTGGAACTACAAGACAGTAGCTAGTGGAACTACAAGACAGTAGCTAGTGGAACTACAAGACAGTAGCTAGTGGAACTACAAGACAGTAGCTAGTGGAACTACAAGACAGTAGCTAGTGGAACTACAAGACAGTAGCTAGTGGAACTACAAGACAGTAGCTAGTGGAACTACAAGACAGTAGCTAGTGGAACTACAAGACAGTAGCTAGTGGAACTACAAGACAGTAGCTAGTGGAACTACAAGACAGTAGTTAGTGGAACTACAAGACAGTAGCTAGAGGAACTACAAGACAGTAGCTAGTGGAACTACAAGACAGTAGCTAGTGGAACTACAAGACAGTAGCTAGAGGAACTACAAGACAGTAGCTAGAGGAACTACAAGACAGTAGCTAGTGGAACTACAAGACAGTAGCTAGAGGTACTACAAGACGGTAGCTAGAGGAACTACAAGATGGTAGCTAGTGGAACTACAAGACAGTAGCTAGAGGTACTACAAGACAGTAGCTAGAGGTACTACAATACAGTAGCTAGTGGAACTACAAGACAGTAGCTAGTGGAACTACAAGACAGTAGCTAGTGGAACTACAAGACAGTAGTTAGTGGAACTACAAGACAGTAGCTAGAGGAACTACAAGACAGTATTAATCCACCATCTTCTATATAGTCAACTAGACTATACCTGCTTGACGAATGTCACTATAGCTTGTACCACACATAGAAATAAATAGTTGTTTATAGCAGTTTTGTAAATATTGTACTGGTCATTTTTCTCCTCCATTTCTCCGACTCACCCTTAGAAATTTCAAATTTCAAGATTTATTTGGTTTTCGATACCTTCATGTCAATTTTAGCCTTCCAGCTCATCTACCCAAATTTTTTACTACCACAATGGTCCAACCCCCGTTTCGCCCCTCTAGGGATGAATTTGGCAAAAGCCATTCTTATCGAATATATACGACCCGAAAGGAACCATCCTGTCAAATTTGGGGTTCGAGGGCTGCAGTGATGAGTCAATGAGTCATTTTGTTATCTGTAAGTTGCTACACTATTGGGGGTAGGGATGAGTAGGATAGGATTTATCAAGAATTGTACCCACGTATGAGAGGAGAGAAAGCAGGGAATAATGAAAGGGGGTGAGGGGGGAACACGCTCTATATACTGAACCCAAGGTCAAACCATGAACTCATCATCAATGGAACTCCTTTGTTTATGATCTTGACGTTTAGTGCGTGTGCCACCGCTCAGATCGTTATAGAAGTAAGCTTGAGTTTATCTCGACGAAGCGGTCAGTCACACACGCTAACCACGAGACTGTGAATTTACGAGGGTGATGAGCCCTTGGTTAGGGGTGAAGGGCGGGGGTGCTACTAGTCGTGATCATGGGGCAAGTAGTAGATAGGAAGAGGAGGGTGAGAGAGGGACTAGAACCGTCCCACATCTCTTGGGTCCCATGATTCTTTGCGCGAGCTCTGCCCCCCCCCCCCCCCCACGCTCTCCATCCCTTCAAGTCAAGGCAGGAACAGGCTGGCGAGAACACCTTAACGGACCTTGTAAATTTACGAGGCGTGGTTTTTATACATCCGGTGGTTTCAGACGAGCTGTTAGAACAACTGACTCTTGAACCAGGGAAGCTGGAGTTCGATCACCACAGGCAGTATTGAGGACACTGGACGTTGGTGGGGACTCCATGATGGTGCCTTGGTGCTCTCTACCATGGCAGGGCCATCTGGGTTACTAGCACCTGGGACTTTCTACCATGGCAAGGCCATCTGGGCTACTAACACCTGGGACTCTCTACCATGGCAGGGCCATCTGGGCTACTAACACCTGGGACTCTCTACCATGGCAAGGCCATCTGGGCTACTAACACCTGGTACTCTCTACCATGGCAGGGCCATCTGGGCTACTAACACCTGGGACTCTCTACCATGGCAGGGCCATCTGGGCTACTAACACCTGGGACTCTCTACCATGGCAAGGCCATCTGGGCTACTAGCACCTGGGACTCTCACTGCTCTCTTTGTGTGTGTGGACGATGCTCTGCCGCTGCGGGTGGAGTTAAGGTCGTTTCTCACCCTCTCATCACATGTCTTGTTTGCATCCCCCACTCAGACCTACCCCTTCCTGCCCTTGGTCGAGTTACTCTATCCGTTCGCTAAAGGATCCTCAACCCTCCTTCCTTCGTTCCAGTCTCCCCATACCTTCAAGAGAGGAACAGAGAGAGGAGGAGAGGAGGATAAAAACCAACGTTAAAAGGAGTTAAGAAAGGTCGTACTAAACGAAGTGGTTATTACAAACGGACGATACCATCTTGAAACGTGGCAAGAAGAGACAGCTCAGGGGTGGTTTAGGGGATGTAACGGGGGTAGTTTTTAACTAAGATTAGTAATATTTCTAAGGTAGCTAGCCCACACTTTCATGACAGATGACACACTCGGAGCACAACTTACAAACTGGATCTTATATAGAGATTATTTTAATCACTAAGAAGTAACGCATTGGTGAATACGTGGACAGAGGCGTCAGTCTCAACTTGTCATGTGACGGGGAAGGTCAAGGTTCGACTCTCATCTGGGTGCACTAAGAGGCAGGAGTAGTGTTCCCACATGGAATATGTGAATCTCGCATCCTTTCTACGTGTTAATGTGGGTGCATTTTACTCTAAACAGCACTCCTCATTCTTATCGGCAAAATAGTGTTGTTAATAGCTCTCGGGGCCTTCTCGACGGGGTTGCTGTTTATAGCAGCCGATACATAAATGAGAGCGTGGCCAAGGCTCCTTTCAGAGGGTCCTCTTTGATAATTCAAGACTGTACCCACCCCTTTCCTCCCTTTAACACCCTTACCCCTTCCTCCAGCAATAATGTGACTCGAGGGTGTCGTCCAGCCGACATTAACTGGCCCTGGAGCAGTCTTCTTCAGGTGGTCAACTTTCAATTCCATCAGAGACAGGCTCTATCTTCGTGGCAGGTGGAGATTTCTCACACTCTCTCTCACACTCTCACACTCTCTCACTCTCTCTCACTCTCACCATGACATGATTCAAGGTCGCTGGTTGGTATTCACATCCCTGCAGATTCCTCCAAATGAATATTTGTGGTCGTTAGAGAGAGAGAGATGTATAACGACACGTGACAGTGTTTTGTTTGATAAAAACATGAGGAAAAAATCATTACAGGTTTTCCTTAATCCCCCTTTCCCGGTTACTTCCATGTTCCACGTCTTACCACCCATCCAGGTTATTCAAATATTTACACTCATGTGGTAGTCCATGTAAATGTTAGCGAGCACAATACTTGCTCTATAAGACATGTCACGTGACTTCTGTCATAGAGAAAGTGTTGTGATCGCGAACATTCTTAACCTTGTTATTCTGACGTGTTGGTTTGATAAGATGTATATCCATCCGGAGCTGGGCATATTGGCTAGAGCAGCCTGCACCATCTGGTAGAACTCCCATGTACTAAGGTAGCTAAGAAAGGGAGGTGCTTCCCCGATGCCTTCCACACTAAATTTCTATGAGCGATCGTGAAAGGATCAGCAAATCTTAACAGTAAAGTTATTTCCACGTATCTCCCGGGGCTATTTTACCTGTCACAGTATGGCTTTACTTCCCCTGTGGCTTTACTTCCCTCCGAAGGAAGTTGCGCTACGGATTTTTACCTTTTTAGAAAAAATCCGTCAACCTTGGCTGGGTTTGCACCCATGAACATCAGGTCCTGAGGGGAGTATCTTACCCCAAGGCTGACCTTGAGGTATTGCGCACCCCCAAAACATAAAGCGGTGATGGCTACAATTCTGTTTGTTTTTCTGTCCTCCTCTCTGTTCGTCAGTCATTTGTCGATATTATATTAAAGGTAGTCTAGTGATGAATTACTTTTGAAACTTTAATATTTCTTTGAAAATATCTACAACGATTTCATAAAAGATTTATATCAAAGGAAGATTTTATATTATAAATATATATCTGTTTGTTTTTCTAGATAAAATATACATTTGAGGGTAGTTTACTACTAGTCAGATTTTGAAATTTTTCTTATAAACTCTCAATGAGAGAATGTGTAGCCCTACCATTGTGTTGTACCATTTATTTTGTTTATGTGTGTGGTGTGTGTGTGTGTGTGTGTGTGTGTGTGTGTGTGTGTGTGTGTGTGTGTGTGTGTGTGTGTGTGTGTGTGTGTGTGTGTGTGTGCGAGTGTGTGTGTATGTGTGTGTGTGAATGACAAACAAAAAAAAACTTTAATAACTTATGGCAGAACATTTCTGACTGTTGGACGCGCCGGTTTGATCCGCGGGCGTAAACTAGTCCCAGAAGTGGAACTACTCCAAACGCCGTCTCTACGTAGTGTGTGAGGGTGTAAGGGGATGACAGAGGATGTAGGATGGATGCTGCAGAGGGCACAAGTCATCTCACGGAGACATGGTCATCTTAATTGGCAAACTTTCCCTCCCCTCGCCTTACCCCTCTTCCTACATCTGCATGTCGGCTAACAAGTCTCCTCTATCACTTTCCTAAATATTGAGGTCTGGAGGATACTATAGTGGGGGCAGTGCTACATGTCGGCTACCAAGTCTCCTCTATCACTTTCCTAAATATTGAGGTCTGGAGGATACTATAGTGGGGGCAGTGCTACATGTCGGCTACCAAGTCTCCTCTATCACTTTCCTAAATATTGAGGTCTGGAGGATACTATAGTGGGGGCAGTGCTACATGTCGGCTACCAAGTCTCCTCTATCACTTTCCTAAATATTGAGGTCTGGAGGATACTATAGTGGGGGCAGTGCTACATGTCGGCTACCAAGTCTCCTCTATCACTTTCCTAAATATTGAGGTCTGGAGGATACTATAGTGGGGGCAGTGCTACATGTCGGCTACCAAGTCTCCTCTATCACTTTCCTAAATATTGAGGTCTGGAGGATACTATAGTGGGGGCAGTGCTACATGTCGGCTAACAAGTCTCCTCTATCACTTTCCTAAATATTGAGGTCTGGAGGATACTATAGTGGGGGCAGTGCTACATGTCGGCTACCAAGTCTCCTCTATCACTTTCCTAAATATTGAGGTCTGGAGGATACTATAGTGGGGGCAGTGCTACATGTCGGCTACCAAGTCTCCTCTATCACTTTCCTAAATATTGAGGTCTGGAGGATACTATAGTGGGGGCAGTGCTACATGTCGGCTACCAAGTCTCCTCTATCACTTTCCTAAATATTGAGGTCTGGAGGATACTATAGTGGGGGCAGTGCTACATGTCGGCTACCAAGTCTCCTCTATCACTTTCCTAAATATTGAGGTCTGGAGGATACTATAGTGGGGGCAGTGCTACATGTCGGCTAACAAGTCTCCTCTATCACTTTCCTAAATATTGAGGTCTGGAGGATACTATAGTGGGGGCAGTGCTACATTACTATGACGAGCGTCAGTATGTTTTTGTAATACTATAGCATTGCCCTGACTATAGGCAGTGTCAGTATGTATGTATGGAACTATAGCACTGCCCGTACTATAGCCAGTATCAGTATGTCTGTATGGAACTATAGCACTGCCCGTACTATAGCCAGTATCAGTATGTCTGTATGGAACTATAGCACTGCCCGTACTATAGCCAGTATCAGTATGTCTGTATGGAGCTATAGTAGTGCACGTACTATAGCCAGTGCCAGCATGTGTATGGAACTATAGTAGTGCCCGTACTATAGCCGGTATCAGTATGTATGTATGGAACTATAGCACTGCCCGTACTATAGCCAGTATCAGTATGTCTGTATGGAACTATAGCATTGCCCGTACTATAGCCAGTATCAGTATGTCTGTATGGAACTATAGCAGTGCACGTACTATAGCCAGTATCAGTATGTCTGTATGGAACTATAGCATTGCCCTGACTATAGCCAGTATCAGTATGTCTGTATGGAGCTATAGTAGTGCACGTACTATAGCCAGTGCCAGCATGTGTATGGAACTATAGTAGTGCCCGTACTATAGCCGGTATCAGTATGTATGTATGGAACTATAGCACTGCCCGTACTATAGCCAGTATCAGTATGTCTGTATGGAGCTATAGTAGTGCACGTACTATAACCAGTGTCAGCATGTGTATGGAACTATAGCACTGCCCGTACTATAGCCAGTATCAGTATGTCTGTATGGAACTATAGCACTGCCCGTACTATAGCCAGTATCAGTATGTCTGTATGGAACTATAGCAGTGCACGTACTATAGCCAGTATCAGTATGTCTGTATGGAACTATAGCATTGCCCTGACTATAGCCAGTATCAGTATGTTTGTATGGAACTATAGCACTGCCCGTACTATAGCCAGTATCAGTATGTCTGTATGGAACTATAGCACTGCCCGTACTATAGCCAGTATCAGTATGTCTGTATGGAACTATAGCACTGCCCGTACTATAGCCAGTATCAGTATGTCTGTATGGAACTATAGCACTGCCCGTACTATAACCAGTGTCAGCATGTGTATGGAACTATAGCACTGCCCGTACTATAGCCAGTATCAGTATGTCTGTATGGAACTATAGCACTGCCCGTACTATAGCCAGTATCAGTATGTCTGTATGGAACTATAGCACTGCCCGTACTATAGCCAGTATCAGTATGTCTGTATGGAGCTATAGTAGTGCACGTACTATAGCCAGTGCCAGCATGTGTATGGAACTATAGTAGTGCCCGTACTATAGCCGGTATCAGTATGTATGTATGGAACTATAGCACTGCCCGTACTATAGCCAGTATCAGTATGTCTGTATGGAACTATAGCACTGCCCGTACTATAGCCAGTATCAGTATGTCTGTATGGAACTATAGCACTGCTCGTACTATAGCCAGTATCAGTATGTCTGTATGGAACTATAGCAGTGCACGTACTATAGCCAGTATCAGTATGTCTGTATGGAACTATAGCACTGCTCGTACTATAGCCAGTATCAGTATGTCTGTATGGAACTATAGCACTGCCCGTACTATAGCCAGTATCAGTATGTCTGTATGGAACTATAGCAGTGCACGTACTATAGCCAGTATCAGTATGTCTGTATGGAACTATAGCACTGCCCGTACTATAGCCAGTATCAGTATGTCTGTATGGAACTATAGCACTGCTCGTACTATAGCCAGTATCAGTATGTCTGTATGGAACTATAGCAGTGCACGTACTATAGCCAGTATCAGTATGTCTGTATGGAACTATAGCACTGCTCGTACTATAGCCAGTATCAGTATGTCTGTATGGAACTATAGCACTGCTCGTACTATAGCCAGTATCAGTATGTCTGTATGGAACTATAGCACTGCCCGTACTATAGCCAGTATCAGTATGTCTGTATGGAACTATAGCACTGCTCGTACTATAGCCAGTATCAGTATGTCTGTATGGAACTATAGCAGTGCACGTACTATAGCCAGTATCAGTATGTCTGTATGGAACTATAGCAGTGCACGTACTATAGCCAGTATCAGTATGTCTGTATGGAACTATAGCACTGCCCGTACTATAGCCAGTATCAGTATGTCTGTATGGAACTATAGCACTGCCCGTACTATAGCCAGTATCAGTATGTCTGTATGGAACTATAGCACTGCCCGTACTATAGCCAGTATCAGTATGTCTGTATGGAACTATAGCAGTGCACGTACTATAGCCAGTATCAGTATGTCTGTATGGAACTATAGCACTGCCCGTACTATAGCCAGTATCAGTATGTCTGTATGGAACTATAGCAGTGCACGTACTATAGCCAGTATCAGTATGTCTGTATGGAACTATAGCACTGCCCGTACTATAGCCAGTATCAGTATGTCTGTATGATAGCAATCCCAAACCGGAGGCCAGCTAGCCACTTGCCGAGCTAAGGGGTGGAAAGGGAGGGGGTGGTAGGATACTAGGGGCAGAAGAGTGAACAGGGGAGTGGCGGGGGGAAGGGGCAGCGAAGTAGCCCAGCCTGTAAGCCCCAAGGGGTTACACAGGAAATCAAATTGCGTCTCGTATCTGGGAGGTATTTTCGTTCATGTAAGTATATACATATATATGCAATATATACAATTATATATACGTATGAATGTCCCGAGTTGAGATTATCCACTGGCTAAGTTGTATATATTGCTTGGTCCAGCTGATTTGAAAATGAGAGTTGCTTGGGGGTGAGGGAGTAAAAGGAAAAAGGGGGGGGGGGGACTTCTCTCTGATGAGGAGACATATTTCTCTCGCGCGGATATAGAGCCTCGTTTGTTTTCGAAGCAATTTCATCGCTAGCGAAAGGTTTCCGTGTCACTGGAAAGGTCGCACTGCCCCCCCTCCTTCGCACTGCCCACCCCTCCTTCGCACTGCCCACCCCTCCTTCCCACCAAGCCCACACACTATTCTATCAATTCCGTTTTCTTAATTAAAGATAACACATTTTAAAAATGGAGGGATCAACTATATATTTTATAACTGTGTTTTATATAATTGATATACTGAATTTATTAAATACTTTCTATTACAAATTTGTTAATCGTTTTATAGTAGGCCAAGCCATCTTCTGAATTTGTATTTATTTTGGGGGAATAAGCAGTGGCGTAGCTAGATTTGGTGCCGCCCGGGGTGCTCCCTGAGTTTACCACCCCTCTCAATACACAACATACTTCGACAAAAGTCAAAACGCTGTACAATGGGGTGGGGGGGAGGGGGGAATAAAACACCTTGTTTATTTCTGAAGTGAACAATATAATTACAACACTCTACAATGTTATTTTTATTGCTTTTCTGTTAGAAAAAATGTCGACTATATTATTGAAGTCTATTTCGTCTGTTAATTGCTGTTCTATAGAAAGTACGTAGATTTCTTAGCGGTAAAGTACTCATTCTCTATCTTAAGTAATTCTTGATCAATTTTAATCTAAAGAACCTCTGTTCGCAGGCAGCAACACTAACAGAAATGGTTAGGATAGGAAAGTTCGAAGAAGTATTACAATATTTAAAATTGAGTTCCCAAGATTGTATTTTTTTAAACACACTTCAAAAGTTCAAGGGAGTTTTCCTTCCACTTCTCTGTTTTGTCTTGCGTAGTAGCAACAAAAATAAAACTAGAAGTATTTTTCTCTCAACGAGGAACTCTTCCTTATAAGGGATATCGTACCGGTGGTTATTATTTAGCTGACACTCGTATTTGTCATTCAAAAGATTCGACGGAGTGAGAAAGGCCTATTTCTCAGCAAGAAGATGAAGCTGTGGAAATCTAAGAGTAATTTATTAGATCGCTCTGTACAGTGAAGAAAATATTTATCTTCTCAACTCAGTTGACAATCCAACATCTCGTGATTCTTCACCAGCCATCATGTTTGTTTTTCTTTCTCCATCGACGTTGACGCTCCATGACTATCCCAAGATCATCACAAATTAATTTGGCATATACTATTGAATTGTTAACTAGTTCGTCCCTATTTTCAGTTAAAAATACTTTCAAAGCCTTGAATTTTATATCACATTGTTGTACGTTCAATTATTTTGTTTAGAGGTAGGCCATTGTTGTTAATTCCTAGAAGGACGGATCCCTACAGGCCAAGAAAGCACAGAAATGGAAACGATTGTAACGCACAAAGCAGCACACCAGCTTCTGATCTGATAATATTTTTATCACAAGTTAACTGTTCTAAAGTACGTGAGATACTCGAATATATATTACAATATTCACAGCTTCTCCATCGAGTTTCTACTACGTGGTTGACACTTTGACCAGTGATTGAAGTCAGAATATCCCAGCGATGGTTCAAGGAATAAAAAACGTAAACAAACTATCCACAGTTCAAAATAAAAGTTAACAGAATTTGCAGCAACAGAAGATGGATGAATACCCACCAAATTCAGCGTGTAATTGGTACTTGTGACAAATTCTGCTTTTCTTTTAAGTTCCTTGATACGTACTCTGAACGCCAGTATGTTGAACAACCCTCAAATCAGCATTATCATATTCTTGTCCTCTACAATTTTGAATACCAATTCTGTCTTTTTCTAATTTTTGCAAAATCATTGTTGAAATATTCTCAGCGATTTTACCTTTTGTTCAATGAAATAAACAAATTATGCTACTACCGTCCCTTAATTTTCATCGATCATAACGAAGCGCAAAACTGTGCTCAGTTGATCCTTATGGGAAATATCAGTAGTCTGTCGAATATCATAAAAAAGTACTTGGCTTCTTTTACTAGCTCGATAAATTTTCTTCTTACTTTTCTCCCAAAATTTCTTTAAGCTCGTTCTGAATAGTAGGTGACATATAGGATTTAGCAAACTTTTTCCCATCTTGATTCTTAGAACATGTTCACGTAGCACTGAATCGCATTCCACTAAAAAATGAACTAATTCTAAAAAAAAAAGGTCCTCTATTTCCCGTGTATTCAGATTCAGCATCAGTCTTATAATAAATTCCTTCTCGATGATCCCGTATTAAGAAATCAAAATTGAGTTTTATTGTTTTATTTATAAGAATTTGAATTATAGGGAAATGTAAGTGTTTATTTTATGTATTTACATTTGATTTATTTTAATAGTAAATAATAAAATTGCGTCTGACGTCTTGTAGGCTTCCACCACAGCCAAATAAAAACTTTTCGTTGCAGTAGACCAAAAGTGCCGCCCGGGGCGGAAGTTGAACAAAGGTTACATAAATTTAGTTAATTTATTAAAAATTAAAATTAATGTTTTTTTAAATATTTACTAAATGTAAGGATGTATTTAAAACAAATAATTATTTATGAATACTTTGTAACAATGTTTTTCTTAGTCCTAACAAAAATATTGTTGGAGTTACATAAAAAATAATCAACTAAGAATCATTAAAATATGTTCCGACTACCACAGGAATCGAACTTGCAATCTTCGCACTCGAGGTCCAACGCCTTATCCATTGGGCCACATGGTCACGTGAAGTGATTGTAAGCGGTCATCCTATAAACATTCTATACAAATGCACCTACTCTACGATTTAATTTCAAGGTGTCTCTCAGACTGCATTTAAACTTTAAAAAAATTTTTTTTGGTAATATTAAACAGTATTATATATAATGTTTTATTATTGATGATAAATAAACTCCATTATTTCACTTTCTTGTTTTCAATTAAATTGGCAAATGACTGGCATATGAATTTCAATAAATATGACATTGGTCAAGTTATAAGTTTAGTGTAATCTAGCAATGTTTCTCCAGCCGCCACTGGTATCTGGAGGCTAGCAAGAGACTACATTGTTAATATCACGTACCTAGCAATATTCCAGCACCACTGGTATCTGGATGTTAGCAAGAAACTACATTGTTAATATCACGTCCCTAGCAATATTCCAGCAGCCGCCATTGGTATTTGGAGGTTAACAAGAAACTACATTGTTAATATCACGTCCCTAGCAATATTTCAGCCGCCGCCACTGGTATCTGGGAGTTAACCGCAGATGACTGATGTCTTCAATGTTCAACTTTACCTCAGATATCCTCCGTTATAAAAAGAGCACTCCACAGAGGAATATATTAAGAGGCTAGGAAACCTCATCCCGCACTTGAGTCACGCGACGCCAGCGCTCCCAGCGGAGTATCGGTGGAATCAACCACATCTCATGCAAACAGCATACCATATTGTTTACATGAAGGGCGGGGGAGGGGTTGGAGATTCTTCCGCGAGAACCGTAGCGTCTCCGTAGTGACGTGTGAATCAATTTGTGGGATCCTGAGGGATTTAAGGGAGCAAAGTGAGGACGGGAATATTTTTCGGGAGTTTGATACTGCGGTTGTTTGGTGTTGAAAGGTGTTTCCCGCCGGAATAAAGGTTTGGAAACTTTTATGTTCGTCGAGAGTGGGCGTGGAATCATGTTTGGCGCTCGTCATACAGGACTGTTTATTTAAATAATTTAATAAACGAAAGGATATACCAGCACACGACTTACAAGCTAACATAACCTGGGACAGCAGCACTATAGGGCCTACACCCAACACTAGCGCCAGGAATTGCCTGCTTCGGTGGCAGCATCGTCTAAGGCGTCACTCCCGTTTTAGACAAGAATGCTTATGACAAGGAGATCGGGGTTGAGGGTACTGAGGGTGATTTTTATAAAATGTTTTTCCACTCTCCCTCCACACTAAATGTTCTAAATGCAATCTCCCTCATCCATAACTCACTAGTGTAATTAGTGCACATGCGTACAACCTGAACAGGTAGTAAGACACGGTGATAAAAAAACACCTGGAATTGTAATACCTAGCGGACAGGAAGAGTGCGTAATTAATTCATTATTTTACTCTCAACATAGGTTCAAACTAAGGCCCTCTTATAAAGTTATTTATTCCCCTCACCCACCTCTCTGAATCTCACACTACGAGAACTAACGTAATATGTATTTTGGCGACCTCCGAATCTTAAGAGATAAAATAAGCAAATAGACAAAATATGGCATTGAAATATCAAACTAAAAACTTTATGAAAAATGACCATATCTTTCGAAGTTGGTTTCAATCAGGCTTTCTTGTTTAGGTTAAGTTTCCGGGGTGCTAATAAGTGGGCCACCAGAGCTTTTATTCCCAAGACTATAATATAATAAATCCGAGATGTTACTAATGATTCAGACATCAAACAAGTCTCCGCCGTCCTCGGTCCGGCAAAGATTTATCTGATTACCAAACCCTTCCTTCACCTCTGACAAGACATCTTGTGAATGTGGGGAATGCCAGGTCTCCACCGTGGTTCGGATTCCACGTTAAACTGTAGGTCCTCCATTTCATCTCACAATCACCCTACCATTACACATTAGTGTAAGTGCGTATAACCCGAATGGGTAGTAAGACGCGGTGCTAATAATAATAATAATAATAAGTCTCCGCCAGCTTAGCTCGGGGAAAAACACCCTAAGTCCACGGTCGGCTCAAATGCTTGGATCCATATTATAGATTTAAACAAAGTTCAGTTCGCGCTTTGCGTGGTGTGGACCAATTTTTATAGGAAGAGCTTTTTACAATGATAATAATACTTAGCACCACATCCTACAAACCGTTCGGGTTATACACTAATAGGCTAGGAATTGGAAAGGTGTAATATTGAGGAAGTGAGCCCGCATTTTCGTGGAGGGAGAGCGGAAAACCATTTAGGAAAAGCCCTCTCCAGTTCATCCGAGCAAGATTCGAACATCAATCTCCCCGTCCTAGGCAGTCCAGCTCAACACGAAACTAGCGCCCTAGATAACTACGCCACCGTATCCGATTCTAATCATATAGCACAAGTTATTTTGTCCATCTGACTTCAAATATTCATGTCTAAAATAACTACACCAAATATTACCTTCAACTTTTAATGGTTAAAACAAATATTTGTAGAATTTTAAACTTAGCCAACTTTTTGTTCCACTAATATTTTCAAACTCTTATATCTTATTATTTCCCCACCTTAATATTCTTCTCTCCCTTACCTCTCCATCTACCTCAAAGTGGAGAAAAGGGGTTCCTAACCCCCCTAAAACCCGCCCCTCTCCACAGCCGACGTCTTACAGAAATGCGATATCGTTTTCTGGCGCGGTCCCAAGCTTTGAACAATGTAATATTAATGACGAAATACATTTGCCATCGGCACGCGGGAGAAACAGGGCGAAAGAGAGGGTTGTTTTTAGGGGTGGGGGATGGAAATGTTGCTATCATCCTCCACAAACGTGTGTAGGAGGTATGAAAGGGGAGGGGGGGGGCTGAAGATGATGCACCAATTCACGCGCGACTTAGGATAGTCTAAATAAAAGAAAAAACGTCAAACCAAAAAACAAACACCGCCCTAGAGAGAAACAAAGGGGAAAATGCACTTAGCTAAAAAAAAACTCTTCTCCCCTTCAATCTTGCATTTTTTTATTTTCAATTTTCTTTTTTCGAAACACGTCGTTCGAAGAGGTCTCCACAACTACATTTTTTTTATTAAGACGTTTTTTTTATTTTTTTAGAGGCGGTTTCTTTCGTGTTCTACTGTCCTTATCCGCTCCTACACAAAAGTATTATTTTCAAAAGAGGTTGAATATCTTATATATGTAGCTTTACCTAAGTTGCTGGCTTATTCGAAAAGGTTGTGATTACAAATAAAATGGTATCTGGTTCGGTCTTGTATGGATCTGCGTTATAGAATGATTTAATATTTGATATCTGGTTATTATTCCTAGACCTATGCCCTAGGTTAAGTTGGATAAATGTTTATCGGATGTATACTCCCATTACCCTTAAATATAACAGTCTTACCTTGACTGATTACACTATGGCCCTATCTTATAGGTTACACCATAGTTGAACCAAGCAAGGTAGCAGTCTTACCTTGACTGATTACACTATGACCTCTTATAAGCTACACCATAGTGGAGAAATACTTCTTAAGATTTTTACCTTATTTGGTAGACGAAGGGTACATATTGAATTTGAAACACTTTGTGCATAAATAAGCACCTATTAAATAATTTAAATAAAATAGACACAATTTTTTTTATGAAAAATGCCTGAAAAAGGCTAAGGGAAAAAGTAAACACCAGTTAAGTTCCATATTTTTTAAATTTATAGCAAAAACATTTTTTTTGTCAAAATAAATCAAATATTACCCCAATAGGCTTAATTTCTTACACATATTAATATCTTCAATTATTTAATATTGTCAAGAGTGACGCGAAATTCAAACATGGATTTTTATACTAATTTAAAAAGGTTTTTTTTCAAACTTCACCAGCTCCATTACAGAAATTCATGAACGTTTATATTAAAATGTGTAAAAAACAAAAAGTATCTACTGTGCTAATAGGGCCACGTGGTTTTAGTTGGGGTCTATTAATACGACGTATCTGACGTCACATTCTCAACTTGAACTTAAGTATGTTCGGTTTCACTTAATTCCTCCTATAGACCGGAAACAGAGAATGGATGGCAGGAGAGTCAGCCTGGGACTACGCCCCAACTTCCTTCACCACGAGGATTGAAAGTATAACCATTCCATAACAGTTTATTTCAAATATAATGTTACATAAATAAAGTACAGGTCTTTGAACCTAACGTATACAATAAGCCTAGCTGGGGGAAAATGGTAGCTGAGCCTAGCTTTTTTCTACGTTTCTTTTGTATTGTGGACCCAGCACGCACTACTGAGACATAGTTTATTTAGTTTGGCCAACAATTATTTTGGTTTTAAAAGCTGCAAAAACACTTATGTTAACTCGTGTCCCACTCCATATGTTGGTAAGCAATATTATAGACCAAAGCAGTAAAACTAAATAATTATTGTATCCCCTTTATACATATGAGTTTTTAGAGAAGTGATCACATGTCTTCAATCAGAGATAAAAGTCTTTGTCCTTAGCATAATAGAGAGAACCTTCAATATTATATTGAAAAAAATAAAATATAATATCCAAGACATAAAAATGACAACTGTTGATATTATACAAATGTCAAAATTGACAACATATATAAAAATAAAACATAGTAATGAGCGCGTGATTAAAATGAAAGTAGATTTATTTACTTTTGAATTGCCATCTAATTCCCGACTGTGGTTGACAAGATATCATACATTACAGAGTGATGATAGCAGATAGATCCTGGACCTTTAGGCTCTGTGAACATGAACCTAGCTAGCTGTATATATAATCAAACAAATTAAAATATTTAATTTACACTTCCTTAGAACTGTTTTATATAGCATCAAAGTTCATAATAAAATATCCAATAGTAAGGAAAATCTAAATTCATGGATAGTCTCCAGTAATATAATCAACATCCCCAAGACCTGTAGTCAGTCTCCCTGACCACTCGGTCACTGGTGATAAAAGCAGAGCAGTGGTGATGCTAGACGACACTTCCAGTGTTTGCGATGCGGTCTTGCCGATAAGAAGAAGTAAATTGAAATAATGAGCGGGTTTGTGTTCAATTATTCAAAGCGACATGGAAACACCATTTCACGAGTCAGGCGTCGTGTTTAATGTTTGTTTTTATTTAACTCTGGGTGGTGGTCGCCTCCTACTTGATGAGGGTGAATTACAAGGGTGTTGTGTGTGTCACGCACTCGCTTATTGCGCCAAATCATGCGCTGATGACAGATCTTGTTCCCATGCCAGCATTCATGCTTCACTCCTGGCCACAGCAGCCTTAGTTCGACAAGGTGGGATATAAGGCGACGGTAGCTATGAGCAGTATTTCTTGCAGTTTTTGAAGACAAACTATTTTAAATGCCAAAATAAATAATTGCTTCTGTAGAAACATTATCAGCTCTGTGGCTTAGTGGTTAGTTCACCCAGCTTCGATTCCTGGTTGGTACCTTAGATATTTTCCCGAAAAGGGAACTACCCAAAGGTCACAAAGATTTTGGTTACATACATATACAACATACTTAATAAATACCTACTCACGCCATTCTTTCACGAGGTAGGTAAGGAACTATTAATCTAGCTCAAAAAATAACTTCATACTTGATCCATCCTCACTAACTTTCTCTACACTTCCCTATCCTTGAATACTCCCTTTACTTTAACAACATCCATACGCCGTGTCATACATCCTCTTTTATTCTTAAAACTAGTACTGTTTCTCTTTTACACACATTCGTCTACAACATCTAGCCACTATTATATGGCCTACCCTTCCTATTTTATCCACACACTCTACCTTCATATATCTGCTTCGTCACTTGATACAACCGACCAACCAACAAACTTGCCCAATTCAACGTAAGACATTTATATCACATTGAAACCCATTGGATTCCCTTTCAAACTTCACTCCTTTAGCACCCATTCATTATGGACTCCTTTCGTGCGAGTTTTTCCATATACATTTCTTAGATATCTTATTCCAACCACATTCATCTTGCTCTTGTGTTTCTCCTGACAAACCCAAGCTTCACATCCATAAAACAATGTTGGCATCAACACACTTTTATATACTACCAGCTTTTCCTCTTTCGATACTACTTCATTATTTGCATTAGTCCACATACAGCCAAATACTCTCCGAGATTCATTCACCCGTCTGTCGATTCTACCATATATCCTTCCATTATTACAGAACATTCTGCCATATATCCTTCCATTATTACAGAACATTCTGCCATATATCCTTCCATTATTACAGAACATTCTACCATACATCCTTCCATTATTACAGAACATTCTGCCCAGATACATAAAATAATTCACTTGTTCTAACAGCTTTCCATTTATACTAAGTTAACAATCATTTCCCGATCCGTTCTTATACAAAGATACTTCCTGCCTGTCGTCAAACTCAAACTATTTAATGCATTCTGCAAGTCCCTTTCATTCTCAGCCATTAATACGTCATCATCTCCATATAACACCACTCTCTCATTCACAATGTCCATTTGTACACCAACCACGTCCTTGCAAGCATCCCTCATACATTCCTCCATGAATACATTAAACAACCATGGGGACAAGACACAACCTAGTCTAACACCCTGTTCAGTGCCAGACCATTCGTTCAAAGCTCCATCCACCCTTACACTTCCTTTATGTCCATCATACACCACCACGATTGCATTTACTTACCGTGCATCCACAACATACTCTTTAATAACATTTCATAACATAATCCTATTCACCCAATCATACGCTTTCTCCAGATCAATGAATGCACAATAAGCCTTATTCCTTACTGCCATAAGCTTCACAATGCAAATATCTGGTCCATGCAACTTCTACCTGGCATTAAACCCCATTGCACACCTCAATTATTTCCCGCAGTTTTTTCACGAATCCTTTCAAATAAAACTCTCCCAAACACTTTGCCTGGAATAACCAACAAACTAATTGCCCTCTAAACCTCACATCCACTCTTACTGCTTTTACCTGTATACAAAGAATCAATGAGAGCATTCTTCCAGTCATTAGGAACATTGGAGATCCCAGCACACACAATCCGACAAGTAATACCGCGCCCCCACACTGGCATTTCACTTGTGATCCCATCTACGCCCACAGCTCTGCCATTCTTTAACACTTTCATAGCTTTAAATACCTCGTCCTCGTTAATTCTTTCACTCCTTAGAGCATTTTCCCTTCTTTTTTTTGTCCCTATCTTCTGTTCTTGGGTTTGGGTTAGTTAGGATTAAGTCACTGGTTCCACACTCTCATACTCACTATCACCTATCTCTTCGGGACATGGAAAGAGCCTCCACGGAAAGGATGTACTATTAGTACATTTGGACGTCCCCTGGGCAAAGGTACATTAGTACTGGATAATTTTTACACTACTGGGCTACGAGTGATGTAGTCCAGAAGCGCAATATTACTATTAGTAGTAGTAGTAGTAGTAATAGTAATAATATAAAGCTTTAGTTTAGTTGTCTACACACATAAATATTGGCAGTTCTCGAATATCTGTCATGAACGAAAAGGACTTTGATCAGACATTATTTTAAATTAAGAGGAAAAATATGTTCAAATGCAAGAAGATCCACTGAAAGTAATATTTGATGAGTGATGGATGATATATTGTGTGTTTTTTTACTCCAACCATAAGAGTTATTGGTGTTAGTGTTGGGTGTTGATGCCCTAGGTTAAGTTAGTTTGTAAGTCTATATCCCTGTGTCTCTCAGTTCACGTTAATAAATATATTATTGCCCCCTTGTTCTCCACGTACAAAGCTGTTCTGTGTTATCTACAGAGAGTATCTTGCAGTATCTGAAGATCGGTACCAGGTCAGATACTGGCTCTCGACCACACCCCTACAGCTGGTCATTAAACAATAGCAAGATATGATGTTACCCATGGGGCGTGGCGCCATGTCCCCCCACCTCCCCACACACATGTATACTGGAGAGCAAAACTGTATTTCCCCCCTCACCCCCGTCTCATAGAAAATACAGTCCAACCAAAACTATTGACATAAATTTTACAGTTTTATGTGTTTAGGTACCCATTACGGTGATCGTATGGTCTAGGACGATACTCTCCCAATAGACTAGACTGCCGATTATGGGTAGATCGGGTGTCCCTTCATGAAAATGTGGGCACACGTCTTTTGAATTAAACCTTTCCAATCCCTAACACATTAGTGTAGTTGTAGTAAGACGCGGCGCTAAAAATATTTTTAGGAAGTGACTCTGGGGCTCAAACTAATGGACTAAGGGCGAGTAGGGTATAAACTAGTTTAAATGTATTGGCATTTGCGTAGAACGAAAGTAAAGGCCCTTTAAAGAAAATATCATAAGTACACCGACCTAGGATCAAACCACTTTCTTCTTGTCAAGACTAGGGCATTAGACCGCGTGACCGGAAGTGCTGGAAGTGCTGAAGATGGAATTATCGGTGTCAAACCTCGATGGTTGCATGGCTTAAGACGTTGACATTGATACTTAGGGGATTGTTCATGTCCTAGAAATTGTTATATGAATCCCGGTAGTAAGTTATGAGGTTGTTTTCCCCTCAATGTTTTCCCACTCTCTTTCCACGCAAATTAAGTTACATTTCCTATAAATGGAATGCTCTCCATCCTCAGCACAATAATGTAGTCATGCGGACAAACCGAGCGGGTAGTAAGACCAGTTGCACACATGAGGAGCCTTCTGTCCCCGACTGTACCTATGGACGAGCTATCTGGTGAGCGAGAGATGAAAGATTGCCCGCACGACTCCGGTGGCTCGCTCACTAATTATATAACAAGGCCACCTGTTGTCCTTGCGGGTCTCTGGAGACCGAGGGCACGAGTTGAGTTCTAGGCTGGATCCGGGTCACCGGGACTACGTCGGGGCATTGTGGGTATTCTGGGGGGCATTTAGAACGTATACTGTACCAGGAGGGCATTGTGGGTATTCTGGGGGGCATTTAGAACGTATACTGTACCAGGAGGGCATTGTGGGTATTCTGGGGGGCATTTAGAACGTACTGTACAGAGGCATGTGGTATCGGGGCATTAGATGTAACTGTACAGAGGTATTCTGGGTATTCTGGGGGCATTTAGAACGTAGATTGTACCAGGAGGGCATTGTGGGTACTCTGGATGGGGAGGAGTGGAGTGTATAAAATAAACTACACCAGGAGGGTAATGGATAAAAATCACCCTCAGTACAGCCAATTAAAGTCAAGTCTAACATGGCAGTGACGCGTTAGATTTAAAATATTAACTTTAGGAAATATAATTATTAAAGAAAACACTTCTCTTATTTCTTGTGATTGTGATCATCTTGACAAACACAAATAAGGTTTGTCAAACCTGGTGTGATAATATTATTGTCTGAATACTTGTCTTCTACTGTTCAGTCATTATTCTAATATTTATATCAATATAGTATCTTTCTTCCAGCTTAGAGAATGAATTGTATAAAACGCGTATTTTCTGAACAGATGTATTGTATGAACACACGACTTATAAACTGACTTAATACAGAACAGACACAACGTCCATACCCCCGGTCATTAGCTCCTAACTGTGACAGCGGAAATTCACTGGTGGTTAAATGTTTGTTCATTCCTGTAATGGAACCCTGGACCTTTAACTCACTAGTCAGACACTCAACCGACTGAGCCAAGGTGTTTACAATAAAATGTATTATACAATTATATATGTATATACCACTATCATTTATTTACAATCACAACATAAAGACCACTTTAATAGACTCCCAGCATTTAATTCAGTATTTAATTATAAATTCTGTATATCTTTACTATTCCCAACCAAGGGCGTGGAAAGCCCCATTTTTCTAGGGAGATGGAGTGTTCCTCCACTAAAGATGTGACTGTACCAGTACCTTTAGCCTAGATTAGTTTTTATACGGACCCTCCTTCACATCGAGTTGCAGTGCGGTCCAGGCCCCTGAATACAGGCCTTTCATACGCTTGACACTTAGCTTGTTAAACACTCCTATGATATACATTTCAAACAAATATCCTTAAGCTATTTTAGAAAAATTGCCATGATTAAAAAATGGTAAACAAAAATAACCGTTATTTGAAGGGCTAGAATAAAATCTAAAAATCACCCCAAGGTAATAGCATATAATACCTAAATATCAAGTTTGAACAGAATCAATAAAATCGTTTTTGTTGTGGCCCCAGGTAGAGACAAACAGAGATTGTGGCGCCAGTAAAACGAGGTACCCAAATAATTTCTAATTTCTAATAACCTTTTTTGGGATCGGAGGCACTTTAAATGTCAATGTTGGTGACCTGGAGGTCTAGGGGTAAGGTGTCAGACTTCTGTGCTGGGGTCCGGGGTTCAATCCTAGGTCCCGGCACATATTTATCTGATTGCCAAACCCTTCCTTCACCTCTGACAAGACGTGTATTAATCACAACTTGTGAATGTGAGGAATATCAGGTCTACACCGTGGTTCGGATTCCACGTTAAACTGTAGGTCCTCCATTTCATCTCACAATCACCCTACATTAGCGTAAGTGCGTATAACCCAAACGGGTAGTAAGACGTGGTGCTAATATAATAATAATAATAATAATAATAATAATAATAATAATGTCAATGTTCATCAAAATCTCTAGGTTGAATATTTCCACGATTATAATATTTTCTCTTTATATGAGAAGGTAAAAATAAATATGACGGGGACGTCGGGGTTTAAATTCCGGCCGATTGTACTAAGGGCTTTCCTAAATGGTTTCCCACTCTAACCCCACGCTAAGGCGGGCACATTTCCTCTCAATTCCACTTCCACAATTCTTACAACAATAGTGTAATTAATAGCTTAGCTAGACGTAAAACCGATAAGTAGTGAAACATAGGGAGATTGAAAAATAAAATACTCTCCATTTTAGAAGTCTCGTAGCGAATAAATATTTTCTGCTAAAGGTAATTTTACTAACCAGGGGTCAAGTGAATGTTTATGTAAGTTTGTTGTAATTTTATGTAACTAACACTAATATTAGTATATTCGTATATTAGCCGCTACTATCTTACCCCTCTCTTCCCTTCTCTTAACACAATCTTTCACAACCTTAAAAACCTAGGATACCCCTGATAAAATTCCTCTCAAGAGGCCTTGCTTCAAGTAATATCTTACAGGTGATGGTAAAATTGTTTACCTCTTTTATTTTTAACCCCACTTACTCGGATTATTTCAAGAAACGTCTTTTGTTTTACAATACCATAATGAATGTAGGGAAATAAAGGTATCTGAAATGTTAACAGAGTTAATTTTCCCCTAGGAAGTTCAACTAGGTGAAGCTTTAACCTGAATATTAATTATTAACGAGTGCTTGATTGATTAATTATACACTTATAATCTTTTTTTCTGATACTACAGTATAACAACTCCCAGGTAGTTACATCTAGCATTCTATGGAAGTTTCCAACTCATCTAGCTCTTCACACTGACCAAAGAGTTAATCTGCTATTTGTGTGTATCGAACTCAAAATGAATTCCTCGTGTTTGCAGAGGCTCAGTCGCCGCCATGTTGTGTAGCCACTAAGTGAGGCAGACCGACTGTTGCACTGCTGGGACACCTCGCCAGCGCTCTTTGGGGAGATTATAGCAAACTTTAGTGGCCGCTGTCGCACTAAACTCCACTACTAGCGCTCCTACCGCTTCCTTCTGGAAGATCGCTCGGCAGGCAACTTATTTCACAATATAGTCTCTCTCTCTCTCTCTCCTATCTCTCTCGTTCATAAGACATACCAACCACTTCTAATACATGACAAATAAACTACTGCTAGGCTCTCGTGAGAAGAACCTTTTTCAATAGCGGAGCTTCTGATGACAAGCAACCGTATACATAATTTAATAAATAGTTTTGATTATTTAAACGATTCCACAAAATACAAAACAATAATCTCGTTTTAATACAACGCGAATAACTTTTAATTTACTTGTTTATCATATACATATTTGAAATTAAAGTTTATAGCGTTTGAAGTAGGGCCTACTACTAACTATTTTCTTGCTATCAACTAAGTTTGTGTATGTTTATTGGTCGGCCATTGATAGGTTGCCTTGACTAGTTACACTATGGTCCTATCTTATAAACTACACCATAGTGGAACCAAGTAAGGTAACTGTCTTACCTTTACTGAATACACTATGACTATCTTATAAGCTACACCATAGTGGAACCAAGCAAGGTAGCAGTCTTACCTTGACTGATTACACTATGACCCTATCTTATAGCCTAAGCCATAGTAGAAACAAACAAAGTAATCGTGCAACTTTTAGGGTAAACCAAGCGTACATTTTATTTATGATAATAATGAATATGACTAAATACTTTCTATTTTCACAGTCTTGAACAACTATTGCTCTACCATAAGCTTCTTATTTTACTGTGAATGTCCCTCACCTCGCAAGGTCATCCTTAGGCGGGCCAATGTTATAGTGAGGGACGTATAAAAGTTTAAGTCAAAGAAAACGTTTATTTAAATACGTTTATGTTTAAAATATCATCAGACGCCTGAATACAAGTTAGCTCTGGATAGCATTTTCTTTTTAAAATGTTAGTTATATTATATTTCTTAAGTTAGATGGAGGGAAAGAAATCTTTGTGAATTGTTCATTGCAGACGATCCATTATTGAACCTAGTAGCAATATCCAAAAGTACCGCCCCCCCCCCCCCCTTTGTAACAATGAAAGCTAGCACCGGGCAGAATTCCCCCGTTATTTGAACCCGGAAAAACTCCCCCCTGGCTTACAATACTTTACTACCACCTACTCTCGATATATAAGGGTGGAAGGTTAGAGGTGTGGTCCACCCTGTAGCATTACTAGCTCTGTTACTGGGACATTCAGTTGTTACTTCCAGTTACTGGGAGATACACTCACCTCAACACAACAAGATCCTCTACTTCTCATCTATTAGGAGATACACTCACCTCAACACAACAAGACCCTCTACTTCTCATCTATTAAGAGATACACTCACCTCAACACAACAAGATCCTCTACTTCTCATCTATTAGGAGATACACTCACCTCAACACAACAAGACCCTCTACTTCTCATCTATTAGGAGATACACTCACCTCAACACAACAAGACCCTCTACTTCTCATCTATTAAGAGATACACTCACCTCAACACAACAAGACCCTCTACTTCTCATCTATTAGGAATACACTCACCTCAACACAACAAGACCCTCTACTTCTCATCTATTAAGAGATACACTCACCTCAACACAACAAGATCCTCTACTTCTCATCTATTAGGAGATACACTCACCTCAACACAACAAGATCCTCTACTTCTCATCTATTAAGAGATAAGGTCCAAATAGATAATAAACTATCACCTAATTACTAAAATATTCCAAAAATAATTACTGTACTCCTCTGTCTCCCTCATATCTCTGCTATTTAGGGATAATCGTGTATCCACACAGTTGATGTAGAACTGAAGATGGCTTGGTTTGTATTGAATGTACCAGCACTCGCCTAGAGGGAGAATATTAAGCAATCTAGACAAAAAAAACCTCAGTGCACCCAGTTGTGATTCGGACCCTGACCTACCGTAACCGCTATATGTGGCACTGGGGTGTAACCTGATAATATGTAGGCCATTTGAAGATTACCCTGAGTATTTATCTAGGAGGTTGTTGATTAATTCTAGTGATTAATTCATCGTTGGACAAGCTGTCTAAATGTTTGGCTCATCTGGTATAATTTATTAGTGATAAGAAGGCCAGGGTTCGTACCCTGGTGAGATGCACTAATGGTATTTTATTTAATCCAGTCAACATCCAAGCAAACTTGGGTACATTTCCCCAATATTGTATCTTCATCATCATTATCCCCCTAGCGCAATTAAAATGTGGATATTCTGTACGGGAATTAAAACTCTAACATAATTAAAGTGTATTCGCATGAATTTAACAATAATTGAATCAATTTGAGGAATACGAATGGTTTTGCTGGTATTTGTTTGTACATAATTAAATGAAATATAAACTATAAGTTATTTACCGTGTCATTTTAATTGTTCATATTTTTTTGCTCTTTAATTTGATTCGTAACTCTTGATCTGGTTGTAAATTAGTCGATACATAATAACAATTAAACACGATTAATTACCTTCATTACTCTAAATACCACTCATTACGAAACAAGATAAAAACAAATTAGCTTACACAGCAATTTTTTTTCTCTCCCTCTTCACCCCTCTCCCCTCCTATTTCATTATTTTATTTAGAGTATTCTACTTCTTTCTTTCTTATTAGTAATTTCATTTTCGTTTCTTTATAACTTGGCTCTTCTCAATTTCAAGAGCAGCGTGGATGGAGGGGGGGTGGGTGAGGTGGAGGGGTTGATTGGGGGGGGAAATTAGGTGATTTAATTAATTTAAAGTTTCTTGTTGTATTCGACATGACTTCATTAAACTTCTGTGTGGCAGTGAATGAATGGAGTTCAACCCCTCCCTATTTTCACCCCCTCCTCTTAGTCCTCCCTGGCTCTCCATTACCCCCCATCCCCCTCCCAACCCCCGAATGAAGGGAAGAACGCTAATGAAACGATCACCTCGTCACACCGGTCAAAAGACGCCCATCCCCTCCCCCGGAACTTACCTGGTTACAATGCCAGTACTACCAATTCACTATGAAATATTCTCTAAGCTGTCTCTAGGCTAAAATAATCTTTGTATGGTTGGAAAAACTATTATATTTTGATGATATATATTATTTTATGCACTAAAATAATTTAGAAAAGTTTTATTGTACAATTATTGTTTGTATTATTTTGTTTTATTTTGATAAATCAACATGAATTCCATTACTTCAGATTAATATAAATATTAATTTTTAATGTACACTTCGTTAACTCTGTGAGGTAACACGTTTCTTTAATGATTATAGTTTATAATATAGGGCCATAGTGTAATCAGTCAAGGTAAGACTGCTACCCTTCAGGGTGAACAAATAGCACACAACATATCAAAATGGCAAAAATTGATCGTAAATTGAGTTTTATAGCTGCCAATATTTTTATTGGTGAAGCTCAAAATTGTCGAAGAACATGATTATTTTTCGAAGCGAAATCAAAGCTGATTATTTTATTCGAAACTAAACCGAAATTTGGAAGCTTCATATAACTCTGATCCTTACAGAGGGGTTAGCACAACAGACTCTGAGCAGTGGCACCAGGGATTTACCCCAGACGATGGCAGAATAATAGATAAATAACTACATATTAACGTTTCACTTTCTAAGACCCCGGTTCATTTCTCTGCGCAAAGGCCGATCAAAGTATGGAAATTCCCCCTTAGAAAAAAGGCAGGTTTTTAATGTTATTCCTATTTGCCTCCACTGAACATGAACCAAGGTGTATTTCCCCCAGAGACAGTCCTTGTGGTGTGTGTGCCCCGGTTATAAATATGGACTCCGGGGCAGAACACCACAAACGCCACAAACACCACGGACCAGGTCTCACTTAGGTCTGTGGTGTCCACATTAGCAGATCTCTGGCGAGTGCTGACTTTAAATATATTACCCCCACATTGGAGGTTATTACTTATTGGTTTACCACTCTCACTCCACGCAAATGCGAGATTATGCGCTAAAATTCTACCATATTCATTCCTACTCCATTAGCATTATAAATAGTCTACATATATATGTTTATAAACAGAATTAGTACTAAGACGCGATGGGAAAAAATAACTATGGAGTAAAACCCAGCAGTCCGAAATTTCGGATAATCCAAAAACACTTTTTGGAAAATGGTAAGGGGGGGGGGGGTAATCTAATTTAAATGAAATACTGTATATTTCATTGGTTGATAAGCTCAAAGTTAAAAGAGAATTGTAATAATCAGTGGTATCTGATCATAAATGTTTAATATTCACATGTTGTAGTCAACACAATGTGTTTTCCTGTAACAATAATTACAGTAAACATCACGTGTTATTATAACAATTGAATAAATGAAATTTAATTAAACTCATTCTATTGTATTTTCTGTTTAATCCAAATTTTCGCTAATCCGACGAGCTTTCGGTTCCATTTAGTTTGTATTAACGAGGTTTTAGTGCATCATCTAAGGAAATAGAATGTGGGGGAATTTTTAAAAAACACTTTGGCAATCACTTGATTTGGTCAGGAGTTTGACTCTGTGTGTGCATAATCACAGTTAGGCACGCTAACCATGCAACCGACCAGGTAGATAATGGCCCAGGTTCAACAACCCAATCATAGACTACGTCACTATTGCCCTAGTTTTTAAACTACTGTATATAAACTAAAAGGGCCTAACTTGGCTAGAAGCTCAGTATCTGTCCCTTGGGCCGTGTTTGCGCGCAGGTCCCCCCTCTCTCTGGAAGGGCACTTTACACCCTCGTCAATGACAGACGGATAATCCATCAATTTGAAAGGGAAGATTCCTTCAACCCTTGCTATGATAGGAAATCGTTAGCGAGGCGTAAGGATGTGAGTCCTAAAATAATATAACATTAGCACCGCGGAGAAATACATCGCTAAACAAGACGGTAAAAACATTCGATACTTTTTTTTTTTTTTAAGAAAATATCGTTTAATTTTTGTGGTGGATACTCTTGTATCTCATTTTGATGGTATCTTGATCACGTGATGCACCACCCTCTCCCCTCTATTTCCACCCCTTACGCAACCCCCTGCATCTATTTAAATTATGTTGTACAGTGCATCTTACTACCCGTCCGGGTTATCAGCATATTTACTCTAATGTGTTAAGATGAGAGAGTAAGAATTTAGAGGAAGTGTTCCCGCGTTTGTGTGGTGGGAGAGTGTAAGACCATTTATCAAGTCCTGCCCCGGGATTTGAACTCCGATCCCCCCGTCACCCACGGTCCAGTCTAGGGACTGTCCATAATGATCGGGGGTGGGGGCGTCATCAAGCGTGACGAAGGAGGAGTGGAAGTCGGATATTGCGTGACGTCACACTACAATTTATCGTATTTATTTTGAAATCGCTGACCTGAAACGTGAATTCACCTCAATGTGAGGATTTTAAAGTGAAATTTGATTTTCTCTCGAGCCTAAGATATCAGCTTCAGATTCATGCGTCAGAACTTTTTTTTGTAGGAAATTTTATGTGCTACTAAGATGTTTCTCTTTTTTTTTCTTTTTTTGTATCTCGCTTTGTTTTTTCAAAGTAAGTAATAGAAGGTATACATAAATTACTTTTTTTTTTCGAGAAATTGTGACAATTTTCAATTTTTCAAATAGAATGAGGGTGCTTGATATTGTGACATTTTGGGACAAACGGGGAGGAAGGGGTGAACACACTAAATTTAGCGTTACGTAGCTTAGTAACAACCCCCTACTTCCAGAGTGACGCCTTAGACCATTCAAACATTGAATAGGGGGTGAAAGTTTTTATATCGTCGATGATAAAATAGAGGATGAACAATATTTTGGAAATCTTGAGCTTACATTTTGTAAATTATAAAAGCTACGGTTGAGATTTGTGTTTTCAAAATGAACGCAGGTAGTGTTTGGTTGATAGAACTGGATGGAATAAGTAAAGAGTGTAAAGGGGCTTGGTAGTATGATTGCGACAAAAGGGGGTAGCAGAGAAGATAGACAAGGTCAGCAGGTAGAGTTGTTCTATAGGGAGGTAGGATTAGGAATTAGGATGTGTGGTCGAGAGTTGGGTTACATGAGAGGGTATGGACATGTAATGAGAATGGAAGGGGAGAGGATTCCAAGAAGATTAATAGATATGAAGTATGTAGGGAAGAGACAGCAAGGGAGACCAGGAGGAGACGGCAGCAAGTGTGCAAGTGAGGGGAGGAGATTGGAAGAGAGTGTAGGAGGAAGATTGGTGGAAGGATGGAGGAGGGTGGAGGCATTTTACTGAACGGACCCGCCCACAGTTGGTGATGATGATGATGATGATGTGAGTTGTGTTGAAGGCTTGGCCCCCCTAGGAATCGTTGCCGGCGCGCCACTGGCTCCTGCCAATATCAACTGTCTTTGAGGAACATTTTTAGAGCACATGAGACTCCGGGGAGTGTTTCTAATCTGACGAGTATGTTAACTCAAGGGGAGGGAGGGGGAGGGTCATCTCCACATGTTAAACAGGTCTCACCCCTTTTTAAGGGTAGATTGGTCCGGAACCGCCAAAAGAGAAATTAAAAATACAATTTAAAAAAGTATCATTAAAAGTTAAAATCATGCTAACAAGCCCGTGGCATAATCATTTCCGTCTCAGGCGAGGTCAACTAACTACAAAGGCAGAGGACCTTGCTTCGATTCCAAGAGGTGTTCAAGAGAATGAATATTTATGATTTATTTCACCTGCAATAGTGGTCGCATGGACTAAGGCATTTCTCTAGCAAGCCAAGCTGAGTGTTGAGGATGTGGTTTTACCTAAATGTTTTCCGACTCTCCCTCCTTACAAATGCAGGTACATTTAACCTAAATTCTACCTTTTTACCCTAACCCCGTTAGTGTATTTTTGTTTCTGCACAACGTTCAGGTTATCCCCAAATTTACGTTAACGGGGTAGGAATGAGGAATTTTTGAATAAATGCACCAACATTTGGATGGCGGAAGGTTGAGAAACGATCTAGGAGGAACCTACTAGACAGTAGTTTCCAGACTGGGTGTGTAGTACTAGAGAGTAGTTTCCAGACTGGGTGTGTAATACTAGACAGTAGTTTCCAGGCTGGGTGTGTAGTACTAGACAGTAGTTTCCAGGCTGGGTGTGTAGTACTAGACAGTAGTTTCCAGGCTGGGTGTGTAGCACTAGACAGTAGTTTCCAGGCTGGGTGTGTATACTAGACAGTAGTTTCCAGGCTGGGTGTGTAGTACTAGACAGTAGTTTCCAACTGGGTGTGTAGTACTAGACAGTAGTTTCCAGGCTGGGTGTGTAGTACTAGACAGTAGTTTCCAGGCTGGGTGTGTAGCACTAGACAGTAGTTTCCAGGCTGGGTGTGTAGTACTAGACAGTAGTTTCCAGGCTGGGTGTGTAGTACTAGACAGTAGTTTCCAGGCTGGGTGTGTAGTACTAGACAGTAGTTTCCAGGCTGGGTGTGTAGTACTAGACAGTAGTTTCCAGGCTGGGTGTGTAATACTAGACAGTAGTTTCCAGGCTGGGTGTGTAGTACTAGACAGTAGTTTCCAGGCTGGGTGTGTAGTACTAGACAGTAGTTTCCAGGCTGGGTGTGTAGCTACTAGACAGTAGTTTCCAGGCTGGGTGTGTAATACTAGACAGTAGTTTCCAGGCTGGGTGTGTAGTACTAGACAGTAGTTTCCAGGGCTGGGTGTGTAATACTAGACAGTAGTTTCCAGACTGGGTGTGTAGTACTAGACAGTAGTTTCCAGGCTGGGTGTGATACATAGACAGTAGTTTCCAGGCTGGGTGTATACTAGACAGTAGTTTCCAGGCTGGGTGTGTAGTACTAGACAGTAGTTTCCAGACTGGGTGTGTAGTACTAGAGAAGTAGTTTCCAGGACTGGGTGTGTAGTACTAGACAGTAGTTTCCAGGCTGGGTGTGTAACTAGACAGTAGTTTCCAGGCTGGGTGTGTAGTACTAGACAGTAGTTTCCAGGCTGGGTGTGTAGTACTAGACAGTAGTTTCCAGGCTGGGTGTGTAGTACTAGACAGTAGTTTCCAGGCTGGGTGTGTAGTACTAGACAGTAGTTTCCAGGCTGGGTGTGTAGTACTAGACAGTAGTTTCCAGGCTGGGTGTGTATACTAGACAGTAGTTTCAGTTGGGTGTGTTGTACTAGACAGTAGTTTCCAGGCTGGGTGTGTAATACTAGACAGTAGTTTCCAGGCTGGGTGTGTAGTACTAGACAGTAGTTTCCAGGCTGGGTGTGTAGTACTAGACAGTAGTTTCCAGGCTGGGTGTGTAGTACTAGACAGTAGTTTCCAGGCGGGGTGTGTAGTACTAGACAGTAGTTTCCAGGCTGGGTGTGTAATACTAGACAGTAGTTTCCAGGCTGGGTGTGTAGTACTAGACAGTAGTTTCCAGGCTGGGTGTGTAGTACTAGACAGTAGTTTCCAGGCTGGGTGTGTAAATACTAGACAGTAGTTTCCAGGCTGGGTGTGTAGTACTAGAGAGTAGTTTCCAGGCTGGGTGTGTAGTACTAGACAGTAGTTTCCAGGCTGGGTGTGTAGTACTAGACAGTAGTTTCCAGGCTGGGTGTGTAGTACTAGACAGTAGTTTTCATTCAACTCCCTTACACAATTTGTGTTTTAATAGCATTTTTATACCTCGATAGAAAATAAAGCTAACCACGGGACCATATCTGCTGTGACGTCATGCAGATCCTGTGCCTTGGCTGGTCATATGTGGGGTAAAATAGGGAGGGGGTTGTTATTGATGTACTGTATGTTCATAAATTACCCATCCAACAACAGTTTTATTGTCACGGTCTGTTCGTGTTCATTGACATCAAACCACCGGTAATTAGTGAGGTCCACCCAGGACGGACCGGTTTGTTCAGTGTGTGTTGTGTGTGTGTTTTTTAAACGTATTGCCATTTTTTTCACCACAGGAAATTGATATGTTATATGCATAAGTAAATGTTCATTTGTTTGCTTTGTTGTTGATGTTTTATGTTTGTGGTGAAATTGATGGGAAGGAAAAATAAAAAATAAAACAGACGTAAATGATGAAAAAGTGGTGGTAATGCGATATGAACACGAGGGCTTTTAATGTAATAATGTGGTTCCATGTCAATCAATTTTTATTGAGTTCTCTTCTTTTTTTTTTTTTATAATGAGTGTTTATGTCCGTGCATATTTCGGTTATCGTGGGGGAGGGGGTGCAGAGTAAAAAACCTTTTCAATCCATAATTTTGAAAGTGGAGGTTCGCGATGTGTGCTAAAAACCTTTAATTCAATGATAAAAAATAAATCATTACAAATATTCTGATAAAAACTTTATTTTTTGGTTTACCATGACTACTTCCAAACTCGGCGATTTTTTTAAAAATCAAAATTATGACTATTGCTCAGCATCTGCCGAGACCATCTGAACCTAGGTCCCCTGGTTGTGAGTACTCAGAAACTACCTTTATTAACCACTTTGGTGGCCACGTCGTCTAAGACGCTACTCTCGCAGTAGACTAGACTGGGAGATGGAGGCTACAATCTTTGTCAGGTGTATTGAGAGGGATTATTCCAAAAATTGTTGTCCAATGTCCTTCTAAGAAAATGCGAGTACACTTTAAGTATAACCTTCTCATCCTTAAAACCATTAAAGTAATTAGTAAATAATCGTATAACTCGAACGGGCAATAAGACGCTGTGCTAAAAGTGAAAGTTTTGTAAAACTTGTGTGGTTAAAAACCTGCTGGTTAGATAAGTTAGTTATATAAAGCTGCAACAAATATCCACACACTTGAATGCCATTATATAACATTATCGATGATATTAATTGTCAATGATATGTTGCTCACCTGGGACTGATAAATATAGCTCCCCCCCTTCCACACCCCCTAGCCAGGCTTCATACGTCGGGAATAACGACTCTGGGCGTATCGGAAAATTCTGTCCGTTTTCACATTTAGGATTTCCCTCCACCCCCACCCTAACTCTCTCCCTCACAAAAGTAAAATAAATAAAAACAACACCTGTGCAGACTAACAATACCAACTCATAAACCACACGTTAGTGGAATCTATTTTCGTTTTAATTTATTTGTTGAGGGGCGTTAAATGCAATTATTATCGCCGAGAAGGGACGAAGGGGTGATTTGAAGAACTGTCGTTTCTAAACAAGGGGGTTATTATTAATTTATTGTTATTTTTTGTGACCGGATTTCGGCCCATTTGACCCAGGTGGGACCGGTACCACTAAATAACCGACCACTGGAGCGAATAGAGAAGGTGAGCTGTGTTTGTGTGGGTTGGAGTCCGGGCTATACTGTTTCACAACAACACTTGCTATGACTCGGTATTTATCTCGACTGAAACAACACTTGCTACTACTGACTCGAGTATTTATCTCGACTGAAACAACACTTGCTATTGAACTCGGTATTTATCTAGACTGAAACAACACTTGCTATGACTCGGTATTTATCTCGACTGAAACAACATTGCGACTCGTATTTTCTCGACTGAAAACACTTGCTAGCTCGGTATTTATCTCGACTGAAACAACACTTGCTATTGACTCGGTATTTATCTCGACTGAAACAACACTTGCTATTGACTCGGTATTTATCTCGACTGAAACAACACTTGCTATGACTCGTATTATCTCGACTGAAACAACTTGCTAGTGACTCGTATTTATCTCGACTGAAACAACACTTGCTATGACTCGGTATTTATCTCGACTGAAACAACACCTTTGCTACTATGACTCGGTATTTATCTCGACTGAAACAAACTCGACTGGTATTTATCACAACACTTGCTACTGACTCGGTATTTATCTCGACTGAAACGCGAATCTCCTGGTCTTTATCACAACATTATTATTTTATTTCCGCGTGTCTAGTACCCGTCCGGGATAAACGCTTAGATTCTAACTACGCTAATGACTTTAAGGGTCGATAAGGTTATATTTAAAGGGATTGTATCCACATTTGCGTGGAGAAGAGTGGGAAGCTATTTTTGTAAAAACCATCCTCAGTACACCCGACCAAGATTCGAATTACGATCTCCCGGTCATCGGCAGTCTAGTCTACTGCGAGAGTAGCGCGTTAGACTACGTGTTCAACGAAGTGCATTAATTAATCACGCTAGTGGAATATGGATCAGGAATGTAGTATTTCATAGAAAATACACCCGCATTTGTGTGAAGGGAGGGCGAAAAATAATTTCGTAAACAAAACTCAGTGCACATTACGACCGGGGTTTAGACCCCGATATTCCAGTCGGTGACAATCCGGTACAACATGAGGGTGAGCTCTCTATCCATATATCAATCTATCCATCTATCCATCTATCCCAGCGCCGCCAAGTGTAAGATCCCTCCACCCACGTGTTGACACAATAGATCAGTCGGGGGGCAATCAGCAACATAATTACCTAGTAATGGGGGTTGGGGGTTTGATGACCCCACAGAGAGCATGCCGGGTAGGTCCCAGGGTACCATATTGACCCCCACCCCCCACCCCAGGGCAAACAACGCCACATTTCACAGAGCACTTATTTTCATCGGGGAGGAGTAAATCAAGATGTGTATCTCTGTCCTTGTCTGTGGGTGGTATTTACCTTGCGCGTTACGATAGGAAACGTGCACTTTCTAAGCACAGTGACTGTATCATGACATGACTTCAAGCTAGTTTGCTCTAGATCTTGGTTCACACGTTTGACGAAAACATAGGGCAGAAATGTAGACCTACTTTATCCAAGATTCTTTGCAACGGAAACTAGAAATAGCTTTTATTTTCTAGTTAATAAACAGATACTAAGATAAATGTAATTGTGGATGTCCTCTAATTATTGTGTTGTGAAACAAATTACAAAGACCACAAACATTCGCTTCAGTGGCCGCGTGGTCTAAGGCGTCTCTCTCGCAGTAGAGTAGATTGCCTGTCATGGGGAGATTGAGGTTCGAATCTAGTTAAGGTGCACTGAGGGTTTGTTAGCAAAATGGTTTTACACTCTCCCTTCAAGAAAATGCGGGTACACTGCCTTTAAATATATCCTTACTAAATAATAGAACCACTAGCGTGATTAGTGCATAAGCTTTATAGCCCGAACGGGTAGTAAGACGTGGTAATAAAACACTAATTACACACACGCCCTCTTTTAAAGAGTGGTTTCAAATATCCTCACAACAGTAGATGTAGCTGTCTGCTTATTTTGTAAGCGCATACGTACTGATTGAATCAGTTGGTTTTGAAATTGTATTGGCTCTCCAAACAGATTTAATGGAGCGGTGAGGATAGATCTGAGATTGTTTATACCAGTGTGGAGCGACCAGCGCATTTTATGGTTATTTCGTCACGTGACAATTTTAAACTTTTCTCCTACTTCTTTGTTGGAGGTTTTCCGGTCAATGCTGACACATTCCTCGGGTCCGTCAAGGCCTGATAACCTAACATCCATCTGACGCATGCGCCCTCGTAAAACACAAACAATGCCGCGCGACAGAAAACCTAACACAACCTAACTAAAAATACTGAACCTGTTTCCCGGCCACGCTATTCAGACAATAGCTACGGCAGAGTCCTCTGGAGGGAAGATCACAAAACACTATTTATTACAATCCTTTCACAGCTTAATATCGCAACCCTTATCTTTTTCTGTTGGGGTTGGGTGGGGGGGAGGCTTCTATTTTGATTTCTCGCTTCGTTTATTTATCAGCAGTGAATTAAGTAAGTAATCACAAGTACGGCCAGGGGGTGGGGAGGGGGAGGGGGGCAATTTGTCCGATACGACCCTCTGAAATTGGGTGATTCCAGGCAAGAGGGTGGCGGGGGTAAAAAGTACAAACACTCCTCATGAAAAACCATTGTTTTCTAGGACCATTTTTCATTGGTGCGTCCATTTCTCATTCTGGTACGTTTTCTCTCTCTCTCTCTTTAACTTCTTGCTCTTGATTCATTCGTTTCTCGTTTGACGTTTTTCTCATTGCCTCGGTTCTAACCCCCAGCCCACCCCCTTTCTCTCTTCCCCCCGGGCGGAATTTCCCCACGGGCTTATCCCCTCCCCTCTCCTTCTCCACAGAGCTCCTTTATATTAGAAACCCATAAGGGTATCAAGGCTGGGGGGGGGGGTTGCCCCCCTGCATTCTGTGCTAACTCGACCAGCTAAACAGGTTGTGCTTTGCTTCTGGTGATTTTGTGAGGGGAGCGTTAGTCTACTGTTGTTTTTTAGAGAGGGGGTGGTAGGAGGGTAGTAGAGGGTTGCCTACGCTGGTATATTCAGGGGAAATGTGTCAAAGGTTCAAGGGCTGTAAGGTTAGCGTGCGTGACATCTAATCTTACAAGCAGGTATTTACTATTATTATTACTACAACTTTATATTCCTCCGCTTAGAATGCCTACGACTCCATCTTACCTAAAACAGCAGGATAATTACAGTGAACTGTGCAGGCTGGAGGTGCTTAACACGCCTAGGCTGAGCTTATATTCATTCATAACGCATAGCTAATATCAACATAGTGCATATAACATAGTGCGCAAGAAGTTAGAATACATAATGTTCAATTATATTACACAATTCATAGAGTTGATTTAAGTCTAACTTTCTAAGCGCTATCTATGGAGTTGAGCATAGACGACTCTTGAACTTTAGACGTATCGGCCAATAAGAATGTGAGGAGATGCTCTAGCCAATCAAATACCAGTATGTACCAAAAACAGAAAATATCTTCTGTTCATGTTTGAAGTGCATTGAGGTAGTCCTAATTGATGGTTATCAACGAGTTTAATTTGTTTCAACATAAATAACATCGATTGTAAATATGATAAAGGGGAAATATTACGTTCTACTGAGGAGAAGGTATAACATAATATCCATGACAATAGTAAAATCAGAACCAAATAAAAAACGAATTTGATGTAATATGTTTACAGTCATCAATTAAATTAGGTTAATTTTATGTTTAAAAAGATAGGTTTATTTATTGTTCTTTATCGAGTGAACCCTTAGGTTAAGTATTGTTAAATACCTTATCTAGTAAAGCCAAGAGGTTAGACCAGTGTTTATGAATACATACTACCACTCTAGGTAATATGTCATATGTCATACTCTACGTTTCATTACAGACCGTTGTATGACTTGTGCACTGTGTGTTATGCAATATTTACTATGCGTTATGCATGAATATAGATCCAGCCTTAGTTATTAAACCTAAGGGTGCTACATGATGGTGAAATAGCATTTTTCTGAAGATATTTTGTACAATTACTTTGTTACAGAAGATCTATCATTTACAGTAGAACCACAAATATCCGGCACTCGATTATCCAGCCTGGTTCTCGGCTCTAACAAATAAAGTAAAACAATACTAAACAATTTTTTTTAACTGATGCAAGTGAATTTTTTTTCAAAATCTTCTTATATATTTTTTAAACACGTTTTATTTTACTGTATAAAATTTAAAAACATGCAAAACATTTACTGAATTTATAATGTAATCCATTTGACGCTCTTTTTTCACTTGTTCTTACTTTGAAACCGATGTTACATTTCCAAAATATAAAGTAATGTACAGTAAAGATTTGAATAATTCTTTCTCGTTTAATTTTTACTGTCCGCCTACAATTACTGTATTCCTATTTTACATCGCAGTCAGAAATGGGAAGATTCTACGAGTATTAATACAAAGTTAAATGTTCTGTGAAAATAAACTGTGGCGTTATTTGCCACCCTACCTTGTTTTTCCTTTTTTTCTACTTTTTGTGAACAATTTCCAATTTATTTTCGCTTGAATTTTAACACTTGGAAGTTAGGCCACACGCCGGTTGCCGGCCTGACTAATAATACTGTTTACATCTATTAAATTAAATGGAAGGACGGAACAATGTAGCACATTGTCTTAAATAATCTAAATAAGGAATTTTGATTTAAAGAAGAACATTACCTTTTATTAAACGTTTTCATCATCACGTTAAGAAGTCTGTTGACTTATTTATAATGAACGTCAGCCATGTTTGATTTCAACGCATGCGCAGTTCTATCAAACCAGTGAGTAAAAGAAGAAACAAAGCTCGATGTAAATAACTCATAACAAGCGCGTTTTTCAGTTCTAACAGATGGTAATAAACATTTAATTCTTTAAGAAAAAACACTGTTCACGTTCATTAACATACAGTTCAATATTTATGTTAAACCTGCATTTTATTTGATTTTCCCTAGTCCATAGCCAACATTTATCTTTTGGTTTTATATATATATTGGTTTTCTCTTTGGACTAGGAAGTAAAGAATAGAACGTTTTTAAATTTGATTTTGGAAGAATTTTTATAAGTCACGAGATCTTCTTCTTCTGAGTGGTTTTAACATGGAGCCAAATCTATTAGCTCCGAATTAAAATTATTTTTAAAATGAATTAAAGGTGTTGAATGAAAGTACACGTGATGAAATGAAAAAGGAAGTGTGTGTACAGTGACTGGATTGTTTGTTTTCGTTTCATTTGCGTAAGAATTCAAACAAATTACTAGAGTGTAACAAATCTCTGAAGTTGGAGTCAATATGGACTAATTCAGTGGTGAGGCCAAGTCAACTCTTCAACTATAAATTATCATTTTTTTTTTGTTTCTCCTATAAAATAAGAATTCGTTTACTTTCAGAAAGACAGACTAATGTAGAGAATTAATTAAAATTTCATTTCATGTCTAATTATTAAATTTTGTATTATTATTTTTTTCGTTTTGTTTTGTCTTAACAATACTGTTCTATACTTTGTTAAATTAGCATTATAATTCCTTAGGTAGGCTTGGATGTGGTAAAGTGGAAAACAATAATAAATCCACAAAAGTGCCAACAATTATTATTTTATACATTTATATTTTGTCTAAATTAAATTTTGTTCCAACAAACCATTTTATCTGAATTGTTCATGTTTTAGTTTTAAGTTACCCAGTGGTCTCGAGTATTGAGAGTCGTAGTGCCAATGACTGAGTTAACCGAGGCAACATTTTTCTTTTTTTCTTTTAATTATTTTTTTCTTCTATATACTAGGGGTGGCGCCCAACAATAACACCGTCCTTATACATCTTGATGTTAACAAGATGCAGAGGACAATAATATTAGATACAATCAAATATAAATAAGTTATACAATATATATAAAAGGTTACAACAATATATATTTTTTTTTATTACAAAATCCACACTTGTATTCCGTATTGTTCGTCCCGGAAGATTGCAGCTTTAGTGTACAACTTTTTATTTAAGAGCACATAAATCCATTAGGTAATAGCCGTGCAGGAATGTGTAACACAATTCACACGATTTTTGATATAATACAACAATACAATATACAAAACAATACTAATAAATAATAAAATTGAATTTTTGCTGACCGCAAAAAAAAAGGGTTTATTTTTATTTTTTAAATTACACTTCTTAAGAAAATAGGGCTGTAAATTAGAACCTTTACGTAACGATTTTGGCTACAACCTACTCTGCTCCCACCTGTTCCATTCGCTCGAACCGCCACTAAAACAAATTAAAACATTCGGTCACTTTGTAACTAATAAACGCTCGTAATTATTTCTAATGATTTCACCAGAAGGAAATAAGCTTAGATTTAAAATATATAATTTGTCCCTTGTCTATTCGAGTATATGTTGGGTTTTAAAAAACGCGATTATTTCTCTTCTAATCTTGTCCTAATTACAAACCCTCTCAAAACCAATCTCTGTGCGTGATTTGAATGACCCCTTGGTCTTAAAGACAAGATCAATATTTAACCGTTCCATCGTCAGCTCCGTTGGGATGTTAGCGTTTCTCGACTCGATCTAAGCAGCGAGGAGGATATAATATTAAGTCAGCATGCATGAACCTTCATCCAATTTGTATTTCTCTTTGGAGGGCAGTGGGCTCTCCATGTGACGCTAGCAAAGAGGACAGCCTTATCTCCTCTCTCTCTGTCCGGAGTTGAAGTTACTCTGGCAAGGTTCACCTGTATAGGTGAGGTCGGGTCACGGTTTAGACCCACGGGCAGCAGATATTACGGATCAAACCTTGGACTTACAAATAACAGTGTGAATACGTTTATTTTTAAATATCTGTCTGTATTTATCGAAATAAAAGTACAATTTGGTGACTATTCTACTTGTATTAATAGAATATGCATAATCAGAAGTAGTGAAAGCGATGGATAAATAGATAGAAGTTTAGATAGATATCGCACTATATAAAGACATGGATAGAAGAATATAGGCCTATGCTTATGTAACTAAACCAATGGTTTGATATATTATCATTAGTGTTATTTTATAGGTATTGATAATATATAACAAAAGTGTTAACTGCAAATACATTACTTGATTTATGAATACATAAAATCATGTGCGAGATATAATTCCTTCTATCAGAATTCCACTAAACACAAAATTTATATTATATATATTTGTTATTATTTTATTAATTTACGATGCCATCTCATCAACAGTCCAATTTTCATAAGAACCTTAGCTGACGACTAGAAATCTACTAGATCTAATTTTACGTATTCATACGTCAAATCATGGGATAAATCTGTAACTTTTGGTAACTTTCAGTACTGACCGGAAATAACGTATTTATGTTTTCCAAAAGGCTCTTCTCATGAAAAGTGGACTGTATCTCTTGTGTCAAGGATATAAAATGTTGAAATCCCTTTTACTGTCCAAGGTAGACGTGCTAACCTCTCACCGGTCCAAAGTAGACGTGCTAACCTCTCACCGGTCCAAAGTAGACGTGCTAACCTCTCACCAGTCCAAGGTAGACGTGCTAACCTCTCACCAGTCCAAGGTTGACATGCTAACTTCTCACCGGTCCAAGGTAGACGTGCTAACCTCTCACCGGTCCAAAGTAGACGTGCTAACCTCTCACCGGTCCAAAGTAGACGTGCTAACCTCTCACCAGTCCAAGGTAGACGTGCTAACCTCTCACCAGTCCAAGGTTGACATGCTAACTTCTCACCGGTCCAAGGTAGACGTGCTAACCTCTCACCGGTCCAAGGTAGACGTGCTAACCTCTCACCGGTCCAAGGTAGACGTGCTAACCTCTCACCGGTCCAAGGTAGACGTGCTAACCTCTCACCAGTCCAAGGTTGACATGCTAACTTCTCACCGGTCCAAGGTAGACGTGCTAACTTCTCACCGGTCCAAGGTAGACGTGCTAACCTCTCACCGGTCCAAGGTAGACGTGCTAACCTCTCACCGGTCCAAGGTAAACGTGCTAACCTCTCACCAGTCCAAGGTAGACGTGCTAACCTCTCACCGGTCCAAGGTAGACGTGCTAACCTCTCACCAGTCCAAGGTAGACGTGCTAACTTCTCACCGGTCCAAGGTAGACGTGCTAACCTCTCACCGGTCCAAGGTAGACGTGCTAACCTCTCACCGGTCCAAGGTAGACGTGCTAACCTCTCACCGGTCCAAGGTAGACGTGCTAACCTCTCACCGGTCCAAGGTAGACGTGCTAACCTCTCACCGGTCCAAGGTAGACGTGCTAACCTCTCACCGGTCCAAGGTAGACGTGCTAACCTCTCACCGGTCCAAAGTAGACGTGCTAACCTCTCACCGGTCCTAACCCTGGACTTGACGCTGTCTTGCGATATGATGGAAGCCCCAAGAGGGGGATCCCCCCTCCCGGACTAACTTCATCACGGCGCGAATTAAAGGTCTGCTTGTCTTGTTTTAGATTGTTCGGAGGAACGCCTTGTGGGACGTCACATCCTGTCGTACGAGCACTTTTACCTCCCCGCGTGTTTGTTTAGACATCTCCGTTCTGGAAAATGTGGTGTAGGATCTGTTTAGCTTTTCCTTTATCTTCTCCTCCCATTGTCTGCTCGAGTAAAGTCAAGTTCCGGGCAAAGGCGCCATTGTTTGGCGAAAACATCCCGGAGGGTTCAAGACAACTTCCGGAAGTTATTTCTTGATTCTTCTCCGTTTCAATGTGTTTATCTCTCGTGTAGTGTTAGGCGGGGTTGGCGAGGGACTGGGGGGGGGGGGGGATTCGGGAAATAAAATGTTTATCTGAGCCAAACTCTACTCTTTACACTATGGTGTGTGTTATAACAGAGGGTCATGGTGTAATAAGTCAAGGTAAGATCGATCCTTTCACGGTAAACGTGGTGTACATATCTTACAATACACTCTATTGTAATTAGCAAGAAAATAAATTAAATCTTTCATCAATAAACTACCCCTAGTTCTAGTGAAATAATCAAAATCCTGATTTCAGCTCAAAGTCTGACTGACCATGTAACATGTAAATGTAAATCTGTAACAACGGCTAGAAAACAGTTTCGACTGTAGCTCTAGATACAGTCTGAGAGAAAAATAAAGATACAGACATAGGGACTGACAGCTTTGTAAGACTCACTAGGTAGTTAATGTTCGCGATTACAATACTCACTCTATATATGTCCCTCTAGCACGGTTGATAGGCCACACTCCCCCTAGGAGGTAGTCCTCCCTATCTAGCAACCTAAGTTCACCAAGGTACGTCATTACGTATTCAGATTTAACGGTGTTTTGTGGGCCCCACGCTTGTCTCAACGTTAATCTGACGTCATCCTCTTCTCGCTCTTGAACCAAGATGTAGAGACCTCGACAGGTTGAATCATACGGACGATATTATTATAGAGCCTGTATTCGTGTGTGTGTGCGCGCGCCTGGGTTTTGTCATAATGTTTTAACATTTCATAACAGGATGGCAGCAAATAGTTTCCACACATCCAATCCTTACAGTTTGTTCTGGTTGTGGGAATATCCAGTGTTTTAGATAAATAGGATTACCTAGAAGAAATGGAGAAAGCTATGATTACCTAAAGGAAATAGGAGAGAGCTAGAATTACCCTGGGTAAATGAATAAATCAGAGGACTAAGCAGAGGAAGTGGGAGCAAAGCCCCTCGAGAAATTTGATTACCTTTAGCATCAAATAGTTGGTTTCTGACGAAGGATTGAGAAAATAATGGTGATATAAACTATTCTCAAACGGGAGGTTCCGGAAAACATTTCTTGGGTTCACAAAATTAACTTTTATCTTCAACCAAAGAAGAAAGTGTTTTAATCATCGCCAAGGATGGTTGTATTTGGCTGCCACAAACTTAAAACTCATGCTACCAGAAAGTTTGGTGTAATGGTTAGCGCACCTGACCAACCTCGGACACTCAGAACTGAGATAGTTTATTTACATGAGATTTTTATTCTTTCTAAAGTCAAATACTGATGTATTTTCTTAAAGTTTACCTCCGGAATCTTTTGTCCTTAAGCTAAAGTGTACGTGTCAAATCGACCCAAAAGATATTAATAAAGCCTTATTAGAACAATTTATGGTTGATTAAACTATATAACATGTGTTTAATTCTTCTACTTGTGACGCCCTCAGTATCTCTACACCTTGTGTTTAATCCTTCTACATGTGACGCCATCAATATCTCTACACCTTGTGTTTAATCCTTCTACATGTGACGCCCTCAATATCTCTACACCTTGTGTTTAATCCTTCTACTTGTGACGCCCTCAATATCTCTACACCTTGTGTTTAATCATTCTACTTGTGATGCCCTCAATATCTCTACACCTTGTGTTTAATCCTTCTACATGTGACGCCCTCAATATCTCTACACCTTGTGTTTAATCCTTCTACTTGTGACGCCCTCAATATCTCTACACCTTGTGTTTAATCATTCTACTTGTGATGCCCTCAATATCTCTACACCTTGTGTTTAATCCTTCTACATGTGACGCCCTCAATATCTCTACACCTTGTGTTTAATCCTTCTACTTGTGACGCCCTCAATATCTCTACACCTTGTGTTTAATCATTCTACTTGTGATGCCCTCAATATCTCTACACCTTGTGTTTAATCCTTCTACATGTGACGCCCTCAATATCTCTACACCTTGTGTTTAATCCTTCTACTTGTGACGCCCTCAATATCTCTACACCTTGTGTTTAATCATTCTACTTGTGATGCCCTCAATATCTCTACACCTTGTGTTTAATCCTTCTACATGTGACGCCCTCAATATCTCTACACCTTGTGTTTAATCCTTCTACTTGTGACGCCCTCAATCAGCGGCTATGTAATGAATATTTCATTACGAGTCTTGTTAGTTAAGTCTTCACTTACAAGTGCATGACGCAACTTAGTTTGCACCCTTATCACTCCGCCCTTTCCCCTGTCTACACTCACTAACAAACTCATTAACAAACAAACAAAAATGATTCATATTTTAGATATTTTCGGAGGTGATACGCAATTTGCATTAAACTTTCATCGGCTTTAAAAAGTTTATCAACGAGTTTTAATGTGTTGAGGAAATATTTGAAGCTTAGACGAAACAAAACTTGTTATGAAACTAGAGAGAGACTGGCACACGAATATTTAAAAAGAGACAAAATATGGTACAGATATTTAGAAATAAACGGACGATGGTACAGTTATTTAGAAAGAAACAGACGATGGTACAGATATTTCGTCTGTACTTGTGTTTTATATATTTACTCATACATAATATCGCTATATTACTCCTTGCCCCACACAACTGTATGTATTGTCGTATTATATTTATCTCGTGGAGTTGATATTAAACATTGTCCTTTCTATTTGATGATAATAGCCCACAACTGTATAAATGTGTTATAATCATGGATTGTTACAGCGTCGCCTTTATATTGGTGGTTATATAAACCGCATTGCACAAACGTTTGAAAAGTAGTATTATAACAATCTCACGGCGCTTCTAGATAAAACTATTATTTAGAAATTAGGGCGAAATGTCCCAAGGGATTAGGATTGAGTATGTAGTAACTAATTGTGATTTTCAATCTCCTTTGACTGTTCAACTAGCCATTTTAATTAGCTGCTTTCTAGTTTAATTCACTGATAGAAAATCTAGTTTTTTAATAGCACTGCGTCTTACTACCCGTACGGCTTATACGCTTGTGTACTAGTTACGTTAAAGGCTTTAGGAATTAGGAAAGTTATATTTAGGGTAAGTATATCAGCATTTGCGTGGATGGTGAGTGGAAAACAATTTTGGTAAAACCATCTTTAGTACACCCTACTGAGATTCAAATCTCAATTTCCACGTCATCAACAGCCTAGTCTAGTACACCAACGAAAGTAGATCTAGTAACTGTTCTAGCTGTCAGATAAGGTTCTTCCTACGAAAGTAGATCTAGTAACTGTTCTGTCAGTTAAGGTTCTTCCTATGAGAGTAGATATAGTAACTGTTCTAGCTGTCAGTTAAGGTTCTTCCTATGAGAGTAGATATAGAAACTGTTCTAGCTGTCAGATAAGGTTCATCCTATGAAAGTAGATCTAGTCGCTGTTCTAGCTGTCAGATAAGGTTCTTCCTACTAAAGTAGATCTAGTAACTGTTCTAGCTGTCAGATAAGGTTCTTCCTACTAAAGTAGATCTAGTAACTGTTTTAGCTGTCAGTTAAGGTTCTTCCTACGAAAGTAGATCTAGTAACTGTTCTGTCAGTTAAGGTTCTTCCTATGAGAGTAGATATAGTAACTGTTCTAGCTGTCAGATAAGGTTCATCCTATGAAAGTAGATCTAGTCACTGTTCTAGCTGTCAGATAAGGTTCTTCCTATGAAAGTAGATCTAGTAACTGTTCTAGCTGTCAGTTAAGGTTCTTCCTATGAAAGTAGATCTAGTAACTGTTCTAGCTGTCAGATAAGGTTCTTCCTAAGAAAGTAGATCTAGTAACTGTTCTAGCTGTCAGATAAGGTTCTTCCTATGAAAGTAGATCTAGTAACTGTTCTAGCTATCAGATAAGGTTCTTCCTACGAAAGTAGATCTAGTAACTGTTCTAGCTGTCAGTTAAGGTTCTTCCTACTAAAGTAGATCTAGTAACTGTTTTAGCTGTCAGTTAAGGTTCTTCCTATGAAAGTAGATCTAGTAACTGTTCTAGCTGTCAGTTAAGGTTCTTCCTATGAAAGTAGATCTAGTAACTGTTCTAGCTGTCAGTTAAGGTTCTTCCTATGAAAGTAGATCTAGTAACTGTTCTAGCTTTCAGTTAAGGTTCTTCCTACTAAAGTAGATCTAGTAACTGTTCTAGCTATCAGATAAGGTTCTTCCTATGAAAGTAGATCTAGTAACTGTTCTGGCTGTCAGATAGGGTTCTTCCTACGAAAGTAGATCTAGTAATTGTTATAGCTGTCAGATAAGGTTCTTCCTACGAAAGTAGATCTAGTAACTGTTCTAGCTGTCAGTTAAGGTTCTTCCTACTAAAGTAGATCTAGTAACTGTTCTAGCTGTCAGTTAAGGTTCTTCCTATGAAAGTAGATCTAGTAACTGTTCTAGCTATCAGATAAGGTTCTTCCTACGAAAGTAGATCTAGTAACTGTTCTAGCTGTCAGTTAAGGTTCTTCCTACTAAAGTAGATCTAGTAACTGTTTTAGCTGTCAGATAAGGTTCTTCCTATGAAAGTAGATCTAGTAACTGTTCTAGCTGTCAGTTAAGGTTCTTCCTACGAAAGTAGATCTAGTAACTGTTCTGTCAGTTAAGGTTCTTCCTAGGAGAAATTGACTGCGTGCTTTGAACAGCTTAGTACATACTCTAGCTTTGCATTAATCAATTTGAATAGGGGATTTAATTGAATATGTAAATATATTAAAGATGGGATGCTAGAATCCCTCGAATCCCATGGTATTCAAGAGATTCAAGATTGGTAATAATCTCTAAAATGTATATTTAATACAATTTACATGACCTTGACTTTAAATAACAATTTAAAGAAATTGGTAAAAGGAATAATTATACAAACGTGTGTAGTTGGGAGATTAACAAGATAACAGCAACAAAATGACGTATCGACATAATTAATTTACTAAAAAAGGTTTTTCTTGGTTTGATTATGACGTATTTGACGTAAAAACCAAACCAATATCATTTGTAAGTGTCACTGATTTTTAATGATCTTTTTTGTATTATATTTGAAATATTTTCACTTTGGCTAAGATTGCAAGTTTTTAAAGATGAGAGTATTCAAGATTCGTATTTGAGAAATATAAGAAATCAACCCATCTCTATTTAATGTAAAACTGTAACGAGTTATGGTTTATTTAGCACCTCAATTTATACCATAAAAAGCAAATTAGTTTCTATATTTTCGGTTGTTTATATTTCCAGTGAAGTCAATAGAAGTCATATGAGACACAATGAGATCATTACGGTGAGTTGATTGCGGGTAATTTTATTTGTTTAGTTGGGGAAAGTGGGTGGAGGGGTAACATCTATTCGGAATTCCACATATTTACACCAATAGGAGGGGGTACGTAGCCTAATTTAATTATACAATTTTTAGGGAGGAAGTACCCTCGAAACTTATTTAGAAATAACGCCTCTTTTAGTACACCCTGCAGAGATTTTATAATTCCAACCTCCCAATCACTGATAAGAAAACAGACCGGATGCGAGTGATGCCTTAGTCCGCGTGTCCACCAATACGGATGGTTTATTTTTGTATCTATATAAGTTTTAATTCGGTTCCCACGTGTGAAGTGTCTCCCTCTCTGAGAGGTGATCCAGTGATAAGCCGGTGTCGTTATGGTCGTCACACCGCCAATTAGCTCCAGTTAAACTCCGGTCTGCCCCTGCCCGTCACACAAACTTCATTACAAGCCTCGTGACGTTGTAAGAGGGGAAGGATTAATGAAGTCAGACCGACGTCACGTCACACTGGTTTCATTACCTCCTCTCCGAGAGAGAGAGAGAGATAGAGAGAGGTGCACTTTCTTTCCAGGCTCACTTTACTTTCATAATTCGATTAAAATAATAATCCAGAGCAATAAAGAGAGAGAATAAGATTACACGGCTTCAACTAAGATTAGTGTTAAAAAAAAAGAGCATGGTTTGATTTTTAACGAGCATGGTTGTAGTCCAGAGAATATTAATCTTATTTTGTTTTTGTTTGTTAAGAAAATGTTTAGTTTGGTGACATTAAGGCGGAGGAAGGGAGAGGAAATGCCAGTTATGTCAATTATTGTTAACGTGGTTTTTATAGCTAACACTTTTTATAAATAAAACATTTCTCCAGTAGATAAGTTTAGTTTAATTTTCTTCAGTTGGTAATATCAACAGTTGTTTAGTATCATTCATTAGTTTGGTGGACTTTAAACAGGACTTTTTAATTGAAGAGAAACAGTTTCTGTTCCAAGTCCACTAAGCTCATGACAGATATTCAACAACTGTTGATATTACCAACTGGAGAAACCTAAAACAAACTTATTTACAGAGCAACATTTTATTTATTTTGTACAGCAATGGTTTTAGAATAAAAGTTTTAAAATACTTACATTAACTCGATTTGACTTACCTCCCGCCTTAATAGCTGTGTTAATATATTTTTAATTAGTTATTTGAATAGTAATAGTTGAATTGTGGTAGTTGAATAGAAGTAGCTGCAGTCAAACCAAATTGAAAATCATTTGATTAAGATTTTATTTATGTCAAAGATATTTTTTCTTATTTTACATTACGTGTCAGAAAATATATTTATTCTAAATATAAAAGATCAGAGTTTGAGTCCCAGTTGGTTGTGCTAGACATGGTTTTCCACTCCTCTTTACAACCCACTCACTCTAACACTGTCTTCCTCATCCTTAACATTAGATAAGTTGCCAATAGACCTTGGGATTGACGTATAAATAAAATAAAAATATATTTTATATTATTTTAGTTAGGTCGAAATATCTAAATAAGTTCGGCCTAAGAAATTATATTCATGTAACCAGAAACTATTATTTGTAAAACAATTCTTACAACTTATCAAAATACCTGGAAAGTATAGTCCATATTCTTATGAAGAACTTTTTGACGGATGGAAATTTACTAGATTTATTTACACGTATTTATACATCAAGTATTGTAATCTTCAACTGTCACAATTTTTATGGATACTATCAATACCTATAAAATAATAATAATACTATAGTTAAATTGTATCAATGCTGACCCCACTAGGATATGTTTGTATTTTATAAAAGATACTTACTATTAAAATTACACTGTATATTTTGTTTATCACATTAGCAACTCCAGTTCAACAACAAAAAATTTTTAGAACAAAACTAAAAAAAAATGCATATTCCTTGAATGATATACAGCTTAATTATGCAAGTTACGGAGATTAAATAAAAACAAAGCGGCATAAAAAGGCGTCGAACACAAGTCTATCCACCTCCCAGGGCGGTCATAATACCCGTGTGTTGTTTGTTTCTCGTCACAAGACCCCTTCTCCAAAGCAATTGTCACCAGAAAGAAAAAAAGGTCATAACGGAAGGGGGAAGCAGTTGTCGACTGGTCCGTATAATACCAGTCTCCATTTTGTATCTTACGTTATAATATTTATTATGTTCAGTCTCCGAGTCACCTTAGACCTCTCCTCCCTCATGACCCATAATGCAACACTACCGTGAAGCTCATAGATATTTTATTTTATTTCCTAAAAAAAAGTTTTTACCTCCCCCCTCCCCTCTATCTTTCCTCAAACCATATATGTATGTATGTATTTTTTTTACCAACTTTGTTTCTTTCTCACTCTTTTATTTTTTACGAGACTAGAAATGGTTTTGGATGTTCTTCCAGTAAAGTGTGACCTCTGCGCGTATTTCCTGCCGTACATAAGAGATTTTTACATAGAGGAAGGAAATCCTAGGAGACATCTTTAGTAGTACCTACGAGGAGAAAAAAAAAATGACGGTGGGAGGAAAAAGCTCCTTCAATTTTCATTTTGATCATGTATTTAAATTGGACTTTATGGAGACTAAAGGGGATAAAAAAAGAGGACACCTTTTTTTTAAATGAATACTAAACTACTTAGAAATGATGTTTTGAAGTACACACTTGACGCTGTAAGGACGGAGGTTTTTTTTGTGTGTGTGTTTTGTTTTTTTTAGGGTTATTTCTTTACCCGGTCGTGTGTAAAAACTTAGATGGCGTTATGAATTATTAAATTAGCTACTGGAGCTTGGTATTTATAAATTTTATTTTGTTGGCAGGTCTGAGCGTTTTATGGGCCCTTAAAGTGAGCAGGGATTCTTTTGTTACTTTGGATTTTTTATTTTTATATTTTAGTCGGATTGTCACACGAAAATATATCGGTGACAATAATTCAGAACGTTACTCGAGCCAATCCGTCCGCCGTGTGTGTGTGTGTGTGTGTGTGTGTGTGTGTGTGTGTGTGTGTGTGTCGATGCTGGTAGTTGAATGTTGACCACTATGTTTATTTGCTACCTTCTGACACAGTTTTACTCAAACTGTGGTGTGAGTACCCCTAGCGGCACGTGACGTAACATTGAGTTTTATTAATTACTGGCTTTTTACTTTATCTTGACACCTCGGACAGAAAGTATTGTGATCGTCAAAAACATCTAACTCAAATGTTTGATAAATATCGACGTTTCATGACCCCCGAAACAAAACAAAAATGTTTTCTCAATGCCGTCTGTCTGTCTGTATGTCTGTCTGTAACTCGGGCTAGAGCCGAAACTGTTTTACCGATTTGGCTGAAACTTGTTAACTGGGGTTTTCATAAGGTCGGAGAGGTTTTGAAATTAGACATCTAACCCTAAAATTAAGGGTAGCTTACTGAAGGGCAAAAAGACAAGAAATAGATTTTCTCAAAATTCACTATAACGATTTTGATTAACTGTTATATTTAGACGCTGTTTATAAATAATATATTATAAACAAGATGATAATTCTCATTTTCTTATGAAACTGACTTTGAGGGTATTTTACACGGGGAAATTTTCCAATTTTGATCGTTTCTCCACAAATATTTGAGATACAAAATAAATTATCGTTGTAAAGTTGTAGTATTATAAACATCGTTTATTTGAAATATATAGTTATAAAAACAATAGTTTCTGAGCTAAAATTAGACATATAGACTATACTTTTAGATTCATATATTTGAAAATGAATTTTATTTTGATGTTCTTCGGTGGACAAACATGTTTACTTTTCTCACTTTTTCTGTAACATAGTTCCCAGTTCCTAATAACATAGAAATGAAAAACGTTATAAAAACTGCAGAAATATTGATCTTGAATAGCGTTCTAAGACACACCTTAAATACTGTTTTAATTACAATGGCGTTCTGAGACAAATTAATAGGTATGCTGTGCTCTCAAAGTTGCAGGGGAGATTTGGGGGCCGAGGACCCTCAACCACCGTTGTCCAAAAACGTCAAGGGATATATTTGAAGCTGTATGCTTATAGAACAGTGGCTCTCGAACATTTATTATTTCTCTTTAACTGTATGCTATCTTAGGACATTTTGAGCCCCCCCCCCTACACACACACTCCCATATTCTCTCTTCTTTTATTTATCCATAACGATGATTACCATCCACTCAAAATGTAATAAAAGTAGCTCCATGGTGTCAGCCCACATTCAGGCTATACCTACCGAGTGGCTACCAAACTGTTTGGCGAACTAGTGCCAACTCTTTGGATAGAGGGTGTCATGTGGTCAGCACTACGATGATTCCAGCCATTAAGCTCGGCTTTTTATACCGGAGTCACTACTACTTTATTCGAGTAGCTCCTTATTTATCCACTCTAGGATGAATCTAACCCGTTCCAGACCCACTGCTTCCAGAAAATCTGGACGCGCCGGGAACCAAACCTGGGACCTCTGGGTCCGTAGCCAGAACCTCTGACCACTAGACCACAAAGGCGGTCCTCAAATTGTAATGATATCTACATGGGTAGAAATTTAAGTAAATATTAATGTCGGAGCTGAGTGGTATGGGACACATTTCTGAACGCATAAGAGAGACAGATCCTATTCAATTAGCCCAGTGTAATTAAAAGCAAACAATCATAATAAAGTAAAATGAAGTGATACATCGATCAAGCGTCCATCAGATCTTGGTGAGAGGGAATCAGGTGGATTGTCCAACTCACGTTGCAATTAAAACTGTTTTATAAAACCTAACTTATCTTCCACAATGCTGCTTGGAACAAACGAGTCTCCCAACTTGATAATTTATGCTCCAGAAGATATTTAGATGCGTAAACTCTGACTAACATAGGGGAGATTATCTCGGACTATTAATACTCTATCGCTACGTCATTGGTTTATTGCTAAGATATTTACACATATATTTTGCTGCATCAGTGGTGCACCCAAGGGCCATCACCTCCCCCTCCCCCCCAGACTCTTTCTCCAACACCACAAATATTGTTAATAGAAATTTAAATAATATTGAGTATATATTCTCGTCCTTCAGGACTTAGGAGGTTGTGCAACCACAAACCCGCTCTCTCCATCAAAATGTCATTCTTGCTACGGCCTTGATTGAATGCCTCCCCAAATTAAATGGCTAGGTACGCCACTGATTAAGTAAATTATAAGAAAATATATTTTATTTTACCTTTTCCTTCTAAATCATCTTGAAATGGTGAAATCATACTCCTGACTTTTGGGATTCTTTGATGTGTAATTATATAAAATCACAATTACTAATAAGTCGTTAATGTAAAACTAAAACTAAAATAACACTCTTAAAACTCTACGATCCTTTCTACTAAAAAAAACAAGAATTACCGTCAACAACGGTTAAAGTAACCTTATCCCCCTTCCCCACTCTATCAATACCTAAATTTGAAAGAATGTTAAATGTGTTTGCCACATACATGATAATACATGTGACTAGAATATACATCAATGTATTTGATTAGTGTATAATTTAAAGCTTGTTACGTATACTAACCATTAATTTACAATTAATTATATATTTATTTTATGTATTGTTACTTAAACTATACTAAATTAGCTTAATAAATGAATATTGTGATCTTGAATCTTTTTTCAATAGTTGGCACAATGCTTAGCTTGCTTCACAGGAACAGCATGACCTGGGTTGTGAAAACCCAAGCTCATTTGCCAATTACTTATGGGCGAGCGGAAAGGAATGTGTTGCCACCCCCTAGACATTGGGTAAGGTCATTAGAGCCTCCCTACCATGCCTTGCGGTTTTCAAGCAGCAAGCCCTGGGTTTCCTATTGTGAAAAGTAGAACCTTTTGGTAGAAGAATTACTTAAAACACAGTATTGTCGGAATATGAACCAATATTAGTTTTAAAATTAATAATTAATTACATGTATATTTATTAAACAATCTAAACATTAGAGTTTACACAGGTTACACAGACTGGCATTGAATTAAACAAGAAACTAGTCCATATTATTATGGGTATGCGGTGCAGGACTAGCATACCCGGAGAATACACCACTGTTTTTTTTCCGCTCTCCAGAATGTAAATAGAGTCGTCGCTATATTAGTGACTAGAGAGTCAATGAGAGAGAGAGAGGAGTAATATTTCCTAGCGAACGTATTAAAAGTCGAGGCTGGAGGATATCGCACCAACTAGAAGGGAAATGTTTTAATGTTAATTTAAATTAGTATCTCCCTTCTCGGAGGAGGAAGATATGCAGATTGTGTTCCGTAGCCGCGCCTCCCCGTGTATATGAATGTTAAAATAAGGTTCAAATTGTCGGCGACGCCAAGTTAGTTCCCTTGAGACGCTTCTAGGGGGGGGGGGGACTAACTCGGGGCAAAGACTGGGGGGGGGGGGTTAAGAGAGACCCGTTTTCAAGACTTTTGTTTCACGCTTCACCGGATTTTAGGGCTTGTCTTCTAGTCCCACTCGTTAGCTCAGTCGATATCGCGACTGATAACTGAATTAAAATACCCAGGTTTGATTCTCGGCATCGTCTTTTTTTTTTTTTATTCATTGGTCAGATATGTAAATCGTGTACTGATGTAATCAATCAGTTCAGAAATTGCGTGTTAAATTCCTCGAATAAAAATAACAATAAATACTAGTTTTTTATTAAAAAATAGGTTTTCCTCCTCAAAATACTACCCATCCGGATATCCGTATATTTCACACCTGGCTATTTATTTTAAGCCCCGTGTCTTACTAACCGTCCGGTATATACGCCTATTTACTAATTACTCTAATTTGCTAGAGGTTAGGAAGGTTTAATTTAGAGGAAATGTAACCTCATTTGCGTGGAGGGTGAGTGGAAATAATTTAGTAAAAAACCTCCTACTGGGATCTCCCCGTTATTGGGTGTCTAGTGTATTGCGAGAATGACGTCTTGGACCATGCGGCCACCCCTTTACCTTGTCTTCATCCAAGACCACCAAATAATTAATACTTTACAAATATATTTAAAAGATAAGTTGCTATAGGTGGTCACGTGAACTTAACGCGCTACTCTCGTGTTGGACTAGATTCACAGCGATGGAGAGATCGGGGTTCGAATCCCGGTTGGGTGTACCTCCACTCAAATACTGGTACAGTTCCTCTATATTCAACCTATCTCTAACACACTATTGTAATTAGTACATAACCGTATAACCCGAACGGGTAGTAAGACGTGATGCCAATAAAACACATTTAAAACTAGTTAGTTCTTATAGATGTTGCCAGGGATCAAACCACGGTCCTTTATATTTGTAACCAGAGATTGGAGGGGAGGGGAGGGGGTGGGTGCGCCCTTAGGTTAAGTGACTGGGGAAAGCTTGTACTCTGTTTCTTACGGATGGTTTTTAGCAAGACAGGCTGTTTGCGTTTGTAGAAAACACAGTGGTCACGTGGTATAGGGTGTAAGGTTCGCATGAAACTGGATTGTTAGGCATGGGCATGTTCGAATCTCTGGCGTGTGTATTTAAGGTGGGATTTGTTTCTTCTTCACAAATAGAGCAAAAGTATTTTGAGCTTGCCGTCTTGGGAGGGATGGCTTAAGAATTATGATTCTCACTCGGAGAGGTCTGGTATTAGCCCCAACCGGGTGCATATTTTTTGTTTGTTTTGGTTTATCATCCTCTCATAATACTATTAATGGTATTTTTTAATTTGTTATAAATCAACGCTGATAGTTCCATTGTATTATTATTTATTATTATTATTATTAGCACCGCGTCTTACTACCCGTTCGGGTTATACGCACGTACGCTAATGTGTAATGGTAGGGTGATTGTGAGATGAAATGGAGGACCTACAGTTTAACGTGGAATCCGAACCACGGTAGTGACCTGGCATTCCACACATTCACAAGATGTCTTGTCAGAGGTGTAGGAAGGGTTAGCTCCTTTGTACTTGATTAGTTATTTTAAGACGATAACAAACTGGATATTTACCGCAGCTCGGACCTATTTAAGAATGTATATTTTCCAAACAACATGATCTAACCTACCCACGTAGAGAGCTAGTAATGAAGACGGGGCATCAGAAGAAAGTGGTAACAAACACACACACACAGTTGAGCTAAATTCATTAGCCAAGCCGAGTAAAAATGTGCGCACAGTTAATATTAAACACCCAGAGAAAGAAAGTTATAGAGAAAATGCCATTTTTCAAAGATGTAGATCTGAGCGTTAAGTACTTGCGAATTAGATTAAAACCACACATTGAAGACGTTGGGGGACCAGGTTTTTAGCCCGGAGAAAGTATATTAGCACATTTGAGCCTTTTGTTTTTTGTGGCTGTGTATGTGTATATCTGGCTGTATATATATGTATGTTTGATTTATATATTTATATCTGGCTTTTTACGTGTGTGTATATTTGTATTTATTGCTGTATATATATAGCATATGTATGAGCATATACATATATATGTGTTGTGTGTGTGTGAGTGTGCATAGCTTTTTATCTGGCTGTATATTTGTAAATTATATATGGCAGTATATATTTATGTATGTGTTTATAACTATATATCTGGCTATATAAATGTATATATGTCAGATCATAAATCTGAATGTGGGAGTGTAGCCTGTTTGTCTGTCTGAGTTTGTCTGTCCGCATGTGTATCTTCGTGTATGGAGGGAGGAATTAATGCATGGAGCTACGTCTTTATATTTCTGTATGCATATGTGTGTATGTGTATATCTCTACTTAAGTCAATCTATCCTTTATCATTCTCATTTAATCTTAGGATTATCTTTTTTATTTAAAAAAAGCATTAATTAAGTTGAGAATACTATTTGTGTAAATTCTAACATATTTTTTAATAGGCACGTGAAATAATAACAGTGATCCGCCCAAGGTAAACAGTAATATTCGTTCTATTACACGTTGTAAAATGACATTTGACACAAGGATCTAGTCCGGGACCCTTAACTTAGCGATTTTATGCCCCACCATTGTATATTGAGGACTGTTCTCCTGTCCTGTGTTATATTTCCACTGTACGAATAACACATTAGTCAAGGCTACATCCATAACCTAAAGATAATTTCTCTCTTCCAAGCCTGGTCTTGTACAATTAATAATAGGGTAGAATGTTATTATATAGGTCTTTATTTTCAAAAAGGTTCTTCCTACGTATCCAAAGAAAATATAAATATACCTCCATTTGGAGGAATTTAGAGTATGTTCATGATAAGTTTTTACCTGGATGACGGTTAAAAAATCATATGTTTAGGTTTTAGGTTGCCAACACTTGTAAAAGATCACTGTTTTCTTATAAATGTTAAGTTTTTTAATTACCTGTTTTATTTTACTTTATACACTGCATGGGTCCATAGTTGTAAAAAACGTGTTTCCTTCACGTTCAATCACATGGTTTAAATTCGTCAGTTGCCATTTTGAAGCTATTTTAGTTAGATCTTTTGTGAAAGTGCTGTGAATAGTAATTTGTTTAAGTGGAATAAAATGATAAATAATCTTTGCGACCAACCTCAAATAAATGTATTAATAATATTGACCTAAATTACTGTGGTTAACAATCACATTAATATATTACCATACGTTTTCATTACAGCTATACAAAGTGACAGATGTCAGCTTTTGGCGTATGGATACATTAGGGGCTATTTTTTTTTTAGCATTTTTTAGCTGTCATCACAGTAAACTAAGGTTGTGAATGTCCCTGTACATCCCTATTATTTCGTTTCACAAATCTTACTAGTTCTTAGTAAATGTATATTTTAATATAAAAGTGGGAGAAAGTTATGTGGTGCACCGTAACATTTATTTTCAAATAAGTAAAGTAATAACTTTAATTAGATATTAGTGTGGCTTTTAAAAGTTTATTTATTATTTAAGGTTTCAAAATGTGACCTGATTTTTAACATATTATTATTAGTTGGGCTTCCATATAGCTGTGTATGTAACACGCTGGCTTGTATTCTTAGTGACGTCACGCACTGACTTGTGTACTGAGTGACGTCACGCGTTGTCTTGTGTACTGAGTGACGTCATGCGCTCAACCAATCAGATGTGTTTCTTCATCTGACGCTAACCTTCTATCCTCTTTAAATAAATTGGTCTCTACCATAATCCCACTATAGTAGAGGTTCCCAACCCGGGGTCCACGAAGAGTCCTTTTTTTGGGGAATCCACCAAATAAACTCTTCAGATTCTTTATTATTTTTTTATTTGTATTATCACATCCTATAAAAACTATGCGATACTCACAATTTGATGAAACATCTAGTCCCCCCCCCCATCACTGTCCAACTAAAAATATTTTTTGTTTTATTAATGTGAACTAGGTTAAGTGGAATACTAGAAATGTATGCGTAGGTTTTTGATTTCCCCCGTGTGGCGGGGAAGTTTAGGGTGGCCACGGTATGTAAAATGTTTGCAACAGTTGTACTATAAGATACTAACGTCTTAACCTAATGGTTAAGAATAATGGAGATTTTTAAAAGGAAGTGCATCCTAATTAGCGTTAAGAAAATATAGGAAAGCTACAATCAACAAGTACACGAAGAAAACAACTGCACCCAGCCTACAATCGAACCCCGACCTCCCCAAGTCACAAAATATTGTATATATTTCACACGATACCTTATACCGTGTGACCATCTTGTGTGCAAGCGTTCATCTTAAAAAGTAAAAATATATATTTTTCAATATTAAATAGAAGATGAGTTTGTCTGAAATGATTTCTGGTGTCAAGAAAGGCACAAATTGTTACAGATCTGTTCCTTCCCATAGGGAGAGAGTTAGGGGGGGGGGGGCAGATCGAAGAGGGGTCTACTCTCCAAGGGGCCCCCTTTCACCCTCTAACATCCTTTCTCTAGTCTACCGACATTTTGACCAGTGCTCTTCTATATATATAAAAAAAACTCGGGTGAATGGGGTGTAGCGGGGGGTGAAGGGGTGGATACCGACCCCTACTCGCCCTCCCCCATTCCACCCCTCCACAGGGGTGATCTAGTGCGAGGTAGTTCTCATAACTTCATCCGACCCGATCATTGCCCCTGAGGGACCGTATGACAAATGTTGCCTTCCGCCAACTTGGAATTAGTTCTAGTGCGCGGAGTGATACTAAAGAGGAGGGTAAGGGGGGGTAGCATATTGCAACATGTAATAGAACAAATAACAGTCACTTGGCGTCTTCACATTATAGATCAAACTACAGTCCAATTTATACAGGAAGAACCTTATCTGACAAATATAAGAGTTACTAGATCTACTTTCATAGAAGAACCTTATTGACAGCTAGAACATTACTAGATATACTTTCATGGATAGAACCTTATCTAAGCTAGAACAGTTACTAGATCTACTTTCATAGGAAGAACCTTATCTGACAACTAGAACAGTTACTCAATTACCTTCCCGTATTCATACGTCAAGGCATGGGAAATGAGTTCCATTGCAAACATTTATTTCCCAAGCCACGTAAAATTGTATAATATTTGAAGTAAAAGACTACTATCTACAAATATTCAAAATGTGGTACCGAGGGAACTTCATCTTGAAGTTAATGACGTAAAAAAAGTTTCCCTTGTGCAGTTTCTGTTGATCTCCACGGTCTATGTATGTAAACACCCTGTAGGTTGCAAATTGCGATTGAGCACAGTCTATTATCATTCCGACACCTTAGCTCAGTTGTTAGCACGTCTTCCTACTAAGATAAGGATCCCGGGTTCGATTCCTGGCATGAACGAAGATTTATCATTGATGACAATATGGGTTAAGATTTCACGTTGATAAATTAACGGCTGTGGACTGGATGTTGTGTTTGTCCGAGTCTTGAGTTAGATTATAAGCCATACGAAGCTATGACAGGCCTAACAATTCGATTATGGAAAATATATGGCTTGAATAAAAAACTGACCTAGGCTGAAAATATTAATGGATGTAAAAAAAAAGTATAATATCAGAATAAAACCAAACCTGTTGAAGTTAATCCCAATGCAATGCCCAAGTAATATTTTTCTTAGAGAATGTAGTTTTAGACTGACCCCCAATACCCCTACAAAAAAAAAGCAACAAAAATATTGTGCACTTTTAGTTTAACCAAATACTATCCTTTCTTGGTTTTCAATTAATGAACAAAACCAAATCAGTTTCAGAAAGGTTGCGTGAAACAGAAATTCTTCCTCAAATTGTATTATTTTATTTGTCGAGCCAACAAAAACACCCCCCTCTTATTCCAGCATCCAATTCTTTCCCCTCAATCTTCGCTTCTGGAGCACAGATTTCATCCCTTGCTTTCACACCCCTTTTTTTTCATCCCAACCCCCTAATGTTATCACCTTTTGGAAAAGGGCTCATACGCAGCCCGACTCACTCCAAGCTCAATCTCGCTGCCACCTCCACGACCATAAAGCAATAAAAATGCAATTTATTCGTTTATTGCAGCCTGCTCTTAATTTGTAGCGGGTTGCGGGGCTGTAGGGCGGAGGGGTAATTGACTGCCTCCTGTTGGCTGCTTTCAAGGGGAAAACTGCTGTTTATAGTGGGACTAACACAAGATGGTTCTGCTAGGGCCAGTGGCGTGTCGTGTAGTGTTGCCAGGGTAATTAGAGCTTGTTAAAACTGTACCTACCTACTTCGATAGTTTAATAGTCTAAGACAGTAGTTTATAAACCTTTTTAGAGCGACAAACTGTAGTATTTTTAAAATTATATTCCTTATACCACTTTTCTTTCAACTTAATTATTGAATATAATTTTATTTTTTCATATCCGTGTACTAGGCGACTTATTTTTTCCCTCTTTTAGTTTTGTTTTCTCACTTTCCCATTTTTTCATGATTTTATCTGTTTAATAATTTGTAATAATTTAAAAAATACACATTTCAATTTACTTATTTTCGATTCACGCTCTATTAATAGAATGTATAACTGGTGTCTGAGGAGGTCCAGGTTCTAATCAAGGCTATATGCACGCATTATCTATCATGCCCCTCCCCTTCTTTTATTATTGTTAATGTGCGGCATATGCCTTAAAATACCCTCCTCTTCCATATCCCTTAAATTAAGAATTTAATAATTTGGAGTTTAAACGTACCAATTTGAAAAAAATCAGGAGGTCTAAGGTTCTTAAGCCCCACAAGTGTTGAGTGCCTAAAACTAAAAACTAAATATATTTAAGGGGTCACCTACGCGTTACATAAGACAAGAAATTCAGCGGGTTTTTTAAGGAGTAGTTTGTTATTTTTAAACATGTTCCACGTCAAAATGAGGGGAAAGAATCAACATTTTCCTAAATCTTTAAAATCTTACCTTTTAATTTTATTACATAAAAAACAAAAATCATAAAAAGTTGAAATTAGCTCAATTTAAAGGAAGTTTCCCTCCAAATGTCTCAGTGCTGAGATCAAAGTAAATTAATATAAATCTAGAACTAATATTTCTTAGAAAAAATAAAATAATTTACTAACAAGGTCACCACAGAACATTCTCAGCTACTTCTTTGGTCGAATGGTTTAAAGCGTCACTCTTGGGTTGGATCGGCTTGCCGGTGACGAGGAGATAGGGGATCGAATCCCTGTCGGGTCTACTAAGGGTGGTTTTCCATTCTCCTTCCACGCAAATGCGGTTATACTTATTCTAAAATTCTTCCCTCCTCATCCCACCCCCATTACAGTAATTATCAATATGCGTTTAACCTGGACAAGAAGTAATATGGCGGCGATAAAAACAACAGAACATTCTGGGATAGTTGAGGATTTCTGATTGGTTTTAAAACATCAGAATAACTAGAGCAACGTGAGTATGTTTGTGTTTAAGGCCCTTGGCCTTGTCGATTGCAAGTCTAAAACCTATTTTGTGGGGTGGTGGGCGGGAGGGTGAAAGGCGTGACGTGGCTTCACAACCGACCAAAGTATTCTTCCGCGTCAAAAAGAACAGATATATCACGGAAACTGTAAATGGCGCTAGCTACCGGACAGGGCTTGCAGAAAATCATAAGTTTGGAAATGTAAGTTTTCTCGAAGGACGAGTGAAATTTTTATGTTAATAATCTCAGCACTCCTTCTAAGATAATTTATTGATGTTTATTAATTGTTACATTTTCTTATTTTTTGTTATGAAGCCGGCAGTTCTCTATTGAAAAATGTCGATTTTATCGATATTTGATCACTGTTAAAATTATAGAGGAGGTGTGTCTATAAAAAGTATAACTTAATCAACATGCTTCTATTCTTGAACAAAAAGTTACCGAATATAAAATTTCAAAACGATAAAAAAATTCTTAAAGATAACCGTTTTTTCCCATGGCTGTGCATCTCCACGCCAAATGAAAAGGGCCAATCGCCTTAAGTACACGACACCCTTCACGTCTGTTCCAGGAGATAGAACGTTTTTCCTCGAGTCTTCTCGGAACAATCCCACACTTCAAATTCTTTACGTACCCAGCCAATTCTCTTCTTACTTTTCTCTGGAACAAAAAAAAAACTCTTGCCTCTGCACATTTTACTAAAACTTAATTTTCTCATATTAGCTTCTTCCCTCACGCGACAAAAAAAAAACCTAAACTTTTCCACCCTTCTCTTTTTTTTTTTTTACTCCTTTTCTTTCCTCATCGGTCCATCTCGAGGGACAGCACGACAGTTAAATCAAGTCCTTGGCTTACCCCCTTCCCTCCCGTTTCTGCTTTCTCAACAGACCAACTTTCCCAGGCAGGAACAGCATCAACTCCTCGGACAGTCGAATGGAACTGTGAATACAACCGGAAAGAACTTCACAGTTTACAGGAAGGAAATTCAACCTTTTGGGGTAAAGTGCTCACCTCGAGTTTCAAACCCAGTCGGGGTCAACAGATTTTTCTAGAACGATAAAAGTATGTAGCACAACTTCCTTCGGGGGGAAGTAAAGCCGTCGGTTCCATGTCATCTGTGGCGTTACAGAACCGTGTAAGGCATGGTAAAATACCTTTCCCGGGAAAATAGGTGGGCCCTTTCGTTCTCGCTCAGAGAAATTCTCGTGTGCTGATATAATCAGTCTGTTCAGAAAGTGCACGTAGAGTTGGGCCTACCTCAAATAAACAAAATCGAATAAACTACAGAAAGTAAAATTCTTTTATGATCAAGGGATTGTTAGATTTTTATGTCACTCGGTTTAAAAGGAGTCACAATATTTCACAAGGATACACGTCTGTGGTCAAATGGTATAAGGCATCAGGCCCGCAATGTACTGAACTGACAATGACAGGTAGATTGATTTTCTAATCCCAATCATGTGGGCTGCTGGGGTTTTTCCCTAAACAATTTTCCAACCTTCCTTCACGAAAAATGCAGGTGCATTTCTTCTAAACATCCAATCCTCCTCATTTCTTAACAAATTAAAGTAATTAGTACATATGCGTAGGGTGTGGTGCGAATAAAAAACAGCGCCATTTGCCTGCCGAGTCCTTCACTACTGGTACTTGATTGGTCGAGCCTTATTGGTCATCCGGAGCTTCAAACATTGGTTCGTGTATTTACAAGAGATTTAGGAGAATAATTCTTGTCGTAAGTGCACTTAAGGTGTTCTTATTTAATAACGTAGTCCCCCCCCCCCTCTCCCTTCTGGTTCTTACAACCCAGTTTTTGTTCTGCGAGCGTTTGCCAGTTTTTATTCAATAAAATGACGTCAAAAAGCAGCTCAATTTTTTTTGTTTTGTTTTTTAAAAAGATTGTTACACTTAAGTGGAAGGCAGTTTACCTACTGGAGAAGGGAAGGGAGCCCCTTAAAAAATTATGAAAGAGGAAATATAAAAGAAAAAGGTAAAGTTTACTCCAGAGCGAGCATTGTCTGAGCTCTGTGAGTGTTGAGGTTTTTACCCCGGTAACGGAGCAGTTCATGTGGAAAGTACTCTTTCTCTGAACTGTCCGTAAGAGAGGGCTTGATGTTGCATTTGTTGATCGTTTATTGACGTTCAAACACGTTATTTGGGAAGACGCTTATTTTTATCAAGTGAAATCTGGATTCGGGATCTCGCGGTATCGTGTGTTCGATCCATGATGCTTTGCAGCATTAGACATAGCATGATTATGATTGTAAATTAATTTTTTTTAATACGGTTTTTTTAGGGCCAACATTGATAGCATTTTAGTATATTCATATTGTCACTTATAGGTATTGATAATAGCTATCAAAAATTACAGTTACAGATTAAATGACTAGACGTATGAATACTTGAAAGTCGATTTAGTAACTTTATTAACTTCCAGATAGGGTTATTTCTATGAAAGTAGATCTAGTAACTGTTCTAGCTGTCAGATAAGGTCCTTCCTATGAAAGTAGATCTAGTAACTGTTCTAGCTGTCAAATAAGGTCCTTCCTATGAAAGTAGATCTAGTAACTGTTCTAGCTGTCAGATAAGGTTCTTCCTATGAAAGTAGATCTAGTAACTGTTCTAGCTGTCATATAAGGTTCTTCCTATGAAAGTAGATATAGTAACTGTTATAGTTGTCAGATAAGGTTCTTCCTATGAAAGTAGATCTAGTAACTGTTCTAGCTGTCAGATAAGGTTCTTACTATGAAAGTAGATCTAGTAACTGTTCTAACTGTCAGATAAGGTTCTTCCCATGAAAGTAGATATAGTAACTGTTATAGTTGTCAGATAAGGTTCTTCCTATGAAAGTATATCTAGTAACTGTTCTAGCTGTCAGATAAGGTTCTTCCTATGAAAGTGGATCTAGTAACTGTTCTAGCTCTCAGATAAGGTTCTTCCTATGAAAGTAGATCTAGTAACTGTTCTAGCTGTCAAATAAGGTCCTTCCTATGAAAGTAGATCTAGTAACTGTTCTAGCTGTCAAATAAGGTCCTTCCTATGAAAGTAGATCTAGTAACTGTTCTAGCTGTCAGATAAGGTCCTTCCTATGAAAGTAGATCTAGTAACTGTTCTAGCTGTCAGATAAGGTCCTTCCTATGAAAGTAGATCTAGTAACTGTTCTAGCTGTCAAATAAGGTCCTTCCTATGAAAGTAGATCTAGTAACTGTTCTAGCTGTCAGATAAGGTTCTTCCTATGAAAGTAGATCTAGTAACTGTTCTAGCTGTCAGATAAGGTTATTTCTATGAAAGTATATCTAGTAATTGTTCTAGCTTTCAGATAAGGTTCTTCCTATGAAAGTAGATCTAGTAACTGTTCTAACTATCAGATAAGGTTCTTCCTATGAAAGTAGATCTAGTAACTGTTCTAGCTGTCAAATAAGGTTCTTCCTATGAAAGTAGATCTAGTAACTGTTCTAGCTGTCAGATAAGGTTCTGTCTATGAAACCGGGACTATAGAAACATATTATTGCCAACGTGTTTTACGTTTAAGTGAATACTACATTGGCTCCGTGTAAGTTTGATGATTGATGACACAGGTTTATGGAAATACAATCATTGAGTCAAACTGGCCTCTTTCAGAGCTGAAAAAGCTGAAAATATGTGAACTCAAGTAACGTGTTCATCGCACCTACATTTTGTGATTGGTTTGAGAGCGTGTCACGTGACCACGTTTTTGTTCTTCTTTTTTTATCTTCAGCGAACTTTTAAATCCACGGGGATTCGTCGAATACCCAGTTGCAAAGCAACGGAATAAAGGGGAGCTTAGGATGTCTGAAATCACAATAATATATTTCAGTGATGCAACGACAATAATATTAATTATTTAATAATAATCTCACTCAATACCATAAGTTGGCTGCTAGCCTTGTCGGAAGATAGAACTGTTTAGGTACTAATACTCAGGATATATTTAACTAATCTTGAAGTGACTCGTAATTAAAAATCAAATTATGAAAACTTACCCCGAACAAGTATTTGTTATATTTCTACAAAACCTTGTTAAATTCAAAGAAAATATGGAGCCTCGTGATTTCTAATAAAAATATATGTTTATTTCTGTAATCTATTTATATTTTAAATACTGGGAATATATTTCATTCAAGTCAAATGAATTCACAATATTAAATTAAACTTACGTGCACTATCAGTTTTTATTTTTCACCTCGTCTTACTACCTGCTCGGATTATACGCATATTTACCAATAAAACTGACGAGTTTGGGATAAAGAAGGTTGGGTTTATAGGAAGTGTACCCAATTTGCGTGGAAGGAGAATTGGAAAACCGCTTTGAAAAATCACACTAAGTACACCCAACTGATATTCGAACCCCGATATCCTTGTCATTGGCAGTCTAGTCTAACATGAGAGTAACGCCTTAGACCATATTTCCACCAAAGTGTGGTTATTAAAATTAGTTTTAAATTAGTTTTTTAAAGGCGATTAACTGTAAAAATGAATCTGTCTAATCGGGCTCTTGGGCGTTTCCTTATCAGTTTAAGCTAGTTTGTAATTCGGTTATATAATTTGTATGTTAGTTACTGAATCAAAATAATAAAACTATGACAAACGACATAATTGATCTAAGTTAGCATCTCAGGATTTCGGTAACATTTAAAAAGACCCCTCCATCCCCTCCCCCTGACACTTCCCTTCCCTTCTCTCTCTCTCTCTCTCATACAGTTTTATTTAACAACTATTAAAAATGAATATCCACAGATATATATTTTTGATCGTGGTTGTACTTAAAAATATACAAACGTAAGGATACTAAAAATACCATAGAAATAAACTAATGGAGTGAATGTAAGTTTTATTTTAATAAATAATACATTTAATTTAGTTAGCAAAAATGGCACATATTTAATAAAAGCGCTGTGAGCTTTCAGCTTGTCCAGACAACAACAACCATAAACCATAGATTGTTATTTTATAATCCACCATTGTCAAGACAATGTGTGGAGCATTATTTGTACCACGGACTATTTTATGTTCAAAACACCTGCTCTGATCATTAAACTGCTGGATTAAGTTGTAGGAAGAGTTACAAATAACAACTAAACCATTACTTTCTAATGGTTATTAAATACAAATAAATGTTTTACTTTCTGTGAAACTAAATATAAAAACTCTACGCCGTTATCATGAATTGTGGATGTTAGGTCTACAGTGCTAGAGCTGGCTTGGTCCAGTTCCATTCCCTCGTCTGCTGGAAAACTCCAGGGATCCGTTTCCTGTTCCCTTTCCCAGATTGGGAAGTAAGCAGAAGCCTGTCCGCCTCGTCCAATACCGGTCAAAGCCTGATGAAGCGGTTGCAGCAACACCTGGTGATCAGGTGGTGTTCTCTGCAGGTGTTAGCATGCAGGAAGCTGCAGTCGGCGTAATTGCACTGGTAGGGCGCACTGGGGTCTGAAACATCACCCACACCTGTTAAAACACCTAGCAATACACCTGTTAAAACACCTAGCAATACACCTGTTAAAACACCTAGCAATACACCTGTTAAAACACCTAGCAATACACCTGTTAAAACACCTAGCAATACGCCTGTTAAAACACCTAGCAATACGCCTGTTAAAACACCTAGCAATACGCCTGTTAAAACACCTAGCAATACGCCTGTTAAAACACCTAGAAATACGCCTGTTAAAACACCTAGCAATACGCCTGTTAAAACACCTAGCAATACGCCTGTTAAAACACCTAGCATACGCCTGTTAAACACCTAGCAATACGCCTGTTAAAACACCTAGCAATACGCCTGTTAAAAACACCTAGCAATACGCCTGTTAAACACCTAGCAATACGCCTGTTAAAACACCTAGCAATACGCCTGTTAAAACACCTAGCAATACGCCTGTTAAAACACCTAGCAATACACCTGACTAAAGGTGTTTTCCTCCACAACACACACAAGACAAATGAAATGTTCCTGTCAGTTGTGTCGACCTCTCGTTCAGTTTGAACTGATCGATTAATTTCAACTAAACTTGGAACACAGAAGGAACTTATAGGGAAACCTTCAAGTTTGGCAATTTATCTTTCCTTGGCCCATCATTTTTGAGCCAGGGATGTCCAAAGTACTAAACAGGTTATAAATATTGTTTATCCGTGTGTATCGGTATAAAACTAAAATGAAGCCTTTGTTTACATTTATCAAAGGCGGTATCGGATTATAGTAATAGCGCGTTCAAGTTCCTCTAAAATATTTGAAAGTAAAGTAAATAAACGTGTCAAATTTGGATAAAATCAAAGGGAATATAGATGAGAAGGTGATTAAGCGGATGTATACTGACACTCGCACGAAGAAATTATATAAAGCCCCTCGGGAAAAATCAACTTTCAGTGCACCTAGTCAAGTTTTGAACTCGAGACCTAGGATTAAGAAGGCCAGTGGTACGCACTGGCACTGAGACATATCTGCCGGTAACGCTCATGATCACATCCGAGGCCTTATATTGAATGTTAAATATTTAAATTATAGTTAAACATCTAATTTAATAAACAGATAATTTTACAGCCAGATTTAGCTCAGCGGTAATGTGCTCGACTTGGACTTGGTGGGCCACGGTTAAAAACGTTCCAAGTGCCCTGTGACCATTGCTCTATTCTAGGGTTTTAATTCTCTCCCCAGGTGAATTATTTTATATTTCCTACAAAAAAATATCGCACAACCCAGTCTCGGACAAGTTAGTATAAATTGTGGGGAGGTCTCCAGGACAATAATAAATGAAGAGACTGTACCTTTAGGGCTAATGCAGCAGCATGCGTCGTGCAGTAACTTGTTACTGCAGTAACTGTACACAGAACTGTCACACAGAGGACAGTCATAGGGTCCTCTGTTACCGGAACCACCTCACAAAAACACAACAAACAAAATTACTACCGTATCTTATCATTTTACTGATACATTTGTTGACATTTCAATAACACATATTGTATAATACATCATTTTATAAGCCCATTTCAGGTAGTTGAAATTACGAGAAAAGAGCTTAACTTAGTTTGATAAACGAACACTCGTTTTAAAGGTCAAGGGTTCAGTACGTTAGAAAATATAGTAGCTTTCAACGAAACCCCAATTGGCCTAACAAATGTCCAGTTTTTATTCTGTGTGCACAATGACTGTCTATACAATCATCAAGTCACCTTGGAAACCACGCTTGTTTATCAGTAAATAAAATATTACTCTTAAGTTAAAAATAACAAATCTTGTTCTTACTTAAGTGGTTCAACAAATATATAGTGTGTTGGAAGAGGGATTGTTTAAAAAAATAACATCGTGGTGTGAAGGGGGGAAATATTAGTTTTGATTAAAATTAAACACTGAAATATATGTAAAGTTTATAGTAAAGGCGTTGGCGAGTAAACATTTAACTAGACACTCTAGGGAGGTCTAATTTTTTAGAACTTTCCTGATAAAATGTTTAGAACATATTTTAGCACGACAATCTGCAGCCATCTGTACAACGACACGCTAGTGTTTATATAAACACACAAACTAACTTAATCTCTAGTTCACTGTATAATACACTTGTAGTACTAACATTGATAACAGGCCTCCTATTGTAGTGCTAACATTGAAAACAGGCCTCCTATTGTAGTGCTAACATTGATAACAGGCCTATTGTACTGCTAACATTGATAACAGGCCTCCTATTGTAGTGCTAACATTGATAACAGGCCTATTGTAGTGCTAACATTGATAACAGGCCTCCTATTGTAGTGCTAACATTGAAAACAGGCCTCCTATTGTAGTGCTAACATTTATAACAGGCCTCCTATTGTAGTGGTCAGTGCACCTGATTACGAGTCTAAGGGACCCTGGTTCGATTCTCGGCTGGTATCTTAGATCTTTTTCCCGAAAGAGGAATCACCTCAATGGTCACCAAGGTTTGGTAAACTATGCTTATGATGGTGATAATGAGTATCAGTTATAGATTCAGTGGAAACACTTAAACTTAACATATCACCACTTCGGGGTATGGAAAGGATGTACGATTATTACATTCGGGCATCCCCTGGGCAATAGTACCTTAGTACTGACTAATATTTCCACAAACTGGACTACAGATTGACATAGTTTAGACAAACTATTATTATTATTATTATTATTATTATTATTATTATAATTATTATTATTCGTATAAGTTGTCCATAGGTCCGGTTCCAATAAAGGAATCAAATTCAATTCAGTTAAAAGTGAATACCTAGATACGGGACTCGAACCTTTGGCTCAATAATAAATTTGTGAGTCCGTAGCTCTAAGACTGTGGGTCGTGAACCGATTTTGGATAGGTCATGAAAAGAGTTTTAAAATTCTAAAAAAAAAATCATCAACAGGAACCGGAAATAAGCTCTGCCTTATCACTCGACTCTTTATGTGAGATAAATCATTTCTTTTAGAAAAAAAATTATATTCAATAATATTGAAAAGGTAGTAAAGTAAACAAATAATAATTTAGTTTATAAATAACCACCGACACTCCCTCTCACCTCCCCTCATGTCCCTAAAGATATTTGGGTCACAATTTTTTTTTAAATTCCGAAACCTTTGTTAAGCATTTTACAATTTAACAATATCTCAAATTATATTAGCATTTTTTTATATAGTTATTCATCATGCTCTTTCTGAACCAACTTATTATATCAGTACACGACTTATAAACTAACTTATATCTAGAACAGACACAACATCCAGACCTCCTGCCGTTAGTGCATCAATATGAAAGAGTAAAGCCACATTTCACGAATGATAAATATTTTGGCAATGCCAGGATTCAAACCCCACTACCGTTAACTAAGTAAGCAGACACGTTTACTAACATAAGCTAAGGTGTCGGTCTATATGTATTTATAATAAAAAGGTAACATTTTATCTGAACAAAAAACAATAACAAACCAATCTTTGAACTTTAGTTCTGTGCTCCTTTGAAAGGAAAAGAAGGGCTTGGCCCACCCCTAAAGAGACTGTTTGGATGTTTCCTCACCTGTGAGTTGTTTGGGATCAGAAGAAACCGTGGCGCCTCCACACGAGGAGCAGAGCATTACAACACACGCACTCATTAGTACGATCTTCATCGCGCCTTCAATTGTTTCAACAGTTAAATCACTCACAGAGAAATACACCGTTGATCGAAACGAGGTGATTATAAAATGGTCGGAGTGATCATTGGGCCAACTTGTCGCAGGTGGTACAGCCCCCCTAGGCTTGTTTGCGGTCCAGTTCCTGTGAAGATGAAGCGGTTACTCTCCCCTCGGCCAGATGGTATCTGTCGTGGAGTTGAGGCTGCGTCGCAATGGACCGAACCGGTCAGCGACTACCTACCTCCTTATTGGAGTTGTCCCAACCTGGGTCACACGAGACGAGGCCCCGTTCACACGAGGAAAGAGTGTGCTAGGACAGGTATACAGTCCAATGTTCATATGAAGAACCTTATCTGACAGCTAGAACAGTTACTAGATCTACTTTCATAGGAAGAACCTTATCTGACTGCTAGAACAATTATTAGATCTACTTTCATAGTAAGAACCTTATCTGACAGCTGGAACAGTTACTAGATCTACTTTCATAGGAAGAACCTTATCTGACTGCTAGAACAGTTACTAGATCTACTTTAATAGGAAGAACCTTATCTGACTGCTAGAACAATTATTAGATCTACTTTTATATGAAGAACCTTATCTGACAGTTAGAACAGTTACTAGATCTACTTTCATAGGAAGAACCTTATCTGACTGCTAGAACAATTATTAGATCTACTTTTATATGAAGAACCTTATCTGACAGCTAGAACAGTTACTAGATCTACTTTCATAGGAAGAACCTTATCTGACTGCTAGAACAATTATTAGATCTACTTTTATATGATGAACCTTATCTGACAGCTAGAACAGTTACTGGATCTACTTTCATATGAAGAACCTTATCTGACAGCTAGAACAGTTACTAGATCTACTTTCATAGGAACAACCTTATCTGACAATTAGAACAGTTACTAGATCTACTTTCATAGGAAGAACCTTATCTGACAGCTAGAACAGTTACTAGATCTACTTTAATAGGAAGAACCTTATCTGACAGCTAGAACAGTTACTAGATCTACTTTCATAGGTAGAACCTTATCTGACAGCTAGAACAGTTACTAGATCTACTTTCATAGGAAGAACCTTATCTGACAGCTAGAACAGTTACTAGATCTACTTTCATAGGAAGAACCTTATCTGACAGCTAGAACAGTTACTAGATCTACTTTCATAGGTAGAACCTTATCTGACAACTAGAACAGTTACTAGATCTACTTTCATAGGAAGAACCTTATCTGACAGCTAGAACAGTTACTAGATCTACTTTAATAGGAAGAACCTTATCTGACAGCTAGAACAGTTACTAGATCTACTTTCATAGGTAGAACCTTATCTGACAGCTAGAACAGTTACTAGATCTACTTTCATAGGAAGAACCTTATCTGACAGCTAGAACAGTTACTAGATCTACTTTCATAGGAAGAACCTTATCTGACAGCTAGAACAGTTACTAGATCTACTTTCATAGGTAGAACCTTATCTGACAGCTAGAACAGTTACTAGATCTACTTTCATAGGAAGAACCTTATCTGACTGCTAGAACAGTTACTAGATCTACTTTCATAGGAAGAACCTTATCTGACAGCTATAACAGTTACTAGATCTACTCTCACGTATTCATACGTCAAGCCATGTCATATGATCTGCAGTGGTCACTTTTGATATATCTTATCACTACCTATAAAATAACAATAGTAATATAGTGAAATGTTATCAGTGTTGACCGTAATAAAATGTTTGTATTCTCTCCCTATGTAAATTGCACTGTATAACCATCACTCGTACAGAGTACACCTACAAATGAGCATCGCATATTCTCGCGCCACGTAAAGAATGCAGTCAGGACTCGAACCCAAGCAGCTTTGTGTCGATAGGCGCCCCACGTATCCACGATATTGACTAAGGCGGCTCCAGCCAAACTAGTCCATATTCGCGCCTGTGTGAACGCCTCCTCAAGGTCACTGGTGTATAGCCTAATTTTGGTTCTCATCTTGGCAATCGCTCGTGTGGAACCGGCCGATAATAGGAGCACATACCGCCGCGGGCTTCTAACTGTGCAGAGAGAGAGAGAGAGAGAGAGTCTCTGGTGTGGAGGATCCGGGTTCATGGCCAGTAGCATGCTTTGTTTACATTCAGTTAGAGGTATTTGGAGTGGCCTCACTTCGTGGTCAAGGATCAGTTTAAACTGTACTCTATATGTGACTTCAGAGACGTTATCCGTAGCTAAGTGGTTCAGATTGTCTGACTCTATTTCTTGGGGACCTTGGTTCTATCCTAAGGAGTATTTAAATATTTGTTATCATCGTATATATTTATTATGTTTGTTCTTGTACCGGGATATTAAGTTATTTTGTCTGTGGGCCTTGTATGTTTGTGTGTGTTTTTGTGGGTCTTCTTCCATCCCTCGCGAATGCAGGTACATTTTCTCTAAATCCAACCTTTCTCATTTGCAACACATTATTGTAATTAGTATTCTATGCATACAGCCCGAATAGGTAGGAACACGCGATGATAAACTAAATACCACAAAATACAAATATTTTTTTCAAACTTTTTGTAGAAATGTATATTATATTAGTTATATTTCAAATTGTAAACTCAAAATTAGACTAGGTCGTGTAATACAATGGGCCTCAACTCGGTTAATGACATACGTTATTAATATATATTAATTACACAACCACTCAACACGTCTCATTGAACCTTTGGTCGGTTTCATACGAGCCATTGCCCCCAGGTACATGCACGTAACTCCAGGTGCTGTTAGCATGCTCACGAGTGCTTGTTGCATACCAAGTAGGGGTAGATTCACCACAGACAACATTTCCTTAGCTGCGACTTACAAACCGGCTTTAGCAAGCCATAGGAGATAAAACGCGGGATGGTTTTGAATTTGCAACTAGCGGGGCTATAACAACCATTTTATAACGAGACTAGCATCTCAGTAACTAGGGACTGGTAATAACGTGTTTACATTATAGCGATACCGGGTTTTGTAATGTTGATGATAATGAAGGGGAGGTAGACTTGATACCTTACTGCCGTACTACGCACTTGTTGTCACACGGCTATGACGATCTGATTTTACCTTTCTCACTGTAAGATTACTGATTGGTTGATTGTCGAAATCAGTAGAGATTCAACATTGTACAGTATTTTTGTTAATTTACGAAATGACGTGGAGAACCAGAGCTATTGTTGTTACAGACTGAGATTTTCTCTCTGAAATTAGTATGTTCTGTGTGATAATACAAGGTTTCTGTCAAGAATATTATTTTTCTGTGTACTATGTGGATTTATACGCACAAGTTGCTAATATATTACCTACCCCTTGCTTCTTGGACCCCTTGTCACCAGTGTCAAAACCAACTAATGGAATAACTCCTGGAAACCTGAGGTTGCGAAGGCTAGCTTCCCATTGGGTGAAGGCAGCCAACCCATCCCTCATTAATTTTCAAATATAATGGAGTTCTTTTTAAAAGAAAGAACGTTTTAAAACGTAATATTTTGAAATTACTTCTGAAAATGCGTGATTCTGCATGGATGAAGTATTAAAAGTAAACTTTACATAGAGTTATTTACAGAAAACTACACTTTATCCATGACTTTTTGAATATATGAGAGGGGTCCATGTCAGTATCATCACAACATCTAGGGAATGGGAATATTGTTTCAATATCTTCAAAATGTGAGTATCATTGCAACAACCAAGGAATTGAAATAGCAACATCTAGACATGCGACTTTGTCCGTTAGATAAGGGTTCAACTATTTCTCTAAAAACAATGCTATCTAAAATAATAACTGTGTTCTACGACAACATTATAATACAAATAAGACAAAAAAAATCATATTAAATCAAAAATACAATGTTTCAATTATATGAAAACACTTTGCGACTTTAAAATATTAGGTTTTTATAATATTATAATATATATTATCCTTATTAAAGTTGTTTATTATAAAAACGTATGAGTATTTTTTTTAAATGTCTATGAAAAATAAATTAGATAGGAAACAAATAAAATATCAAATATGCATGGTTTTGAAGTATTAATTTTTACCAACCTCTAAAGTCAATTTAGGTCATTTTGGCGTGAAAATGGCTTACAATTCAGGTATTTATTTGTTAAAATAGTATTTTTATTAATAGAACCTTTTTTTACAATAAAGCAACAACAAAAATTAAACTTTTAAAAACACTCTTTAACCACTTTAATTGTACAAGTTATAAAGTGTGGAATGTCCATTACAGAGAGTAATAACACTGCATCAATGATACCACGATAAACAATCTCAGTAATAACACACACCAACACTTCTTCCCATTGTTGTAAGACTCATGATTTAAAGTAACACCATTTCGTTCCATGGTAGATAACTTCTTATTAAAATGTATTCATAGGTCCAGTTCAAGGAACTTTGATCAGACACGGGCCATTATATGGCGATATAATAACACTCGGCGGTACATTGTTGACTTCCAAAAGAACTTTGGAATGCGGACAATCGTTAAATCACGCTTGTGGTTGGTCGAAAGTGTTTATTCTTCAACAGGCGTTCACCAATCACGTCATCTTCATGTATATAATATATTATCTTATGAGAATTTAGGCATTTCGGCAGTTACTAGATCTACTTTAATAGGAAGAACCTAATCTGACAGCTAGAACAGTCACTAGATCTACTTTCATAAGGAGAACCTTTTCTGACAACTAGAAAAGCTACTAAATCTTCTTTCGTGTAATCATATATAAAACCACGTGATCTGAAACTGTCACTTTAATAATTATCAATCACATATAATAACAATAATTATATGGTAAAATGTGTGTATTGCTTAAAACCACAAACTATGCTTGTATTTGCTAAAACGATTATCATTATAAAATCCCACTATTTATTTATCAATAGTGAAAATAATATTACAAAAATAAGTGTTTGACATATTAAAAAGGTTATTCTCAAATCGAGAAACAAAAATACTTTTTTTTTTAATGTTCCTTATTTATTGAGTATTGAGAATTAAACTATCCAAAATAAGCGGATTCTCGTATATCCAAATGTATCGTGGTGAAAATTACATGAAGATACGTTATGTCGGATATCTGTAAATGATGATAACGGTATCTTCTCGCCATCTTGTCTTGCTCAGCCCAGTTGTTGTGTGTGTGAGAGAGAAGAGTCGATATGAAGAGGGAGACAGTGAATGTTGCACATATTGACAATCATACCTACAGAGCGGGGGAGGTTGAAACACCAACACCCCAACACCCAGTTATAAGACAAGATTAGTGCTGGCGTGGATGGTGGCCACCCCGGGAACTATATCTCAACTGGCAGAATAACAGCCGTTCTTAGGGTCCAGGGGGCTAGGGACCTCCGTCAAGATGGAAGTCCCAGCATTCTTGTGAGTAGCAGCAGAGGGGCGAGTAGAAGGGGTGCCCCGCACCAGGGAGCCGCGCGTACTCCCGTCGACAGCAACGCCTTCCCTGGGGACAGATCAGATCAAGGGTTATGGAGTTATTTACTAGAAACACCCTTTTAGGGCGTGCTTTCCTATAAAACGGGCGTGCTTTCCCAAACAGGGCGCGCTTCTAAAACCGGGGCGCTTTCCTAGAAACACGGGTTCTAGCGGCGCGCTTTCTAAAACACGGCGCGCTTTCTAGAAACACGGGCGCGCTTTCCTAGAAACACGGGCGCGCTTTCCTAGAAACACGGGCGCGCTTCTAGAAACACGGCGCGCTTTCCTAGAAACACGGGCGCGCTTTCTAGAAACATGGGCATGCTTTTCCGAAAATATGGTCGTGCTTTCCCAAATCCATTGGTGTACATTCCAAACACATGTACGTGCTTTCCTAGATAAAATAAACACTGCCTGGGTTCCTAAAACGAGGAGCGCTTTCCTTTCCTTGTAATTCGGCCAGGACATTTCCTCTCAATTTAAAATGATCATTATCATCATATATAACCATGACCTTGACCAAATTCAGTAACTGTTGATATAACCAAGAGGAGATAATTAATATGAAAATATTTAGACCGACTGGAGCAGTATTTGGTTTATTTTGGCAGTTATTTAAGTTGTTATTAATAAATTAGCAAAATGCTGCCCTCGGCTATCGGTCCCATCTCCCCCCCTTTCTCCTCCCCTCCACAACCCAAATATCAGCACGATATATCGTCCCGGACTATCGAACCAACGAAGTAACTCCGGCCGACAAACAGAGCTAGTTATCTCATGTGCATCAACAAGTTGTCAAATGATGTAGTTATGACCGGAAGTTATCTGCGGGGGGGGGGGGGGGGGGGGATATCTCTAGTCTGGCAAACCATTAACTCAAAACATCGGAGTTTTTATAGGCACTTAACCTAATGGCATTGTTAGAACATCAACACCCATAAAATAAGTGGGATTTAATAGTTTCTGAGTTAATGAACTCAAGTCAGACTTAAAATGACTAATTCTAGAACTTTTATGAGAACCAGATATTTTTGATTTAGCGTAACGCGCCAACTCACAATATATATGTGTGACAGAGACGTTGTGTGTGTGACATATATGATGGTTGTGTGACATAGATGATGGTTGTGTGACATAGATGATGGTTGTGTGACATATATGATGGTTGTGTGACATATATGAAGGCTGTGTGACATATATGAAGGCTGTGTGACATATGATGGTTGTGTGACATATATGATGGTTGTGTGACATATATGATGGCTGTGTGACATATATGAGGGTTGTGTGACATATATGATGGTTGTGTGACATATATGAGGGCTGTGTGACATATATGATGGTTGTGTGACATATATGATGGTTGTGTGACATATATGATGGTTGTATGACATATATGATGGTTGTGTGACATATATGATGGTTGTGTGACATATATGAGGGTTGTGTGACATATATGAGGGCTGTGTGACATATATGAGGGCTGTGTGACATATATGATGGTTGTGTGACATATATGAGGGCTGTGTAACATATATGAAGGTTGTGTGACATAGATGAAGGCTGTGTGACAGTTCCACTCACACTTGAGTCCTGTGTGAAGATCACAGCAGCAAACCTTGATCCTGACGTACTCCTCACAGTTGCTGGCTATAGTGGAACATGTTCCGTCACTCAGGTAACAGGCATGGGGAACATAGGGGAACCTCTCTGGAACATGAAAGATCACATTGCTTGGTTCCACTATGGTGCTAGGACTGGATTGCTGGTCACAAGCAAATGTGGGTACATTCCCTCTAAAACCCAACCTCCCTCCTCCTTATTTCATCAGAATGTTGTGTTTCACCCTAATGGGGCCCCTACACGATCAGTCCCCTGTCTAATGATCACTGACAGTCCGACTGATCGTGTAGGGGCTAGGAAAGGTACCTAAACGCGTGGGGAGGAAATTCGTTTAGGAAATAGTTCCTCCCCCTCCCCTCGGGCTGACGTAGGTCACGTGTGTTCGTAGAACTGGCGCGGGTGTGTACACCTGGAACAAGCGTGTGTGCGTGTGTGTGTGCGCGCGCGCGCGTGATGTTCCATGAGACGAGTCATGGGCGGGCCGCGAGCCGATACGTCAGCGGGCCACATGGTTAGAACAATGGCTGTATTGCGTCATTCCTTGCTCCACGTGGCATGTCAACTCACACACTATCTATACACGAGGCTATATCAGCACACGACTTACAAACTAACAACTCAATCTGCCAGAAATATCAATAGCTGGTTAACAGGAACAGTGAATCACGGTTAGATGTACTGAGGGTGGTTCCCCCCCCCCCAAAGTGATTTTTCACTCTCCCTCCACGCAAATATGAATACACTTACTCTAGATTCAACCTTACTCATCCCTAGCTTACTATCGTAATTGGTAGATATGTGTATATCCTGAACATACAGGTCAAACACACACAGGGATTAAACTTACAAACTAACTTAAGCTAGGACGAGGGCCGTAACTAGAGACTTGGGGGCTCCGGGCCAACAGTTAATAATGGGGTCCCCCTTCTTATGTTTTTCTCTCCCACCTCTAAATCCCACATTTTCACTTTCTTTTAATAAGTCTTGTTGATGTGTTGTTAGTTATTGGATGGTTTTTATCCGGTGTGCAATGTGACTAAGGTAGGCGGTGGCCTTAAGGTGAAATATTTATAAAGTTATATTGCAAACTATTCTTTACAATTACACTGGGCCAATGCACACATACAAAATACAATAGTAAGACAATACACTTTAGATTACTAAGATAAAAGACACAAATATTAATATTAAAAACGAATTAATATTATTTGTCGTATTCCTCGTACGATGTACTGGCAGGCTTGGCTTATGAACAATGTGGATAGTCTCGAATGGCCAAAGTTTTAACGGATTGGCAAGGCAAATCATCTAGAGCTAAATATTGAGACGATATATGTTTTTGATTAAAGCTTTGGTCTGCTTTCGTTCAAAATATAAACAAAAAATCGTCGCTTTGGAGCCCCCTGCGCTTGGGGGTCATGGGCAGTGCCCCACTGCCCCCGGTGGTAGTTACGGCCCTACCTAGGACTAAAACACTAGACACTCAACACTAGCACAAGTAATTGTGAAATCTAGCTATTATTACTAACAGCTCAGTTACCCGTATCAAACAATATATTAGAACTATTACTGCCCCCCCCCCCCCCTGCGATAGAGCCAGGGAAAGCTAGATGTGTAGATGGGCTCCCTGCCCACTGAGCTACAGGAACACTGACAGTGTATCTATTACCGGTACCTAGGTATCTCTTGTCACAACAGCAGTGGTCTTCTAGCACCTGGTAGCTCATACAGTAGTAGATATCCTCGTAGGAACATTTGGCACAACCAGGTACTCTGTGGTCTGTAACAACACAACAAGGGAGATAAACAACACAACAAGGGTGATAAACAACACAACAAGGGAGATAAACAACACAACAAGGGAGATAAACAACACAAGGGAGATAAACAAAACAACAAGGGAGATAAACAACACAAGGGAGATAAACAAAACAACAAGGGAGATAAACAACACAAGGGAGATAAACAAAACAAGGGAGATAAACAACACAACAAGGGCGATAAACAACACAACAAGGGAGATAAACAACACAACAAGGGAGATAAACAACACAACAAGGGAGATAAACAACACAAGGGAGATAAACAAAACAACAAGGGAGATAAACAACACAAGGGAGATAAACAACACAACAAGGGCGATAAACAACACAACAAGGGAGATAAACAACACAACAAGGGAGATAAACAACACAAGGGAGATAAACAACACAAGGGAGATAAGAGGTACTCTGTAATGACAATAATAACTTACATCTCGCATTAATTAAATTTTTGTGTAATATTTTATTCATGGGAATATACATTGTTTCCTTCTAACACCGGGTTAATGATCAAATATGTCGGGCTAGCACATCTACCAGAAGTTGGGGGACTGACGTGACCGAGACTATGACGTGCTTGCTGTATTGGTGTATCAAATATGTCGGGCTAGCACATCTACCAGAAGTTGGGGGACTGACGTGACCGAGACTATGGCGCGCTTGCTGTATTGGTGTATTTTTCCAGGTCGGTGCTCATGGTCCATGCTAGCTCCTCCATTGTCCTTTGTCCAGTCAGTCGTAACTGGAGGACACAGGAGCTATTAAGTTAGATACAGTGTGTGTGGTAATTATTCATCTCTTGGACATATATTAATATGTCGACGGAGCACAGACAATGTCTGATAGTATAGTGAACTTGCTTTGATTTGTTCCCATCACCCACCATCAGCGCTGCTGTAGTAAACAAGATGGAGGCCACAGCATAACATTGGTCGTAAGTTTATTTGAAGGAATTAATTTAGATCCAAACATTTATTTGGTTCTCTTTCACGAACTCATTTAAAACGTAACATATTCTTCCAGTCGTATTTAACTCTTGAAACCGATCATTTTAACAACTACGTGAAAGTTTAAAAAAACTTGATTTAAATAAGAGGTATATGATAACTACTAAAATTTAGCTTTTTAAGGCTTGTATCTAGCAGATAAATCATATAAATTTAAAAAATTGCGTCCAAGTCAAGTAAATTAAAGACTATAAGCTATTATTATGTCTTGAGAACAGGGCCATGTCAGCACTAAACAATAAAACATTTTGCCATTGAGACAATTAAGGTGGGCTGGATGTTTGCGTGCGTTAAGACCAGTGTAGTTTGAAGATTTAATAGCAACATATCAACAGTTGTTGGATATTTGTCGATGGAATCCTGGAATTGAATGAGAGCCTTTCTTTCCTCGTTTAAAAAGTTTCTCACACAGCTTCATTATCCCTCCGAAAGATATTCTGTTGTGATTTCCAAGTGTAGAAAATTAAACTAAACGTTTATTATATCGAAGCGATATTTTATTTTGATATAAAAACTGTGAAATCACTCGCCTTAAGCTCCCGTCCCTTTCCACTTAACCTAGAGTCATGTGCTCCACGTCAGTATTATTATAGGAGGGTTCACTTCCTACGTAATATTAGTGCTCTATGTTGAGATGGTAGTCTCGCAATTTGGACTTACTGAGGGAAGATGAAGCTAATGCGTATGTCACCCGCAATGGGCTCATAAAGTGGACGTAAGATCGGTCGGTTTTATCGAACTACTTCTCTATTCAAAGTGAATACTCTCTTTCGCCCTTCACCCACAACCATCCTGTGGCTTGTCAATAAGAGGGGAGTGAAAACTACTAAACTTGTTATCTCAAGGTAAAGAGGAAAGCTCGCTGCTAGTTGTCGAATATCTTTAAATGTTCTGTTGTGAGCCTATCAAAACGCTCCAGTATTTGTTGGAATAAGGTGAAATATAGAATCTTTTTTCATCCTTCCTCGTTTCGTTGCTCCAAAAATATCCTTAATAATTCGTTGAAAAAGAGCTAATGTCACATTTTCACACATTTCTTTTTCCATTAATAAAATTAAAAAGAGCCTTGTTGTAATATTTTGACTTTGTTTTGGCGTGAACGATATTTTGAAATAACTCATCGTATAATTAAATATTGCGCTAGAGCTAAACGACTTTTCGACAATTTCTTACTTACCGAGGCGGCACCCTTTATCTGATCGTGATACTGTTTTCTATTAAGCTAGGTTGTAAGTCGTGTTTATAACGAACATGTAGATTCTCTCCACCCCTCTAATAGAGTAAGTATCTATATCCATTCTTCCAGCCGAGTAACAACCTGTAATAATCCTCTGGTATCCTTGAAATAAACAAACCACACACATTCGAACATTTCCTCTCGGTTTACGTAACGTAATTGTGTCCTTACGACGTTTATCATTATGTTCCTTTCTCGTAGCCTTGTGCCTGAAATGTTCGGATATCTGCGAGCAGTTGTCGACAAGAACACGTGAGTTTGATAAAAATATATATAGCTTCTCCGGAAACAGGTTGAGATATCTCTGGCAATGGAGTGATAGGTGATGATAGCAGCTGACAATTGTAACAGCTTCGTAAGACAATCGCTTGTTCCGAGTTGTTCAAAACATGGGGAAATATACTGAGGTAATCTTGGAGGAGTGAACAAGATGATTACAAAACATGGGGGAATATACTGAGGTAATCTTGGAGGAGTGAACAAGATGATTACAAAACATGGGGGATTATACTGAGGTAATCTTGGAGGAGTGAACGAGATTATTACAAAACATGGGGGAATATACTGAGGTAATCTTGGAGGAGTGAACAAGATGATTACAAAGAATGGGGAAATATACTGAGGTAATCTTGGAGGAGTGAACAAGATGATTACAAAACATGGGGGAATATACTGAGGTAATCTTGGAGGAGTGAACGAGATTATTACAAAACATGGGGGAATATACTGAGGTAATCTTGGAGGAGTGAACAAGATGATTACAAAGAATGGGGGAATATACTGAGGTAATCTTGGAGGAGTGAACAAGATGATTACAAAACATGGGGGAATATACTGAGGTAATCTTGGAGGAGTGAACAAGATGATTACAAAGAATGGGGAAATATACTGAGGTAATCTTGGAGGAGTGAACAAGATGATTACAAAGAATGGGGGAATATACTGAGGTAATCTTGGAGGAGTGAACAAGATGATTACAAAACATGGGGGAATATACTGAGGTAATCTTGGAGGAATGAACAAGATGATTACAAAACATGGGGGAATATACTGAGGTAATCTTGGAGGAGTGAACAAGATGATTACAAAACATGGGGGAATATACTGAGGTAATCTTGGAGGAGTGAACAAGATGATTACAAAACATGGGGGAAAATACTGAGGTAATCTTGGAGGAGTGAACGAGATTATTACAAAACATGGGGGAATATACTGAGGTAATCATGGAGGAGTGAACGAGATTATTACAAAACATGGGGGAATATACTGAGGTAATCTTGGAGGAGTGAACGAGATTATTACAAAACATGGGGGAATATACTGAGGTAATCTTGGAGGAGTGAACAAGATGATTACATAACATGGGGAAAAACACTGTGTGTATCTTAAGAGAATAAATAAGTAGTCCTGGTAGAAAATTCTAGGGCTGCTCAAAAGAGTTAATCTAAATCTTGAGTAGATGAGAAAATTATTCATAATCCAATAATTCAGTTTAAAAGATTTTTTTGTTCCTGCCAGTACCTTGGTCCTTCTCTGTTATGTTAGACAGTACCATGGTCCTTCACTGTTATGTTAGACAGTACCCTGGTCCTTCTTTGTTATATTAAACAGTACCATGGTCCTTCTCTGTTATGTTAGACAGTACCATGGTCCTTCTCTGTTATGTTAAACAGTACCATGGTCCTTCTCTGTTATGTTAGACAGTACCCTGGTCCTTCTTTGTTATGTTAAACAGTACCCTGGTCCTTCAGTGTTATGTTAAACAGTACCCTGGTCCTTCTCTGTTATGTTAAACAGTACCATGGTCCTTCTCTGTTATGTTAGACAGTACCATGATCCTACCCTGTTCTATCAGCCAGTAGTACCTGGTTGGGGGTTCATGTTCGTTGCGGCGAGAGTGGCCTCCTCCTCAGAAACCATGTGATCTAGGACATCCATATCCTGACTGGCAGGACATGCGCAGTATACCACAAGCAGGATGAGTGCTAGTGGTGACCAGAGCGCCACCATGCCATCCACGGCAGATTCTGTAAACATCCAAGCATATCCAAAGATAAGTGTAGAAGGTTGATTTCAACAAATACAGAATCTAGCTCTAAATTGAGGGCTTGCTAGACTAGTGATAGAAACCAGAAAATTAATGTGAATTTTTTAAATATTTTTAACTACATAGAAATATTAAATGCAAACTGTTTAATAAGAAGGTAAATGAATATAATAGACACATACACACGCACCTTATATACTTATATCAGGAGGTCAATAATAACATCAGGAGGTATTTGAGAGCACTATACACTCCTCTAGCTGGCATGTGACAAGTCGCTGTATCAGGATGTTAGAACCATGAGGAGGTATTTGAGAGCACTATACACTTCTCTAGCTGGCATGTGACAAGTCGTATCAGGATATTAGAACCATGAAGAGGTATTTTAGAGCACTATATCTTCCTCTAGTGAACACGTGACAAGTCGCTGTATCAGGATGTTAGAGCCATGATGAGGTATTTGAGAGCACTATACACTCCTCTAGCTGGCATGTGACAAGTCGCTGTATCAGGATGTTAGAACCATGAGGAGGTATTTGAGAGCACTATACACTTCTCTAGCGGACACGTGAATAGTATCAAGATGTTAGAACCAAGAGGAGGTATTTGAGAGCACTACCACTGCTACACGACACCGTACCGTTACACAGTCAAGCACACACTGCAGTGTAGTACACACCTGCCAACTATGACTCCAACCCTGCCTTGTCTGTCTTCAGTAGACCCCTAGGAGGGGGGCCGGAAGCTATGCTACGTCACTTCCCCTACCACGCTGGGCACAACATTATTGCACACTTTCACAACACAGCAGGTGGAGGGACGTATTATGGAAATATACTGGAAAACTTAACATCCCCCACCCCCCACCCCCACTAAATATATGTTGGGGCTACTGCTTGCTCCAACATATTGGGGAAGTGGGGGGACTATCTCCAAAATAAAAAATGTAGGCTCCTTACACACAACTAGATAAAAGTGTTTCCCCAAAATGGGTTTGTTTAAAGTAATACGTCTAAAATATAGTGACGAGCCAATATTGTAAGAAACTTTATTCAACGATTCTCCCCTACAAAATATACAATTCGATCCCCTACAAAATATACAATTCTCCCCTACAAAACATACAATTCTCCCCTACAAAACATACAATTCTCCCCTACAAAATATACAATTCTCCCCTACAAAATATACAATTCGATCCCCTACAAAATATACAATTCGATCCCCTACAAAATATACAATTCGATCCCCTGCATTTTTCTAAAATTTGAAATAAGCCCCTTCTTAAGTCTTAAAGTGTAATTTAACACATTTAACCTCAAAAAAAATATATATATATAAATATATATATATATATATATATATATATATATATATATATATATATATATATATATATTGGGAGTGATCCATCTCAAATAGAAATGTATATTGGTAGTTGTTTCCAAAAACTCTTTAGAAGTGTATATTCAAAAATATATATTGGATATATTCAATCACCCTCAAATGTTATAAGACCCTCTCCCATAAGAGGATGAATTTCTGAACTGAAAGGAAACTAAATCGAAAAATACGTTTATAATAAGATCTCCATTAGTGATCCCCCTTACCACACCTCATTCCAACCTCTTTAGTGCAAATAAAATGTTGTAGATCTCTCACAGTGTTGACTCTTGGGACAAAATGCGAGAAATGTCCACTCCAAATCTAGTACTGGCCCGAAACTGTCGTACTGACAGAGTTGTCTAGTTAGCAACCTACTTGTTGTACTGACCGAGTTGTCTAGTTAGCAACTTGCTTGTTGTACTGACCGAGTTGTCTAGTTAGCAACTTGCTTGTTGTACTGACCGAGTTGTCTAGTTAGCAACTTGCTTGTTGTACTGACCGAGTTGTCTAGTTAGCAACTTACTTGTCGTACTGACCGAGTTGTCTAGTTAGCAACTTACTTGTCGTACTGACCGAGTTGTCTAGTTAGCAACTTACTTGTCGTACTGACCGAGTTGTCTAGTTAGCAACTTACTTGTCGTACTGACCGAGTTGTCTAGTTAGCAACTTACTTGTCGTACTGACCGAGTTGTCTAGTTAGCAACTTACTTGTCGTACTGACCGAGTTGTCTAGTTAGCAACTTACTTGTCGTACTGACCGAGTTGTCTAGTTAGCAACTTACTTGTCGTACTGACCGAGTTGTCTAGTTAGCAACTTGCTTGTCGTACTGACCGAGTTGTCTAGTTAGCAACTTACTTGTTGTACTGACCGAGTTGTCTAGTTAGCAACTTACTTGTCGTACTGACAGAGTTGTCTAGTTAGCAACTTACTTGTCGTACTGACCGAGTTGTCTAGTTAGCAACTTGCTTGTCGTACTGACCGAGTTGTCTAGTTAGCAACTTACTTGTTGTACTGACCGAGTTGTCTAGTTAGCAACTTACTTGTCGTACTGACAGAGTTGTCTAGTTAGCAACTTACTTGTCGTACTGACCGAGTTGTCTAGTTGGCAACTTACTGGTCGTACTGACCGAGTTGTCTAGTTAGCAACTTACTTGTCGTACTGACCGAGTTGTCGAGTCAGCAACTTGCTAATCTCCGATAGTACCGAGGTTTGCTATCCTCCATGCTAAGACCCGCCAGAGGCAATGGACTATTTTATTGCTTCCGTTGAAACCACGCGGAACAAACAAGATACCTGTATTGGGCGACAAGGGACTATGTACAGCTGATGGACTTGGTACCTTGTTGCTCTGTAGATAGAGTGCCTAGTTTTGAGATCGTAACAAGGCTTACACAAGCGTCACAAGTGACACTGGGGTGACCTTATAGACAGGCCTCATTGCCGACACGCCTATCCGCGCGGCACTTAACCTAATGAACCGCGAGATAGCTGCGCCAAGTTACCTTTACAAGGTACTACCTTGAATAATAATAATAATGATGATGATGATGATGATAAATAGACAATTAAATTAAATAGCCGCATCGATGGCTACGCTGGTTAAGGTGAAAATTTCATCTGGTCCAGTTTGTCAGCGATAGAAATCTCAGGGTTCATATCCTGTTTGGGTATATCTGATGTGTGTTTTTCCTAAACGCTTTCTATTTTTTATTAGCACCGCGTATTACTACCAGTTCGGGTTATACAATTATGTACTAATTACGGTAATGGTTCTAGGGATTAGGTTGGATGAATTTATAATTAATGTACCCACATTTGCATGGAGGGAGAGTGTAAAACAGTTTCGGTAAAACCATCTCAGTAGACACGACCAAGATTCGAACCTTGATCTCCCCGTCATCGATAGTCTAGTCTACTGCGTCAGTTACGCCTTGGACCATGCGGTCACCGAAGCAGGTCGCTTTTCTATCCTATGCTGGGTTGTGTAAATATACGTAAAGCCCGGAACAGACAGACAGACAGACAGACAGACAGGAGATTAATTTGTTTTAGTTCGGGTCATGTAAACGTCTGGCTTCATCATAGTCTCATCTATAGTGTTAACGATTACAATACTCACTCTACATGAGGAAGTAAACAACTCTATTAAGCCCATTTTGATGTTTCATTAATAAATTAGTGAGACAATTTTTTTAATGTGCAGAATATTGAAACAAGTTAATTCACAATTCGTTACTTATGACAGCCATTAAGTCATTCATTAATATTTCTGGTGAAACCTCCAGAAATTATTATTATTATTCGGGGACCTAAACTTGGACTTGATCAACTGACTAAATATTTCAACCCACTACTAAGAACTAACTTAATTTCAGATCAAACCCAACATCCAGTTCCTCGGGCGTCAATTAAAAGGTGTCGAGAAGAGTAAACCCCAATTTGACCGTTGCCAAATTGTTCAGCTACATAGGGAATCGAACCCGGACACCCCCGAGTCAGTGAGCAGTGAATTGAGCTGTCGGACAGTCGCCAGCTGACGGTGTTACTGTTAGGTGACAGTAGAACCACAGCAGGGCCTTTTAAGGGCCTTGACCCTCAAGCCAAAGAAGGGGAGATGTTTGGAAACTGGATGGACCATTAGTAGTTTAATGCAAGACCATCTTTCAGCTTCATATTCGAGAATATTAGAAAGACGTGAAATAAATGATAAGGACTCAGATGTATCGCAAGGGGGAGGGGGATGTCCCCATCCTCTCCTAGTCCCCCCTCCCCCACTGCATGAAACCTGGGGCCATGGTTTGCATGAGTTGTGTGGTTTTTTACTGGCCATTAAATGGCAAAGTCTCTGTTCCAGTTTCTGACAGGAAACTCAGACACACATTTCAAACCTGCCCGGGTAGTACTGCAGTCATCACACGAGAATGAACGTAGTCAAAACTCCTTGACTTGCTAGTATGGACTGTATGGTCTTAAGGGCAGAGGTAAAGAAACACGGACCAAGGTTCAAATCCATACTCGTGGATGAGTGGTTTGGGAGGCCCTGACTCCATCCCGCGGTTCCTTGGCTTAGTGGTCAGGGAGACCAATGACCTATCTGAGTCCACAGACACAGGGATGATGCTAAGGTCAATTGTTCATTATCGCAAGACTACTGTAGTAGATTGTATTAACTTGCCTGGTCAGTTATAGACCTGTCTCACACCTGCTGATGGTTACTGACCTACAATAATATCATATCAGTCGCAACGAATGCAAGCTCCTAGATTAGAACTGGCCGCGGACGCAGAAAGGCGTTCTCGCGTGAAATAATTATAACATGTACCAATTGGCCGCGCAGGGATATCGACTGAGTTTACTGGCGGGTGGTCGCGTTTCGAGAAGGTTCTGTGACAGGAGAAAAACATCACCATTAGTAAGGAGGGGGGGGAGAATATAGTTGCAAACCAAATAATGATTTCTAGAGCTTCGTGCGGAGACACTACTCTATGAGAGCTGGGTGTTACACTACTCTATGAGAGCTGGGTGTTACATTACTCTATGAGAGCTGGGTGTTACATTACTCTATGAGAGCTGGGTGTTACATTACTCTATGAGAGTGGGTGTTACACTACTCTATGAGAGCTGGGTGTGTCACCTGCTCTATGAGAGCTGGTGTTACACTGCTCTATGAGAGCTGGGTGTTACATACTCTATGAGAGCTGGGTGTTACACTACTCTATGAGAGCTGGGTGTTACACTACTCTATGAGGCTGGGTGTTACATTACTCTATGGAGCTGGTGTTACACTACTCTATGAGAGCTGGGTGTTACATTACTCTATGAGAGCTGGGTGTTACACTACTCTATGAGAGCTGGGTGTTACATACTCTATGAGAGCTGGGTGTTACATACTCTATGAGAGCTGGTGTTACACTTACTATGAGAGCAGGGTGTTACATTACTCTTTTATCCTAGCAGGGCTTTGGGACGTCGATGGCCCCCACCAGGGTCAATGACGTTTTACCCAACCCCTGGGTAAAATGTATTTTTGAGCTTGTAACATTTAATAACATTAAAATAAATGAGTCGGAGACACCGTGTGTCGATCTTGGTACTTCTCTCATTCCAAGCAAGCGCTCTACCATCTGAGCTACGCCCCAGTACCTTGGAATTGAGTATATATGCAGGATGAAGTGCCATTTTCATAGAAATGGCCTTTAGTAACCACAAACTATTTTTTGTCAACGTCATTAACCTATTAGTTTATGATTATTATTATGATGTATTAATAATATCTATGAAAAGTGGCAGTTGCAAATCACGTGACTTGACGTATGAATACGTGAAGTTAGATATAGTAGCTGTTCTATCTGTAGGATAAGGTTCTTCCTGTCAAAATTGGACAGTATCTGGCCCGTCGACCATTTTACAATGATGGTTTTAGCTGCAGTCTTTATATTTCCCAAACCAACACTCGAGAGCTCTTAAACCTGGATTATAATACATCAGAGCATCTTCGAAACATAAGATTACAAAGTTTGGGAATCATTTATTAAATTGCGGCCTCACCATTGAGGATTTTTAAACTTGATTATGAGAATTATCGAGGTATATAGTTTTAATTCTGTTTTAAGAGAGAAATAAAAAATACATGTTTGTTAGAGTTCAAAAAATTGCTGTCAATAGAAATGGTATTTTTGGAAAATCATGGCTTCCCCGCCCTCCGCCCCCTTCCCCGCCCTTCCACCCCTTATGTTTATTTACTTATTTTTTTTAATTATGAAAATCGATGGTTTTGAACCACGTAATTGTTGTAAAAAAAAGATTGCTTCAACTTTCTAAATATATAGATAATAGTTAAACAAGTATCTATTCTTTCTCTCTGCAATTTAAGATCAAATTTGACCGAAGTGATCCCAATTGAAATTACTTGTTCCTGTCGACCAGAAAAATCTTCAAGGCGGACGGATACCAAGCTCTTTTTAGTAGATTCACAACTTTCATAAAATGCCCAAACTATCGTGAACTGACTATACAAGTCTAATGACACAATAAAATAACATTATGAAACTGTTATACTTTAGAAAGTATACACAATCTAAAAGGTATTTAAGTAAAAAATGTAAATAATTCCCCAATAACACAAGATACTTTATAAATTTAGTAGTTTAATGTTTAAAAGTAGGCTAGGCTAAAGTTTGAATTTAATTACTCTCTAATTAGGGATTACTGCCGTATTTAGATTAAACTTAAGCTAAAGTTATTTATGTATCAAACAATACACATGCGTTAATTAAGTTTATATCATTACCTTTGTTTACATAACTCCCAATTTACGGCCATTAGTACTGTTTGTTCATTGAGGCGTTCTAATAAAAGGTTAAATACCAGATATATGTGGAATGAAAGTTAGTAGTAGTAGTAGCAGTATTAGTTTGTTAACATCTCGCCTGCTGTCCAGAAATGTAAAACTCAAAATATACAAAACAGCAATTGTTTCATCCATTGCTCTCCATGGTTGCGTGACTTAAGGCAGGTTAACAAATGTCTTAACTCTAGCGCTGTAATGAATACATGACGACACCTATCCAGACCAGAATGGAAAGGACATTTTCATATGTGAATTAGCCTTATCCCTATCTTGAGCTAGCTATATCCAGTCCACCTCATTACACACTATCTTTCTTGAGCGAGTTCTAACCAATCTACCTCACTACACTAGATCCCTATCTTGAGCTAGTTCTAGCCAGTCCACCTCATTACACCTTATCTCTAACTTGAGCTAGCTATATCCAGTCAACCTCATTACACACTATCTTTCTTGAGCGAGTTCTAACCAATCTACCTCACTACACTAGATCCCTATCTTGAGCTAGTTCTAGCCAGTCCACCTCATTACACCTTATCTCTAACTTGAGCTAGCTATATCCAGTCAACCTCATTACACACTATCTTTCTTGAGCGAATTCTAACCAATCTACCTCACTACACTAGATCCCTATCTTGAGCTAGTTCTAGCCAGTCCACCTCATTACACCTTATCTCTAACTTGAGCTAGCTATATCCAGTCAACCTCATTACACACTATCTTTCTTGAGCGAGTTATATCCAGTCCACCTCATTACACACTATATCTATCTTGAGCTAGACCTATATCTGTTAATGTAACTAAAGGCGTAAAGCCTGGGCGGGTGGTAGGATTAAGTTAAAATTATAATTTAAATACTAGGATAATAGATGATCTGATCGAGGGATCGTGATGGTCTCAAAGACGATCGTTTGAAAAGGTTGTGCTTTGTTCCAGTTTTCTTGCGATAGTGTGTGTACCTTGTCGACATTTCCGAGCTCATTTGTTTGCTATTGAATACATCAGAGGGCCGGGTCGTAATGTTTCTAACAGTTCTCCCTGGCGGCCGGGGGACGTACCACTTGGTGTGAGTCACCCTGAACCTGCAGTCCCGTCATGATCCTGACAGCAGGAGTACTGGTCCTTGGCCTCGTCCTGGGGCCGGAGGTCACTTCCACCCCGACTACTGTTTCCCCACTCTCACCACTCTCACCACTCTCACCACTCCCCTTATTCTCCTCACTTTCCTCACTCCCCTTATTCTCCTCACTCTCCTCACTCCCCTTATTCTCCTCACTCTCCTCACTCACCTTATTCTCCTCATTTTCCTCACTATCCTCATTACCCTTATTCTCCTCAGTCTCCTCAATCTCCTCATTCTTCTCATAGTCAACAACCAGGTAATTATGTTTCTAATTAACGGAATACTCCAGTGACAGGACCGACTATCAGCAACTTACCGACATAAGACTGTTATAACAGTGCTATTTGTGTTCAGTGATGGTCCAATAGTTGTTATAACAGTGTTATTTGTGTTCAGTGATGGCCCAATAGCTGTTATAACAGTGTTATTTGTGTTCAGTGATGGCCCAATAGCTGTTATAAGTGTTATTTGTGTTCAGTGATGTCCCAATAGCTGTTATAACAGTGCTATTTGTGTTCAGTGATGTCCCAATAGCTGTTATAACAGTGCTATTTGTGTTCAGTGATGTCCCAATAGCTGTTATAACAGTGTTATTTGTGTTCAGTGATGTCCCAATAGCTGTTATAAACAGTGTTATTTGTGTTCAGTGATGATCCAATAGCTGTTATAACAGTGTTATTTGTGTTCAGTGATAGCCCAATAGCTGTTATAACAGTGCTATTTGTGTTCAGTGATGGTCCAATAGCTGTTATAACAGTGTTATTTGTGTTCAGTGATGATCCAATAGCTGTTATAACAGTGTTATTTGTGTTCAGTGATGTCCCAATAGCTGTTATAACAGTGCTATTTGTGTTCAGTGATGGCCCAATAGCTGTTATAACAGTGTTATTTGTGTTCAGTGATGGTCCAATAGCTGTTATAACAGTGTTATTTGTGTTCAGTGATGGCCCAATAGCTGTTATAACAGTGTTATTTGTGTTCAGTGATGTCCCAATAGCTGTTATAACAGTGTTATTTGTGTTCAGTGATGGTCCAATAGCTGTTATAACAGTGTTATTTGTGTTCAGTGATGTCCCAATAGCTGTTATAACAGTGTTATTTGTGTTCAGTGATGTCCCAATAGCTGTTATAACAGTGCTATTTGTGTTCAGTGATGTCCCAATAGCTGTTATAACAGTGCTATTTGTGTTCAGTGATGTCCCAATAGCTGTTATAACAGTGCTATTTGTGTTCAGTGATGTCCCAATAGCTGTTATAACAGTGCTATTTGTGTTCAGTGATGTCCCAATAGCTGTTATAACAGTGTTATTTGTGTTCAGTGATGTCCCAATAGCTGTTATAACAGTGCTATTTGTGTTCAGTGATGTCCCAATAGCTGTTATAACAGTGCTATTTGTGTTCAGTGATGTCCCAATAGCTGTTATAACAGTGTTATTTGTGTTCAGTGATGGTCCAATAGCTGTTATAAGTGTTATTTGTGTTCAGTGATGTCCCAATAGCTGTTATAACAGTGTTATTTGTGTTCAGTGATGGTCCAATAGCTGTTATAACAGTGTTATTTGTGTTCAGTGATGGCCCAATAGCTGTTATAAGTGTTATTTGTGTTCAGTGATGTCCCAATAGCTGTTATAACAGTGTTATTTGTGTTCAGTGATGTCCCAATAGCTGTTATAACAGTGCTATTTGTGTTCAGTGATGTCCCAATAGCTGTTATAAGTGTTATTTGTGTTCAGTGATGTCCCAATAGCTGTTATAACAGTGTTATTTGTGTTCAGTGATGGTCCAATAGCTGTTATAACAGTGTTATTTGTGTTCAGTGATGGTCCAATAGCTGTTATAACAGTGTTATTTGTGTTCAGTGATGGCCCAATAGCTGTTATAAGTGTTATTTGTGTTCAGTGATGTCCCAATAGCTGTTATAACAGTGCTATTTGTGTTCAGTGATGTCCCAATAGCTGTTATAACAGTGCTATTTGTGTTCAGTGATGGCCCAATAGCTGTTATAACAGTGTTATTTGTGTTCAGTGATGGTCCAATAGCTGTTATAACAGTGTTATTTGTGTTCAGTGATGTCCCAATAGCTGTTATAACAGTGTTATTTGTGTTCAGTGATGGCCCAATAGCTGTTATAACAGTGTTATTTGTGTTCAGTGATGCCGCATGGCCCGGCCCCCTTGGTCCCGGTGATTGTACCTCCCCCCGTCATTGGAAGGCCACCCCCTCCAAGTATGAGTGGTACGTCCACCCCATCTCGTGGGAACAGCATGCAGTCCCAAGGAAACAACGTGGGAAGACCGAAGGAGGGCCAACAAGGAGTGGGCCCCACCGGGGGTACCGGGTTCTTGCCACCCTTGAAAAATTCTCAGAATTGGGGAATTAACGGGAACCGTTGTGAGAACAGTCCGTTGGAGTGTAACAAGGGCGGGTGCATGGTGGAGGCAACCGTTATACATGGCTTCTGCTGTGGCTGTGCCAAGTCTCAAGGTGGGTGCATGTTGGTAACAGTTATACATGGTTTCTGCTGTGGCTGTGCCAAGTCTCAAGGTGGGTGCATCTTGATAACAGTTATACATGGTTTCTGCTGTGGCTGTGCCAAGTCTCAAGGTGGGTGCATGTTGGTAACAGTTATACATGGTTTCTGCTGTGGCTGTGCCAAGTCTCAAGGTGGGTGCACGTTGGTAACAGTTATACATGGCTTCTGCTGTGGCTGTGCCAAGTCTCAAGGTGGGTGCATGTTGGTAACAGTTATACATGGTTTCTGCTGTGGCTGTGCCAAGTCTCAAGGTGGGTGCATCTTGATAACAGTTATACATGGTTTCTGCTGTAATTTGTGTTTAGATATTTCAAGTGTGTGTGTGTGTTTGTTTGTGTAAACCCTCATACACCTACATTATAAACACTCTTAGACTACTCTCTGGTGGTTGAGTAGACTAATATGTCAAGATAAAACAAAATATAGAATTATTTTAATTTGATTGTAAAGTATTTTGTTTGGAAATTACCTTATCTTTACTTTTCATTGGTACACCAATTTATCGTTTTAAAATATTGACTACCACCTGACATTTACTATTTTACTGATATAAATTGGAATGACTGCCTATTTTTTCTTAAGTAATTTCAGGACCATTATGGTAGCTAAAAATAAATGTGTTTATAAAGAAAGAGCTTCTATTCAAGGCCGTAGTCGGGGTAAGAGGGGTGGGGGGTTTCAAAGCCCCCCGAAATCTTATGAACAAAATATGGCTTTATTTATGGTTCAAACACTATCAAAATTAGGGTACAAATACAAATCAGGGTGTTATGTTACCATGTAAAGCACTTCAGAGAGCTTCTAGAGTTTTTTTTTTAGATTTAGAATTTTTTCTAGCCTCTGGCAACCTTCTCCCTTCCCCCCTGAAATTATTGGCTGGCTACGGCCTTGCTTCTATTATCCACCAATAGGAACCGATTTAGTATTTAATTATATTATAACGTCATCACTCTCTAACGTACGCAAATCTCAGATTACTAATCGTACTACCCTCCCTCTTATATTATCTTTTTGATTAATTCGAATCTGTAACATAAAACTCACTCCATGTCGTTGTTAGTTCATGTTTGGTTCGATAAGTACAGAAAATAGTTTACTAACATAACCTCAAACACTAAAACTCACTCCGTGTCGTGAGTGAGCTGTACTGGGCCAAGCGAAGATAGTGCCAACATTTGGCGGATAGAGAGGGCCATGTGGTTAGCCATAACGAACCCTTCAGTCATTGGTTTCAGTTTTTTAGACCGGAACTGCTAAGTATTTAGGCGTGTACCGATGCGATTCTCGATAAATCTTTATTGGACAGTTATTATTGCATCGGCAATTAATCATAGTCAGCGATTTTAAGCAAAATTTTCTAGGTAGAAGATTAGTGATCAAAATTGCAACAAAAAAACCCACTTACATATACACTGCATCTGGGTTGGGGGCCATACATGCAAAGATTAATTAAAGCTTTAACTGTGGGTTTTTTAATCAAATCTTTTTGTATTAATTACATTAACTGTTATCATTCTCTTAAGCATAATATGCCCCAATAGTTATTAATAAATAATCGATAATCGGGAGGAATCGATGTAAATAATCGCAATGTGAACGATTATTTTTAACAATCGGTAATTGGTTCTACTGAATCGGTACACTTCTAGTATGTATTCAATTGTCCTTACAAGGCTGAGTTTGACTCCGATCCAGACCCAATGCCTCACAGAAATAATTCTGGAAGATTCGGGGATCGAACCAGGAACCTCTTAGATCACGAAGTGGTTTAAAATATTAATATCCCATGTAAAATAAACGCTACGATGGTTAGAAGCAAAGATCATTGATACATGGAGGTCATGTCGAGGGCGTTATCTCTAGACACAAAGAAAGATTACACAAGCCCAATGAGTATCAAACCCTGGTAAACGTACCTTGGAGATTTATTAATTATTATAAAAAATTGTTTAATGTAAGTGAATCTGATGAACAAATCATAGCAGATTTTGACGACATGTCAAGGACTCTTTATAAGCTTTATTTCTCTTTGTCACGGCTTTGTTTAACTTACTACTAGGGCCTGGTTAAAGTTTGGATCGACCATTTATTCTATACAAGCTATCAGGTTTTTTAAAAATTTCTCGATTAAATAAAAGGACTGAAAGGGGGTAAATTGGTTGTGGCATGGCCCAGAAAGTGCTACGCGGCTGTTTGGGAAATACTCCTAGGGTTCATCTATTGTGAGACGTTACTTGGAGTTTGACGGAATATTCCCTTCTCAACTCACACCTGCTGATTTGTATTCAGATCGTGTACCCTTCGCGTGTCCGGCCACGGTTCCATGTCCTGAAGATTTAGATGAACTGTGCCTTACCTACGAGGACATGATGAACTGCTGTTGCTACTGACCAACTGTCAACAACCTGCAGAAGGCAGTCCATAACCTGCAGGGACAGCATACAGCTTCCAAGGGGCAACCTATAGCCTGCAGGTGCAGTATAGGAATCTGTATACAACATTTCTGAGGGCTGACGTGCACGAAACTGTCAGTAGCTTTGTTTTTACAATATGTCTGCTCCGTTTCTGTTATCTTCCCGCAGTATAAATTCTTTGTTAAGAAACTGGATTTTTCAAATTAGGCTTTAAAATATGCTCTAAATGTTACAATACTAAACAAAAAATTGTAAGGATATTAATTTGTAATAAACACTTATTTATAAACACCAATTTAATCCAGAAGTACTTACTTAGAGCGTATTAAAACAAAAACACATTCGGGGATAAATGGGATTAATTTATCTGGTCTTTGCTATATTGTACTGGAACTACACCCTGATTTTGGTTGGAAGAACAGTAGAGAAAATTCAAACATATTTCTTTGCGGACAACATTGATAACATTTCTTTATATTACTTGTGTTATTTTATAGGTATTGATATATATCAAAAGTGACAGCTGCAGATAACATGACTTGATGTATGAATATATTAAAATGGTTTTAGTACCTTTAGTAACTAACTTCTACGGTTCTTCCTACTAAAATCATACTTTAAGTGATATAACTATAGTTTGGTTTTAATCATTTCATAATCAATCCAATAAGTTTTATTAAATTCAATCAATATCCAATTTTATTAAAGCTCAAAACATATTTTTCTCAATTACAATCAATATATTGTCAACATTTTGACAAAATTAACTCTTGTGACCAGAAAGGTATCCTCAATATAAAAACAAAGTCGCTATAAAGTAAATTTATATAGTATTGTGGTAAAATAAACATATTCTGGTATTTGTTTTATGTTACATAACTATTGTCGAGACAACATTTTACATCTACGACATTAAACGAGAATTTGATAATAAATCAATCGTCTGATTCATTTACCAAGTATTTTACTAACTATAAAAGACTCAAATTCATGATTAGAATATAAATTTTATTACATGAACGTATGCATCAACATATATTATATAGATAGATATACAGAGATAAAATATAGATAGATGGATAGATACATACATACATAGATAAATAGATGGATTTAACAATCCATGTTTTACTTGATTCTGGTTTTTAAATGTTAACCATGACTTTTTTTAACATCAATTTTGTTTCCTTAACACTTACAATTTAAATCTTTTTAAATATATCCAAGCTCTAATCTTTAAAACATTGTGTTTATTTATTTATTCATACCGTACTGAAATGTCTTGTACTTGCAAAAAAAAGTGTAAATAGTAACAAAGTACCTCAACAAACTGGGAATGTTTAACATGCACAAGATCACTAGAACATAACTTGGTCATTTTGAGTTATTGCCGTTCCGATACTTTTTCCAATAGTCCGAACATCCAAAGGTACAGGAGCCCACTCACACTCTAAACTTTGTAGTTGGAACTACGTAGGTTGGTCATGACCTATGTTCTAGGTAAAATTTAAAAAAATCAAGCTCAAAGCACGCTTAACCAAGGATCCCTGGTTTGATTCTCATATCCACGTTTGATTGTTAAACTAAATTAAAATATGTATAGTCAAATCCGCACGAATACAATCATGTACTGCTGTGTACGAAGGAGTATACAGGGGTCGAACTGTGGACTAGTCGTCTCAGCAACAGCAGTCCATCATGTAGTCGTAATCAGAGCAGAGTTGCTCCCCATTAAGGGGACAGTTCAAATCTGGGTAGCACGGAACGGGTACACGATCTGAAACAACATGGAGACTTCATCATCTGCAGCAGAAATACCATCTTTGAAATTATAATCAACAACAAACTAGTAGAATAAAGGAATCGGTCCCGTATTGTCTTGCTTGTCAGTAACGCGAAAGGCGAGTTTTAAACACCGGTCGTACTTGATACGTTGTGTCGAAATTAGTATGACAAAAAAAAAACTTTAAAATGTATGGGACATTAATAAACAACTCTTAGCTTAGTGTTTAGGCAATGGCCTTCAATTTGTGTTTCAGGATTCACCCACTACCAGCGCTGTACACATCAACGCATAGTGCCTATATGAACCTAAAGATAAAACACACATTTTATATATATTGAAACATAGGTATTTATAATTCAGTTTAGGTTCCTAAAAATACAAAAGCTATGTTTTTATAGCCTCTAAGATTAGTAACTAAAACATAATTATGCTTAAAAACCACGCTTATCAGAATATAATAGGCCTCTAAAGTGTGATGTTATAAACACGAAGAAGCCGGGGTTGAATCCTCGGTCCTGACACAGATTTATCTGATATCCAAACCCTTCCTTCACCTCTGACAAGACATCTTGTGAATGTGGGGAATGCCAGGCCTCCACCGTGGTTCGGATTCCACGTTAAGCTGTAGGTCTTTCATTTCATCTCACAATCACCCTACCATTGCACATTAGCGTAAGTGCGTATAACCCGAACGGGTAGTGAGATGTGGTGCTAATAATAATATAATAATAATAATAATAATAATAATAATAATAATATAAACACGAAGGCAGGGGTTAAAAATATCCCGAAATGGTAAGTCGAACGAGAATAACAAGTCCGCGATATACTAGAAGGATACTAAGGGTAATTGTACAAAGACAACAATATCAACCATAATTATTTTAATTACCGGCACTGTATTTACAGGCTAAAAACATCACGCAATAAACAGTACTATTAGTGAATTCTGGACGATTCGTACCTCACCTTGAAGACTATATTTTAACGTTACTACACTAGTATTCGTCTGGATATAATATGTTGGGACCCACCTGAGGGCCTGCCGCAGCCACAGCAGTGTCCGTGAATGACAGCAGGGTCCCTGCTGCAGTGATGGTCGGGACAGTCTCCTGGGCCTCCACAGGGGCGGTGACGGGAGCCGAAACTCAGCCAATTTGACCAGAAAACTGCCATCACACAAAACCGATACGGCATTAAAAACACATGTCAAAACTTGGTCCTAAACTGACTATGGCACTGGTTATTATGTTGGTGGGACTTACTGAAGTTTTAAAGCTCACTATTCAGTACAAAAACATGAAAAACAATACTAAACCCTTTAAATAGTAATCAAACTAACCCTTTTATTTCCCCGTTTCTACAAGGTTTATAAAAGGGTTTTAAAGCGCTCCTATTTGGATATAGTTAAACTAAAACTAGCTGCATATTGATTATAAGAAGGTTACCCTAGCTTTCTGTTAAGTAAGTTTTCTAGAAGTTGGCTAAGTTGTATGTTTGTTATCTTTTACGCACACGGATCCTGGCTAAAACTTAAAAGTCTAAATATTTATTAGTATAATATCTATGTAAAACTAGCTCTAGATATGGGAACTTATAATCCATAAATGTATTTAATTATTTGTAAAGCTAAAGGCATTACTTAGGTTATTTATTATTATAGTTTGGAAAATGATAGCTATTATTAATTGCCATGATGGCATCTACAAAATATAATTTATTTGTTTTTGTACTAATATTCTTCCCTTCCAAATTAAATAATTTAAAGTCACATATGACATCGTTGCACTGAAATAACTGGTCTTTTAAACTTGTTAATACATCCAAACTGTATTGTAGCGTGCTATATACCCTGTGAATTAGGTTAGTCGAACAAATGTTGCCTAAATTACTAATTAAATACGAGTAATCTTAGTATAAAATGGATGGCTGACATTTTTTGTGTCTAATAATAATCAAAACATTCTTTATTCTTTAGTAATGAAAAATTATACAATGTAAACATGCTTAACCTCAAAATATAATTTTAAATTTTAAAGTAGTTTTCTAACAACTAAGTTGTTATTATTATAACTTAACCTTAAAAACACATTATGTTCTTTATTGAATATGGCTGAACCATTCCACAAACAAATAACTCACACAGTTTAATAATTCTAAATTAAATTTAGTTCCTAATCAAAATATAGGTAACAGTGTTAAAAATCTTAGAAATCGAAGAAAAAGGAGTATCTTCAAGACGTCTTTGAAATTATATAAGTTGTCCTTTTTAAACAGAATTTTAGACACATGCACTGCGTCACCTCATCCATGAAAATATGCAGATAGTCCAAACAAGTAGTAAGACGCGAATAATGAGAAAAACTAACCGTTATTATGAGGCTACATTTTAGAAACATTTGACAAGAAATGAAAGTAACGTAGGCCTTAATTACTAGCAACTATGACTGGTTGGATGTTTGAAAAACTTAATTTATACTGATAAAAAAAATAGATAATGTTTTTGATTACTTATTTTGCTCCAAACAATATTTGTAAATTGAGAAATGCCACCTGGACACAGGAAATCAAACTCAGGACTTTTGACTTGGTAATAACTTGGCTATTTAATCTATCATAGTATTTTTAAGGATAGTCATTTTCTAATAACATAGCAACTGACTGGACTCTGAGACGCATTAAAACTAAATATGTGTTAGAGGTTTGGTATATTTACATCTTGGCTCCCTGGAGACAGTAACTGTGTCTGGAGACGTTGTCGCTACTTGCAGGAACAGCAGCAGGAGTAGAGTTGCCGCTAGAGACACTGCGACAGTCCGAGGAGAGGCTGCCATTGTCCACTGAACGGATACAGGATACTAGCACTTCCACACCTTGATTAAACAAACATCTTCAAACTTTCATGTTTCAACACAAACATAACATGGGATAGCAGATAGCACGAGTTAAGATACGTATCTGGGCCAGATAAATAAAATACTGCTCCATTAGATACTTTTAGTTTAATTCTTCATTATTGGTGAAATTAACAGTTCTTGACCATTTGTAACTAATGAGCATTGCAGAGTTTGAACGAAACATTCTCCCCTCATTTGAAAAGTTCTGTTCAAAGTTAACTACACTCATGGCAGATATTTAACAACTGAGGATATCGCCAAGTGTAGGAAATTAAAATAAACTTATCTAAAGAAGCAATATTTGGTTTATGTTGGTTGGCCTTCCCACATTGGGCTCTGCTCAAAACTTGGGCTTCCCAGTAGGGCCGTGGAATTGGTACACCAAGCCTTCGACTCTGATTCCTCAATTTTTCTACTCTCTCGGTGGTATGCAAGAACGTTAGTGTTCTCGGGACCACACTAAGCATTCACTATCGCTCCACCTTCTAACCTGTGATGACGCAAGCAAACCCCCGCTAGTGTCCACTAAGTCAAGCTCTTGCACCCGGCCCTCTGGCTCCTTCATTAATGGCTAGGTTTTATTAACAAGTAATAAATTACTGAGATAAAATACTCCACTAGAGATTATACAAAGCTTCTTTAGGGTTGTGAATGTATATTTGAATAAATTTGTCGAAAAAGATTCAAACATTGGTCCCAAAAAATAAAAAAATATAAGGTTTAAATTATATACTTTCCATAATATATTTTTATATTATTATAAGTTTGAAGCTGTAGTTGGAGTTGGCACATTTTTACAGACTCGGACTCGAACTCCCAGTAGTCATTACCTTGTTACCCAGGGCCCCCCTATATTCTGAACGAACCATCTCGAGAATACCACAAGTGAGATAGAGAACGCTCTCATTCCTGGAGGGTATTTTTAATGACATGACCACAGGGATACAATCTGTTCATCGTAGCTTTCACCTTGTCTCACAGTTGAGAAATCTCTAAAAACTCCTGCCTCGGAAATCTATCAATTGCCATTTTGACACGTGACGTGGAATACTGACTTCATTTGGGGGAATTTACTAGACATATTTTTGTGAAATATAAAAATTAAATAACTTTTAAAACGTTTTGAAAAGGTCAAAGATATTGAGAAGTGTTTATACCCGACTGTCACCTTGGTTCATCTGTGACTTACCAGTGCTTGTCAGCTCTAGTAGGTTTCTGAATGGAAAATACTTGTACAACCTTACAGTTCAATCAAGAGCATCAGTCTACTCTCTTGACCTGATGAAGCTGTCTGTGACAGTGAAAGATTGTCCTTAAAAATATGTTTGTGTGTTTTTTAGTGTTCTCTCTAAACAATTTCTACCCCAGTATCACCTAGGTAAGTGTGCTGGCTATCCCTCCTAATTTAAACCAAAACATATTGTTTTGCAATCAACATTCATAATATGTTACTATAACACCTTATTGTTAATATTATTATTCTATATTTAATATTAATAATAACTATCAAGTGACAGCTGCAAATCACACGACTTGATGTATGAATATATGAGAATGGATCATCTCTTTCAGGAAAACCTCTTTACGCTTTTTGAGGTCCGTGTGTGTATGTATATATATGTGTGTGTGTGTGTGTGTGTGTGTGTATGAAGGTTACAGGAGAGGTGGATGGAAACATATTATAAAATAGCACAATATGGCTGTTACAATGCTTTACATGCTGCCACTGGACAAAGAGGTAATGAATGCCTCTTGAAGAAAATCAACTGTCACCACCCAATCTCCCAACCTAGGTTTCAATCAGGGAGAAGAGTATGAAACTTGCATCAGGTAGCCATTACCTCTTTGTCCAGTGGCAGCAGTGTAGAGTATGAACTGTGTTCTTCTTATCATTGTAAAAGACATGTTCTATTAGTAACTTTTATATTGTCAAATAAGGTTAGTCTATTTTTTGTTTGGTTTTTAGCACCCCTTATTACTACCATTCGGGTTGTACGTATGTTATGCTAAAGTGATAAGTATGAATGCTTAATTTGGATCAAGTGTACCCACATTTGCACGACGAAGAGTGGTAAATCATTTAGGAAAAACAGCCCTCAGTACACCAATTGGGATTTGAAAGCTTGATCTCCCATCAATGGCAGTCTAGTCTAATGAATGAGATTGTGACGCCATAGACCATGTGGCCACCAAAGCAGGTTTCAGATTATTGGACGGTATCTTGGTTGAGTATCAAACTTACCGGTACCGTCAGGAGATGTTGGACCGTCTCTCTCGAGAGTGATACTGTCTCACTCATTGTGCCATCATCTTGTGATTGTCTCCGTGTTATCAACAGGTTAATTGAGGGGGCTATTAGGGACTGTTTGGGCCCTTGATGAGGTCTGGAAATTACCCCTAGACTTGACGATCAAGGTTATCTGGCTGCTTCAGAGGGAATTATAATAGCTTCTCTTCAGACTACAGCCACACAAACCAACGTAGGTGAAAAGGATGTGGAGGGGGAAAGCTGCGGGACAGCTCAGTCATTATGCTGGTTTTCACTCATCCCAGGAGGTTGACTTGGTTCGTATCCCAGGTGGTTTCGCTATGATTGGTTTTGTGCAGTGTTTTTATATCCTCACTTAGATGAATGCTGGTTCCTATAAATACCCTCCTCCTTTTATAAGCCTTAGATTGTCGCTAATATACATTAATTTATGAAACTGTGTGCTTTATGCATAGCTTTTTTTTACAGAAATTAAACTGACACAACCTCTCAGTCATAAGGCAAATAATCATTTTTTAAGCTGCAGTACAGTTTTTAGAAAAAAACTAAAATATTTGTTTACAGTAAACACTGATAATATTTTATTACATTATTTTTGTTATTTTATATTGTTAAATAAGGTTCTTCCTATAAAAGTAGATCTAGTAAATGTTCTAGCTGTCAGATAAGGTTCTTCCTATGAAAGTAGATCTAGTAACTGTTCTAGCTGTCAGATAAGGTTCTTCCAATGAAAGTAGATCTAGTAACTGTTCCAGCTGTCCGATAAGGTTCTTCCTATAAAAGTAGATCTAGTAAATGTTCTAGCTTTCAGATAAGGTTCTTCCTATAAAAGTAGATCTAGTAACTGTTCTAGCGATCAGATAACGTTCTTCCTATAAAATTAGATCTAGTAACTGTTCTAGCTGCCAGATAAGGTTCTTCCTATGAAAGTAGATCTAGTAACCGTTCTAGCTGTAAGATAAGGTTCTTCCTATGAAAGTAGATCTAGTAACTGTTCTAGCTGTAAGATAAGGTTCTTCCTATGAAAGTAGATCTAGTAACTGTCCTAGCTGTCAGATAAGGTTCTCCGTATGAAAGTAGATCTAGTAACTGTTCTAGCTGTCAGATAAGGTTCTTCCTATAAAAGTAGATCTAGTAACTGTTCTAGCGATCAGATAACGTTCTTCCTATAAAAGTAGATCTAGTAACTGTTCTAGCTGTAAGATAAGGTTCTTCCTATGAAAGTAGATCTAGTAACTGTTCTAGCTGTCAGATAAGGTTCTTCCTATAAAAGTAGATCTCGTAACTGTTATAGCTGTCAGATAAGGTTCTTCCTATGAAAGTAGATCCAGTAACTTATATTTGTCATAAGGTTTTTCATATGACGACTAAACTGTATTGTGTGTGTGTGTGTGTGTGTGTGTGTGTGTGTGTATATATATATATATATATTATATATATATATATATTATTCCTACCCTCACCTGATGAAGCGTAGATTAAAAACTTCTCAGTTGTGACAATGATATGTGTAGTAAAGTTGCGCACTGTTCTAGATGTATTGGTATCACACGTCTGATAACAGTTTCGGTGACCTACTTGCTTAAATAGCTTTCACCTACGACATTAACACTCCACTTGACAGCTGTGCGTGGGAACTGAGGTGTGAACACACACCTGTATATACAGCTGGGGAAGATGTTACTAATTCAGGGAAACAATTTCTCATAAATTCTATAGTCAAATTTCCATATAAAGAGCCGCATCAAAGATGTATATAAGCCCTGATAGTAGACATGAAAATAAGTGTAAGTAGCAATAACGTAAGAAACTATCTGAAGTATACTCGATCAAGATTCACTCAGTGATTTATTTATTTATTTTTATTTGGCACTGTGTCTTACTACCCGTTCGGGCTATACACTTAAGTATTAATTACGCTAATGGATTAGGAATAGGGAAGGTTGAATTTAGAGGAAGTAAACTCCCATTTGGGTGGACGGAGAGTGGAAAACCACTTATAAAAAACCTCTTCCAGTTCACCCGACCGAGATTCGAACCTCAATCTCCTTATCCTCGGCAGTCAAGCTCAACACGACTAACGTGTTAGCTAACTACGCCACCGAGGCGGGTCTCGGTGATATAAAAGTCGGTGAGGTTTACATGTGAACTCTCTCTATTTATTTTCCCAGTTGCTTTAGCCGCTATGCTAGCAAAAAATAAACATTAGAAAATGTGGGATATAAGATCTGGTGAGACTGTTCTTTAGTTATTCAAAATATTTATACATGTTCATTTTTCAAGTAAACTCGCTTCTAACAAGGACTATGGTAAAATGTAATAAAACACCAAATAAAGGGTCTTATAAAATATATTTACAAACTTTGAAAATTGTATATATTTACATATTGAATGTACATACAAAAATTATATTTCAAAACATCAATGAAATCCCTTGTCAATTTTATTTTCTAACAAGTTTGTACTACTGTGTTTATGTGATTGGTGAGCTCGTAATTGACAGCCACAGATAAACTACCACTTTTTAACCACTGGGCCACAAGCAAAGTACAAATTCAGATTTATGATGAAGGCTAGAATTACAAATATGCTAGAAATATCACAATTTTGGGTCAGTCGCTGAAATATATCTAGGCAGTTTTCCTGGCAAGTCACTGCAAGATGCAGTTTTCCTGGCCATTCACTGCTAGATATAGGCAATATTTCCTACTCCCTCATGTCACTGTGAGAGCCTCCTAGGAACATGCCCCACTGTTGCACCGAGGCGACAGTCACAGTGCTCCACCGGAAGTTAGCTAAAACCCAGCTGGTTGTCGTTCTCGTCGATGACTCGGGGCAACGCTCTGAATACAAAGGCACACTGCACCTTACACACATGGTCTCCAAGCACCGCCGCGTGACTGAATGACCGGGCTAGGGTGAAACAGTTGCCTATCTTCAGGGACTGGCAGATGGGCTGTAACAAGACAAATAGTAATGTTGGGGTCCATTCTCTGTTGTTTCATTCGTAATTGTATTTTGACTATTTGTTAATACATTACTAATGATAAAGGTTTAAAACTTGTAAAAGCAGAGATTTCACTCCCTCCATACATGCAAATGTGCTTTCATTTCCTTTAAATTCCACCGTCCTTTTACCTAGCCTAATCGTGTAATTAAGTGTAGTAAGGTGTGGTGAAATGAATAAAGAAGAACATATTCCAAACAATAAAGTTCCGGTAACTTTTTATCTCTGGGGTAAACTTCACTAAATTTAGTTCAATGTGGTAGGGATGAGAATGATTGAATTTAGAGTAAGAGTACCTGCATTTGCGTGAAGGGAGAGTAGAAAACCACTTAGGGGAAAAATACTTCACTACACCCGACTGGGATTCAAACCATGATCTTGTTATCAGCAGTGCAGTCTAATGAGAGAGTTGACACCTTGGAACCATTCGACCACCGATTGGTTTGTAGTTTGTCCTAACTATGTCAAGGTCCCATATATACCAAGTGTTGGAGAAATGTAGTGTGTGACATGCGTCTCACCCCCTCGGTGGTGCAGGTGCACATGACGCAGGGGGAGATCCTCTCGGCCGACCCCACGTCTATGAGGGTGTGTCCGACCGTGCAGGAGAGTCTCTCTTTCCAGAGGTCTAGGTCCAGGGAGGGGATACTGGAGCACGGCACTCGAGGGTTGCTGGAAATACAACCAGGACTAGCTTTATACCGGGACAAACTGGTAGAATACAGAGATGAAGACAACAAGTGGCACGAGACAGTCACATACTTTCATCACCACACAACCCAACTGTTCAAATGAGCAAAAGCACAGCAGTATTTTTATAAAGTCACGCAGCATTTTAACCTAACAACCACCAATAAATATGTATTCTTTATGCTCGTATGAAACAGTACTAAACACTATTTGTTGTTAACATTGTAGACCCCAGTTAGCTTAAGATCCTGGGACTTACAGGAAGGGGTCAGTGAGGTCAAGCAGTGACCTCTGGATAGTGTTTATCTGCTCTCCGTTGTCGCACACGAGCCGGACAGGGTGATCCTCCGGATGTCTGCCAGTTGCGCGTCTGTGAACCTCACCAGCGGGTCTCCACTTTCATACCTGCGGACATAGTTTCACTAGTGTAGAGAGACGAGGACAACTTGCAGTCTGAGTTTCATAGAAAGGGCCTTTTAAAAAATACGACATTTTGTTGCATTCATTGATAACATTTACTATATTTACTTTTAAATTATATATTAAATTTTATATATTATAATTTATTATATATTATAATTGTTATTATATATATATATATATATATATATATATAAAATTCAAAGTGACATTTGTAGATCACATTACTTGACTTATGAACACACGAAAGTAGATCTAGTGACTGTTCTAGATGCCAGATAAGACCTTCCTATGAACCTACATAGGATTTACTCAGAAGTGTTAAGATCAGGATTAAATATTAAATCGTATGTTCACAATGTTTTACAAAGAAGACTCATTTGAATAGATGTATCTATTACTACATCTCACATTTAAATGATACTTTTATAGCAAATTAAAAAATGACAAATTTCAAAACAAAACTACTAAAATATATTAATTATTTTTGAAGCTGAATCAAAAGTTTGAGTGTTTTTTGATAATGTGTTTGATCTTGAATAAAAAATATATTATTTTTTTTTTTTTTTTGCTTATTTCACTAAACCCTTAGAAATGGTTTTATTTCACAATCAATCGTAATATTTCATATTAACATTAATTTGTAATGTGCCCTTTGTCAAGCCTGAAAGTTTACTTTAACTCTTAACATGTTTATTATAGTAACATAGTTTGGTGTGTCAAGGTCAAACTGACACCTTTCAAGGTCAATGAAGGTTTACAAAACATCTAAGAAAGGCAATAAACCAACATTTTAGCTATTAATATTTTTACTGCCTAGTAATTGACAAAGCCAGATTTTTATTTTACAAGCGTAGTCAAAGCTGATATCAATTCCAAGCCAATTCAAAGCTTCTTGCAACCCTAATTAAATATGTTTATTTTGTATCACCAACTAACATGGACCTATTTTATTGTCACCTTGAACCTACTGATACTAACCAGAACCTGTCACAGCGCCGGAGCAGTCTGAACTGGTGTCCGATGATACAGGCGAAGGTGGGGCCCACCACCCCACCCATGAGGGGTGTCTCGGACAACCCCCCGGGGAACAGATCAATGTCGTCCACGTGAAGGTACAGTCGACGCAGTCGTTCCACCACCGGCGAAGGTATCTCCTTCTTCAGGTCGTCAAAGTCCTTGGCTCGACTCATGTTGCAGAAGACCCGGTACTGGTTGTAACCCGGTATACCGTGGTCTCGACCTTTGGGCAACAACGCCACATGTCACACATTGATAGATGTTGACTAACGTTCTAGAATCATTGTGGGCACGAAATAAAACCTAGGCTGGGACTTTGAATCATCAAATCTTGAAAGATAGAGATTTGAGGATTTAAAAAATATAATTAATTAAAAACTTGAAAAATATAACATTTTGGAATTTTGAATCAAAGTCAAAGCTTGTATTTTCTTTGTCAAAGCCAGGTTGAGCTACACCCCACTAGTGTCAAGTAGTACTTTAGCCGAGCTCACCTCTCTGAATGTTGATGGCCGCGAGGTCCATGCCAGAGTAGGGTGTGCGGGTGTTCTCGAATAGGTGATTGGTCACCTCAGTGGTGATGAACTCATCCAAGGTCTCCATGGGGTTGCGGCCAGTCCCCGTATCAACTCTTCCACCATGTTGCCCTGATACAGCACCTCGGGGTTGAAGAACGTGTCCCTCAGCCTCACCTGGGGCTGTTTCTCCGTGTAGTCGGGACCCATGCGTGCCAGGCCGGGGCGCAGCAAGCTGTGCCCAAAACCCGAACGCGGCCGCCGCAAACTCGTTCACCAGCGTAGCGTCGCAATCCGCGTCATAGCCTGTACGTACAACATTAGTTCTCAGAGCTGATACAGCCAGGGATAGTAAGGGCGACAATTTACAAGTGTTAATTTTAATTATATTTTATACACACAAAACAATTAGGAGTGCATGAGTACTTGTTAGGAGTGTGAGAGTACTTGAAAATTAGAATTTGAGTCAAGTTTTAGTTAGTTCGGACCTCAAAAAATTATAATAGTCAAAATTTTCAGTTTTATCTCAAAAATATCAAGATTAATTATAATTTTTTTTTTTTCAATTCTAATATAAAATTGGGCCGTTTGGTGGCGCTATAATTACCACAAATATTGTTCAATATTGCTCTATACTCAAATAAAAAACTTGTTTTCCTTTCAATCTGGATTGTAAGTAGACTCCGAGGGTAACGTTTGTTATAACGGGGCCCCATGTTCAGTAGAAGTTACATTCAATCAAGTAAACAATACATAGTCGAATTAGAATTAAAACATCGCTATTCAAGTTTGATTAATACAGAGCAATACTTGCTCTACAAATAGATAGAGCTATATTTCTCCTTGCTTAAACCATCGACACAAATATACATTTTATATAATGATAATGTTTTATGATAAAATACAAGTTGTGACCACAAAAGGAGAGATTGAGATAGATTTCAGACTGTGGAGAAGAGGTTTCTGAGGAGTAGTCAATGTTACATGGAGAGATTGAGATAGATAGATTTCAGATTGTGGAGAAGAGGTTTCTGAGGAGTAGTCAATGTTACATGGAGAGATTGAGATAGATAGATTTCAGATTGTGGAGACGAGGTTTCTGAGGAGTAGTCAATGTTACATGGAGAGATTGAGATAGATTTCAGACTGTGGAGATGAGGTTTCTGAGGAGTAATGAATGTTACATGGAGAGATTGAGATAGATTTCAGATTGTGGAGACGAGGTTTCTGAGGAGTAGTCAATGTTACATGGAGAGATTGAGATAGATTTCAGACTGTGGAGATGAGGTTTCTGAGGAGTAATGAATGTTACATGGAGAGATTGAGATAGATTTCAGACTGTGGAGATGAGGTTTCTGAGGAGTAGTCAATGTTACATGGAGAGATTGAGATAGATTTCAGACTGTGGAGATGAGGTTTCTGAGGAGTAGTCAATGTTACATGGAGAGATTGAGATAGATTTCAGATTGTGGAGAAGAGGTTTCTGAGGAGTAGTCAATGTTACATGGAGAGATTGAGATAGATAGATTTCAGATTGTGGAGACGAGGTTTCTGAGGAGTAGTCAATGTTACATGGAGAGATTGAGATAGATTTCAGACTGTGGAGATGAGGTTTCTGAGGAGTAATGAATGTTACATGGAGAGATTGAGATAGATTTCAGACTGTGGAGATGAGGTTTCTGAGGAGTAGTCAATGTTACATGGAGAGATTGAGATAGATTTCAGACTGTGGAGATGAGGTTTCTGAGGAGTAGTCAATGTTACATGGAGAGATTGAGATAGATTTCAGACTGTGGAGACGAGGTTTCTGAGGAGTAGTCAATGTTACATGGAGGAACGATAACATTAGGGATAGATTAAAGGTTGTACCAGAGAGGTTAGGTCATGTAATGAGAAGGGAAGAACGGACGAAATGGATGGATCAATTGCAGAAGGATATGGAAGGTAAAGGAGTGGACTGTAGACATGTGGGCAGAGGGAGAACTTTAGAGAGAATGATAGAAATGGAAGAGGTCGTACCAGACGACCTGCATAGGAGGAAACGTCCAGTGATGATGATGTTGATGATGATCACACAAATTCAGATTTTTAACTAAATATAGTGTAGGTGTAAATGTTATGATTTATGATTAATAATATAAACGTAAATATTAGAGGGGTAAGTGGGGATTTGCTCTGAGATTATCTTAAAATTGAATCAATTAAACTATACTCAAATTTTCTTGGACTCAAATTTTTGGAATGCTGGTATACAAATTTAATCAGGTTTTAAAAGTTACTAAGACTAAACTTTTTGGATTAGAGGACCTCACGATTCAAAGGACACTTGCCATGGTAGTAGCCATCAGACTGCAGGGTAAGTCCGTGTCGGTGTACCCCGTCCCAGCCAAACAGTCGGGGCAGGAACTCATTGTAGGTCACGTGCTGGTTCACGGAGGAGAGGATCCGGCGCGCCGTCTGGTACAGCTTCTCGTCGCTCCAGTGAGGGTTCATGGCCGCAAGTGCGGTGGCCAGTCTGTTGTGCTCCCTCAGGTAGAAGGTGTGGAGGGCAGTCAACCCGGGCTGCTCGCTCGCGCGCGCATCACCTGACAAACACATGCACACACATCTTTTTAAAAATACAAAACAATACAAGAATTTAAAATGACAAATAAAAATAACATCTAGAAAAAAGTAGGTTAAAACTATTGTTTCTGTCTCTGATTATTAATAGCAATAAATATAGTCTGATTTTAATATGAAGGACCTTTTATAAAACAAACATATTTCTTTCAGTTATCTTTGATAATATTTTACTATATTATTATTGCTATTTTATATATATATATATATATTGAGAATATCAAAATTGACTGCTGCAGATCACATGACTTATGAATGCGTGAAAGTAGATCTAGTAACTGTTCTAGCTGTCAGCTAGGGCCCTTATTATGAAAATTGGTTTCTATTTAACTACAAGATAATACCATAGGGGAACCTATTCACTCTTTGATATAGACTACAGACTACATCATACAAGATGGAGGACAAAATCAGCTGACTTTCCATGTGGTCGTAAAGTGAGGAGTGCCAGAACGCAAGGTCGTAGCTACCCCAAAGTTGTGGGGGGTTGAAGGACCTCCATAGGCGAAAATATTTCACAAACATAAATTCTCCTAGAAGCTATTTGGAGCATTTTTTTTATGGATACTAAGGCAGAAACTTACTTAGTGCACTTCACCTAAAATTCCAAGAATTTGCATTGAGCACAGTAAATTTCATGACAATTTATTGATTCATGGTATGAAAAAAAGGTTTTAACATAATATTGATATAAAATCAATTAGTTAACTTAGAATTGCATTGTTAAAAAGAAATTTGAATATTTTTCTACGAAAAGCAGTGATGGAACGGCTTTCCCGCTCCATCACTCCCCTGGACTGTCCAGTTTAAAAATAACAGAGCTCACACTTTACACTGCTGCTACTGGTCAAACAAATCATTACTTCTCAAGACTGTTCATACACACAGTCCAAATATCCAGGGGCTAAATACTCTTCAGGATCAATTTTTCCCCCCCCCCTTCATCGCTTTAGTACTTGTTAGGGTCATATGGATGTACCAATAATGATAATGGTATGCTCGCGAGGAAGGTAGAAGTTTGAGTAAATACACCAGCATTTGCATGAAGGAAGATAAAGAAATGATCTAGTAAAAGAAGCAGTCATATTCACTGACCTCCCCTGAAGCACACTTTGCTCCTGGACTTGCACTCAGGGTGCGTCCTAATCTCTGGTAGAAGCGGCCTCCCCCTGCCTGAGACCTGCGTCACATTCATCTGTCCCCCGGAGGAGGTCCTCAGGGCACCCATCTCACACACGTCTGACCCGTACACGAACGATGCGTCCACATATGCTGTCACTTGGTTCAGCTGCTCTCTGTATCCTGTGAGCATGATACAATACTTGTCTCAAAGTAACTGTGACAAGGGAAGTGTTATATAGGAGAGGGGGGGGGACCTTATTTGCGTTCGGCGATGAAAGGGCACTAGCAAAAAGGAGCTTGGTCCCCACACCCAAAGAATGGACAAGGAACCCTCTCCCGGAAGATGAGTGAAATCAGGCGCTGCTAGAAGATATATAGAGTATGATACAAAGTCACCCTTCACCTTCTTAATACTAGAGACTAGCAAAGAGGAATGAAATAAATTGGAGGTGGGCAGACATTGGATGCAAGCAAGACCAGGAAGGTGGAGGCTGAAGTTGGAGGAACCTACGTTAGAGGCTGAGATGGTGTGGTCAAGTAATTGGCACGGAAATAGAAGGCGTACAAAGGAGTACTATGGAGATGAAGTATGTAAGGAAGAGACCAAGGAAGAGATGGGAAGAGCAGCTAACAACAAGTGTGCGAGTGAGAGGAGTAAGACTGGACAAGAGTAAGGAACGGAAGAACAGAGGACAAATGGAGATATTTTACGTAGACGGGTCGCAGGCTGTAAGAGATACATGATTATGATCATGAGTTAAATAAACTTGATGCGTCTTAATTATGTTTAAAATGTATCTAAGCATGTATGAATGGGAATTATTATATTTTTAGATGAGAGCATAAATTATAATAATATAGCAGCTATATTGCTATTCAAGTTGAATATTTCTCAAAATGGCTGTCTGTACCGGTGGTTCGAGTCCATATCCGAGTGAAAGGGTAACACATCCACCGCCAAACACTCACCGAGAGTAAGCTGTCCCGGCATGGAGCGAGTCACCGGGATGCAGGTGGGCCTGCCCGTACTGATGTTTACCCGGGGGAAGTAAGGGTCCCCCTCCGGAACAGGGATGGGGAAGCATTCTGGATGGACGGTCTCCATCGCGTCGCATGGTTGACAGTCAAGGATAGATTCCCCAACAAACCCTGGAAACGTTTACATCGTATAGAGGAAACACACATCTTTAGGGCTCAGCTCTTTGAATCCACCTAATCTTTGAAGAAATTCGAGATTCGACGGTCTAAACATTTTTCAGATTTGAGCTCCAATAAAATTATGTGCAAGTTATTTTTTCGTCACTAGGAATCCAATTGTTTTTAGAGCTACTATGATACTTTTGATAGTTCAGCCCAACATAATTATATAACAAACTCTACAACCAGACCTCGGAACATTATTATAACACTTGACTGAATATGAGCTCAATTTTATTTTTTATATAATATATATATATATATATATATATATATATTTTTGCATTTATACAATTATATTTCTTTTGCAACAAAGAAATGAATGTGAAAAAAATCCCAATCGCAGATAAAACAGTCCTACCAATTTTGGAAAGTTAAACTTTGATATTTATCACATGTTATAGGATTCGGATTCAAGAAAATGTGGTTTTGAATAATTTTTTATTTTATAGGGTGGAACATGATAACATATATTGTTTAGCACAGAGGGTGTTATTTCACCCTATGACTCACCCTTGTTGACTGGTGTGTGAGTGAGGTCGTGGTCCAGTATCTGAGCGAACTGCATGAACATGAGCGAATAGCGGACATGAGGCTTGCTTGTGTCTGGATGAACACTCACAGATATCAGCCTCGGGCTGGGGAGGGGTTTCCCTGTCACAGACATGGCCCGGGGACTCCCCACACCTGGAACAGCACAGACATTGCTACCAACACTTAGAGATATATACTTGTGAATATCAGGAGGATTCAGGTTCATTACATCACTATTGCAATCAGTACTCACCATCATGGTACACCGGTGCTTGTATGATATTAGACCACTAACAGTACTCACCATCATGGTACGCCGGTGGTCAGTACTCACCATCATGGTACACCGGTGCTTGTATGATATTAGACCACTATCAGTACTCACCATCATGGTACGCCGGTGGTCAGTACTCACCATCATGGTACGCCAGTGGTTGTATGACATTAGACCACTATCAGTACTCACCATCATGGTACGCCGGTGGTTGTATGATATTAGACCACTATCGATATTCACCATCATGGTACGCCGGTGGTCAGTACTCACCATCATGGTACACCGGTAGTCAGTACTCACCATCATGGTACGCCGGTGCTCAGTACTCACCATCATGGTACGCCGGTGGTCAGTACTCACCATCATGGTACGCCGGTGGGAGCAGCCGGACAAAGGCCCTCAGTGACTTGCCGAGCTCAGGAGACCGGAGGTTGTTACACCAGCCGGTGATGGTACGGTAGCGACTGGTGTGGTCGCAGGGCAGCGTTTGCTCATCGCACCGGAACACCCGAGGTATCTCTACCGTGTCAGAGAGGTCAATGTTGGGGAGCACAGCCACCAGTTCCCTTAGACTCACCCGGGAGCTGCGCGCAGACTCCAGGTCCTGGAGCTGACTGGAGACATTCAGACATTCCACAGACAGTCAAAATGTTCTCGTATCGGATACAAAGTGTGTCGCGGGTCAATGAGTTCTCCCTCCACCTAGTTTATAGACGCAGGTGAGGTGAGAACACGGCAGTTAGGTCGGCTGTGTTCACTTAGGGATGTGACTCTTGGACGCGCCATATTGCTTTTACTCAGGACATCAGTTGAACAGGGATAATGGGGAGAACGAAAGGTATAGTGTTACTTATTATTATGATTGGGTTCATAGGTTTATTGATACAATGATGTTTTATATATATATTTTATAGATATATTATATAGTTAGTTGTCCAACTAATGTACCTAAGTAAGGCTCCAGCTAGAGACTCCGTATCCATAAGGTGCGTAGTACTCTGTAATAGATCGACTCCACAGCAACAGATAGCACTGTAACAGAGTCCTTATCCTTTATTCCTTAGTCCTTGTCACCCCGTAGAAGTTTACCCAACTCTAACTTTCTAAGAACTAGTTGATATGAACTGCTAAGGACTACCAATCACAGCAAAGTAAGGTTGCAAGTGCGTCGACCAATAGCATTATCATAGCAATTACGCTAACTATATCATGTTTTAAATATATTATTTGTGACTACACTTAACCTACCTTTCAAATGTAGTCCACATGACGTTTCATCAAAATGTGTTGTATATTTTGTACTTTTCGCTAATAATTGCTCAACCGGAATATTGTCTGCTTGCGCCTAGCTCTAGAAAATTTCTTTTCGAATAGCTTAATCAGATGTTGTTTCCAACTTTTTCATTGTTGGTCACTGTCACGTGGTTGCGTATAAGGACTGTGTGGACATGATTTCCATGTCTAAGGACCATTAAGGACTATAAGAATGCATAGCTTACGGACTATGTAGATGGGGCTAAATACAACACATTGAAACTCCCAAACATGGCAGATCAGAGACGTTAAAGGACAGTGTACGTATTTGATTGGATTCAATAATTAACTACAAAAGAAACAATATGTCTTGTCAATTGTTAGCAATTACTCAATCCTCGTGATCTACAGACGTTGAGTAAGAGAAGTAATCTGGCCATAAATAAAGTGGAAACTACAAACTACGAGTGTAATAAAGTATTAAATAAACATAGCTATGAAAAATGGAGCATTCATTCAGGAATCAAACTTGGTACTTATGAGTCATCGTGTCACTGCTCTACCAGTGAGCTATCCAGGTTCATTTTATGCCCATGGTCACTCATCGCTCTTATTTTAAGAGCCCTTCTCACCCCCAGATAACAAATATCTTAGGTAGGCAATACAGCTAGAGCCATGTATTGCGGTGAGGTGCGGCTATCGGTATTATAATTTGAGAAACAGTGGAATTTAGACCAGCTAAATCGTTTCATTATATTACAGAAAATACAAAATAAATTATTATAAAAAGTTTAAAAAAAAACTGCATTTTGATGCAATTTAAATATATTTTTAAGTCAATATAATTATAAATAGTAATTATTTATCAAATATTACCTAATTTTAGTAAGCATGTTAACTTATAGAAACTTTTCCTAACATGTTCTAGGTTTACAATTTAAATTAAATATTTGAAAATTTAACTTGAATCCTTATATACAAACAATTTAATTTAATAAATTTGTAACTGAGGTGTTGCAACATAGAATTGTTTAATTTAAAATATTATAACTTCACATATTTCACTGGCTTAAGACTTTATTTCGTAAAACCAGTTTAAAATCAGTAAAAATCTGTGCTCAGACCAGCTGTCTGTCATGAGAATGTGAAAGTTTTCACTACCATCACTTGGCGGAGTGAGCTTGGGTTCAACTCTGACACGCCGCATGTCGTAGTCTATATAGAAGACAATATCTGAGTGTTTTTTATTATTTAAGCTGGCGAGACTGAATCTTTTGTTTATTTTGTTCTGTTACCAAGGAGATTAATGTCATTATTATTATTATTTATTATTATTATTATTATTATTATTATTATTATTATTAATATAACTTTTTTTTGTGTGTGACTGAGAAAATATAGTTAAATAAACCAGCAAGATGGAATTATGTGTTCAATAATTATTGGTCTTGCGAAACAAACAAAACAATATAAGGTGAGTAACATTTATTTATAAAACAATTAATGTCCAACACCTTAACTCGGTCATTAGCGTGTCTTTCTACTGAGATAAGGGTCCCAGGTTCGATTCCTGGTATGTCTGAAAAATGTATAATTTGTAAAATGTGGTTTTTCCCTTTCACAGTGATGAATGGTGTAATGTTTGATATAGATTTTAGTTCGAGTTATATACTTATGTGATAATTACGCTAAAGGTTTTTAAGAATTAGGGAGGTTATATTTATAAGAAGTGTACCCGCATTTCATAGAGGGAGAGTTAAAACCCATTTTGAGAAAAAACACCCGACCTGAGATTCGAACCTCGATCTCGTCATCATCAGCAGTCTAGTCTACTGTGAGAGTAGCGCCTTAGACCACGCGACCACCGAAGCGGGTAACAAGCTCATGGAAACTATTTCCCTCGCATGAGTGATGTAGGATTACCCTTGGAGGTAACTGCTGACGAATCTCGCAGAGGCAAACTGCAGCAAGAGGGAAGTGTTGGCAATCTCTTGAGCTTGCCTCTTGGGTCGGTTGAAACCAAACGCTGTCCCCACTGGAGATAGAGGATCTGCCACACGCTCTGAGAACACCAAGAGAACATCAACTCTTTGTTGCTCACTTTGCCTAGATCTTGGGGTCGGCTATTTGTGGTACCTTTCAAATACAACTATTAAACATTTTATTTTGAATATTGGATCCAAACTAGAATCCTCGAATTTTTAACAAATAATAATACACTTTTAGTCAAGGTGAAAAGATTTTTTAAATAATTTAAAAAAAAAAGTTGTTGCATTACATATAGTATGATTTTGGTAGGAAGAACAGTAGAAGTTTGTTACTAAGGTTACTAAAACAATTTTAATATATTCATACATCAAGTCATGTTATCTGAAGCTGTCACCTATAAAATCACACAAATAATAAAGTGAAATGTTATCATTGTTGGGCGCAAATAAATATGTTAGAATTCTCTCTAGTGTTCCGCCAACCAAAATCGGGTATTGCTGTGTGTTTTGTTGTGTTTTAACTGTGAACAGTTTTCTGGTAAGTTCGTATGCCTTGCCTTCAATCCCTTCAATATTTAGGTTAATTCCTTCTTTTTTTTGTGGGATTTTGTTATGCTCCCAACTACACTATCAAGTCAAGATCTAAATTGTATTCAAGATAAATTTTTTTGAGATGTTTACAAATCTCTCGAACACCAGAGGGTTGGAGCGCCCCAATTCTAGTTATTTGAGCATATGTTACTATCCTTAGCAAAGTTAAACCGAGAATAGCGCTTGTCTCGCCGAGTCCCGAGGCTTACTTTGCTCCCACAGGTCGATCTCCGTCTGGAGGACCCTACTGACATCCTTCTTGGCCCGAGCCATAGCGTCGGCCAAAGGGAGCTCGACACTGAGAAGTGAGGGATTGTGGTGCTCCAAGGGGTCAGCCCCATGCGCTGGATGACGTTGTCTGAGCACCGGGACATAGCGTTCCTGGAACATTGTAAACTGAAACTGAGGGGGCGTTCCCTTGGCCAGGATGGGAGGGGGAGGTATCATCGGTGCAAATTGAAACTTCCCCTTTCATAGTTAATAATTATCAATGGACTGGAGGCTATGCTCGTTCTTAAATCAAGTTAGGATATAATCACTAAGCTTAGAACGAGCCATTAAACTCTCCAAATTAAATAATAAAAAATATAACCTTCTCAGTTGAAGAATAGAGACACAAAAGATCCCTTACTTTCTAATTTCCATTTTATTTTTTGTTGTCTTACTATCCATTCAGGTTGTTAGCACATGTACCATTCACACTAATGTGGTAGTTATGAAAAAGGTTGAATATGGAGTAAGTGTACTCGCATTTGAATGGAGGGAGAATGAAAAAACACCTCAGTATGGCCGATCAGGATTCGAACACCAATATCTCCATCATGAGCACTCCAGTCTATTGCAAGGAGGACGCCTTGACTGTTGCATTTAATCGAAGATCGACGTTAAATATATCATTTAAAAGAGAGAAATATACTTACAAAAATGGGTCCTTATCCAAAAATACTGACGGTTGGACTCATTTATATTGTCAGAGTTGTCACAAATTATTCTCGCCAAGGTCACTTTGCGGAGTTCATTCAATTGAGCTGTAGGGATAAAAAAAAATCTTACATTTCACTTATTCTAGTCCAAATAAGTATTTGACAGAGAGGAATTACTTTGTTTGTACATGTCCATAAAAATTTATGAATTAATTATTATTTATAGTAACAACAAAAAATTGTTGGATTGAATAAACCTTGAAAGTCCATAACACTTGATATAAAAATGAAGGCTCAAAAGTTCATACTAAAAACACAGCATGATATTTTTGTGGGTGCACTGGCCCCCTTTTTCTTCAAACGAGAGAGTATAAAACTGACCAAAAAAATGGGGAGAAATGTTTGTCTTAAGGCAAATGCAAGATATAACTGCATATAAAGAGATCGTCTCAACCTCCCCCACCCCACCCCACCGCCAGATAACAACTTACTTACTTACTTACTTACTTACTTACTACTTACTTAGGTAGGTAATACAACTCCAACCAAACATCGCATCTTAGTCTGGTTTTTTGAGTCTACTTTAGAAAAGAGTATATTTGAGAGCAGCGAAACTGTTTTACCACATTTAAAAAAATACAACAAAATTTAAAGAGAGAATTTGTAAACTTGTTCCAAATTTTACTGTTGTCAAATAAAGTTGCATGTAACGCACTTTGATAAGATTTGTGGTCAAGTGTAATCTTGTAATGCATTATTCAGACAATATTTGAGATTTAGTTTTATTTTAGCAGCCCCTGGGATCGTGATACTACAAGACATCACAAGCCTACCTGGTAGTCCATGGTTCACCTGAAGTTTTGTTGGTGACTGTACTTGTAAAAGGAGAAGGAAATACTTGCCCTTGGTGAAAGAGGACGGTGGGAGGTCATTCTCGTACCAGTATCGGTCCCCGAGACGGAGATAATGAAACTGACGACCAAGCAGACACCGAACGTGGGCCCCACCACGGAACCTTCCGTCGGAGTCTCAGCCAGACCTCCGGTGAACAGATCAATGTCTGAAACATTTCTGGATAGTGAAAATGTTCAATGTCAATTCTATGTTTAAGTTAACTTCATAAATAAATATAACCTATGTATGAAATAAAGTGAATTGTGTTATACTGATATTTTATTAAATCATAAAATTGTAGATAGTGAAGCACACATAAAACTTTAAAATCATAAACACTTAAACACTGTGTCAATGCCACATGGCATCTTCCTCAGTTAATGAATTTATATTCCGTGTCTAAACCCTGTTGCACCACTAACACCATCCTACATACACATAGAACAATAGCAGAACCTTAAGGGAAATTTTAATCCACCATAGAAGTTTTCCTCCTTCAACAATTAAGTTGGTACCACTGAAGCCTTCTTCAAGACCAATCCCCTACTTCCTGAGGAAGATGCAGTGTGGCATTGAAATATTGAAGTATTTTAATTCCATTAGATATATTTAATGTGCACTTTCTAGATTGAATGATGGTATCAGCACACGACTTATAAACCAACTTAAATCCGAAACAAACACAGCACTATGAAAGGAGAAACCCACATTTTAACAATGATACATTTTTCTGACCTAACAGGAATCAAACCAGGTACCTTTAACTCTGTATACAAACAATGTACCGACTGAACCAAGGTGTCAGATATGTTTTTATAAGTTATCCTGTGATTCATTTTATATAATTCTATCATAGTTATTTAATGGTATAAAGAAGTATCTTAGATGATAACTTATGCAGTGTACCCTCATCAACAAACAGGGCCGAGGGAAGACAACAGATGTCTGTATCTCTGTTTTATTACCTGTACACTTTGCTGAGTGTGGAGACCACCTGGAGAGGCATTACATCTGTAAGGTCTTGGAACTTGTCGGCCAACGAGAGTCCACAGAACTGTCTCCAATGGGTGTACCCTGGTAGACCATGGTCTCTACCTTGTTGGATCACCTGGGCAGCCAAGTCCAGACCAGCACCTGACCAGAACACACCAGGGGCTATCATGTCCAGAGAACAACGACAAGACCAGAGAACCATTTTTATCAAATCCTTAAATCTATGTGAAGAATGAGTCTTTTAATAACATGATTGTCAAGCTGTAGTTCCATTACTTGCTATATGTGGATAGCCCTATAACTCAAATACATTAGGACCTTGTTAATCCGAACTAGTTGGCACTAAGGCTTGTTCGGATTAGTGACAATTCGGACTAAGCGCGAGATGAATATGTTCATGAATTTTAAATTACAGTTGTATTGGTTTAGTCAAATTTTAATTATTTAACTGATGGGTAACATTTAAAATATGTTGCTGTAATTATTTATATATAATATTGATATATATATATATATATATATATATATAAATTTAATGAAGAACGCCTACTCCCAAAAATAGCACAATGTTTTTCTAACAGTTTTTCTTTTTCTTAATTCAAAATTATGGAGTAATTTAGTGTTTGTGTGAAGTGTATTCCCTCTTCTCTCTTTGTGTTTGATAAAGGCAACAATGCCTAAATATTACTCTATTTGTGTTTAAATAAGTGCAACTACTTCTACTATAGAAGAGAGAAGAAAAGAAAATGTCACCTTTGTGCAATGGGTTCTTCCCACATTTTTCCTCTTTCTCTAGGTGGGCGTCTTCATTAAATTTACTCTTGTTAGTTTATTTTCCCTTTATCTTTAGGTTTATCAATTTCCACTATTGTAAAATGTAATTATTTTTATCTACAGGAACACAAATTGTGTTGATTACAAAATGTACATAAATAGTGAGTATTTATTATCAGATATTACTGTTTCTTACAATTTTCTTTTAACATTGAGTATGTTAACCAATCAAACATATTTCATTTTACTTTTTTTTTTTCCTTGTTTTTTGAAAATTGTATTAGGATTATCCTGAGTTTCGGACTATTGAGGTCCAGTCTAACGTATGAAAGGGTAAAGAAAGGGAATTTTATTTATATGTATTAGAAGCTTGTGAAGTCCACTTTAATTTCAAAGAGAAACCAAATAGAGTATATAAAATATTATCAAAGCTATGTGTTTCATTCTAAACTGATAGATCAAGTTAGTATCATAATATGAAATTCAATTATCTTAGGTTTTTTCCTAGTAATAATAATGTGTAATGTATATAACAGTTCAAAATTGTAATAATTTAACACAAATTGAATATTTTTAAATATTTTAAGATTTGTCAAAACATTATTTTTTTCTAAGTGTGTGAAGGCCTATTTGTTTGTCCTGTTACCCAGACTACCCAGTGACTACTGTACACAGCTAATGTACAGACAACATGTCAGTACATTAGCTGTATACAGTAGTATTCTAATAGTTATGACCTTAAATGCCCCTTAACTGTGTATACAAGAAGTTTCTGGAATGTTCAAGAAGATTCAATAAGTCTCGAGAAGTTTTTAGAATGTTCAATAAGATTCAAGAAGATTCCAGTTTCTAGAATGTTCAAGAAGTCTCAAGAATGTTCCTATACTAGCTCACGGTGGTCGTGTCGTCTCACCCTTGTTGGAGTCCTGGAACATGTGGTTGGTCATGACCTCGTTGATATGTTCATCCTCCCTCTGAGCCGGTCCATGGAGCAGGGACTGTACCACACTGTCTATACCTCCTCTCTCGTAGAGCTGGGAGGGGGCATAGGCCGAGGAGGAGACAGACTTCTCCCCCACCTTCTTGCCTGACTGAGACAAACACGTAATACATACTCTCCACAACATTAAACAACCACACACACACACACACACACACACACACAGAGGATGCTACAGTACAATTTTCATAGATAAAGAAAGCCTTTTAGAAAATACAAACACATTTTCTGTGACCAACACTGATAACATTTTACTATAATCTTTTATAATGTAATGATAATAGTTATATAAATTGACAGATTCAGATCACAGGACAAGGTAGTAAAATGAGAGGATGAAGAATAAACAATTAAACAATTAAATGAGTGAAATGAATAGAGATGACAGATAAAAATACTGTTGCATATAGCTAATTGTTACACTATTCCAAAGAAGGGGGGAATCTCTAAAGCCCTCTTATACCTACTCTCCTCTAAACTCTGTCGAAAACATTAGCCACCATCAAACTCACCCTGTCGAACACGGTCAGGGTCTTGGGCATGAGAGAAGCGACGAACCAGAGAGCAGCAGCCGCCACCCCATTGGCCATCCCCGCGTTCAGGTTGATGTCATAGCCCGTGAAGAACCCGGAGGCTTGTGGTTGTAGCCCATAACGGTCCATCGTCATCTGCCGTCGGCACAGAACAACGCAATATGAGAGGTTAGGTCACTCGCCCAGATGTTAAAACAGATCCTTCTGTGTGTTTTATTAGTAGCAGTAGTAGCAGTAGCAGTAGTGGTAGTAGTAGTAGTAGCAGTAGTAGTATGCAACTGTGGTGTGGAATTCCATCACCGTGACTGAATTTCTCAGAGTGGAAAGAGTTCAACGCAAATTTGTCGCTGCTTGCTATGATAAATCCTTTTTATAAACTGTTTTTACAATGATTATGATGGAATTTGAAACCTCTTGGGGCTTGGCTTCTCATAAAGACTTTATTTGTATGACCTTTTTATATTTATCATATTTAATAGCACAATTTCTAGTCTCACTAGCCCTTGATCATGTAGATATTCTTGAGTCCTCTCGTATCTCTCTAAATCCTTAAAATATGTTTTATTAGTAGCTCTTACAAATTCAGCCCTCTCGCTTTGTGTCCTACTCAAGAGCCGAGGCAGTGCATATTCCAACACCGCGCTCTCAACTAAGAGCCAGTCGACCTAACGTACCTGTCCCAGGACCACAGGAAGGAACTCTGAGTAAGTCACGTGCTGTATCTCGGCGGGCTACTATCCTCCTCGCCTCTTGGAAGAGGGTCTCGTCGCCCCAGTGGGGGTTCAGTCTGTGGAGCTCCCCGGCGAGTCTGTTGTGCTCCCGTAGCCACAAGGTGTGTAAGGCCGCCAGCCCGAGTGCTCGTTGGCTCGCCAGTCCCCGGATAGGAAACAGCTGAAAACATGTGTTAGCGGTAAAAGTGTTCCTCAGAAAAACAAACATAATCTGTGACTCGTATGAAACATGCTTCAGAAAGAAATTTTGAACATAACTGTCAAAGAAATTTTAAAGAACAGTTAATAAAAAAAAAATTTAAACCAAATTCTAAAAAATCAGTTGAGTAACCTTAAATGTTTTTTTTTTTCAATATACAATCTTACTTTTCAAATAAAACAATTCCTCAAATACTTATTTTAAACCAAATTGTAAGACCTTGGCTTCTTTAGTCGATTTAAAAACCCCAAACAGTGCGACCAACCCCTGAAAGTTTCCACTCACTTCTGTGTACCGTTGAATCGGCAGTCGAGGGTGTTTTTGTCCGGTGGCAGGAGCATTGTACCACTGGGCCCCCTCTGGGAGGTCAACTGTCCACCACTGAACGCTCGCAGTTGGCTGACCTGTTCATTGGAGCTACCATACACCATTGAGGCATCCATGAAAGAGGTCACCTGATTCAACTGCTCCCGGGGACCTGCAAGAGGTAAACATCGTCAATAACCATTAGGGGCCCATTCGTGGCCAACAACCGGGATATTAGAGAAACAATCACACTCAAACCAAAACTGGTATTATATGACTTTTATTTTTGTAATCACGTCTTAGTATCTGTTCAGGGTGTAATAAAAAAAACTGCGAAACAATGCGACATATTGTTTGAGCTGTATAACCTGCCCGAGTCAGGTGTTTTTCATGAGGTCACTATAGTAATGATCGTTTGCTTACACAGAGTTATTGAGACCACGCTCCATTCTTGTAAAGAACAACGGGTTGGACTATAGCTTTGTATATTTTCAGTTTAATACTTGGAGACGGACAACATCTCACAAAGTGCATTGCCTGTGTAAGCTCAGTAAATACAGTTCTGTTTCGATAGACCAGTGTTTCTCAAAGTGTAGTCCATGAACTGCTGGGGGTCCACAGTGAACTATCAACTGCTCCCAGGAAGTTCAATGTTGAGCACATATAATGTAAAATTTGAGATGAAAAAGATTAAATATGAAATACCCATACTATGATGAATTTATTATCTCGGCAGACGCAAGTCAGATAAAAAAGGGAAGTATGTACCGACTTTAAAAGTCAACCAATTTGAACCAATATTTATCAAAAATAATGTTTAGAGAAATTAAAGATAGTTTTTCAATATTTAAATTAATAAATAAATTTTTGTCTTGTATTTATACTCACATAATTAGATTGCCAGGAAATAAAAAAAAGCCCTGAATTACCTTAAGCAACCCGGCTTCCCCCTCTTCCCCTCTTTATCCCAGGGCTCCAGTGGTACCCCAGTGCGCATAGCTTCCATAGGGTGGTTCTCCATCCCCAAAACTTTGATAAACATTAGTATATAACAGTGGCATGTCGTGAAGTGTTGCCAGGATAAGCAGCATTAGTTTTAACACTCTCGTGTGAGGTGTGTAGAGCAGAGCCTATGTATGATTGGTCAAATGGGGTCCAAGTGGGTGAGAACCTATCACAGGTACAGTTTTAACAAGCTCTGTTTACCTTGCGACACCCCACGACACGCCACTGGTCTAGAGGAAGAGAGGGACTCACCTAGAGTACAGCCGGTGCGAGGGGCAGACGCAGACCTGGAGTACTCCTGACATTTGTCGCCCGCCCTCCCGTGCACTGGGTCCCTCTCCGGGAGACGGATGGGGAAACACTCCGGGTGGAAGTCACTGAAGTTGACGCTGCAGCACTTGAGTCGGCTGCCGTCGAACCCTGGAACATCGCGTGAGTGGATTGTTAGGAACTTAGAGGCTTCAGAAACTGGACATAGGGAGTAACTGTCCACAAGGTGGTAGCAGAAGGAAACATGGACAGTGAATACTACGTTCCAAGACTATGTGAGAAACTATTTACTGTTGGGGTGCACCATTTATCTTTATGGCAATGAGATCAAAACAAATTGTTCGCCGTGGATCAGCTGGCACAGTGCCCCAGCAATCAGCTGTCACATTGACATGGGCTCACCTGACATCTGTGGTGTATGCGCGACATCATGCGCCACAAACTCTCCCCAGACCGCAGTGAGCGCCATGAGATGAGCGTGTGGCAGGTCTGCGTCCTGTGGACAGCCAGGGACACTTCCCTGGGACTAGGGAGACCCTGAGAACGAGGGACCCCTACCCCGTCCTCGTACCGGGGTGGCAGGAAGCGCAGGTACCTGGTATTGGCTGTGCCCCAGTGGGGGGACTGTACATTGTTGCAGTGACCCGAGTACGCGCGGTACTTGCGGGGTTGGCAGGGGAAATCTACCTCCAGGGGGCAGGTCTCACCTAGAGGTGTGGCCCTCATATCCATCGCCGGCAGAGCGAAGTTCACCTGGTCGCGGCTCAGGTGGAATCTATGACCAGAGGGTCGTTATTTTTAGGGTACATATATCTTATTTGAATTTTAAAAAAAAATATCTAGCCCAACATGAATCACAAACTGGTTAAAATAAGTAACATTCTATAAATCCAATATGTTTATTTTAATTATAATCCGATGACAAATATTATTTGTTCAAATAATTGCAGAAGGAAGAACTGTTTTATTGTAAAAGAATGATCCACCATTTTGACATCAAATCAAACTCCTATGGAAAAATTTACTGAATTTAAATATATCCATTATATTGCAATATAGGTTTAAATTGTTAATATGAATGAACAAATTATTATATTAAGAATTAATTAGGCTTATCGGAATAAGTTGCTTATTATCTGTTATATAACCATGAAATGGTATCAATGTTGATTTAAGTCAATAATAATAATCAATAATATATGATACATAGTTCCTTTAATATAAATAACATTGAGTCATGGGGGTTCTTAATATGTCTCTAAGGGGTAGAAATTAGTTACTGTAACGTTGATAACGCAATACAATACTAGTTGTAAGGTACATAGATGATGCCGGACAGATGTATTTAATTGGACAAGCAGTATGTTACACTATACTGCGATACAATAATTGGAATGTTTCATGTAATTAGGCGTACTGTTCATTAAGAAACCTATCCAGGGAAAGTGTCAGGTTATTAACAAGCTGATTGTGTGTGTGTATTTCTAGAACATATATCCTGTATCAAGGAAAGCTCTGGCCACTCACGCCTGTACGATGTATTTGGTGGCCTCTTCAGCAACCAGCGCCACTCTGCTCATGTTCCTGGACACAGACTCCCCGTGGCGTGAGACACCCATGAACCAAGCAGGGGTACCTGGGACCTGTTTCACTCCTGTAACAGAGATTTGTCAGGTAAGGTTCTTCCTATAGACAATGGACTGTAGCTATCACCTTCAACAGTAACACAGTCTCCTGAATAAATAAATAATCGGCCCCACTACTCGCTCATGTGAGGGGAACATACATTTTTACATATCATTGAAATAATCTATTGTGTGAGATTGTTTGGAATAATAATGTACTGTATATTATAATTTAGTCCATCCGAACTTTACGGGGTCAGGTCTAATCTGGATATTAAAAACTGGACGTAAACAGTAGTGTGTGTGAAAATAAGCCATGTATTTAGAGTATGATACAGTGTGAGTAATAAAATGTTATTTTTTGTGAAAAAGGCACAGTTTCTTAGTCAGACTTGGTGCGCCTCTCAAGTGTGGTTTGAAACTAAATATAAAACGACACCTATTGAAAGTCACATTTGTAACTGGCCCGTTCTATTCTTGTACTGGTGAAACTGGCCCAAAGACAGAATAAAACCTAGAACTTGTAAAACAATAATCAAATTCTACCTTTTAACAGCAACTGTACTGGATTTTACAGGACATGGCTGTAAGCGAAGTTTTTCACTTAATATTAATATGCTTATTTGTGTGTTTGTAAAAAGGGTGACCTGGTGGTCTAGGGGTAAGGTGTCAGACTTCTGTGCCGGCGGCCGGGGTTCAATCCCCGGTCCCGGCAAAGATTTATCTGATTACCAAACCCTTCCTCCACCTCTGACAAGACATCTTGTGAATGTGGGGAATGCCAGGCCTCCACCGTGGTTCGGATTCCACGTTAAACTGTAGGTCCTCCATTTCATCTCACAATCACCCTACCATTACACATTAGCGTAAGTGCGTATAACCCGAACGGGTAGTAAGACGCGGTGCTAATAATAATAATAATAATAATAATAATAATTTGTAAAAAGGTGTTTCTGATGTATTCTCTCACCTCTCCTGTAGATGTTGGTGATTTGTAAAAAGGTGTTTCTAGTGTATTCTCTCACCTCTCCTGTAGATGTTGGTGATTTGTAAAAAGGTGTTTCTTGTGTATTTTCTCTCACCTCTACTGTAGATGTTGGTGATTTCTAAAAAGGTGTTTCTGGTGTATTCTCTCTCGCCTCTACTGTAGATGTTGGTGATTTGTAAAAGGTGTTTCTGGTGTATTCTCTTACCTCTCCTGTAGATGTCCGGCTCCAGTCTGTTGAACCTCTCGGCCAATGAGGCCTGAGCTCTGGCCACAAAGGCAGTCATGTCCTCTGGGGGTACATGGGGCATGTCAATCTTGGGGGCTGAGGGTAGGGGGTCTATCAGGACAGGAGGGTGCAGGTGCTGCGTGTGGCCCGCATCACAGGGGCAAGGTGCTACCAGCGCAAACACTAGTCTGGAACACGGAATGACATTAGTGATTAGTTCAAAACTATTTTATATCTTCAGCTAATAGATGATAGACTAACTAAACAAAACTAAGTTACTATAATATTATCAATTAACTCTATCAGATTAATTAAAATACATTTTACTATTAAAGAAATGTATTATTTTAAACAATAAAATTATTTAGTGTCTTTGTACAGTGAGTTAAATAAAATATAATTAAATTAGAATTATTACTACATTAGAGTAATAAACTTTATTAGATTAACTTAATTAAATACTTTAGACTGTTGAAGTAAAGTTTTATTTTCAATTGAATATCTTCGTGTGATAAGTTAACTAAAATTTAGCTAAATTGGACTAATAACTAATTCATTATTATTAAATTAGAATAACCAACTTTATAAGAGAGATCTATATAATTTTTACTGTTAAGAAAAATGTTATTTTTGCTTTAAGAATATTTGTCAATTAAAATCTAATTACATTAGATTTAAAATAAATCAGAACTCTAGCCTTCCTCTAAGTGACTATGAACCCAATAATGATTAAATATTGTGAGGCTTAGACCGGTTATAAACTCGGGTCTACTCGTTTAGTTGTGAAATTAAAAATGTGAGGCCGCAACACACCGTTTGTGGGACACCACCTTGGACTATTCAACCACCGAAGCGGGTTTCATTTAACTACCACGGCTGTTCAAAGATAATATTCTTTTATCAGGAAGTAAAACAAAATAGTAAAGAAATCTAGTAAACCAAATCAAGTTTATCATGACAAAACTCGTTTGAAAAAAAAAACATTTTTGTTTCGCATTTCTCTCACTCGCACCCCAGAGTCACAATACTGTCTCTATAATAGGCCTACAGCTATAGTCTCGTTTCAGATGAACATTCCCCCAACTCCCATTATTTCAAAACACGTGTCTTGCTGTAGTGAAAGTGCAGCGCTACTAAGAGAGAGGACCTCAAGTACTCGACCCCAACAATCGACATTCTTTATCAGTCACTGACCAGGAAACATTGGAATTAATAACAACTTTTTTTTATCCTTTATTTGGAAAATAATCTGTTTTTTTTACTAATACTTTTTTATAACCGGGAAACCTCTCCATAAACGCTTTCGTTGCTATAAATACAACTTTAATACGTTTATTGAAGTTTTACTAATAAATAATTAAAACTTAAATAAATGTCGGACTATTTATCTTTCAATAATATAAATATTAGATGAGGCCTATAACAATTTCAATTCTAGAGTAAAAGTTTGTTTACCAAGAACGAACAAATGGTTTCTCTAACGAGATTAAAACCAAAACTAAAAACTTTCTTGAAATCGCTTAATTTTTCTTAGGAAAGTGTTAATGTGTACTTTCAAAAACAATACAATTACAGTAACCTAATAAACACAATGGAACCCACTTAGGTGGCCGCATAGTCTAAGGCGCTACTCTAACAATAGAGTAGACCGCTGATAAAGGAGGAGATCGTGGTTCGAGCCCACTCAGATGCATGGAGGGTGGTTTTCCCTCAATTGTTTCCCACTCTCTCGCTCCACGTGGAACACTTACCCCCAGGCACAATAACACTAGCACTACAATAACATAGCACTACAATAGCACTAGCACTACAATAACACTAGCACTACAATAGCACTAGCACTACAATAACACCAGCACTACAATAGCACTAGTACTACAATAACACTAGCACTACAATAACACCAGTACTACAATAACACCAGCACTACAATAGCACTAGCACTACAATAACACTAGCACTACAATAGCACTAGCACTACAATAACACTAGCACTACAATAACACCAGCACTACAATAACACCAGCACTACAATAACGGGAATGTTGATATCAAGTCAACGAGCAAGGGCGTAGGTAGGGAGAATCCGGGGTTCCGGACCCCCCTAGAATTTGATATAAGGTGACCTGGCGGTTTAGTGGTAAGGTGTCGGACTTCTGTGCTGGGTCCGGGGTTCGATCCTCGGTCCCGGCACAGCTTTATCTGATTACCCAAACCCTTCCTTCACCTCTGACAAGACATCTTGTGAATGTGGGGAATGCCAGGCCTCCACCGTGGTTCGGATTCCACGTTAAACTGTAGGTCCTCCATTTCATCTCACAATCACCCTACCATTACACATTAGCGTAAGTGCGTATAACCCGAATGGGTAGTAAGACGCGGTGCTAATAATAATAATAATTACTACTATTATTATTATTATTATTATTATTATTATTATTATTATTATTATTATTTGATACACCCCAAGGGGGATTTATATAGACTATACTTATACAAACTTTTATTGGTTAAATGTTAAGTACAATTTTCTAGTGGGCCTGCCCCACCCACCCCTTGGTAAAATTAGTTTTCTTCATGTTATTGGTAATACCGGCTTGTCCAGGCTACATCCCTCGTATCCCAGTAGTGGAAAGATCAGCCAGTACTAATGTTCCGTTGTCTGGACTACATCCCTCGTATCCCAGTAGTGGAAAGATCAGCCAGTACTAATGTTCCGTTGTCCAGGCTACATCCCTCGTATCCCAGTAGTGGAAAGATCAGCCAGTACTAATGTTCCGTTGTCCAGGCTACATCCCTCGTATCCCAGTAGTGGAAAGATCAGCCAGTACTAATGTTCCGTTGTCTGGACTACATCCCTCGTATCCCAGTAGTGGAAAGATCAGCCAGTACTAATGTTCCGTTGTCTGGACTACATCCCTCGTATCCCAGTAGTGGAAAGATCAGCCAGTACTAATGTTCCGTTGTCCAGGCTACATCCCTCGTATCCCAGTAGTGGAAAGATCAGCCAGTACTAATGTTCCGTTGTCTGGACTACATCCCTCGTATCCAGTAGTGGAAAGATCAGCCAGTACTAATGTTCCGTTGTCTGGACTACATCCTTCGTATCCCAGTAGTGGAAAGATGAGCCAGTACTAATGTTCCGTTGTCTGGACTACATCCCTCGTATCCCAGTAGTGGAAAGATCAGCCAGTACTAATGTTCCGTTGTCCAGGCTACATCCCTCGTATCCCAGTAGTGGAAAGATGAGCCAGTACTAATGTTCCGTTGTCTGGACTACATCCCTCGTATCCCAGTAGTGGAAAGATCAGCCAGTACTAATGTTCCGTTGTCCAGGCTACATCCCTCGTATCCCAGTAGTGGAAAAATCAGCCAGTACTAATGTTCCGTTGTCTGGACTACATCCCTCGTATCCCAGTAGTGGAAAGATCAGCCAGTACTAATGTTCCGTTGTCCAGGCTACATCCCTCGTATCCCAGTAGTGGAAAGATCAGCCAGTACTAATGTTCCGTTGTCCGGGGAAATATGACGGGATGAAGCCAACGGAGATCTTAACCTAGCTTAAACCTAATTTACTAAACCCTAGTGACCCTGGGAACTATTCCCCTTTCAAGGAAAAAAAAATCCCCGGTATTAGCCAGGACTCGAACCCGGGACTTCTGGATGAGTCGCCAGGGGTTCTGACCACTGTAACACGAGGTTGGTTTGTAAGCGAGGTAAAACATTTACCAATGCTAAACCTATAAATTCAGTTAACTTTCTAAAGCCGAGATCATATTGGTGACGGAGTTAAGGCTGTTTCAATCCGTGTCCGGTTCTCTAAAGTGGTCCAGGCTTCCTATGACCAGCGGTGACGTGATGCAGGTGTTAGGAGGTTATTAGACTGTGGCTGCGTCTCCACAAGAACCGCAATGACATGCAGGACCGTCGGTAGAGCGGTTCGAGGGAACCGGACCGTGCGCTCAGTACCCAGTACAAGATATAAATATAACATAACGTATGGAGTAGACAGTAGACATTAACTTTGGCTGCGGTCACAAGCTTAGCGGGGGACTTTTTTTTTAGCTTAAATTAAATGTGATTGAAAAATAAATAACAGCTCTTCAATGGGATCAAACCCGGGACATTTTACTAAGCACGCCAATGAGCGATAGTGCTTGAAGCCAAAACGTCTCCGGTTCGATACCTGTTTTCAGATATCATTTTTAAAACTATATTTAATATAGTTAAAATAAATAATAGAATTAATAAAAACTCGTGCTATTTTATCATTTAAATATAAATTTGAAGTTTTAACTTATTTCTCGCCCACAAGCTATTTTTATAATATTATTATTAAAACATTTTTTACTTAGTAAATTTTCTTACAAATGTTGTTCGTTAGCAGTCAGTAAATACTAAAATTTTATTTTTGAGGTAAGAGGGGGGGGGGGTTTGGACCCCCCACCCCACCCCTCCCCAGCCAGGACGCAAGTGGTATCGGACCCCGCTTTGCCTAGCAACGGTCCTGAACACATATCGCTAGGGTCGGATAGAAGGAGTGCTAACCACAGACCCGGCTGTCTCCCTCCCCTCCTAATGACGTAATTGAGGCCAACTGGGTGAGATCATCGAGTCCCGGTACAGAGCCTCACTTCCTGGAGGAGAGAGGCTTCTCCAGTCAACATCAGAAGTAGATTAGTGGCTCGGTGACACAAAGAGGTCAATAGTCCAGGACCAACAACTAGCCCTCCAACCCCCCCACCCCCACCCCCCAAACTCAAGGGTTCGTTGGAAAGGTGTTTACAGGGTTTTAGGGGCGAGAGCATTCACATCTTTAAAATAGTCGATTAAAAACACTTTGGGATGCAGCTATTAAAGTAACAATACCCTCCAGTATAATTCATGATGTTAACGATAAATTAAGACACGATACTAAAGATACTTTAATGATGAGTTAAGGCACGATCCTGAAGAGACTTTAATGATGAGTTAAGAGCCTAAGACATAATCCTGAAGAGACTTTAATGATGAGTTAAGACATTATCCTGAAGAGACTTTAATGATGAGTTAAGACACGATCCTGAAGAGACTTTAATGATGAGTTAAGACATTATCCAGAAGAGACTTTAATGATGAGTCAAGACACGATCCTGAAGAGACTTTAATGATGAGTTAAGACATTATCCTGAAGAGGCTTTAATGATGAGTTAAGACACGATCCTGAAGAGACTTTAATGATGAGTTAAGACACAATACATAAAACACGGGAAGTAAGATTTCAAGTACATTATTTTCTAGGATAAGTGTCTAGTTAGGACTTCACACAGATCTGAACCAAGGTCTCATAAGACTCGATAAAACTCCTCGGTGACCTTGAGCATCGACCAGGCCAACAGATTGTGAGAAAAGTGAATCCTCAACACGGGAAGTCCAAGGAAACCGGAAACATTCGCCGATGGACACAAATAGAACACCTTAATCCGCGATCTCTATTAAGATGCTGCTTAAGGTCACTGCTAGTGTAGGTGGGATGTTGAGACGATAGTCCTTAGTGAGTGTCCTAAAGCTTTGCCTACATCCTCCATGAGCTCTTCATCCTAATAGTACTTAATAGCCCGTCTCACCCCACGGATAGCACCTTACTTAGATAGGTAATATATCTCGAACAAGACATCACATCCAGGTAAGGTTCCTGCATTATACTTTAGAAAATAGTGAAATTGACGCCCATGAAAGTTTTATCACAATTTAAAAATAGGTACTTTGAATATTTTTTAAAATCCAACTGGTCCAAATTTTGCAGTTTCCACGTGAAGAATGCCAAAAACCGCACTTTGATACGTTTTCTGGTTCGAGAGCTATGATCTCCAAACTGCTCTATCATGAAATGGAATCTTAAGGTGGAATGGAAGGAAACGTTAGTTAAGGTCAGTATTCATGCGGTTTTTATAGCTAAAAACATTATTGTGCAAACTATATTAAATATTGCTCTATTAGATACGTTTATTTTAATTTTCTACACTTGGTAATATCAACGGCTCTTTAATATATGTAACGGGCATGGTCGTACTTCAAGAGCAACATTTAAATGAAGAGAGAAAGTCCTGGTAAATTTTGCAGCGGCATTGATAGACTTACAACAGTCTAACACTGTCCTGCTGATATCACCAAGTGTAGAAAATTAAAATAAACTTTTCTAATCGGACAATATTTGATTTATTTTGATCAAAAAAGGTTATGTTCTAAAATTGATGAAAATGTGGACCTTAACCTTAAACATAGTTATCATATTCTGAAAATTGAAAAATGACACCTGGACACGGGAATAGAACCCGGGAACTTTGGCTTAGTACGCCAATGCTTTTACCACTGAGCTATCCAGGATTCATCCCATGGCCAGGGCTATTCTTCACTCATATTTTAAGGCAGAGTCTATGATGGACGTGCGGAAGTCGTCAGCTTATAAACATGTGATTATATAAGATCACAACCATCAGACAACTCGGCCACCTGCGACTAGGTAGTTGGCAATGTATTTAAGCCAATTGACAATTATATTATAATTGTACTGGATTGCATATATTAATGAATCAGATAATTGAAGCTATCATCTATGCATTTTAGTGAGGCTAGCATCACTTAGATATTATATCTGAAAATTGAATAATGACATCTGGACACGGGAATCGAACCCGGGACCTTCGGCTTAGTACACCAATGCTCTTACCACTGAGCTATCCAGGATTCAGAATATGATATCTAAGTGGTGCTAGCCTCACTAAAATGCATAGATGATAACTTCGGCTATCTGATTCCTTAAACATAGTGTTGGTTGTTGCTGTCCTAAATTAAGTTAGTTTGTAAGGCGTGTGCTGATATCTTCTATCGATAGTCTCTCATGATCAATTCCCCCCTTCCTCTTCACCCCCCATAACCCCCAAAAAATGTTGGCCCCTCATTATTTCTCAAGCGGAGGGATCACAGATCAATTCAACACAGGTCATCAAATGTTAGTTGTTCCCGAAGCGCTAGAACTGGCACAACAATAGTCGACATGAAGCTCTTCTCTCTCGGAATGTCGAGGTGACATTTATCGGATGGCGCAACGCCCGCCGGGCCATCAGTTGGTATTTACCAGTTGGTGGCTCTTACCAGGAACTTTCGTGACGTATTCGCGAGATGTTTGCACGGCCTTCCATGTGGTGTTGACAATACCTCTTGACAACGGATCTGCACACCAAGAGGCTCAAAACATGTACATTCCATTTGCACTAAAAGGTCTTACCTTGACTGGTTACACTATGGTCATATCTTATAAGCTACACCATAGGGGAACTAAGCGAGGTAGCAGTCTTACCTTGACTGATTACACTATGGCCCTATCTTATAAGATGCACCATAGTGAAACCAAGTGAGGTAGCATTCTTACCTTAACTGATTAAGCTATGACCCTATCCTATAACCAAAAAGGTACACCATGATGGGACTTATTAAGTTAAGACCGTGTGCTTTCATATTAAATGGAGTCCATGCTCATTTTATTTTACTTTTGAATAAATAAGACACGATCTTAAATAATAACTTTAGCCTAAGTTTAGTGTCTTATATAATTAAAAAGTTAGTTTAGCTTTTTGAAAACTTTTAATCAATCGTGGGCTTAAATTCAAGACTTTTAGTTTGTGTAATAGATTAGATGTGCAATGTTTATAGTTGTTAAATTGATAACTCGTCATTTTTGTTGGGATAGGTAGAAACTAAGATTCAGAGTATTTACACTGCCACGTACTATTAATATCATTGTGATGTTTTTTCATTCCGTATTGGTATCAATGATGTGAACTTTTTAAACGTTTAGAGACCTTGACGATAAATTAAGACACGATCCTCAAGAGACTTTAACGATGAGTAATGCACGATTATAAAGGACTTAACGATTAATTAAGAACGATCCTAAAGAGACTTTAACGATGGATTAATGCATGCTCTAAAGAGACTTTCAAGATGAATTAATGCACGATTCTAAGAGACTTTAACGATGAATAAGACACGATTCTAAAAGATTTTAACGGTGGATAAATACATGATCCTAAAGAAACTTTAACGATGGATAAATGCACGATCCTAAAGAACTTTAGTGATGGATTAATGCACGATTCTAAAGAGACTTTATCTATGGCTTGATGTACGATTATAAAGTTACTTTAAAACGCTAAATTAAGGAACGTAACCAAATTTCAACCTAATATGTTCCTAAAAGTTCAATATTTGTAGACCTTTGCAGTCTGTTATTACAATTCCTTGTAGGCCTACTACTGTTGGGTGTTTAGTGTTGCCCGGGGTTAGATTAGTTCTAATAAATACATGTTTAGATAGTGCTAAAGCATAACTAATTGGCCACAGTCAGAGTGGTCGTAGCACGCGTCACAATAAACCCCCACAGGATGTGTGGAAAGAAAATATGGGCAGAGATAAATCGACACACATTGCTCGTCAGAAACAAACGAACGTCTATCACGACAGACAAGCTAACTGGAGGCGGAACCACGGTACGGGCAGCATCTCGGACGCGAGACATTACCTCACAGGCAGAAGAGACGTTTCAAGGACGGAGAGAAACATCTGCTAGCACAGCGTTATGTAACGCAGCAAAACAAAACACGAAGTGAGATCCATAACTGCGCTTCTCCTTGCGTGCCATCCACGATTACGTCGAGCAAGGATACACATTCTAGTCGGGGGCTATATTCAGTGTTTTGGTAGAAAGGACATTTTATAAAATACATCTTTCCGGGGTCAGCAATCATATTTTATTTTATTATTGTTGTTATTATATATGTATTGATACTATATCAAAAGTGATAGCTGTAGATCACAATATGAATTGACGTATGAATACATGAAGGTAGACTTAGTTGATTTTCTAGCTGTCAGATAAGGTTCTTCCTATGAAAGTAGATCTAGTAACTGTTCTAGCTGTCAATAAGGTTCTTCCTATGAAAGTAGCTCTAGTAACTGTTCTAGCTGTCAGATAAGGTTCTTCCTATGAAAGTAGATCTAGTAACTGTTCTAGCTGTCAGATAAGGTTCTTCCTATGAAAGTAGATCTAGTAACTGTTCTAGCTGTCAGATAAGGTTCTTCCTATGAAAGTAGATCTAGATAACTGTTCTAGCTGTCAGATAAGGTTCTTCCTATGAAAGTAGATCTAGTAACTGTTCTAGCTGTCAGATAAGGTTCTTCCTATGAAAGTAGATCTAGTAACTGTTCTAGCTGTCAGATAAGGTTCTTCCTATGAAGTAGATCTAGTAACTGTTCTAGCTGTCAGATAAGGTTCTTCCTATGAAAGTAGATCTAGTAGCTGTTCTAGCTGTCAGATAAGGTTCTTCCTATGAAAGTAGATCTAGTAACTGTTCTAGCTGTCAGATAAGGTTATTCCTATGAAAGTAGATCTAGTAACTGTTCTAGATGTCAGATAAGGTTCTTCCTATGAAAGTAGATCTAGTAACTGTTCTAGCTGTCAGATAAGGTTCTTCCTATGAAAGTAGATCTAGTAGCTGTTCTAGCTGTCAGATAAGGTTCTTCCTATGAAAGTAGATCTAGTAACTGTTCTAGCTGTCAGATAAGGTTCTTCCTATGAAAGTAGATCTAGTAACTGTTCTAGCTGTCAGATAAGGTTCTTCCTATGAAAGTAGATCTAGTAACTGTTCTAGCTGTCAGATAAGGTTCTTCCTATGAAAGTAGATCTAGTAACTGTTCTAGCTGTCAGATAAGGTTCTTCCTATGAAAGTAGATCTAGTAACTGTTCTAGCTGTCAGATAAGGTTCTTCCTATGAAAGTAGATCTAGTAACTGTTCTAGCTGTCAGATAAGGTTCTTCCTATGAAAGTAGATCTAGTAACTGTTCTAGCTGTCAGATAAGGTTCTTCCTATGAAAGTAGATCTAGTAACTGTTCTAGCTGTCAGATAAGGTTCTTCCTATGAAAGTAGATCTAGTAACTGTTCTAGCTGTCAGATAAGGTTCTTCCTATGAAAGTAGATCTAGTAACTGTTCTAGCTGTCAGATAAGGTTCTTCCTATGAAAGTAGATCTAGTAACTGTTCTAGCTGTCAGATAAGGTTCTTCCTATGAAAGTAGATCTAGTAACTGTTCTAGATGTCAGATAAGGTTTTCCTATGAAAGTAGATCTAGTAACGGTTCTAGCTGTCAGATAAGGTTCTTCCTATGAAAGTAGATCTAGTAACTGTTCTAGCTGTCAGATAAGGTTCTTCCTATGAAAGTAGATCTAGTAACTGTTCTAGCTGTCAGATAAGGTTCTTCCTATGAAAGTAGATCTAGTAACTGTTCTAGCTGTCAGATAAGGTTCTTCCTATGAAAGTAGATCTAGTAACAGTTCTAGTTGTCAGATAAGGTTCTTCTTATAAATATAATAGGGTATTTATTTCATATTGGATATTTATTAGAGAACAGTGTCCACTTGTAAATTTTTTTAAGACAAAATTTTGTTTCGGGTTTCTTTTAGCATTAAGCATAAGTTTATTGTTTTGTTAAATTAAAGTATATATGTATATACTTTCTGGTGCCGATTCACACAAAGTTTGGAATACATTAGTACTTAATTGTGTCAACGTACTATGGACATTTTTAATGCTATCTGATTGGAATATTTGAACCATTTACTAGATAATAAATATATCAATAATTGACCCTAAATAACTTCCAATATAAAGCCTTTAGATTTTAAAAATCTAGAGTGGTAATTAAATTGATCTATGTCAAATATTATGTTGGCTTTATCTCCAGAAATCACTTTAGAAAGTAATCGTTAGACGTTTAAATAAATTAATAAAATTACTACTAAATAATTTTACACATATTAATTAGTTTTGTAGATATAATGCTCAATGAATTAGAAGAGACCAATGGGAAGACCTAGACACAGATGGGAGGAAACATTAGAATGGACCTGAAAGAGATAGAGTGTAATGAGATGGACTGGATAGAACTAGTCAAGATAGGGATAGGTGGCGTACTTTTGAAAATGTGGCAATAAACTGTTAAGCTCCTATTGCCATAGGGTAAGTAAGATACAAGACATTTAATTACAAATTATTATGTTACCAAACGATAGGATGATAAATATTTTATTATTATTATTATTATTTATTTAGCACCGCTCTTACTACCCGTTCGGGTTATACGCACTTACGCTAATGTGTAATGGTAGGGTGATTGTGAGGTGAATGAAGGACCTACAGTTAAACGTGGAATCCGAACCACGGTGGAGGCCTGGCATTCCCCACATTCACAAGATGTCTTGTCAGAGGTGAAGGAAGGGTTTGGTAATCAGATAAATCTGTGCCGGGACCGAGGATTGAACCCCGGTCGCCAGCACAGAAGTCTGACATCTTACACCTAGACCGCCAAGTCACCGATAAGATGATAAAAACATTACAAATGGACAACATTCAAATGTTTCCATTGGTTATAATTTGGTACTGTCACAGACTGATATTAACCCATTTTAAAGTGATATCAAATTTTAAATTTGCATTTCAAAAAGTATATTAAATTTAATCACCAGCCTTTAAATATAAATACGAGTTTACCAGTTGGGTGTCTCAATAGTAAAACCTCTGAAGAATCCTTTCTCCTTTTTAAACGGAAAACCTTTTCACTTTCCCCTGGAATGTAGCGTGCCTTAGTCACTAGTTCTGGGATAGCGGAGGTTCAATTAGGTCCTGCAGTTCCGTGACCGGCTCGTTATGTTTACGTCAACAGAGCACTCCAAAGGTGAAGGAGGGGGGGGGGAGTGTTGAACCGAGGAGGAGAAAAAATCAAAGGCAAAAAAGAAAAAAATTACATTTAAATCGTATGCCTGCTGATAGGGATAGTAATTCACATAGAGTCCACTTTCCATAGAAAATATTTTAGAATACTTTTAGAAATACTTTAGAAAATAAATATATTTTGTTTGTGGTCAACAATGATACCATTATACTAAATTGTTTGAGTCAATTTTAAGTGATGTCAATATCTTTCAAATGACAGCTGCATGAATACTTGGAAATGGATCTAGAAACTGTTATTGCTGTCACTCAATAACGTTCTTACTTTGGAGATGGCTACATGTGGGTATATTTCCTCAAAATATAACCTTCCTAATCTAATCCACTGGGCTCCAATTTAGATATAATATATGTCGTTACTGGTCCGATGACTCACAGCTGATACCGTCATCGCCATCTTGCTTGTTTATATCTTTGACCGCAAGTTGCGTTGTTTTGAAATGAACACACATTGTTGAAGAATTATTGGGCTCACGTGGTTTTAAACCCGCGTGGAAACGTTTGGAACCAATTAACCTCGTAAGACAAGGACGTGTTCTAATGATAGAGTAAAATGTTATCAATGCTGACCTAAAAAAAAAAGTTTGTATTTTCTAAAAGTTGTTTCTGCCAAAATGTTTCTCTAGTCGTGACGTGTTAAGAGGATGAGACACGTGTTCTAGTCCAATAGGGAGCCTAGTAGCCGTGGGATGTAGGTCAGTGGTATGGTGCTCCTTGTAACTAGAGGGAGCGGGTAACTCGACAAACACTACCGTGCTAATGAGCTCCCAAACTTAGCACCCACTCGTCACTGGAGGAACAATACACAGTATTATTGACAGTTCGAGTTGATCGCGGAGAGACCCACCTCAAACGAAAACTCGGATCAACCGGAGGAAGTTGAAATAATTATTTTGGAATTTTCTTCATAGATTTTCTAGTAATATTGAGCATTCCGCCCGGTACGTTTTAGCCGTTTGTATACTCTAATTTCCATGTTAGGAACCTTATTTACAACTAGAAGCAGTTACTTTATCCACTTGCATGGGAAGAACCTTATCTGACAGCTAGGACAGTTACTTTATCCACTTGCATGGGAAGAACCTTATCTGACAGCTAGAACAGTTAGTATATCTCTGTAGTGGTGGATATGCAGACTAAATATCATGTTGATCTGTAATAGTTTGCCAGGTGACGCAGAAGTCCGGGCTTGATGTATCAGGAAAAAAAAAATGTTTCTTTCCAATTTATTTCTACTTACCTCTCCACGCAAATGCGTATATATTTCTTCTAAATATTTGCCTACTTGATCACTAACCGCATCAGCATGGTCACAATACTCTTTATCCCGGACGCTACTAATAACACCCACTTGGAATCAAACCGGGGTCCCCGATGCTTGTGGTTGGTGTCAGGCTGTAGAGAATCTAATCAACCTTCCCTCAACACTGTTCATGTTTACATTAATTACCTCCTCGGGCGGAAGCCGCGATAATGCCATGAATTAATAGCGGCAGATGTCAAGGTCTCGGGGAGTTATTTCGAGAAACCACATTCCCTTGCTCTTTCCCTGTTCTCGAAAAACTCGAGGTCACCTCGGCGTGAAATGGACTCAGATTGTGCGGTCGTCATTGAAGGATCCTCAGAGCGGAACGTAGAGTTGGGCTTCTTTACCAGGGTCACAGTTTACAGAGGTAATGGGGGTCCTAACGTGAGTAGCTATCAGCAAACTACTTTCACTAAATCGACGAGATCTAATGCTGCGTCCAGACTAGCTAGCCGAGCCTCTAACACTGTCCAGACTAGCTAGCCGAGCCTCTAACACTGTCCAGACTAGCTAGCCGAGCATCTAACACTGTCCAGAATAGCGAGCCGAGCCTCTAACACTGTCCAGACTAGAGAGCCGAGCCTCTAAAACTGTCCAGACTAGCTAGCCGAGCCTCTAACACTGTCCAGAATAGCGAGCCGAGCCTCTAACACTGTCCAGACTAGCTAGTCGAGCCTCTAACACTGTCCAAACTAGCAGGCCTAGCCTCTAACACTGTCCAGACTAGAGAGCCGAGCCTCTAAAACTGTCCAAATAGCTAGCCGAGCCTCTAACACTGTCCAGACTAGCTAGCCGAGCCTCTAACACTGTCCAGAATAGCTAGCCGAGCCTCTAACACTGTCCAGACTAGAGAGCCGAGCCTCTAAAACTGTCCAGACTAGCTAGCCGAGCCTCTAACACTGTCCAGAATAGCGATCCGAGCCTCTAACACTGTCCAGACTAGAGAGCCGAGCCTCTAAAACTGTCCAGATAGCTAGCCGAGCCTCTAACACTGTCCAGAATAGCGAGCCGAGCCTCTAACACTGTCCAGACTAGCTAGTCGAGCCTCTAACACTGTCCAAACTAGCAGGCCGAGCCTCTAACACTGTCCAGACTAGAGAGCCGAGCCTCTAAAACTGTCCAGACTAGCTAGCCGAGCCTCTAACACTGTCCAGACTAGCGAGCCGAGCCTCTAACACTGTCCAGACTAGCTAGCCGAGCCTCTAACACTGTCCAGAATAGAGAGCCGAGCCTCTAAAACTGTCCAGACTAGCTAGCCGAGCCTCTAACACTGTCCAGACTAGAGAGCCGAGCCTCTAAAACTGTCCAGACTATCTAGCCGAGCCTCTAACACTGTCCAGACTAGCGAGCCGAGCCTCTAACACTGTCCAGACAAGCTAGCCGAGCCTCTAACACTGTCCAGACTGGCTAGCCGAGCCTCTAACACTGTCCAGACTAGCGAGCCGAGCCTCTAACACTGTCCAGACTAGCTAGCCGAGCCTCTAACACTGTCCAGACTAGAAAGTCGAGCCTCTAACACTGTCCAGACTAGATAGCCGAGCCTCTAACACTGTCCAGACTAGCTAGCCGAGCCTCTAAAACTGTCCAAACTAGCAGGCCGAGCCTCTAACACTGTCCAAACTAGCTAGCCGAGCCTCTAAAACTGTCCAGACTAGCTAGCCGAGCCTCTAACACTGTCCAGACTAGCTAGCCGAGCCCCTAAACTGTCCAGACTAGCGAGCCGAGCCTCTAACACTGTCCAGACTAGCTAGCCGAGCCTCTAACACTGTCCAGAATAGCAAGCCGAGCCTCTAACACTGTCCAGAATAGCAAGCCGAGCCTCTAACACTGTCCAGACTAGCTAGCCGAGCCTCTAACACTGTCCAGACTAGCTAGCCGAGCCTCTAACACTGTCCAGACTAGCGAGCCGAGCCTCTAACACTGTCCAGACTAGCTAGCCGAGCCTCTAACACTGTCCAGACTAGCTGGCCGAGCCTCTAACACTGTCCAGACTAGCAGGCCGAGCCTCTAACACTGTCCAGACTAGCTAGCCGAGCCTCTAACACTGTCCAGACTAGCTGGCCGAGCCTCTAACACTGTCCAGACTAGCAGGCCGAGCCTTTAACACTGTCCAGACTAGCTAGCCGAGCCTCTAACACAGTCCAGAATAGCTAGCCGAGCCTCTAACACTGTCCAGAATAGCTAGCCGAGCCTCTAACACTGTCCAGACTAGCTAGCCGAGCCTCTAACACTGTCAAGACTAGCTAGCCGAGCCTCTAACACTGTCCAGACTAGCTAGCCGAGCCTCTAACACTGTCCAGACTAGCTAGCCGAGCCTCTAACACTGTCCAGACTAGCAGGCCGAGCCTCTAACACTGTCCAGACTAGCTAGCCGAGCCTCTAACACTGTCCAGACTAGCTAGCCGAGCCTCTAACACTGTCCAGAATAGCTAGTCGAGCCTCTAACACTGTCCAAAATAGCGAGCCGATAGCTGAGATCAGAATCTGTTTGAGTGTCACAGAAATTCACACGAAAACAGAAATGTATGTTGACCCATAATGTTTTGCAACACAAACTAAAAACAACAGACTATAATATTAATGTATTTAATTCTCTAGTGAGTAAACATATGATTTGTATTATTGTTGCGAACGGATGTTTTCTAACCATTGTGTGGCCTAGTGAAACAAATCAACAAAAAACTAAAACGACACACACTTTTTATCTAACGAACTATTTATAATCATCTGACAACAGTATGTGTGGCTGTCTTCTTGTATCTCATATTACAGGCTCATACCTGTCTTTACTAGGCTGGTTTTGAAATTTAAGAATGGTTTTTTCCTGGCAGTTTTATAGAGAAGCGTCGGACAAAGCTGATATTGTTTCTACTTGTGCAGAGCGACTAACGCTGTTCGCGGTGATTTCTTTTGATTGGGTGGACCTGGGTGCTCTTGGGGTAAAGTGTTCCCCTCAGGACTCAATGTTTGTGGGCTCAAACCCAACCGCGGTCAACGTGTGTTTTTATCGATAAAAATGTGTAGCACAACTTCCTTCGGAGTGGAAGTAAAGCCGCCGGTCCCAAGTCGATTGTGAACATTTAACGGAACTCTGGAAAGTAAACTTATTAATAGGCCCTTTCACGCTTGCTCATAGAAATTCCGGTGTGCTGAAATAAACAGTCGGTTCAGAAAGTGCACGTTAAATACTTCAAATAAATGAAAAAATTAATAATTGTATGATTGGTTCAGATCTGGTCACGTGACAACATTTTTATCTTCTCTTGTTTGTCGGTGAGCGTGTGAACGTAGTTATTAATATTTATATTATTGTGTTGTGACGTCAGTAGGACAGAGGGCTTAATATAGGGAGTGTTTGTACCAGTAAGGGCTTAAAACATTTGTTAATTACGTTCGTGGGCTAGGGATCAGGAAGGTATTATTTAACGGAAAGGTACTCACATTTACGTGGAGGGAGAGTGGAAATTAATTTATGGGAGAGAGACAAATTCAATACAACCGCAGTTTAAATTTAATTTTTGAGAAGCACGTCATTCATGAAACAACTCAGAAAACCTAGATAAAAAAAATATCACAAAATCGTATTCAATACCTACATTTTTCTTTAAAAAATGTGATGATCCAAAAATAAATGTGTGATTTTTATCTTTGATCTTCTAATGTGAAATAATCTACAATCCAATTTTCATACGGAGAACTTTACCTTGCAGCCAGAAACGTTAATATATCCACTATATCCCGTATTAATACGCCAAGACATGTGACCTGTTATTTTGATGGATATAATTAATACATATAAAATAACAATAATGATAGAGTAAAATATAGTCAATGTCGGCAGCAAAAGTATATTAGTATCTTCGTTTGAAAATGGACTGCACAGACACAGTTCATTGTTGAGCAGAGCAGTTCCTAGAAATGTGTTTATTTGTAACTTCTTGACTGTTACCTGCGGTGGCTTGTAGCCCATTTCCAAAAAAGGAGATGGAAAGTTTTTTGGGAGGGAACGGGGGAGGGGTGGCTATTAAACGCCTCGTAAATTAATTCAAAGGGGAGGGAACGGGGGAGGGGTGGCTATTAAACGCCTCGTAAATTAATTCAAAGTTGTTGTTTTTTTAATCAAAAAAGTTGTTGACATTTTATTGTTATTAATTGTTTAAGATTCCAATAAGCCTAACACATTGAGGAAATGATATATTTATTTTATTACCACCCCGTGTTTCGGCCATAGTGAAGGACAAATTAACACAATGAGGGTTTTCAGAACACAAGGTTTATTCAGATTACTGATAAATTATTATTTACTATATTTTAATATATGTTATTTAAACATGAAAAAAAAATTGGAAATATGTTGACAATTTAAGTATTGGTCCAAGGCACACACACACAAAAAAAAAAATATTGCCAAAGTATTTGAAATAATAACTCACCCTAGAATGCTCCAAGAGAATAGACAGATCATTTCTCCAGCGAGGAGTCAGGCGATTTTATACGAATATATGGGGAGCTATAAACGTAAACAAATAGCTCTGCATTCCCTCAAAAATGACTCCAGGATGGTTTAAAGCCCCGCAGCCGTGGGTTGAGACGAGAAGAGCTACGCAGAACGCTACACCGCCAGTAAATGTGCGCGCGCACCCGTGGGTCGGTGAAGTAGTAACTCCCTGTTCCCGACTCTGGAGGGGATGATGATACACTGACCTTGTTTCTTGACTCGTGCGTGTGTGCGAGAGAGAGAGAGAGATACCCACTCAACCGTGCGGGGAGGTGTGTTCGACTGGTTTGTGAGAGATCGTGCGAGATGGAATGAATTCACTATTGTGATGCTGATGAACCGCTACAGGTTGGGAGGGAGACTCGTCACGTGACCAACCGGCCTCCTTTCTCCCGCCCACTCGATATATTTACAAGGAGACACATTCCTATCTTTTCACCTTTCGTTGATAGATGCAGAAATAGAAGAATTTGTACGTCTCATTTTGACTCGGAGGACCGGGGTTCAATCCAGACAGGAGATAGTTTTATTGAGAACTCACATTTCTTGACCTGTCATCTTTGGTAATTGACAGCCGGTACTGGTACAATTCACCCCTTCATCCTGCTACCCTAGACTAGATAGCTTTTTATTTCAGTCCATCCTCTTCATCCTGCTACCCTAGATTATATATGTCTTAGACATTAATATCCGTTACAAGTACACATTCATTTTTCTCGTCCTACTTTCCTAATTATCTAGTTCCAAATCATTAATATACTAGCTATAGAAGTGATACTCCTTAAACCAAATTTAATTTTTAAAAATGAAATTTTAACTTTAAATATGAAAATTGATTCATAATACCAAGAAGGAACTACGGAACTGGTGTGATTTATTATTTTATAAAAAAAAAATTACAGCTATACACAAACACTTTCTGAAATATAAAGAGCAAATACATGTTCAATTGTTGAATAATAATGCTATTAATATATTATTTAGCTCAGGAGATTGCTTCCTAAAATTACAAGCCTATATAAAAAAATAATTTTAAAAAGTGCGTATGGGCTGCAATAAATTAGTTAACACGTTTTTTTTTTATAAAGTTACACAAGAAAACTCTTGTAATTATTATAAGTGAAATTTTACAGCTTACAAGTTGTTTTACAAGTATGTTTGTATTTTTGTTTCACTAAGCTACATAAACTAAATAAGGGAGCATATTTTTATTCACACAAGTAAAATACTTTATCACACGAGCAAGTTATAGTCGGCGTTTTCTACATAAATAATTCAGATACAACAAACAGCTCTTGTTAACATTTTGAAGTACTTTAACTAACGGTTCCAAATTATATTTACAGACTCTGATGATAATTGGGTAGACGAGGGGATTGTTGAGGTTTGTTTGTATACCAGAGGTGCGTTCATAAATGTTACTAGGTACCGCCAATCAATAACATAGAATCTATCGTTCATTTTATTTTTCCGATTGGTAAATTTTAATGAATGTATCTACAAATCTAGACACTATTACAAAATGTGTGATAATAGTTGTAAAAAGATTTGACCAAAACGTACACTATATAAGCTGCATCAGGGTGTAACCCATAGTGATAAGCTTGCCACTATTCAGTGTGACAGAGAGTATATTAGTTTGAAGATAAAAAATACGATAATATTGAGTGATATATTTTCACTCTGCTATGGATATTTTTACTATTGCAAAGATTAATTTGATACACCTCATGTTATTTTATGTTTTTTCGTAAAATTAAGTTCAAATTATTTTAGTGCTGCCTGAAACCAATGATCAAGTGCATCTAAGGCAGCTCAAAAGAAATATCTTATTGTTACTTTATTTTTGGAAAACAAAAAATCTTGTTATTTAATTGCAAACGCCGCAAAATAATTTTAATATATTTGTGAATTTTTAATTACTGAAAAAAAGGTGTACTATATGGGTTGGGCTCATTTTTCCTTTTTGTCGACCAAATTTCTTATTTGTAAACATTTTCTATAGGTCAACCAACATTCCCAAGTCAAATATCTTGCGTTATGAAATTGTTTCTATTTATAATTGTAAAATATAATTTTGTAGTTTGTAAATGGCTTACTCTATTTATATTAATAGAAGTCTTGATATTGACTTTAAAGTCGATTACGTTTTTGATTACTATTGTTGGTTACTACTATTTTAACTCCCTTGGAGGTTAGAGTTTTGGCAACGTATGAAGTTATACATTATTTGGATAATGTCAGCTCTTTTGTTTTATCTGCAGTTATAGTTACTCACTATTGTTGATTTGAGTTGGCTCTTTAAATCCAGGTGTACACACTCACATGTTTTATACAAGTTGAAAGTGAGCTGCAAGTGAGATAAAATACCCTGTTTCATTAAACAATTGAATTTTTTGAATTTAGTATATTATATAATATGTAAATTATTATTAGAGTCCATTTATAACGTAATTATCTTTTCATAAAAGTCCCAAATTACTTTATTAAATATGTTTTTTATTATATATATATATATTTGAACACTTTCATAATCTACATTTTACTGATATCCATCATGGGATTGTCAATCCCTAAATCCTCGTTGGAGCGGGTTTTTGATCTGGGTTCACTGCCCCGGTGCTATTCCAAATACCATAACCGAAGTAGACTACATAACCTACAAACAAACAACATCCAATTTAACTAACAACAACGTCTGGGTAGATCACACTTGATAATGTATTACTTATTTACTCTACGTTATTTACTTTATGGCATCAGGAACTAGAAAGTTTATTGCCAAATTTACAAAAGTACACCACCTATCCCTATCTTGAGCTAATACTATCCATGCACCTCATTACACCCTATCTCTTTCAGGTTATTCTAATATTATCCTCCCACCGTCTAGGTCTTCTCAATGGTCTCTTCTCATTGGGCTTACCGGAAAATACTCTGAACATGGTTCTAGATTCTCCCATTCGGGTTAATGTCCTGCCCACCATAATCTAAGAAACTTTATTATCCTATCACTGTCTGGTAATTAATACAGGGTAGTTAACTCATCATTAAGTAAACTCCTTTACTCCCCATTAGTCCCATCCCTTTTTGGTACCAAATATCTTCCTAATCACGTTTGTCTTGAAAATGTATACGTCTTAAAACGTGTGCAGGAGTAACATTTCTTAATCGCTTTTGGGGTATACTATCATTAATATTCAATTGCTCTAGCAAATCAGAAGTGTCGTTAGTATAAAGTGGTGATTGAAACACTTTATACGATTTTTATTTATCAAAGAGTCCTTACTCCATTAAGCAAGCCTTGGTGTCTACTAATAATAAGTAGATGGCGCAGACTGCGCAACAACTGATAGAACTAAAAATAATAATTTCTCCATGGTGGCGATCTCTCTTGGCGAGAATTAAAATCGATAAAACGACGCGTTAACTTTAATGATCGATTAAGTTATTGTTTAGGTAATAAGATCTATTTTGGTATTAAGCAACAAAAGTGCCTTAGCTACACATTTATAATGTATTTTTAGCCATCGTCATAATAATTATGGCTCTTTTAATTAAGTAGGAATGTAGCTTCCATGCATCTTGCCATTAGCATAGAAAATTTTTAATGATACTGATATCGACGTAATAATTCTTAGATCATTTATCGATGCTTAAAATAATGAAAGCGAACCGTTTTCTCAGTTACAATTCTCACTAATAGAGATCGCCACTAAGCAGAAAAAATTATTTACTATTTTTAGTTCAACAAGTTACTGCCAGGATCGTCACCTACACTTTTGAGATCAAGGTTTGTCTAAGAAAGGTCGGGACACTTTGAAATTATTATTTTTATGTTTCAACACAGTGTTTACAAAAGAATAACCTAATGTTTAAAAATGAATGTTTGGCATATACGCTAGAGTAGAGTCTATATATATTTAAATTAATAACTCAAACTATTTAAAGTACCCACCTATAACCATCCATACCAAAAACCTAATCCAGGTTGGTCCATCAAGCACCATCATGAGGTATATGTTGACGAGAATACTCAAGCCGGGTATAAAAGGTACTAACGGTACCTAAAATAAAATAAAATTATATACACTTTGTTTACCCCAAAAGTAAACAAGCTTATTGTATTTGAACCACAGATACAAAGTGATGTTTGAAAGTTTAGTAACCAAAATATTTTTGAAACATTTTACTTTATATGACCACCTAGTTAAGCAAGGAATTATTTTTCAAATTTCCAAAATATTATGAAGAATTAATCAACATATAGAAATGTACACATAAATTAGGGCATTTCAGTCAGTTACATACTTGGATATGTACACACTCTAAACCCCATAGAAACACTATTTTAGCAATTATTGTAAAATACTATTAAACAGCATATTAAGTAATCACTCAACTTTATACACAAAAAAGAATAAAATCCAATTGTTTTAAAGAGTAAGATGCATACCCCTTAGCCAAAATAAATGGTCAACAAATACTATTTAAGGTAAGATGGTTTAGAAGATACCTAATGATTTACTTCAAATTTGATTGAGCATTTGTATTCTAAATTGTTTACACTGTACCTTGAAGGATAGTTCTTTCTTTGATGTAGGTTGCACTGCTATCGATATCAGAATAATTATCAGGAGAGTACCGAATACAACAAGCCCAGCTATTGCTAATCCATTAACGTTAACAATATCTTCTCCTGCATGGACGATCACTGCAGTAAAAGCGACACACAGGAAAACTGGAAACAACATGTCTAAAGTGATTAATACTAGACTAGAAAACCAAGCTCTAAACTGAATACATTCGTAAGTACGCTGTATAAATTTAAATTATGAACTACATTCGTGGGTCAGTGATAGTTAGATTCTTTCAAAATTATCAGCTATTTGGTTTTAAGAGTGGCTAGCTACCAATATATTAACTCGCGTAACATGTGTTATGTATATAAAAAAAATTATGTATGTATTTTTTAGAAAATGGTAATGTTAGATTTAAATGGCAATAAATATCACCTATGATAATAATTTCTTTGTTTATTTTATATTGTAAAAAATATGTTTGTCATGAACTAATAAGACACAATTTACTTACAGTAAGCTAACACTTCCCAGCTCACCAACGAAGCGGAGGATTCTGTTGGCTGTCTGTGACGGTGTAAGTTACAGAAGGTCATTAGACCATTTTTAATTTTTGTGGATAGGTTTGTAGAAATAGACGAACTTCTTTTCTCTTCTATCATTGGCTCACTATCTTCATCTAGTTGGTATCTATAACATAAAATACACCGGAGGGTGTTTATAGAGACAAAAAAAAACTTTTTGTTTTGTGAATACCACAGAGAGCTTTGTTAAAATAGTTGCATACATTTTCAAACACACAAGTTGAACAATTAATTTTTCATTTGGATGAATATTATGAATTAGGGTTCCTTAATAAGTGATATAATGTATTTAGTTCATGTTTCTATAGTTTTTAGTTCTTTATATGCTTGAAGACTTAGTGTAAGCTATTAGTGTTTTATTTTAGCACCGCGTCTTACTACCTCTTCAGGTTTTACGCAAGCTATTAGTTAATTTACTACCTAAATTGATAACGTTCTGATATAAGAAGATAACACTATAGCCAAGGTATACACTATCCTTATAATCAAGTTTATCAAATCCAGTTTATTTAAGATCGTTTGCTATGTTATTCTCCAGCCAACATTGGCTATTTGAACTTATGCTCTTTCTGAAGTTTTAATCAAGAAGTTAATGTATCACCCTAATGATGTTGTGTGGCTATTTTGATTACTCCATTGTGATTAGTTCACTTTTTAAAATGTTTATCTAATATTACCCTCTTGATATGATTTAAATGTAATCAAACTCAAGGCTTTATTTTTTAAGATTTCAACTCTTGGACTAGAAATTGACTTAAAAGACAAATAATACCGAAGGAAAATTAAAATATAAGCAACATTACTAGTTAAACTACACATTCATTTCCCCTAGTATTAATAATTCAGCACTAGCTACATTTGATAATAAGTACCTTAGGAGCATAACGCAAGCTGCTACAATACTGTAGGCCATCAGCGTTCCTATCGACATCATGTCAACCAGGTGCTGCAGGTTAAAAATAGACGCCATGATGGCTGAAAATAATTGAACCTTTAAAAAAATCTCAGACAACAATTACAAACAAAAAGGAATTATAATAAAATCTTCACGTCTGATGTTTATAGATTATTATCAAAATTGAATAGACTAAAAAGAATTTTGATATATTAATTTTTCATTTACTTCATATAAATGGAATATACTTAAATTATCAATAAGGTTGTTAAATAGATTGATAGAAGTATAGGTAAGTAGATAGATGGATACTAGGATTGATAATGATTTCTAAGTTGTCACCGTGACATTACACAAAACATTGTGTATCTTCTACCTAAAGTTCAATTTTCATAACGAGAGCATTTTATTAAGGTAATTCATTTTTATGGCAAACATTGATACAATTATTATTATTTGTATTCTTATTATATAGTTTTATAACATCTATCAAATGTGAGAGCTGCATATCCCATTAATTTACGTCTCAATACGTGAAAGTAGATATAGTAACTTTTCTAGCGGTCATATGAAAATTGTACTACAGATTAAATCCGCGAATGGCCGTGAGTGGATATAGGGGTGTATATGTATACCCGTGAGGACTCCAGCGAGAATAGTTCCAACTACCGGGGTCTTAGTGCGAGAGTTGACCTTGCCCAAGAATCTGAAGACCAGCCCGTCATTGGACATGGCGTAGATGACTCTGGGCAATGGGAACAGGGCCCCAAACAAACTGTGAACAAGACATGGATATTCTGAGGAGAGGATGTGATACGAGGTAGGAGCAATATTTTAATGATTGTACACACACTAATTATAAACCAGTCATACAGTAAACATACTAACTTATTACTAAATTAACAATTAGTTTTCCTTTAGTGACGTAACAACTTGTCTATAGATGAAGGAGCCTCAATGACGTCATTCCACTCACTGCCATAATAATATGTTTGTCCGTCCTGTTCGTTGCATGGGAGATGAAAACAGTTATCGGTAAATTATGACGAAAGTTAATTTTAAGTTATAATATTATAGACTAAAGTTCACACAGAAAGAAGTGTCGAAAGATGATTCAATTAAAATTTGGTTAAACAATACACACAGCTTTATGGACAGGTAGCAGGGATAGTAATCCTGATTATGATATTTAACCACCGTAATTTGACTCCTAAACAAATAATATTAGGAACTTCTTTACTCATTATAGTAAGTCATAATTTCCCCAAATGAAACGTGCTAAAGTTTCTTTCGATTTGCCTTTTTTCACAAGCTCACTTCGTTTATCCTGAATGTTAGAAAACTTAACTTGCTTCCATAGTATAATCAGCCAAGGTAAGACTGGTGCCTTTGAGGTTATATACATTATATACGTTTTTTAAATAAATAAATGATTTGAGGAGATTGTGAATTGGAATAATATGTCATATAAATCCAACGCACAATACTACTGATGATAAAAAAAATGGGTGTGTGTACTTATGTACGCGCGTGAGAAGTTATACTTCTTTGGCATCATTAAATAATAAATTCAAAAATTGAATTTAAGTTTATTAATTTTTAAATATTTATTATTTTCTTAATTTAATATTCACTTTTCATTTTTATCAAAGTTTTCATTAAATTTGTTAATTTATTTTTATAAATATTTATTATTTATTCAATTTAATAATAAATATTAAAAATTAATATTTTAATTTGATGTTCGATTTAAAGTTTTATATACAAATTTTTTATTAAATGTTTTATTAATTTTATTTCTTTATTTTGTAAATATTAAATAACCAATAATAAATATTTAACAATAATAATTTAATAATATTTATTATTAATTATGTTAAATAATAATATTTTAATTTATATCAATAGATAATACATACGGATAGTTAACCTCAATTATATTGGAGCACTTGAAAAAGTCTATAAGCACAATTTTTTTTCACTAATATTTACGAATAGTAAATAATATTAATCAAAATATTCAATTTAAATCACTACTGAATATAATTTATTAGCACATATTTAATTCGCACTTATATGAAACTAAAACACGTGTTGTGAATGTAGAAACTAGAAACATGTGGATAAATATTATATATATGAACACACTGATCAGAGGCGACGAGCGTACCAACATGCGCGACTAACAGAGGTTCTATTTCTATTTTGTTGGTAGCTTTTTTTTTCGAGACTTAATGAGCGGTTTAGCTTCAACCTGTTACTTTTGTGTTACAGTGATGCGCGCGCATCTTAAAATTTCACTCTCATCATTTTTTCATAACGCGCCTAAAGAAGTATAACTTCAATAAATCACTTGGTTACAAATAACAGATAGTGCCAATTTAGAGTGAGATACTATACCTGGCGAATAGACCAAAAATGGCGCCAATGCTGACAATCCATTGCGCCACCGGCCAGCCGACCTCTCTGAATACGTGGGGTATTGGCGCATCCGGGTCCTACAGAAAATAACGGGTTCTTAGGAGCGCCATTTATGTTAACTTTTGGGTAATGATTTAATTTGTATTGACAAGTTCAAAGTTTTGAGACGGTGTGGACTCGCAATGAGGATGCAAAAGAAACCCAAAGGGGATAGTTATGGAAATGAAGATTGTTTGGAAAAAACCTCAAGGGAGACCAAGAAATATACGGGAGAATCAGATAACAGCAAGTGTGTGAGTGAGAGGAAAAAACTGGAAGCAAATAAAGGAGGAATAATGGTGGAGGGATAAATAAAACTGAAGGAACTGACACGGACTGTAAACAGAGTGTGTGGATGATGATGATGATGATGATGATGATGATGATGATGATGAATACTTGCTTGCAGGTAGTAGGGCCACATAAGAGTGAGCACTGAAGAAACTCCAAAGTAGGCCAAGAATATAATCGACAGCGATATAACAATCGCAAGAGGGATGGATTTCTGAGGGTTCATCGCTTCTTCACCTGAAATTATTATTCGTGTAATCAGCGGGGTAAATCTTTTTAGTTTAAACTTATATATATATCACAAAATAATTATTTCCATCTCACCAGTTGTGGCGATACAGTCAAAACCCACGAACCCGTAGAAGCAAGTGGCAGCACCCTTGACGACCCCTTCAAACCCAAAAGGGAAGAATCCCCCAACGCCCGCATCCGTCAATTTGCTGGTAATCTTCCTGTGGGATTTGCCAGTTGTAAATGTCCGCTGGAATAAAAACAAAACATTTAAGAAACCTTCCTAGTCTTTAAGACATCGAATATTAAGTAAGGCACCTTTAAAACGGGTTTAGTTAGAAGTTTTGTAGTATTATTTTGTATCGATGTTGCGCACGAAGCAGCCATACAGTGACTATATATATATATACTGTGCATACGCTCAAATCATACGCATCTATAATATTTATTAACTACGCTAATTTAATAGGGACAAAGAAGGTATAACTTAAAGTAAATGCACCCAAATCTGCGTGCAGGAAGAGTGGGAAACCGTTTAGAGATAAAAACAAGTACTTCTCGTAAAATTAACATGTAAATTAACATTTAAATTGATGATAAAATACCTTTAAATGCACCGGTTATGATGACGTACAACACAACGGCTACATTGACTACAGTGAAGATATTATTGATGTTTGATGATTCGTGCACTCCGAATGCGAGGGCAGCTGCAAAAGTATCATCAAAGACAAACAATTAGAAGTATATAGGGTAGAACCTTCAACAATTAGTCTATGCAGTTTAAAGTTATAGTTGTAATTTTATCCACACAATACATAAATTTATACACAAGCAGATACATTATTGGAATCGTAAATCAATAAACTTACTAAGTCATCAAAAATATTCAAATATGCTACCGCAATGCCTTTGCAACTTATTGACATAGCAATGAGTACAAAATTACAAACTTATTCAGCTAAGGAGAATAATGGCTTTGTTAAATATTGTGGTGTAGGCATTGCCTGAACTGGAGTCAATTACAGAACTCCATAACTGTAAATGGAATGCACCTATTGCCCTAACTGACGTCATGTGTATGCAATATTGTTTAATATTCATCCATTGCAGGGATAATGACTATGCAGGCGTGGTCATATTAATAGTATATCATTATCTATTGATATAACTTACACGCAAACAGAATGACCAACCCAAACGCAAAGAAGTCGGGGTACTCGGAAAGAAAGTCGATATCAATTGGAGCTATTTCTCGGAATTTATTTCTCATGGCGTTGTCGAAGAGTGCGTCGATGTAGGTGCTCAACCCGCGTCCCACACTTGCTGCCCCTGAGGAAAATAACTGGGACATTTAGGTTAGAGTTGACCAGCATTATTGATACAGATATGTTTGATATTTACAAATAAATATAGGAAGTGTGAAAGTAGTAGCTTTAACTTGAAGATATAAATGCTTATAATTTAACAAACTTGGTATTTATACAATATTTTTATAGGACTTTTCAAAATGTAAATGTTTATCCAATGAAACTCAAGTACTAATAAACTACAATAATGACATCTAGTGGCGTATTTTGTAACAAATTAAATGGTTGATTGGTATATATTGGATTGTTTATTAATTTTATCGAATCTCTTCTGCTTCACATCAATCGTATTACTTGCATAGTCGTGTTTCATTTTTTAACAAAGCATTTAATAACATGTAAATATGACTGATATAAGTTTATTTTACAACTACAGCAGACTATGCACATACACAAGAAAATACTTTTTGATGATTGGCTAACCAAAAAAAAAACCTTAGATTTTGCGTTTCTAGCATTCAGAATTTGTAAAGTCAAAACTTTATTATTCGAAATGAAAGTAGCAAATTGTGTCTCATCACTAAGCCACGTCTTCCCTCTTTGTCAATCTATATCCCTAAAGTCATTAAGCTCGTATTAATTCCAATTTTGTGCACACTCTCCATGTCATTAATCACGTGATATCATGTCAACCAATGGGGAAATATACTTTTTCCAATCAAATTTATTAAAATTAAATAATCTCAGCAAATTATATACACAAAACCTGAATTGTTTTTAAAGGAAGATAAATAAAATACAATACATTTAGAATGTGGCAACCGTTTAATTTCTTATCACCAGTGATCTCTATATTATAATGGAATGACATAAGCATTGCCGAGGTCCAAAGCGTGACGCTCAATTTTATCGTCTGCTACATTTGGAGGGGAAAGATCTAACGGTTTATTTCAATGTTCTTATGCGAAAACATGTCTTTGATGAATAAAAGTGTTATTATTTGAAAATAGTAAAGTATTATACCATAACTTCCCTGAAGAATCATTTACATTAAAGGATGTACAATTCAGTTTTACAGGTAAAACTGTACCAATATGAATGCAATTTTTACTATATTTAAATATGTATCTATCATCTATGTTGTTTACAGTCTGCCAAGACTACACTTATTTTTAAAATTGGCTATTAGCTTTTATATTGGTTTCAGAAATCATATTATATTGAAAGTTCGATAAATATAATGAGTAAGGTATCTTAAAAATTGATTATATTTGTTTGAATAACAAGATTTGTGTAATCGCCATACGTTCAAACGATCATTTAGGTTATAGGCTTGTAGAAAGTATTATTAAATTACCATTATTAGTTTTTTAATTTGGCTTTAATCTTGTATGTTGTTTTCAGAAACCATATTATGTTGAAAGTTCAATAACTATAATGAAACAAGCTAGCTAAATACTATTTTACATTTGTTTTAATGACGTACTTTGTGTAGAAATCTTAAGTTCAAATGATAATATAGGTCATAGGCTAAGCTTGTAGGAAGTACGGAATCTACTAAACCCTGATTTTAGTAAGAACCCCAATCTGAAAGGCTTTATTTCGTACCAGAATACTATAAAATATTAGTATTATGGTAGGATAAACGGAAATTTATAATGAAAGTAGAGATTCCCTTCTGAAAGGTATTTTATCCTACCTAGACATTACTATAGAGTATATTCAATCAAATTAATGTTCGACCTCAATATGCCACTTTGCCTTGTATGAGTGTAAGAGATAAAGAGATGCCCGAAAGTTTAATCTCTCTTTCATAATGTCATGCTGACGACAGCTCGAAAGTTTCAGCCACAAATGTCCATCCAGTTATATTATAGAGATCAATGCTATTCACACATTGATGCTCAATTGTTTGTCTACCTGTGAGCTGTGATTGGCTCTTCGTAGCCAATCATAACGACAGTCATTAAAAAAAGTTAAAGTTGATCCAACTTCTACTGAGTGTTAAGTTTTACGGACTAATCTATCGAAACTCTATGGGCAGTGCAATCTGTTGCTGTGATGCACATATATTCTTACGGATTAAGGATCTTGTGGATGCTAAGTATGTATATATGTGTGTATATATATATATATATATATATATATATATATATATTATAATATATAGGGTTTTAATCAATGGGTACTTCAAACCACATAAATATTAACAATCCATGTCGAAATTAGCATAATTGCTTGTTTTAATGCCCGAAGTTGTTGAAAGACTCACCAATGACATACTCTAGCACGAGGTTCCAACCAATGGTGAAACCGACAAACTCTCCCACGCAGACGTAACTGTAAATATAGGCGGACCCTGCTTTAGGGACACGCGCTCCAAACTCAGCATAGCACAGCCCTGGAAACAGGGGATGACGTCACATATCACACAAGACTCCCACCAGGAACACGTCTTGAGTTGTGTTTTCGACACCAGCTTGTGACAGCGAGGGTAAAACCAACTGAAAAGAATCCACCCTGTGGAATAAAGTTCCCCCCCTCTAGATTTATTTCACTCCCTCTGAGATTCTTGGAAACGAAGCTGAAAGATGGTCTTACATCAAACTCCAAATAGCTTTTCGAGACAATTTTTTTTAATTCAGCCTTGAATCACTTAAAATTTCTTCTAAGGCTTCCATTTTTTATAAATTGGTCAGGGCTAGAGCATTTCAAATAACTTCTAAAGAAAACCAATTTTAAAAAAAAGATTAAAGTAAGGGTCACTCCGAATAGCTTGTATAGGATTATAACTGAAATATATATCCTAGACCATTTCAATTATTTTATAAAGGCATTCAATTTTCAAACATGTGCTGTGGGAATGCCCCCAGATCCCCGTCTTTGGCTTGGAGGGCCAAACCCTTTAAAAAACCCTCTTTTTGCTAATCCATCCCCCCACCCCTCACACAATTAAGTAAGGTCCCATCGCTACTGACCTGCGAACACTGAAGCGATGGCCGCTATCATGAAGGACAACACGACAGCCGGACCAGACGTGGTCTTTGAGACAGACCCAGCCAGGACGTAAACCCGACACCCAACGTGCTCCCTATCCCGAGTCCAGTCAGGTCAAGGGTCGTCAACACTCGCGCGAGTCTACTTTCCCCTAGACCTACACCGATGAACTTCTTGCGGTTCAATTTGGACAAGAACCGTCCACAACTCATGATGACTCTTGGTTGGGCTACCGTTCAGTGACTAGACAATATGGACAACCCAGAATTACTGAGGGAGAAGTTTTAAAAACTACTCTTCAAATGTGACATGTGTTGCTCTTGACAATTCCAGACACTTTGAGGTGGTATAATCATTTTCTAGATATCGTCGATAAATCGTTGATGCTACCACTTGTGGGATTAAAAACTAGGTCGCTAAGACATCTAGAACTTTGAAACAATCCTTTAAGATGTTCTAATTCTCTGGGGATTAACACTATCGTAGATTCGTTAATTACGTAGAATAGTTTAGAAAAGTGCTACGGTTAATGTCATTTTACACACACACACACACACACACACACATATATATATATATATATATATATATATATATATATTATATATATATATATATATATATATATAACTATTACTGATAGCGTGTCTTAGTGAGCTATCGCATCGACCGTTTAATTGAGGATTAGTTGCGTTGTGTTATCATTTTCAAGGTCGGTGGCTTATCTTACTATTTATATTTCTTGTCCCGAGGGAGTACTGGATCCAGTACAGTTTTCATAAGAAGGGCATTTTAGAAAATACAAAGATATATTGATGTCAACATTGATTATATTATTAAGATAATTTGAAACACCTTTTAATGCATCCAGTTGAGACTCGAACCTTGACCCTCCCCACCATCAAATACACTTCAGCCTTAGACCACGAGACCACAGTGGGAGTGTTCCAATACGTGGTAGACAGGTATGTAGTTGTTCAAGTGTTTTTAAAAGTGTATCAATTTTTGCTCAACGAGTTCGATATCTATAAGTAATTATGATGCACTTAGCGATAGCATCCTTGATTCCATAAGTGATTTTCTGTTCTCTCTCCAGGCAACTATCGGTGTGTTTCTTGAACATTCGCATCCCTTTGTGTCCTTATTTTATTAATGTAATTTGTGGACTGCTCAAACAAACGAGTATAATGAAAATAATATTTTAAAATATATAATTATTACTAATAAATCTAAAATAAACTAATGGAATATGTTTCACAAACTTTATTATATTTGATGGCAAATAAATACATTTTCAAATACGTTTTAATCCATGAACCTAATTTATTCTAATCTATTCATAAGTTTAGGGTGTTTCACGGTCTGCCACAAAAGAAAGATATGATAAAACTAGATTAAGTTTATAATCCATATTAAACAACTTTATCAAATGATATCTTGCGAGGGTTATCTTTGGAGATCATTAGAAATCTTGCTAACTCAATTATTAGATATATCATTTAACTAAGAGTAATGTGAATTGCATGTCTATCTGTGATGTTTATATACGATCCTTGGTGGTTTAGATCTATATATGAATACACAGTATCTTATTTTGGTAGTTTATTACTTACCACAAATAGGTACTTAGATCAAATCATCTAAAATAGATATAATCTATGTTGTATCTTTAATATCCGATTGTAAGCTATTTCAATTGATTTGAACCTAAATATTTCCTGATTAAATTTCACAAATAATATAAATATTTAACACAAATACACAATAAATCACACAAAAATTAAATCCCTCAAAATAATCTGCAAATAACAAGTGGTATTAGATGTTTTGTATACTACGGTACGATAAACTTGTTAATTAGTTTAAAATGTCAGTTATAATCGTTACTTATTTCCATAATATGTTTTCTGAGTAATAATAAGTGTTGTCCATCATTTAGACCTAAATAATCTTCTATCTCTATTCACTATGACGTCATGCTCGAGTTTGTAGAGGAATAAAAACATATATCTAGAATTGGCGACAATGGGCCCTACCCTCATCAATAATTCGGCTGGTGGCGTGGACGCGCCATTACCCATGCACACCATGTCTACCTTCTTTAATCTGGTTTGACGTATCTTCGAGTATTCCCGCCACAAGCATTCCACGGCCACCGCGCCAACTAGTGTTGCCAACTTTGTGGGTTTCCCGGAACATTTACCTCCATCTTGTGTAAGTGAACCCTGTATCCTTGGTTCAGGGGCAAAACAATTTAAGAGTTTACTTATGCATTAAAACGGTAATTAGGATTAGAATTGAGGTTTTTTATGTATTAATTCATAATAGTTCGTGGATAGGTCGTTTACAAAAAAAAAAAACACGATCATTTCGACAACTTAATATGTTGTTTCCGTTAATTTGAATGTGTTCGTTTTGTAGTTAATCTTTAATATTTATACTTTCTTATGTTTATTAGAAGTAGCTTTGTTTAACGATATTAAAAGTAGTTCATTTTTGATTATAATGTTTTAATACTCGCATTGAAATGATTCGCTGCTTTTATAGTTTAATTATTCACCGCTAGAGAATTATGTTAGTCTTTTATTTTTATAGTTGGCTAAACTTGTAATAGAGGAAACGTGAGTGGAGATCTGTATTTTTACAGTTTTTTTATGAAAAAAAAACCTTTTTTTTGGACCAGGTAAATAAAAATGTTAGTCATTATGATAATGGCAATTGATCAGAAACTTCTTAAATAAGGATATTTAAATAGTTCTGGTAAATTCAACAATGACCACTAAATATATTCAACAACTGTTGATACTATCATGTGTAGAAAATTAAACTGAACGTATCTACTGGAGATATATTTTATTTATAGTGGCGAAAAGGTGTTTTTTGACTCAAAAATTTCAAGAATATGGACCATCCCTCGCGTTTCCTGATATTTCCTACTTTTCGTTTCAATTGGGAATAGGATAGCTAAAAAAAACAACTCAACGGATTATTGGAGTGGATTTTTGGGGGGAGGGGGGAATTTAATCGAATACCCGACTATAAGTAAACGACTTACAAACCTAAATAAAATGTTTCCATGTGAATTGAGTCTGTTATCAATATAAATAGCCAAACCAGTCGAGCGGTTCTCGAACCAGGGTCTGCAGGCCTGAAAGCGGCACTTGCAAGTCCTGATATTGTAGGATAATTCTCCCGGATGTAACAAGAGGCCATGACATAAGGACTATTTTTAGTTGGTAATGTGACGGTCAGTTGGGGACCACGAGAGCAGGAATTCTGTTGGCATGACTGGGCAAGTTGGTACTGACTTCCTTTAAGGAGGGAAGGGCGTCGCAAATCATCTGAGGATCTTCGTCATGACCTTGAGAAGCGATACTCCTAAAATATATATATATTGAAGTGTTTTCGTGCGTGCGCGAGTTCAAGGCCACTTCGTGGAAGTTCATCAGCCCTTGACGAACAAGTTTTCTACCTCGAGTTCGATCGAAGAAAAACAGATCAAATAGTGCGAGTGTAACACGAAGATGTTATTATTCCGGAGTATTTCAGATGAAACTGGCCGGACCAGTCATGCAGAGGTGAACAAACTAATAAATATAAAACCTCGTTTACATATTCCGTAAACTCTGCATCCTCATAGTCCTTAAATCCGTGGGATGGTTTTGTGCACACTCTTGGTGTCCTTAGTCACGTGATATCGGGTCAACCAATGGAGAAGTATGTTCAGGCAAATTCTATAAACGCAACCAACATGCTCATAAATGTATTTAGTTAAAATGATGAAAACTAAATATAGTCATATTATAGTACACTTTAAACATATGTATACATATATTTATGGGTGCTCCTAGAGTCCTTATAAAGTATATGTTATGTGATCTCATGACATCTTACAACCACTATAGTCACGGCCACACCTAGAGCCCTTGTAAAGTATATGTTATGTGATCTCATGACATCTTACAACCCTATAGTCACGGCCACACCTAGAGCCCTTGTAAAGTATATGTTATGTGATCGCATGACATCTTACAACCCCTATAGTCACGGCCACACCTAGAGCCCTTGTAAAGTATATAATATGTATGTTATGTGATCTCATGACATCTTACAGCCACTATAGTCACAGCCACACCTAGAGTCCTTGTAAAGATTATAATATGTATGTTATGTGATCTCATGACATCTTACAGCCACTATAGTCACAGCCACACCTAGAGCCCTTGTCAAGTGCACTGTAGGTATATGTCTAGTGTATCACGTGACCGACCCAATGTGTAATATTTAACTATGAGCTAATCAGGCTCGCCCGGAGCAAATCCTCTTTCGTTGAAACTGCTTGCTCTTCTCCTTGTCATGGCTAGTTTATCTTTTTCTCCATGCCATTAGTAATTCTTTCCATGCACGCTGTTGCGCCCCGAAGGTCTTGAGATGAATGCAGTTGTTTTGCAAAGTAGAGGAGGTTGTTACACAATTATTAAATAATAGCCTTCCTCAACTAAATGTAATTATTAGTATTATAACACAGTACTCGTTCACAATCCCACCTGACAGAACATTGTCTTCAGATTGTACGATACCTATATATCTATCTATTTATCTGTCGATCCTAATATAAATGTATTGTTATATTTATTATTATATATATATATATGTTCTGTTTTTGTTAGGTTTAATCATTGAGAATTAGAGTTTTATATTATACAAGTACACCATAGATATAAATATATAAATAGCGAGGATAGATAAATAAGAATATAGATATATATAGAGGGAGGATATTATAGATAGATATAGATACATATATGGATAGACAGATATTATAGATAGATATACAGAGAGATAGATAGAGACAGATAAATAGATAGATGTATAGATATTATAGATGGAGGAAGATGGATGGATATATATATATATATATATATATATATATATATTAGTAGAAGATAAATAGATAGAGGGATATATATATATATATATATATATATATATATATATATATATATATAGAGAGAGAGAGAGAGAGAGAGAGAGAGAGAAACAGATAGATAGATGTATAGAACTTATGGACGATCTCATCATAATTTCTTTGTTTATTTGAATAAGTAAGAAGGTACAATTTGGAGGAAGTGCAACCAAATTTGTAGAGGAAGGGTGTGAAATTTTTCTTTTAAACTCACTGCACCCCAGGCGAGATTGAAGCCCAGACCTTTTGATCAATAACAAAACCAAACAAAATTAGAATGTCACCTTTGCCAGCGTGACCACAAGTGCGAAAAAATGATATACATAATTATGTGAACAACACCAATTATGATGCAATTACCCTTCAAGTTTCGTAAAACACATCAGAAACTGGTAATCACATGTGTGTGAAAGTAGTAACAAATACCATTGATAGGTAATGTAGGCCTATCATTAAATTATTCTAACTTAACCTAGGACAGCAACAATCATAATTAAACACGATATCCCAAAACTGTACATATTTGGCAACAGGAAAAAAATATATTTATTTTAAATGATTTAATTCAGTCTCGAGGGACGAACTCTAGACCTATATCGGTCCTCCTGACCTCTCAATCATAGGCAGATAAAAATTATTGTTTTTCATTTCCCCATTCTAACTAAATTTTTAACAATTGGGGCATTGCGTGTATACGTGGGTGGGGGTGAGGGGGGAGGGAGCTCGGATATTTATATAAATATATCAAATTTCTTTTTGAAATCAAGCCACCACTTTCATTTTGGGACTTATCCTTTTTATAAACATGTTTCTAAGAAACTATTCACTATTTACGATGAGGCCTCCAATTATCAGTGCATGAGACATAAAATGTAGTCCCTCATTCAAGGTAAGAAAAAAAAATTAAAGTGTTTGGAACTGAAACGGGGGAAAATTTTGGTATTAAAAAGCTTTTAGAAAAAACAAATTATTTTGTGGTCAACAGATACCCTTTAACTATATTATTATTAGTGTTATTTTATAGAATCAATAACATACATCAAAGGTGGCAGCAGCAGATCACATGACTTGACGTATGAATACGTGAAATTAGATATATTAACAGTTCTAGTTGTCAAATAACGTTCTTCCTAACAAAGTAGATCCAATAACTGGTCTAGCTGTCTTATTAGGTTCTTCCCATGGAAATTGGAAAGTATAAAAATTATTTTTTAGGAAAAAATTAAAGATGTTCAAACACAATTGTTCGATTTTTGGTTACATTGATCTTTTAAATAGTAACCCATCTTAATAACAGACATGTGAGAAAAAAAATAGCTTTAACAAGTCATCCTTAACATTTATAAATATATTTGTAACCTTTTATTTTGGTGCATCTAGCCAGTGTATCCCTGGAGGCCTCGACTGTTTAGAACGTGTTTATGATCTACAGAGCTGGCGGAACAATGACAAGACTACTTGGTATGCTTGAGGTAGCCCGAGATATTATGGCGACCTCGCGAGTTATCAATGGTTGTCACACTCTGACAGAATACATCTCAAAGCTCGCCCTAACCCTGCACCTACTAGCGATGTTAACCATATAATGATTATCTAAAGGTATGTTGGCTAGGCTGTGACCGGAAAACGGGTATGGGATTGGCTTGAATTTGGAAAAAAAAAAGTCTCTAAATATTAGTATAAGTTTTTGTATCTCATCGGGGATCCAACAGGGACCACCAGAGCGAGAAACTTGCAGGGCAGCTCACACCAAACTCGTGCCCACGGACATGTTTGATGAATACCCTTCGTTAGCCCTTAAAGATTACCTTGCTTGCTTCCACTATGGTGTAGCTTATAAGATAGGGCCATAGTGTAATCAGTCAAGGTAAGACTGCTACCTTGCTTGGTTCTACTATGGTGTAGCTTATAATATAGGACCATAGTGTAATCAGTCAAGGTAAGACTGCTACCTTGCTTGGTTCTACTATGGTGTAGCTTATAAGATAGGACCATAGTGTAATCAGTCAAGGTAAGACTGCTATCTTGCTTGATTCTACTATGGTGTAGCTTATAAGATAGGACCATAGTGTAATCAGTCAAGGTAAGACTACTACCTTGTTTGGTTCCACTATGGTGTAGCTTATAAGATAGGACCATAGTGTAATCAGTCAAGGTAAGACTGCTAACTTGCTTGGTTCTACTATGGTGTAGTATATAAGATAGGACCATAGTGTAATCAGTGAAGGTAAGACTGGTGTATCTCCCAGTAAGCGAGGTGTACCTAAATGGGTGTATCCTCAAGCTAATGACAACTTTGTGACAATGACAATGTTTGTTAAGGAAGTGCTCACATCTATGGGTGTCAAATACCGCGCACTTATTAAGAGCCGCAATGCTAATGAGCTTTTGTTCGGACCGGCTTTATTGCACTTACGTGCCTCCGTGCCGGGCACTTATGTCGCCTTCACAGCTCACAATACTTGGAGGACGGTGAAGACTTTCAGACCTTTGTTTATATGTGTTTATTACTTAACTTCAGGTCATATGCCCGAGTGGGTAGAGAGGCTAACTCTAGCCTGATGGACCTTCCCAGAGGCCGGCAACAATGTCCTCATTGCTAGAGTTGGTTGTTTAGTATTGTTATTATTATTAGCACCACGTCTTACTACCCATTCGGGTTATACGCACTTACGCTAATGTATAATGGTAGGGTGATTGTAAGATGAAATGGAGGACCTACAGTTTAACGTGGAATCCGAACCACGGTGGAGGCCTGGCATTCCCCACATTCACAAGATGTCTTGTCAGAGGTGAAGGAAGGGTTTGGTAATCAGATAAATATGTGCCGGGACCGAGGATTGAACCCCGGACCCCAGCACAGAAGTCTGACACCTTACCCTAGACCCCAGGTCACCTTTAGTATTGTTGTTGTTCTGGGTTAAGTTAGTTTGTAAGTCTATAACCCCTGTGTTCGTCTTGTTACCCAAATATTACAGCTCCTGGTGCTAGTTTTGTTGTCCTAGGTTAAGCTAGTTTGTAAGTCTATATCCCCGTGCTTGCTATTGTTCGAGGCATTCTGATGTAACCTTGAGATCGTCTTCACCTTCACCATGACAGCGAAGGGTTTCGAAGCCTTGACCTTCCAGTGAGCTAGTAAATGTGTTTTTATAAACAAGCCGACTGTCAGCTATTAATCTAGGCCCGCAGCGGACACGTAATTATATATCTACTCTATTTGGTGTGTTCGTCTCTCCGTCTTGTACGTGTGGAGGCTGCTCTTAAGTAACAACTCGCACTTAACTTGACCTTGAAGATAAACCACGGAGTGACCGGACTCTGGTCCTGGGTTTGGACTAGAGCGTTCACTGGTCACATCGTCTAGCATCGTCTGTCTGGTGCAAATTGGCTCCTTTAGGGCGGCATTACAATGTGACAGTCAGTTGATGAAACAAATATGACAATCCCTCAAAGATCCTTTATGAAACAGTATATGTTACTATTATTTTATAAAACATTAACTTGGTATCTGGGATTTTCATAATGTCCGCCAGAGGACATTTCGGAATTAGCTTTCTAGCCTTAAAATTAAAGGTAGTTTATTGAAGTGAAAAAAAGAGATAAAATCGATTTTCTCGAAATTCATTAAAATGATTTTATTTATTTTTTTATCCAGACATTCCTTGACATTACAAACAAACTGACAATTCTCATTTTCCCATGAAAATAACTTTTTGAGTACTTTACATAAGCAGATTTTTCCGATTTCGATCATTTCTTCGCAACTATTTCGGATACTAAATAACTTATCATTGTAAAGTTGTAAAAATCTTTTATTTGAAATATATTTCTATAAAACCAATAGTTTCTCTGAGGTAAAGCAATAGTTTTTAAGGAGCACTTTGAATTTGTTAATGTTCCATGGTGGACAATGTTTCTGTAACAATATTTGTTATTTAGTTTCACACATCTTGTGAGTTTATAGCTAAGGTCTCTGTTTTAGGATAAAATATAAAGCTGTGTGTTGCACCGTTCCGTTCATTTTATTTTCATTGACCGAGTCACTTTGGTGACCACAGTTTTAAAAGTTTCATGGTCCATTCGTGAACGTTTTTTATATGATTGGCACCCATTTTTGTACAATATTCTTGTATATTTTGTGGTCTGTTGTACAAACTTTGAAGATGTTAATGGTGGTGTAAACTCTTTTATTATATATATTTTATAAAATAAAGTGTTTTTTATGAAATAAATATGACAATATACGGGGAGAGGAAGGGGGAGATATGACAAGATTACGAGCTCTCTACGAGTAGGTCCCTAGCACTTATAGCCCCTATTGAGGTAAATAATAATAGTTATAGTACACTAACTTAAACTTAAGGGCCGTGGTCACGAGTGGAGCTTATTTCACATTGGGGTACATCAATGTGTTTTACCCCCCCCCCCCTCTTACTCACACTAATGCGGGTGCAATTTATCCCATGCTACCATACATAAAATCTATTTGTAGCCCATGTTATAAAACGCTTTAACTAAATAGAAAAGAATAAGGCAAACATTTATTGCCGTCCGATTTTGATATGGAGAAACATTTTTCGACACTTACAAATGTTTCCGGAATGATATTCATGTATCTATACGTCAAGCGATGTGATCTGGAACTACCATTTTTATTAATATTATTACTATGCAATAGCAATAATAATAATAATAATATAGTAAAATACTATCAATGCTGACCATAACAAAATGTATTTGTAATTTATTAGCCCAAAGGTTTTCTTAAGCACCGAGTCTTACTACCCGTTAGGGTTATACGCTTATTACTAATTTGGTTTTAGAGATTAGGAAGGCTATATTCAGAGGAAGTGTACACATATTTGCATGGAAGGAGAGTGGAAAATCATTTTGGAAAAACCAAACTCAGCACATCCAACCGAGATTCGAGCCTCGATATCCCCGTCATCGGCAGTCTAGTCCAACACGAGAGTAGCGCGTTAGACCACGTGTCCACCAAAGTATTTTTTATATCAAAGGTCCTTTTAAAAAGAATCCTACTATATCTACCTATAAGTGGAACTACTCATACACAAATTCATCTCTTTATTCATCATCTGGGTCGGAACCAAGGTCCTCTAGAACTGTGGTAAGGCTCAAGGAGCACCCTGGGCCTACTGACGATATAGCGGGGGGCAGGGGGGGGGACGTGGTCAGTCCCTGGAGGGGGGAGGGGTATATAGCTGGTCTTCTGACACAAGTCACGGTTATAAGCAGCTGATCCTTCACCCTGGTCGCAGCAAGGACCTCCTCACAGGATCATCATGAAGATACTCGTGAGTCTACCTAATAGTGGTGTGGGAGCACTTACACTCTCGTTAGTGTAGCACTAATCTTGTACAACACTAGGGATGTACCAGTGGACACGCGTAATACACGTCAGACTCGCCCGGTTGGCTGATCGATTCTCGGCAGGATGCATCGAGACAGTTCCTCTCCCCTCCCCCCTTATTCCTTCACACAAATGCGGGTACTTTCCCTCTAAATTCTACCTCCCTCGTACCAGTCCCATCTGCGTAATATAACGCTTATAGAAAGGACGGGTAGTAAGACGCGGTGTGAAAAAACCTGTTATAGACTCTTAGCAGCGGTTCTTCGTCTGCTGGCTCTTAAAGTTCACCCTATCTTTCCTGTCTTCTTAGATCATTTGGTGTGAACTGCCTAAATGTACGATAGGATGCATACAATTTATTATCCAAATTGGTCATTTTTCATGTTTTATTAATTCTTTTAAATGTTGGACTTTTTATTACTACCATAATAATGAGTGGTTTTATTTTTCATAGTTAAGAATGTTAATTTTATATTATAAGAACCATATTTGTCGCTAGTTAATTCGTATACCTTGCTCTACTGCAACCTCCTTGCTCTCTACTGCAACCTCCTTGCTCTCTACTGCAACCTCCTTGCTCTCTACTGCAACCTCCTTGCTCTCTACGATGCCGATACTGCCTTCCGCCTTGATGCCTAGTGTAGGCAACTCCTGTGACACTGCTGTGCTCCGGGTTGCGTGTTCACACAGAATGTCTTATCTAGGCTTTAACTCCAACTTAAACTTTCTTGCTTAAATTAACAAGGAGAATGAAAGTAAATAAAATGCACTAACATTTTCCTGGAGAGAGTATAGAAAACATCGTTGTTAATGCATAGAATTAACGGAAGTCTAACCATGTTTTATAGAAACACCCTTTACACCTTCTTAATTTTGTAGTTCCTAAGGTTTATTTTAATTTATATAAATTATATTTATTTTCAGATGTTGTATTTGCATAGTTTCGGAAAGATGTTCCCCCTTGTCAGATATTTTGCTACCCTTCCCCTCCGGGCCTGACATTGACCTGGAAGGAGAGAGTTTGACCCCGATTGAACTTACTATGAATAATATTTCCCTGGAATGGTCTGTCATTCTATATGCAGGCAAATTCTGGTGCATTATTTCTTAATCAGCCTTTTAGGTAGTTCTGAGACGTGTTGCAGGCGTTATTTAAAAAGTCGTTTTATCATTTCAAAATACAGTCCATGCCAAAATGAATGTGAAAGGAATCAAGATGTCAAAATATAGGATTAACACTTTTACAAATATGAAGTTATAAGAAATATAATCAACACACGAACAGGTGATTTTAACTCAATTTTGGCGACATTTCACTCGAAATGTTTATAAACACAGATCCAGCCTTCCTTGAACAAATATAGTCAGTTGTTAACAAGGTCACAACAGAACGTTCTAAGATAGTTGAGGATTGTTTTTGTGGTTTGAATGCGTCATCAGAAATACAGCAGTGTGAGGATATTTTCCTGCAATGCCCTTAACAGCTCATGTGTTAAACAGAACTATAATACAAATTGTTTTATTTTGAGTTTCTACCAGAATAAATTAAATAACATACTCTTATATTACTATACAGTGGTAAATACACTTCATTTTGGTAATACTGAGGTTTTGAAACAATACAGCAAATATATACGACTTGTTTGGACTCCACTAGCATCCATCTTTCACGATACTTTAAAGGTTTTTTATTTGATTGTTTTTTATACAGTTATACCAACATTCTATAATTCTTCACACGACTAAAGAAGGATAAATTTAGTCAATATTTAATTATTTTTTAAAATGTTTACTAGCCCATTTTCTTTATGTTTATCACTAATGTTTTAAAATACCAACTGTCCCATTGTTTATTTGATAAACAAAATACTTCACTAAAACAATAAATTCATAAATATGTGTTTTTTAATTTTTATTTTATGTATTTAACGTGCACTTTCTGAACTGACAGTTTATTATAAGTCATGTGCTAATATTATCAAACTTAAATCTATAACAGACACAACATCCAGCCCTCTTGCTGTTAATGCATCAATGTAATCCATGCCAGGAATCGAACCCAAGACACGCTACCAACTGAGCTAGGATGGTGAACATCAATACTTAGTAAATTAAGGAGTTTAAGTAGAATAAAGATGTTGATATAATTATGTTTTAATTTACTATGCACACTTCAGTGTCAGTTTTATGACTGTTGGTTACAAGTTGTATAATCCAAGAAAACAGGAGAGGGAGGGTGTATTTCAACCAACCAGCACACCCGGCCAAGTGTTGAGGTGTGATCTAGCCTGCTACCACGAAGGTGCGACACCTGAAGGTGTTTGATGAATATTGAACAGGTCGAGTGATGGGACAAACCATCCTGTGACGTATTGTAGCAACTTGACGCTCTCCACCACAGGACAACACGTCCATACACTCTCAAGGTCACACACAGATGACATTGGTTGGACTGAAGGGGCCCTACTACAGTCCAATCTTCAAAGGAAGGGGAACATGGTTTATATCTAGTCAACTTCGGTGGTATTGAGGTAAAGTGCTCGTTCATGGCTTCAAACCCAGCCGGGGTCGACGGATGTTTCTTGAACGATACATATCGGTAGCACAACTTCCTTCGGATAGGAAGTAAAGTAGTCTGTCCCACTTCAATTACTGTGGCATGTAAAAGAACCGTGGAACGTATTTGGAAATACCTTTCCAGACAAAATGTGTGGGCTCTTTCTCACTCGCTCATTAATTATTATTATTAGCACCGCGTCTTACTACCCGTTCGGGTTATACGCACTTACGCTAATGTGTAATGGTAGGGTGATTGTGAGATGAAATGAAGGACCTACAGTTTAACGTGGGATACGAACCACGGTGGCGGCCTGGCATTCCACACATTCACAAGTTGTTATTAATACACGTCTTGTCAGAGGTGAAGGAAGGGTTTGGTAATCAGATAAATCTGTGCTGGGACCGAGGATTGAACCCCGGCCGCCAGCACAGAAGTCTGACACCTTACCCCTAGACCGCCAGGTCACCCACGCTCATTTAACTTCTCGTGCACTGATATAACCAACCAGCTGGTTCAGAAAGTGAATGCTAAATACCTCAAATAAATAAATTATTAAATAATATATAATTTTAGCTGGATTTTTATTGGAATTAGGAGTTTTATGGTTTGCTTCGAGTAGACACTTTCATAATTAGTTCTGGTTTGATTTATAATTATAATATATTTTCGTACTCCATTGCAGCGGCCTAAAATCGAGTTATACTGACTTAGGGGCAAAGGCAGTGCCAACATTTGCAGCTATAGGGTTCTATGTGGTTAGCACAACTAATCCTCCAGTCACTAATCTCAGTTTTCTAGACCAGAGCCGCTACTTTTTCATTCCAGTAGCTCCTCATTTATCCTTGCGAGGCTGAGTTTACCCCCTTAAGTAAAATCTGAAAGCGCTGGGGATCGATCCGGGTAACTCTAAAGGACAAAGGATTGTTAGTAATATCCCTCACAAGTTCATACAGAAACTGTTTTAAGAGATTTAATAACTTTAAAATGGTAGCTAGACTGACCTGGTGGTCTAGGGGTAAGGTGTCAGACTTCTGTGCTGGGGTCCGGGGTTCAATACTCGGTCCCGGCAAATTTATCTGATTACCAAACCCTTCCTTTACCTCTGACAAGACATCTTGTGAATGTGGGGAATGCCAGGCCTCCACTGTGGTTCGGATTCCACGTTAAACTGTAGGTCCTCCATTTCATCTCGCAATCACCCTACCATTACACATTAGCGTAAGTGCGTATAACCTGGACGGGTAGTAAGACCCGGTGATGATAGTAATAATAATAATAATAATAATAATAATAATAAAATTATAGCAAATTATTTGTACCCATCTGGATCCTTACGTTTATCAAATATTATATGTCAACGATTAGTTAGTTCTAAATATGATAATTAATAAAGGTATAGTAAGTATCTAAACCACCTACAACTGAATCGTGGTTTCTATAAGCTAGCTAGAAAGGTTACTTGATCTACTGTCACGTATTCATACGTCAAGTCATGTGATATTCAGCTAAAATTGTCTATAGATATTATCAATATTTAAGATGGTCGATAATACGTAGCGGTGGGGAAATGTCTACTCTACTAGGATTTGTCCCCAAGTCTCTTCACAAGGGGTTCCACATCACGTATAACTCCTCCACGCTCTCGTTCATAGACTGTACCACCACAGCTTTCAAACACGACTGTACACAACATTTTGTTACAAACAACAACTGGCATTCTCGTACCTTGGACTGTGTGAATAATAGAGGGAGCTAACGAGCGGTTGTGCTGTTTCAGGTTCTCACCACAGCGCTAGTTGTACTTGGACTGCGTGAATAATAGAGGGAGCTAACGAGCAGGTTTGCTGTTTCAGATTCTCACCACAGCGCAGTTACTTGATGCTGAATAATAAGGAGCTACGACAGTTGCTGTTCAGATCTCACCAAGGCTATTGTACTTGACTGCGGATATAGAGGAGCTAACGAGCAGGTTGTGTGTTTCAGTTTCCACAGCGTAGTTGTACTTGGACTGCGGAATAATAGAGGAGCTAACGACAGTGGCGTTTCAGTTTCCGACGCTAGTTGTACTTGGACTGTGTGAATAATAGAGGGAGCTCACGAGCAGGTTGTGCTGTTTCAGGTTCTCGCCGCAGCGCTAGTTGTACTGACAGCAGCCGCTCCACGCCCCAACCCAGCGCCTGGGCCTGACCCTACCTTGCTCTACAGCTACGGCGCGCCGGTTGCCTACTCTCCAGGCTACTCTCCCTACAGCCCTGTGGTGGTTGGCTCACCCCTGTATGCAGACTACACGCCGTACGCTTACAACTATGGTTAGTAGCACCTCCACTTTGTTACTGTACGATTCTGACCGGAAGAAACTTTGTTGACTACTAGAAAATATACTATATCTTCTTTCATACGTCAAGTCGTGTGATCTGCAGCTGTCACTTTTGATAGATATTATCAATACATATAAAATAACACTAATAATAGTAATAACATAGTAACATGTCAACAATGTTGACCAGGAACAAATATGTTAGTGATTTTTAAAAGTTTCTCTCTAAAAGATAGTACTAGACAAGTATTAGTTTGATAATATATTGAGAAACTCCCCTAATTCATGGCTATGTGGTAAAGGGGTTGAGTGTCCCTGGTGCTGATAACTCAGGTTGGTCTGCCGAGATAGAGAGCACTAAGGTGCTTTTTACCAGTTGACTATAAGACATCAAATATACACCAGTGGTTCGGTGTTCACCAAAACAAGAAGTCCCCGACTGGGCACCTCAGAATTGATTGTGTTTTGTTAGATTAGGACATTGATCAAAACTAATTATATGCGTGGACACGCAGTCTGACTGTCAAGCTCTTGTCTAGTTGGTTTGCTGGTGACAAGGAGGTCAGGGTTAAAATCCTGGCCAGGTGTAATTAGAGTGGTTTCCCCCTCCCATTTTGTTTTATGCAAATGTGGATGCATTTTATCTCCATTGATCTTCCTGATTCTTGACCCCGTTAGTAACTCTCATGTAAATCTAATGGTTAGTACAAATGTATTGTAATGTCAGAATATAATAATCTACATCCGAGCCGACCGTTTTTATCTTGTTTCAGGTTACGCCTACCCTTACGTGTATGTGTGATCGCAGCATGGATTCGAACCCCGGACTCACGTTCTTCTCATCTCTTTGCCAAACGGGTAGACCTAATTTCACTTCAAGGCAGGTCAAGAACCCCTAATCAGTTTGCAAAAAAAAAAAGAGGGTGAATTTTCTCTCTCAAGCCGGCGATAAACTGGAAACCCCGGTCTCCCCCCTAACATTGTGATCTCTCCCCATTCTTTGGAGGGGGTTGTATGTTCGTTGTTTTAAAATATAGAACTTGTTTTTGCCCTTCACTCTACAAATTTTGTGAAATAATCTGTTCATTGTGATCTAGATTTAGTGGCTTGCTTTCTTGTCAAATAATAAAAAATAAAACAAACTAGTTTCTTTTTTTATCCTTAAAAAAGTTTGAGTTTTTATTTTAAAAATTATTACCTAATTTTCCCCAAATATAAATTTGGCCTTTCATGACAGTTGAAAAATGTCACACGTCTCAAAAATAGCATGTTACCTCTTTGACAACGGTTGTTCGGATCTATAGCACTCGACCAAAGTAAGTGAATGTCAATACACGCTCGTATATAATACATTCTTACAAATGTTACTGTAATTAGCAACAACATTCTTAAAATCTGCTATAAGTAAACTACCCTTAAATAGTTTTACCCTGAAAAAAATCAATTTCCTTTATTATAGTTAAGAGCTATAATAGGGCAACACTGGTAGCTACAACTCAAAAATTACTGGACCGATTTTAAAAATTCTTTCACTAATATAAAGCTACATTATCAGCGAGTAACATAGGCTATATTTTATTTTGAAAATTTAATTTATTCCTCATAAAAATGTCGATAGTCACTCATATTTTATGGTAGATTCTATGATGATTCTTCAATATGTGTGTTGAAAATAATAATGTGGGGGGGAGAAGGGTCTAGTAACAGATAAAATAGTGATACATATGAATTCAATTATAATAGATAGACAACATTTAGATTATTTATTTAGTACCACGTCTTACTACCCGTTCGGGTTATACTATAAGTACTAATTACGCTAATGGATTAGGAATTGTGAAGGTTGAATTTAGAGGAAGTAAACCCGCATTTTCGTGGAGGGAGAGTGAAAAATCATTTCGGAAAAACCACCCCAGTTCACCCGTCCTCGGCAGTCTAGCTCAACACGATTAGCGCGTAAGCTAACTTCGCCATCAAGGCGAAGTACAGTGACCAAAGCCAATAGACATGGAAACTATTTATATTTAACTCATAGTAAAAAGAAGAAGGAAGTATTTTTAAATATGTTAATACTTAACATAATATGTATGCCCTTTCTCTGAGTTTGACTCTTTTACGGTAAAAGTCAAATCCGGTGAATTTAGAGTTTGTGCATTGGGTACAAGGGCCAAAAGGGCGGAGCTAAAAAGAGCTACTGATACATTCATGTACCCTCCTGGTGTATGTTTTCAAAACATTAATGTTGAAGTTTCAAAGTTGTATGTTTGTTGATCGAAGTGTGTGTGTGTCTCGGATGTCGCTACAGAACATCGATTGTTGAAAACCATCTATCAACAAACATTATATAATGTACAGTACCTACAGTGTGGTCCCAAACTCTTTGTACAAACTTAATAGGAGATAAGAAACACTGAGACAAACGTTTATCAGACGTCACCCTTGGGTGCTAGAGGGTGCTGTTGGGCATGTTAAATGGCCATCTTGTCGCCATCTTTTTTCGTAGCGCGGAGTATCGCACGTGTTCTGAGACTTCATAGTTTGACGAAGATAGTTACTATAGAAGGAAATGTGGAGAGGAGAGATTCAAGATAACGGATGATGTTGGCGGAAGAAGGTACAAAGATGTAAACAATTGGGCTCAGGGTAGGCTAATGTGGAGGCTGCAGCGAGCCAATCGCAAGATTGATGACCTAGCGATGATGAAGTAAAAGGAACTGCACTAAACCGTAACCTTGAGGAAAGATAAGGTAACGTCTGGGATGAAAACACGCTCTTGAGAAGGAGAACCCCAAGTCAGGTACACTAACCGTGCAACCACCAGCTTTGGTGGTCGAACGGTCTGAGACGTCACTCTCGCACTAGACTGGAATGTCAATGACGGGCCCGGGGAAATTGGGGTTCGAATCCCGGTAGAATTCACCAAGGGTGCTTTTTCCTAAATTGTTTTTCATTATACCTCCATGTAAATGAAGGTACATATCCTCCAATTTCTACCTTTGGTCACCCCTAGCCTATTATTGTAAATATGGCGACACACCCGATGGGTGATAAGACGTAATACACTGGGATATGATTAGCATAATAGAAGGTTTTACCCAGTCAGATAACTTGAGAACCATGCACGCGTGTCCACGCGTCACAGCGCATGCGCAGTTATGACCGTAGATAGTGTGTTCCTGCTGCACATATCATACGTTCGACAAAGTTCACATCCACGACCTTGAAGTAATCAGGTTTTAATCTAGTGTTGAAAAGGTATTATAAACATGAGGTCGTTTTTATCGAGTAGAATAATTGTCAGCAGCAAGAGCTGGCTAGTGAACACACCATTTGGGAGTCATATGAGGAGGTAAAGTACGTGTGTGTGTTGTTAATATCAGACAGATGACAGTCGGAGGATTTCAGAGCGCTTCAATGGTTTGGACTGTGCTTGTGTTACGGCAACTGGTGACGGATCCAACAGTTTGTTAACTAAACAATGCCACTTGCATCGGTGGGCGCGCAGACTTAATGTCAGATTAGTGTAGTTTAGCTTGCCAGCTACAGGTAGACTGGGGTTTGAATCCAAGCAAATGGGGCAATATTTCCTCTAGATTTTAATTTCCTCATTCAATAAATATTAAAAAGTGGAGGAGGGGAAAATGTCAAATTTACATCCTCAGAGTCTATTTGTATGGTTTTATGCTACTAGCCGTGCCTTTTAGATGAGTGGTAAGGGGCTGATATTGAGGCAAGGGACATTGGTTCCATACCAGATGCTGTCTATTATGAATATATTCATCATTCCGGAGTGTAAAACCACCATTTCTTAAGCTAGTGTTGCGTGTCCCTAAACTAAACTAACTTAGTTTGTAAGTCATGTGTTCGTTTATAAGCTTGTGTGAAGAAAATGAACATTATATACTTTAATGCTAATTTATTTAGTACTCTGTCCTTATTTTTGTCAAATAAGGTCCTTCCCATGAAAGTAGATCTAGTAACTGTTCTAGCTGTCAGATAAGGTTCTTCCTATGAAAGTAGATCTAGTAACTGTTCTATCTGTCAGTTAAGGTTCTTCCTATGAGAGTAGATCTAGTAACTGTTCTAGCTGTCAGATAAGGTTCTTCCTATGAAAGTAGATCTAGTAACTGTTCTAGATGTCAGATAAGGTTCTTCCTATGAAAGTAGATCTAGTAACTGTTCTATCTGTCAGTTAAGGTTCTTCCTATGAGAGTAGATCTAGTAACTGTTATAACTGCCAGATAAGATTCTTCCTATGAAAGTAGATCTAGTAACTGTTCTATCTGTCAGTTAAGGTTCTTCCTATGAGAGTAGATCTAGTAACTGTTCTAACTGTCAGATAAGGTTCTTCCTATGAAAGTAGATCTAGTAACTGTTCTAGCTGCCAGATAAGGTTCTTCCTATGAAAGTAGATCTAGTAACTGTTCTAGCTGCCAGATAAGGTTCTTCCTATGAAAGTAGATCTAGTAACTGTTCTAGCTGCCAGATAAGGTTCTTCCTATGAAAGTAGATCTAGTAACTGTTCTAGCTGCCAGATAAGGTTCTTCCTATGAAAGTAGATCTAGTAACTGTTCTATCTGTCAGTTAAGGTTCTTCCTATGAGAATAGATCTAGTAACTGTTCTAGCTGTCAGATAAGGTTCTTCCTATGAAAGTAGATCTAGTAACTGTTCTAGATGTCAGATAAGGTTCTTCCTATGAAAGTAGATCTAGTAACTGTTCTAGCTGCCAGATAAGGTTCTTCCTATGAAAGTAGATCTAGTAAATGTTCTAGCTGCCAGATAAGGTTCTTCCTATGAAAGTAGATCTAGTAACTGTTCTAGCTGCCAGATAAGGTTCTCCCTATGAGAGTAGATCTAGTAACTGTTCTAGCTGTCAGATAAGGTTCTTCCTATGAAAGTAGATCTAGTAACTGTTCTAGCTGTCAGATAAGGTTCTTCCTATGAAAGTAGATCTAGTAACTGTTCTAGCTGTCAGATAAGGTCCTTCCCATGAAAGTAGATCTAGTAACTGTTATAGCTGTCAGATAAGGTTCTTCCTATGAAAGTAGATCTAGTAACTGTTCCAGCTGTCGGATAAGGTTCTTCCTATGAAAATAGATCTAGTAACTGTTCTAGCTGTCAGGTAAGGTTCTTCCTATAAAAGTATTATTATTATTATTATTATTATTATTATTAGCACCGCGTCTTACTACCCGTTCGGGTTATACGCACTTACGCTAATGTGTAATGGTAGGGTGATTGTGAGATGAAATGAAAGACCTACAGTTTAACGTGGAATCCGAACCACGGTGGAGGCCTGGCATTCCCCCTATAAAAGTAGATCTAGTAACTGTTCTATCTGTCAGTTAAGGTTCTTCCTATGAGAGTAGATCTAGTAACTGTTCTAGCTGTCAGATAAGGTTCTTCCTATGAAAGTAGATCTAATAACTGTTCTAGCTGTCAGATAAGGTTCTTCCTATGAAAGTAGATCTAGTAACTGTTCTAACTGTCAGATAAGGTTCTTCCTATGAAAGTAGATCTAGTAACTGTTCTATCTGTCAGATAAGGTTCTTCCTATGAAAGTAGATCTAGTAACTGTTCTAGCTGCCTGATAAGGTTCTTCCTATGAAAGTAGATCTAGTAACTGTTCTAGCTGCCAGATAAGGTTCTTCCTATGAAAGTAGATCTAGTAAATGTTCTAGCTGCCAGATAAGGTTCTTCCTATGAAAGTAGATCTAGTAATTGTTCTAGCTGCCAGATAAGGTTCTTCCTATGAAAGTAGATCTAGTAACTGTTCTATCTGTCAGTTAAGGTTCTTCCTATGAGAGTAGATCTAGTAACTGTTCTAGCTGTCAGATAAGGTTCTTCCTATGAAAGTAGATCTAGTAACTGTTCTAGCTGTAAGATAAGGTTCTTCCTATGAAAGTAGATCTAGTAATGTTCTAGCTGTCAGATAAGTTTCTTACTATTATAAGTGGACTGTAGTTATTATTAATTTGTAAACGGGTTCGTCTTGTAAATATCTAGAAGCTTGGGCTGGGTAGGTAGTGTGTTAGAGTCCCGGTTAGTTTGTATGTCAAGCATTGATATAGCTTGTGCGATTATAAATTGCATGGTAAGTTCCTAACACCTGAGCACGACTGAAAATATCCTATCATTAGGGCTCTTGAGCAGGGTCTGAATCTCATAGACGTAATGTCCAGAGAGCAATATGGGATATGGGAGTGGATTTTATAGAGGTAGACAAAGGTCACTCTTTAATAAGAAGTAAAGTTGAAGTTGATAATGTTTTTGTTGTTATCGTCACAAACACAAACTATTAATTTTTAAACTATCCATTATGTGCATCTTGGTAAAGAGAAAGGTTTATAGAATAAACAAAGCCCACTATATTATTTTACAGTAATAAAAAAGCCTGCTATATTATTTTTAATAGTAAATAAAGCCCCTTATATTATTTTATAGTAATAAAAAACACTATATTATTTTGTAATATTAAATAAAGCCCCTTATATTATTTTATATTAATAAACAAAGCCCACTATATTATTATATAGTAATAAACAAAGCCCACTGTATTATTATATAGTAATAAACAAAGCCCACTGTTTTATTATATAGTAATAAACAAAGCCCACTGTTTTATTATATAGTAATAAACAAAGCCCACTGTATTATTATATACTCTAGTAATAAACAAAGCCCACTATATTATTATATAGTAATAAACAAAGCCCACTGTTTTATTATATAGTAATAAACAAAGCCCACTGTTTTATTATATAGTAATAAACAAAGCCCACTGTATTATTATATACTCTAGTAATAAACAATGCCACAATTATTATATAGTAATAAACAAAGCATACTATATTATTTAATGGTAACATGATATCTGAATTTATCCCTGCTTACGTTACAGATGTCATTTAATCAGCAGTCCTTATTAAATACTGTTTAATAGCTGTTATAAAAATGATTATATCTTTAAATGTGTCATAATTAGTGAGATGTCTCACATATGTCATAATAATAGTATTAAAATTTTCTTCTTTCTTCGAAATGTTTCCAAAATGTAAATATTATTGTGGCTGTTGAAGTTAAAGTTAAGTAGATTTAATCTTTCACCTAAACATTTCAAATCTTAGCAGACCTCTGTAATTTTAAAGTTTCTGCACTGGTATTCACCTGGATATGAGACTAGAAACCACAACTCGACAGTAACGGGTATCGACCCTTTCAGAATAAGCCACACTAACGTTAGTAAGTATCCTGTCCAGAATGAACACCTTGAGGCCGAGCTATTGGCACCAGCCGGGATCAGAACCCCTGTGTCCTCTGACAGTGGGGCAGTTAGTTGACCAGTCAGCCGACAAGTATGGACACAGAGAGGCGCTAGTGTCTCTCCATCAGAACCAACGTTTCACCTTCCAGCAGCTCCGGGAACAGGTAGGGACAAACCTTGATTTTGTTTTAATTGAAACGTTACTAGCACACTTGAATGGATAATGGTTACTATAGAGCGGGAACTTTTTGACAGTTGCATCTGCATTTCAAAAACAAATTATTATTATTATTATTATATATTAATTATTATTATTATAGCACCGCGTCTTACTACCCGTTCGGGTTATACGCACTTACGCTAATGTGTAATGGTAGAGTGATTGTGAGATTAGATGGAGGACCTACAGTTTAACGTGGAATCCGAACCACAGTGGAGTCCTGACATTCCCCACATGTCTTGTCAGAGGTGAAGAAAGTCAAAAACAAACAAATGAAGAATTAAAACAGTCTCACTGACGTTGCTCGCACCTTTTAGTGATTAATTAAAGTGTGGTTATCCCATCACTCTCTTGGCTACATTGTGACTGTACACGAAGTATTGTTGCAGTCCGACCGTCTGGCCGCGGGATTGCTACAGCTAGGGCTCGAACCAGGGGACCGCCTAGGACTGTGGATCCCAAACATCGCCGATTGGTTCATCGTTAATTTTGCTGCAGCCAGGGCTGGCCTGATATTGGTAAGTCACATCTTCAGTTGAGTTCACTACAAGAGAGCTTTCACCGTGTGGATAGCAAACCATCATGGCAACAATAAGCCCCATATAGTCCTACCACTCAGTCATCATACGGGACTTGTATAGCGTGTCCGGAGGATGTTATACCTTCACAAAGCCCCATATAGTCCTACCACTCAGTCATCATACGGGACTTGTATAGCTTGTCCGGAGGATGTAGGCATGTTGATACGAAGCCTAAAGTATCCCTTTAGTTTAGGACTTCTCCAAGTTGTCCGGACGGAAGATAGGAGGCTATGTTAATGTATCTAGGTGCTCCACAGGTGAATATAAACCCTGCAAACCAAGGAGCGCGGAGCTCAAGTACTGCCTGAACAAGGTTGATATCAAGGCGCTGATAACAGTGGACAAGTTCAAGACCCAGAGGTACCCAGAGCTGATATCGGCCATTGTGCCAGAGATGACCTCGGCCCAGCCGGGAGATATAAGGAGTGATCATGTTCCTTCTCTCAAGTCCGTCATCGTCATCAGCGAGGACCAGTTCCCGTGAGTGGTATACGTACCTTGAGACGCCATGTTGGGTTTCCGATACTAAGCTATGCCGGAATCACGATCAACGTTCACTTAACGTGCACGTAAAGTAACGGTTCCCCTCGTGTTTTTAAATGGCACACATCTTGCTGCAGTTAAATTAACGTTAATATAATCAGAGAGTTGTCTTGAGGAGAACTTTCGCGTTATTCGAATGCTAAGAGAAGAGCCAACAGAGTGATACCTCCAGGCAATGTCTGATACATTTACTCTTATAATTAACCTCCTGCAGCTTGTATACTTAAATTAGTTTAAGTATCTGTTAAGCTCGGAAGGTCGGTAAACGCGTGGCACCAAAATAAAACCTACTTTATTGATCATTGTTTTATTTTTTCAGAGGTTCCTTTAAATATGACGACGTTATGGCTTCTGGAACTGAGGAATACTTACAGAAAGTTCGACTACTACAGAACAAGATTCAGCCTGATGAAGGCTGCAACATTTATTTTACTTCAGTTAGTGTTTAATTATGTTGTTACATTTTAATTTATCTATCTGAAAACATATTTTATGTATCGAGAATGGCTACATACCTGACTAGTTATTTAAAAATTGGGCAATTAATCTCATTTCAAAATTATTAATAGCTCCTAACACATTTGCTGCATATATTTAGCAAAAAATAGACAGCAACATTTTATTTCTTGAGATGTGTGACAAAGACTTAATTTTAATTGTTTAAGTGTCCAGCTCGGAGGTTTTAGATTTGAGCCTTGACTACCGCCATTGTCCATTATATTCATTATATTTATATACGAACCTTGAGTAGACGAAGCTGTTCTTTTTAGTAGTCTACTAAACTATCCATATATGCAATTTAATGTGAAAATACAGTTCTATTTAATAAATAAAAATGTTGTTAAGCTTACCAAATAAATTGAGTTAAAGACAATAAAATTATGATTTAATTTAAAAATAATAAGGAAATTCTGTTTTTGCGGGGTAAAATTGTGTTAGAATGTTTATCAAATGTATTTAATATTTCAGGGGACTACTGGCAGTCCTAAAGCTGCCTTGTTGAGCCACCACAACAGTGTCAACAATGCATATTACATTGGAAAAAGGTTGGGACTTCATCTCAAGGTATGTTAACAATGACACAACAATGATTTTCAACAATAAAATACAAAATACTTTCTTTGAAAAGGAGTTTGGGAAATTGCTGCACATTAAAGGGAATGGATTTTAGTGTTTGGTAATAATCAATAAAAAAAATGTAGTTTTAATTAAAATATGGTTTTAAGACTTAATGCTCATTTAAAGTGCCAATATATTTTTATATTCACATATTAATCTTCCAGTGACGATTTTATACGCCTGTGTGAACTATTTATGCCTAAATAATACTTACTTTTAGATTAATGTTTATATAAAATTCAAATTCTCTTATATTATCAAAATGTTCATTGACAAGGCAATTTCTAAGAATTATACAGTAATTTTTAAACACGTTATCTTTCAACAATAATATTTAAGTGTAATTTATTTTCTAATAATACTTTTAGAAAACTGCTTCTGCATGTCTATATTTAGAAAATCAATTTGGATGTTTTATTACAACACTGATTTTGTAAAATTGGTCACATGAAATTATGTAATAACGATTGTGTTAAACTGCTTTTGAATCAATTGATATTTAAAAATTAATTTTGAAAAGTGCTTAAGCCCCAGCTACAGACTACGTATCCATACGTCCATTGTCCGTAAGAGATCGATGCCACAGTATCAGATTGCTTTGTCTATAGTGCCTTGATCCGTATACTTAACCTAATACGTACTTCGTAAAAGTTGGTCAACTTTTAACTTTCTAAGGACTGGTTTACACGGACTACTAATCACAGTTAAGTAAATGTGTGCGTGCGAATTGTAATAAAAGCTCCAATGGCAGCGAAAGGGTATGTGGTAATTATAGGTAGGATCGTTCAAATCGTGTTATAAATATATGTATTGTGATTACCTACATTTCAAGTACATCTCGGACATTTTCTCAAAAAGTTGTTTTATATTCTTTTATTGACCATCTAACTGCTTGGAGACTGTTAATTGCTGTAGACGATTTTCTTTCGAAGAGTTTTATTGAACAAAATCTCTTACTATCTCATTGGTTGGCACAGCCACGTGATTAAGGAATCAGATAGTGTGAACGCCAATAGACGTTATAAGGAGTGCAGATTATGAATACGGACTCTGTAGTATGGGTTTAAAATGTTAAAATAATTCCTCAACAATTCAAAACTATTGTTAAGATGTTATCACATTGGTTGAGTGGATCTTTACTACTAAATTTTGTAACAGGACCACAAGTTGTGTATTCCCCTTCCACTATTCCACGCGTTCGCTGGAACTGTTGCGGTACTGGCTGGGTTCCATTTCGGATCAACCTCGGTGGTGTCAGCCGCTGGATACAACGCAGATCTCGCAGTACAGGCCATAAAGAAAGAAAAGTAACCAACGTGTATTTAATATAACACACTGGAGTTGTTAAAGTTGTAGCTTTAATGAGGGGGGATTTTGAATAAATGAGATAACTGTCACGGCTTGGAGACTTTAGTAATCAAAAACATGCGAGGATGATGTAAGCTTGAACATTCGTTACTGTCAAATGTTTCACATCAGCAGCTATGCATGTGTATCAGGTCGTGTTTTTAAAACAGAGATTGTTTTGCCAACTAGCATAACATAGTGTAATGACATGAACATTAACTCAGGCGAAAATACCCGGATAAGGAGGCCAGTTGTTAAGGGCCTTAGTTTTAGGTGCTCTACACAATCAGCTTCTAAGTTACAGTAACTCATGAGAATAATTTCCCACAGCTTGAGTCCTGTTCAGTACAGAGGAGGGAGTTACAAACCATATTGAAACTCGGAGTTATGTAACAACCGCGCATAGTCGAGCAGCCGTCTGTTCTACACTAGACAGAGTTATAACAACCGCGCATAGTCGAGCAGCCGTGTGTTATACACTGGACAGAGTTATAACAACCGCGCATAGTCGAGCAGCCGTCTGTTCTACACTAGACAGAGTTTATAACAACCGCGCATAGTCGAGCAGCCGTGTGTTATACACTGGACAGAGTTATAAACCGCGCATAGTCGAGCAGCCGTGTATTGTACACTAGACAGAGTTATAACAACCGCGCATAGTCGAGCAGCCGTCTGTTCTACACTAGACAGAGTTATAACAACCGCGCATAGTCGAGCAGCCGTCTGTTTCTACACTGGACAGAGTTATAACAACCGCGCATAGTCGAGCAGCCGTCTGTTCTACACTGGACAGAGTTATAACAACCGCGCATAGTCGAGCAGCCGTCTGTTCTACACTGGACAGAGTTATAACAACCGCGCATAGTCGAGCAGCCGTCTGTTCTACACTGGACAGAGTTATAACAACCGCGCATAGTCGAGCAGCCGTGTGTTATACACTGGACAGAGTTATAACAACCGCGCATAGTCGAGCAGCCGTGTGTTCTACACTAGTCTAAGTTATAACAACGAAGATAGGTCAGGGCGCAGAACTGCTGACACTGACAGAATGAGGACATTTTTTACAAATTCTTTCAACTGGTTCTAGAAACCTACATCACATTTATACAGTATTTTATTATATTTCAATAAACAAGATCAAAATAAACCCCCCAGTCATTTTCCTCTCTCTACCCGTCCCACTGAGCCATCATTACAAGTAGGCCCACGGGTTAGGGGAGTAGCGACATAATCTTAAAATTGAGTTAGTTTTTACTACAATTACATTATTCTTGTAAAGCACACACACTTGATTGGTCTAGAAAACGGTTGTTTCTGAGCTTAATATAACAAATTATTACTACCCCAGCTATTCACTGTTGGCAATGATCAACAAAGTAAAGGGCTGGCATTTATTGTTCAAGGTCATCCAACTGTAGAGAGTAAAACCAAAATATCTAATTATCGTGGTGCTAATTAATAATGCCCACGTTTCTTCAAAGCCAAAACTAAACTAAACTAAACTAAAAAGCTTAACAATGCTGGAATAGACATGAACTTTTGCTAAATTCATGGGAAGGGCCTTCCAACCGCTAGAAGTTTTACTAGATTTAATTTTATGTATTCATTCATCAAGTCATGTGAACTGCAGCTGTCACCTTTGAAAGATATTATCAATGACAATATCTATATAATAATAATAATAATAATGTTATCAATTTTGGTTACAAATAATGTTTGTAGTTTATAGTTTGGAGTGAACTAAGAGTAGTTTTCCCAGATTCCTTCATTAAACTTACCAGCAGGGACTTGGTGTAACGCCTCCTAGGGCTCAGTCGTGGACTTGGCAACAGTGTAATGTCTCCGTGAGTCCAAGCGACCGCTCCTTGTCCCTCGCTACTATCACGACCACACGGTTTCCCCACCAGGTGCACCGTGGTGTATGGCACGCCCACCATGTACGTGGACATGCTCTCTATCGCCGAGCAGAAGAGGGTACACGTGTCACTGGACGCAGCCGTCATTGGAGGAGCACCTTGCTCGAGTCACCTCATGGAGGAGATCTACCGGGTGCTCAAGGTCGACAAAGCTACAGTGAGTCCTAGATAACAACTACTACTACTATCAGGTGTTCTGTCTTTCGACAGGTCCGTGGCCTTGTCCAAACTGAGTCCTCCACCATGTCCTTCATCTTCGTCCTTGTTTGAGGTCATTCATCAGTTACATTCCTGCTCCTTTCTCTTACACCTTGCCTTGTATGACGTCATTCACTCTGTCCACTTTACCCTCTCTCCTCTCCTCCAACACCACGTTCCTTGAGAACAATACAATTCCGTGTATCGAACTACGCAAACCATATGTCATGACCTACACCAACATATTCATGTCCAGAAATGTGAAAAGGTAGTAAGAAAGAATTCCACCACATATTACATTCTCTCTTGCTCCTATTATTCTCTCTCTTGTAAAGTTAAGCTAATTTTGAGCAAAGTACTTTATACAAACAAAAACACAAAAATTACCTGCATAATGACTTGGTGGCTCAGAAAATGTCATGACCTGTGAGATAATTTCATGACTCTCTCATCTAAATGACTTTCATGACTGGTGGACATCTTGATAGGTCTTACACCTTAGCTTAGTCGTTAGCGTGTATGGCTATTGAAATAAGAATCATGGGTTCGTTTCTCGGCAAGGTTGAAAACTGTATCTTTGATGAAATGCTGGTGTTCACTTCCACATAATGAATTACCGGCTGGGGATTGGTTGTTGTGTCTGTGCTCGGTTTAAGGTAGTTTAGTAAGAGGTGTTGGAATCCTCGCGAGGAGCTCCCAGGAACAATGTTAACAGTTTTCAACAGACCTACAAGTATATACAAGCTTGTAAAACCATACAATAAAAATACAACACGTATTTCCCAGAAGGTTTCTGGCCCAAATCTTACATCTTACATAAACCCAGTGATTGTAAGTTTAATCCTGAAAGTTAACAAGAGGTCTTACCTTGACTGATCACACTATGCTATCTTATAAGTTATACCATAGTGGAATAATACAAGGTAAGCTTACTACCTTAGAGGGTAGTAAGAAGAAGGGCACATATTTCTCATCTCAAGGTTTACCAAACTGTCACCAGACATGTACCACTAACCAACGTACACCTTCTAGCTCTTCATTTTTAAAAAGGAAATGAATATCTGCTACGACATCTTCTAAATTGTAAACAGTTGTTCTAAATTTTAATAACGGTCCAATAGTAGCTAAACAAAGCCATTGCAAAGAGAATACAGTCCATTATGTTTCATCACCTCTAGATTAACATAATTATCAGACTTACTATTATCAACAAATATTTTATGACTAATAAAACACAGTGGTACATCTCATACCCGCCTGAAATATTTCCCTACCCCTTAGGGGTGCGCATAGCACCGTTTGAGAAACACCGACTTGGATCACGTGACAACAGGTCCAGGGAAGTAATCCGAAACTTGGCCCAAGTCATTTTTGTGCGTCCAATGCCTGGTAAACAGTGTTGTATTAATTTGAAACAGCCGCTGTGCTATAACCACAATGATTGCCAGATTGTCTGATGTTGGATCTGTGCAGTGCCTGATGGGTATGACGGAAACTGGTCCTGTGGAGTTTCACCCTCTTCTAGAAGACTCCAAGGAGACGAGGACAAACACAGTCGGCTGTGTTACTGATCACTTGGAGGTGAGTCTCTTGACCAGTGCTACCAATGTCAGGATAGTAGCTAGCTGTGTTACTGATTTCTTGGAGGTGAGTCTCTTGACCAGTGCTACCAATGTCAGGATAGTAGCTAGCTGAGTTACTGATCACTTGGAGTGAGTCTCTGACAATGCTACATGTCAGGATAGTAGCTAGCTGTGTTATGATTTCTGGAGGTGAGTCTCTTGACCAGTGCTACCAATGTCAGGATAGTAGCTAGCTGTGTTACTGATCACTTGGAGGTGAGTCTCTTGACCAGTGCTACCAATGTCAGGATAGTAGCTAGCTGAGTTACTGATCACTTGGAGGTGAGTCTCTTGACAATTGCTACCAATGTCAGGATAGTAGCTAGCTGTGTTACTGATTTCTTGGAGGTGAGTCTCTTGACCAGTGCTACCAATGTCAGGATAGTAGCTAGCTGTGTTACTGATCACTTGGAGGTGAGTCTCTTGACCAGTGCTACCAATGTCAGGATAGTAGCTAGCTGAGTTACTGATCACTTGGAGGTGAGTCTCTTGACAATTGCTACCAATGTCAGGATAGTAGCTAGCTGTGTTACTGATCACTTGGAGGTGAGTCTCTTGACAATTGCTACCAATGTCAGGATAGTAGCTAGCTGTGTTACTGATCACTTGGAGGTGAGTCTCTTGACAATTTCTACCAATGTCAGGATAGTAGCTAGCTGTGTTACTGATCACTTGGAGGTGAGTCTCTTGACAATTGCTACCAATGTCAGGATAGTAGCTAGCTGTGTTACTGATCACTTGGAGGTGAGTCTCTTGACCAGTGCTACCAATGTCAGGATAGTAGCTAGCTGTGTTAGTACCAATGTCAGGATAGTAGCTAGCTGTGTTATTTCCCTGCTCTCCCAAGTTAAACACAATTAAGACTGACGATGAATGTGGACACAGAGATATATTGCCCTGTTGTTGTGACGGTCCGTTTGTCCCAGGTGAAGGTGGTGGATACCGAGGGAAGGTGGTACCGATGGAGACCCCCGGTGAACTGATGGTGAGGGGATACAGCATCATGTTGGGCTACTGGGGGGACGAGGAGAAAACGGCCGAGGTTATGGGGGCCGACCGCTGGTTCAGGACAGGGTAACAGTCACTAGATCTGCTTTCGTGTATTCATACGTAAAGTCATGTAACCCACATCTATCACTTTTGTTGGATACTATCACTATATTCCGTTCACGGTAGGTTTTTACCTGGATGACAGTTTGAAAATCAGATGTTTAGGTTTTGGGTTGCCAACACTTGTAAAAGATCACAGTTTTGTTATAAATGTAAATATCTTTAATTATCTGTTATATATTATATTTAAAATAACGTAAACTTAAGTTTTCTTATACTATTTCATTTTTTTAAATAATTTCTTTTTATCCAACTCGAAACAATATTTTAAACATGATTAAAAATACTTATTTTTCATTTTGGAACGTTACTGATTTTGTGTAATATAGTGCACACATCAATATATTTTAATACAGGCATCATATTTACCTGGAAAAGAAAAATTGTTGTCATTTTTTTACATATAATAAATGATTTTATGATTATTTTATCGTATTTTGAAATATTTACTGAATAAAATATGTTCATCAACTGCGTGTCTGCATCATTGTAAAAAACTTGTTTACCGTCATGTTCAATCACATGGTTTAGATTCGTCCGCCGCCATTTTGAAGCTATGTTCGTTACAAGTTTTGTGAAAATGGTGTTAATAATTTTTTTAAGGGGAATAAAACTATAAATAAACTTTGTGTTCATCCTCAAATAAATATATAAATAATATTGGCCTAAATTACTGTGGTTAACTATCACATTAATACCATCTGTTTTCATTACAGTCATCCAAAGTGATAGATGTCAGCTGTTGACGTAGTGATATATTAGGGATTACTTCTAGTAACATTTCGAGCTGTCATCCAGGTAAACTTAGCTCGTGAATGACTTTTACATATCAATGTTGGCAGCAAACAATTATTATGTTTGTATCTTTTTTTTATGAAAAAACCAGTTGAATTGAAACTATTGAAACTTTTCCACCGTAATTAAAAACAAATATAACAAAATTTAAATATAATGACTATGATATTAAAAAGGCGATCGAATTGTGTTGAACATTGTTGATGTCAGGGGCAGTAAAACTACACTTGGTGCATTTTGTTGTCCAAGAGTGTTTGTGTAGCTAGCGAGGCTCCTTGTTGCAGTGACCAGATAGTCCTGATGGAAGGAGGATATGCCAAGATCGTGGGTCGATTGAAAGAGATGATAATACGCGGCGGCGAGAATATCTTCCCAAAAGAAATAGAAGACATGCTACAGACCCATCCCGACATTCTGGAGGCTCAGGTAAGAACCCTGCAAGACCGACATTCTGGAGGCTCAGGTAAGAACCCTGCAAGACCGACATTCTGGAGGCTCAGGTAAGAACCCTGCAAGACCGTCACCGACAGATGTCTCCAAGAGCCTCTCTAAGCCAGAGGTATTCAACCTCGTACCACCAAAGGTGTTCTATAATCTAGGGTCAACCTCAGTGGTCTTGGGGCAAAGTTCTCACCTCAGAACCAAATGTTGGTGGGTTCAAACCCATCCAGGGTCAACATAGCTTTCTTGAGCGATAACAATCAGTAGCACAACTTCCTTCGGAGGGGATGTGAAGCCATCAGCCCGGTGTCAATAGACATTCTGTTGTGCTGATATAATCAGTCGGTTCAGTAAGTGTATGTTAAATACATCAAATAAATAAATAATGTACAGTATTTGGTAACAAGTTTTAAATGAGAAGTGTGTATATTTTATGTAGGCCTGCACCCTAACATGTCTTGGTGTACCCTCCTGGGGTACACATAGCGCTGCACCCTGTGAACAAAGACATAACAGATTGCTTCTACCGAGAGACCTACGTTCATCTTATTGCACCCAACCAGATATGAACTTGGACCTAAGGGATGATGATGTTGCAGGTGTTCGGAGTGGACGACCCAGACTGGGGGAGGAGGTGTGTTGTTGTTTGCGGCTAACAGATGGCTCCACTATCACCCCGGAAGGTGTCGGAGCCTACAGTAAGGGCAAGGTTGGTAAATTAGGTTAGGTCGGATCCTCTATTTTACAAAATAGGGGAAATGATTGATGTAAGATGAAAGGGAAAAATCAAATAGTAACTGATTTAATGTTAGTCAGTTGTTAAATTAATGTTCTGGGGTCTCGTTGTAGTTTTTCCTATATCTATCTTGGGACTGAACCACTAATAAGTAGTATTAGAGGTCCTAAGCAAAACTTGGAGGGGGGAAAAACACTTTTTATTGAAATCTTAATATAGGATGGAACGGGACGCGAGTAAAGACCTGTGTTTTAGCAGTTTTCTTCCCCTGGTGATATCACCAGTTGTTGAATATCTGTCATGAGCATAGCGGCATTGTCTAACAAACTTTTTGAATAAAGAGAAAAAGTTATCATGAAATTCCAGAACACCATTGACAGATATACAAGAAATTTTGAGGTCACCATGTGATGAAAGTTAAATTCTATGTTTGTATAGGAGCAATAATTTATTTATTTTTGAAAAAAAAAAAAAATTACATAAAAACAGCAAAAAACACTGGCTTTTTCTTGTGTATTTTCCATCTCCCCCTTAAACGTCATATTTTACCAAATCTTCAAATCTCAAATATCCTTTAAGATCATAGTACTATCTCTGCTTTATGTTTATGTTGTACGTGAAGAGGTAAATATCAAAAAAAAAACAAAAGTTTTCTAATAAAAACATCTCACAACTTTTTACCAAGAGAACAATAATAAATTTACTAAAAAGACTTGGTATATTTAACGACGATTTGTTTAAATCGGATATTTTAAACTCTACTGTTATTAATGACTTATTCCAATTGGGTAAAACTAGGAAAGGGCTATTAAGAGGGAATGCACCAACATGTGTGCTTCAAGATTCAGTGTAGGACATCTGTTATGGAACATAAAGACCCTCTGTGCACCCAACCAGGGTTCAAACTGGAGTCTCTCCAGACCTCCAGGTTGGAGTCCGACACACCTGAGCCGAGAGGGTTTGGCTCTCTTCCTCTTGGTTCAGATACTGGGACCTCCTGACGGCCCCCTCCCTCATGTAACATTATTCCTTCATTTATCTGAGGAATTGTGTGTGCACTTTCTGAACCGACTGATTATATCAGCACAAAACTTATAAACTGACTTAAATCTAGAACAGACACAACATCCAGTCCCCAGACATTAATTCTTCATTGAGAAAGGGTAAACCCACACTTCACCAGTGATACATTTTTGGCCATGCCAGGAATCAAACCAGAGACCCTTAGCTCAGTAAATAAACATACTACACACTAAGCTAAGGTGTCAGAGCTCACCCCTCCCTCCCTCACCGCCTTCTCAATAGCATTTCGGGGTTGATACCCCCCAACGATTAAAAACACAAGGTACTTTTAAGTAGTTTTTTCTAATAACACATTACAGTCAACTCTCGATTCTACGACCTTTCACGGTTCCCTGGAAAAGGGTCGTTATTGGAATTTTAACAGAGTTTGTTCCCCCCCGACCTTCATACGAAAAAATTGTATTTTTTAGACAACAAATAGCGTGGGTCGTCAAAAATTGTTCACAAAATCAAACCAAAATAGTAACCAAATCGAGAATCGAAATAACAATGGCAAAAGCAATGCTGGCGCGTGATGTAGCGGCAGTCGCGCGCGGGGAAACATTGTTTTGCTTGTGGGAGGGGGTGGACAGAGTCAAGTGCTATTGGCTGGCATTGATAAGGTGGTGTCTATTTTTATACCTGACCTACCCCAATACAGCGCTCATAAAGATAATTGCAGCGCAGCGACCTAAATAAACGCAACAAACACAGTGTACAGCCGATTTGCTTAAACTTTTCAAACTTTTTTCCCCACATTTTTCACGGTTCCCCAAAAAAGGGTCGTTACTTCGAGAGGGACGCTATTCCCGGGGTCGTAGAATCGAGAGTTGACTGTACATATGTTAATATTTATGAAATTATGTTTTTATTATATATTTTAAAAATATGTTTAAGTAGGCCTACCATTTACACTGAGACATATGTAGATATTTTCATTTTTCGCTTCTATTTGTCTATAATTTGAGCTTTTAATAGTCTGAGATGGGCCCGGGCAATTTAAACCCCCGCGATATTGACGGCTGAACTTTACAAAACACTAGAATTATCTACCTAGGGTTGAAGGCCAATTTAATTTAATATTCCTATATATTGTTTTTGTTTGTGTGTGTGGCAGCAGTGTAAATTATTTTCTTTTTCTTAGATTGCTCACTACAAAATTCCTCGGCACATCCACTTTGTAAAGGAATTTCCAAAAACTGCTTCTGGGAAAATTCAAAAATATAAGCTCAAGGAACAAATGAAGAAGAAATTAGAAGAAATGAATAATGTGCCCGAGATGACGGCCAGATAACAATTAAATAGGTTTGAGAAATACTCACCAGTGAGGTGAACAGAGGCGCACCCAGGAATTTGAGGTGGGGGGGATTTACATAATAATTTTCATAATTGCACCATTATGTATTTCAATTACCGTAATATTTGGAAATTTGATTTGTATTCACTACCTTCTATAGTGATATGTTGCTTGTAAGGTTAAAAAAACAGACTAAAAACAAAGTTTTCAATGTGGAAGAGCGAATTTATTTATTGGGACCGATCAAGAATCATGTGATTATAAAAAATATAAAAACTTAAGTGTGGACTATGGTGACGAAGTAAAGAGCGTGGGAGAATATTTTAACTCTCCTATGGAGTTATCCATTGTTTGTGTTATTTGTACTCTCTTCTTCTTTGTGTTTGATAAAGGCAACAATGCCGAAATATTATTATATTTGTGTTTAAAATGTGTGTGTGACTACTTCTACTATAGAAGACAGAAGAAAGTAAGAAGATGTCACCTTTGTGCATTGGATTCTTCCCACATCTTTCCTCTTTCCCTAGGTGGGCTTTCTTCATCAAATTTATTCTTATTCTTAGTAGTTTATTTTTCCTTTTTCTTTAATTTTATCAATTTCCTTTATTATAAAATTAACTCTTCTATCGGTAGTTTCCAAAAGGTGAGTGTGGTTTGATGATTAAAACATTTTATAAGCCTTTCATTTGGATTGGTTTTATTATACTGATATATAAATTGAGTAGTTGGCTTATCGAAATGTAAGCTCACCAAAGCATTATTAAAATACGGGCTATCGCATTAGTCCATGCCACCTTGAGGAAATATCAAATTAGCCTGCTCAGGACCTTTGGATCAGCGTGCCAATGTTCTACCAGTCGGCTATCCCAGGGTCATTCTTCACTTATATTTTTAAGGCAGAGTTTGTGATGGACATGTGAAAATCATCACTACTAAAAGCCATCATTGATATCACAGCCACCGGCCGGTTGCGTCTTTATGCTGCCGATTGTACAAATACATTGTACTTTCCAAGGGAATCACGATGATATCCACATGTCCATCACAGATTCTGCCTCAAACTATGAGTAAAGAATGACCCTGGGCACGGGACAATCCCTGGAGAGCTCAGGAGGTAAGCCAAGGGTTCCGGGTTCAATTCCCGTGTTCAGGTGTCATTTTTCAATTTATTTAATTATATTCAAGATAAGGCTCATGTCTGTAATTACAGTAGTCTAGTTAATCTGAACTAATTGGGACCAAGACCTATTTGGATTACAAGATTTTCAGATCAATCAAAATCTTTCCTATAATGTAAATTAAAACTTAACTGCAAGGTCTAATGGGTGTGTTTACATGTGCGCTACTCACGAGCGCTGAGAGTCGGAGGAAGGATGGGGTAACAGGTTCACTTCGTTTCTATAAAAGAAACTTACTGATTTTATGAACATACCAAATAAATAAATAATTGTTGTAAGTACCCTAGAAAATATTATTTTCATCATTTTTTAAAGCAAAACGAACTGAGTGAATTTATACATTATTTCTTTTCACTACTCTGTACTATTACAATCAATTTTGTTTTGAAATTAAATTTTTTTTTCTTCCACTTTTGTTCGGATTAGCATATTTTGAATTAACGAGACTTTACTGTATAGCCTGTCATGTCCTTTCGTATATCCTTGAAACCAAGTATTTTACCTCCTGAAGAACATGTCCTCCCAATATTGAATTGTTTGAAAATGCGTGCTAAGTGTTTTTACTTTATTTGTGATTCAGTTCATACATTTCTATGACATATATTTATTGACATCAATTTAGCAATTTTGTTATATATGTACAAAGTTACAAGATGAGTGGATACAAACAAACAAAAGGGAACAAACCTATTTCCTTTTCCTACCATTTGTTTCTCTTGGTTTCCTCTTTTAGGAAGTTGTGTTGCGCATTTCACTTCCTCTCCCGATAGTTCCGATAGAATGAAACCTTGGGCGGTGATGATCGACTTTCTTCAAGAGGCAGCCAATGCCCCTTTGTCCAGTGGCAGCAGTGCATAGTGTGATCTGTGTTCTTATTTTCATTGTAAAAGCCACATTGTGTTTGTTCCTTACCTTAGCGATATTGTTTGGATAAAACACATATATTTTTATTGTTTTATCCAAACAATTTCTACTGCAATATCGCTAAGGTAACTGCTGGCTAGCCCTCATAATTTAATTCATGAATTAGCCTAGTATTCTATTTCAAATAACCGTTTCCTTGTAAAGGTGAGGTGGTAGTTGTGGTGAGAAAGACCGCAAGGGAGGCAAAGAAAGAGATGGGAGGAGAAGAATGACGGAAGGAAAGAGGAAGATGGATTGACACGGCCCAGACTGGAAACAGTTGACGACGATGATGATAGTGTGTTCCTATCCACCTTTACTGTACCTTCTTCCATATATAACAAAACTTACTACTAAAAGTTAAACAAAAGTTACCTTCAGAGATACAATATACAATCTATAGTTTGGTGTTTCTTATTTGAGTGTTATCTTGTTATATGTATTTGTTTAATTTACTGATTTCCCAATCTTAATGCCAAAACCTAATTTATAAGATTTATTTAATGAATTTATAGCTCTCATATTATGTTGAATGAGAATGGATACGATGTTCCTGAGGGTTCAAACACATACAAGATATCTTTCTAGTTATTTCCAAGATCCACATCTTCATTAATCCAAAGTTATAATCTCTACATCCATATCTTCCTTCTTTTCCTTAGTCTGAGATCCCGATCCTCCTTCAAACAAAGACTTCTTAGCGACGGAAGTCTTAGCGCTCTGTTGTCTTGGAGTGATCGTGAGGGACGAGGGAATTGCCAGGCTCCCTAGCGAGTCCATCTTGGCATCAGGAGTCTTGTATGAATGTGAATGGCCGACGGGGGCACACTTAGGAGAAGACGACAGTGGAGTAATCGTGATACTTGAGCTGATATTTTCAAAGGAGACACTAGAAACGCTTTGGGTTTTACTCAGTGAAGCGTCAGAGATTTTTGAATGCTCTTTCTCCATTTTCTGATCTTTACTCTTTACGAGATCGATACATTTTTCATAGCTCATTGTCAAGGCTTTTGAAGAAGTTTTATCGGAAGATTTGGTCACACTGCGGGGGCTCGAAGTGCCTGATAGCGCTTTGGGACTAGGGGAGACTTTATCGCAAGGTTTCGATACACGAGGGGTTGATGCGGCTGCTAACACATTGGGACTACCGACAGACGGAATCGATGAAACGGGGAATGAAGATTTTCTTAAAAGTTGCGAGGAACTCTTTTGCACTTTTCCTGCACTACTGGTTAGAGCCGGGGAAGATGAGTAGCTCTGTTGGCTGGAGACTTTCTTGGCACTCAAAGCTGCGGGTGAGCTTGATGGCGATACATATTCTGATGAAACTCCGATAACTTGTGGCCCCGAGTTTTTTGAAACGACCTTAGAGGAAGTCTTTGAGACACTGTTGACAGACGAAGTCAGCGATGGTTGAAATGCGGTAGCAGCGCTAGAGAAGGGCAGGTTGGGTATTTGGTAAGCGAAGACAGACCTTGTGCAGTGAGGCTCGAGAGGTACGAGGGGATATGGAGCTGGTGGTGGCCGCGAGGTGGCGAAGTAGCTCCACCTGATAGCTCCCAAGATGCGCCTGGAAGGTGGCCATCGCCAACTGCTGCTCCACGAGACTACCAAAGTTGGCCTGAAGCGCGGAGGACATGAGGGAGGAAGTGTTGAACATGTATGGGGGGATGGTGGGGGGTTTGGACTCAGCGCGGCTGCCTGGGGGTCGCCCGCGGGCTCTGGGGGTCAGGGTCAGGCTGGGGGAGGAGAAGGCGGCCTTCTTCTGTTGCGAGGCTATGGCACTGGTACCCACCACCGGCGTGGCACTTGGAGTTGAGAGAGCCTGAAACAAAACACACTTTGCACCTTCCCTTAGATTCACTAAACAGATACAGAGTCAAATGGGGGAGTTTTATCATACCTGTCACTGCTAATTAATGCATTCTTTAATAAACAAGCTAGGCATAGTGATACTGTAGTGACTTATTTTAATTGTGTCCTTTAGGGCGGTAGTTTGCTGCTCATATTTATTTTATAAAAACAACATGTTTTTCCTGGGTACATCAGTTTACCTTCTTTATCTTGCCCTTCTATCCTCCTTTCAATGTGTAATTTAAAATATCTGTTGGGCACCATTTTTCCTCTGTAAACACACACTTTGTAAATTGAATACTGATCCAGAACTCTCTACCAGCCATTTGTAAAAAATATCTTAGTCGTGGTAGTTTTTTTATATAAAAACTCTCAAAGTCAATGTTTATTTCATAAGACAACTTAAAAAATGAACTTAGCTAAGGACATCAACACCAAACACTATAATATTTGGATAACAGGCCACACCAATAAACACATGCCTCCCTAGCTCCTCGGCTAGACAGAGACAACCAATGGCTGAAGGGATGGTAGCCTGGGTAGCTGAGAGGTAGAGCGGTACCACACAGTACCTGGGGAGACGACTCGGCCCTGGAGATTGCTCGGCTTGCTGCTAGCTCCGTCTGACAGAACCTGACTGCGTGATCCAATGTCACATCCTTCACCTAAGCACAAAGGCACCAATATACGGTACACGCAGATAACACCAACAAAAAACTATTGTATTTAGTTAGTATATGTATAACCTATAAGTGTGCGAGTCCTCGAAAATTCTAATATTAGTCGTGTTTTTGTGGTTGTTTGAATTTGACTCAATTATTTTTTACAAAACTTGAAACTTTTGATTTTAATTGGTTATATTAGATTTTAAAATATCAAGTGAACAGATCCCCTAAATATTTCCTTTTTTTTTGATAAAAATAAATATTTCTTCTAAAGATCTATTATCATAAGATAAAAATTCTGGCTTGTGTGATCATAGCTTTATTTATTTTATTTAAAAATGTATATCAAACATCGATCTGTTATAGAAATTAAACTTGATAAAATTGTTGAATAATTTTTGATCTATGTTACTCAAACTTTAATAAAATCCTACTCCCACACATGTTGGTTTTAACGCAAGTAAATACTGGATCCTATCGTGTGACGGGGCATTAGTGCCAACCTCCGATATCCTGACTGACAGAGCCATGGTTTGGCACTGTAACAAGTGTAACAAGCCAACCGTCACGGTAGACAACCAGAGAACCAGAATAACAAGGACTACTCAGCCCTCAGCCAGCAACAAGTAAAACCTGTCACGTTAGACAGGTTTGAGCAAGGAGTTTAAAAGATGTTCATTGACATAGTAGCTATGTAGTATGCACGTAAGCATACCTTCTATGTCAGTACTACAGTACATACATTAGTGTGTCTCCTGTAAGTGTCAGTACTACAGTACATATATTAGCGTGTCTCCTGTAAGTGTCAGTACTCCAGTACATACATTAGCGTGCCTCCTGTAAGTGTCAGTACTACAGTACATACATTAGTGTGTCTCCTGTAAGTGTCAGTACTCCAGTACATACATTAGTGTGCCTCCTGTAAGTGTCAGTACTACAGTACATATATTAGCGTGTCTCCTGTAAGTGTCAGTACTCCAGTACATACATTAGTGTGTCTCCTGTAAGTGTCAGTACTACAGTACATACATTAGCGTGCCTCCTATAAGTGTCAGTACTCCAGTACATACATTAGCGTGTCTCCTGTAAGTGTCAGTACTACAGTACATACATTAGCGTGCCTCCTGTAAGTGTCAGTACTCCAGTACATACATTAGTGTGTCTCCTGTAAGTGTCAGTACTACAGTACATACATTAGCGTGCCTCCTGTAAGTGTCGACAAGCAGCCCAGCCAAGCGACTCTCTCTGCCCGTAAGGTACTTCTGCACTCTGCGATACGCGTGGTACACCTCCATAAGCAGGACATGACTGGCCGCAGTGGTCTCCGGGGGTACACCCACCTTGGCGCGGAGACACTGGTGACACAGCGTGAGTGCCTGACGAGAGAACTGCTCACGCTCCACGTCACGCAGGTACTTTCTGGAAAGACCCAAACACCCAGCGTTCGACAAAAGCTGTTCAAACAGGTCCGACCTTCGACAAGAGCTGTACAATCAGGTCCGACCTTCGACAAGAGTTGTTCAAACAGGTCCGACCTTCGACAAGAGTTGTTCAAACAGGTCCGACCTTCGACAAGAGTTGTTCAAACAGGTCCGACCTTCAACTCACCCGGACAAATGTAGGTTTCATCCAACATTGATATCGGCAAATGCTGGTGCAGTTCCTGTTGTATAAGCATTATCTTCACAGTAACCTTACAGACGTCACAGTTTCCAGCATTAAATTTACACCTCAGTTTTTTATTCTATATTCTGACCTCTCAGTATTTACAATCTGTATTATTTTCCATGAAACCAACATCACATGAAAAATATGTATATAACACCCCTACGTTCTTAGCAAAACAGCCATGTTTGATTTACACACGATTACTAGAACACAAAGGTAATGTTAAGATGGGCACCTCAGTCAGCGTGACAGTCTCAGTCACTGTCATGTTAAGGTGGGCGCCTCAGTCAGCGTGACAGTCTCAGTCACTGTCATGTTAAGGTGGGCACCTCAGTCAGCGTGACAGTCTCAGTCACTGTCATGTTAAGATGGGCACCTCAGTCAGCGTGACAGTCTCAGTCACTGTCATGTTAAGGTGGGCACCTCAGTCAGCGTGACAGTCTCAGTCACTGTCATGTTAAGGTGGGCACCTCAGTCAGCGTGACAGTCTCAGTCACTGTCATGTTAAGATGGGCACCTCAGTCAGCGTGACAGTCTCAGTCACTGTCATGTTAAGATGGGCACCTCAGTCAGCGTGACAGTCTCAGTCACTGTCATGTTAAGGTGGGCACCTCAGTCAGCGTGACAGTCTCAGTCACTGTCATGTTAAGGTGGGCACCTCAGTCAGCGTGACAGTCTCAGTCACTGTCATGTTAAGGTGGGCACCTCAGTCAGCGTGACAGTCTCAGTCACTGTCATGTTAAGATGGGCACCTCAGTCAGCGTGACAGTCTCAGTCACTGTCATGTTAAGATGGGCACCTCAGTCAGCGTGACAGTCTCAGTCACTGTCATGTTAAGGTGGGCACCTCAGTCAGCGTGACAGTCTCAGTCACTGTCATGTTAAGATGGGCACCTCAGTCAGCGTGACAGTCTCAGTCACTGTCATGTTAAGGTGGGCACCTCAGTCAGCGTGACAGTCTCAGTCACTGTCATGTTAAGGTAGGCACCTCAGTCAGCGTGACAGTCTCAGTCACTGTCATGTTAAGGTGGGCACCTCAGTCAGCGTGACAGTCTCAGTCACTGTCATGTTAAGATGGGCACCTCAGTCAGCGTGACAGTCTCAGTCACTGTCATGTTAAGGTGGGCCCTCAGTCAGCGTGACAGTCTCAGTCACTGTCATTTAAGGTGGGCGCCTCAGTCAGCGTGACAGTCTCAGTCACTGTCATGTTAAGATGGGCCCTCAGTCAGCGTGACAGTCTCAGTCACTGTCATGTTAAGATGGGCACCTCAGTCAGCGTGACAGTCTCAGTCACTGTCATGTTAAGGTGGGCACCTCAGTCAGCGTGACAGTCTCAGTCACTGTCATGTTAAGATGGGCACCTCAGTCAGCGTGACAGTCTCAGTCACTGTCATGTTAAGGTGGGCACCTCAGTCAGCGTGACAGTCTCAGTCACTGTCATGTTAAGGTGGGCGCCTCAGTCAGCGTGACAGTCTCAGTCACTGTCATGTTAAGGTGGGCACCTCAGTCAGCGTGACAGTCTCAGTCACTGTCAGGCTGGACGGCTTACAATAGAGTAGTTTGTGTCATTTTCTAGAACTACTACTCTATTCTGTCCAGGCTTATAACCTCTTTCACCCTTCACCTACAACCTCGCTTCATAATACCAATAAGAAAGAGGGGAAAGAAAACTATGTCACTTTTTATTGTAAATTAAAGAAGAAAGTTCGCTGCTAGTTCTAAAATATTTATAAATGTTCTGTTGTGAGCCTATCAAAGAATAACCGTATTTGTTAGAGGAAGGCTAAATCTGGAGTCCTTTTTCGTCAAGCCCAGTCATATAGCTCCCCAAATATGATTGAAAAGTATTTGAAAATTAGTTAATACCACATTTCTACACTTTTTTCCTATTAATAAAACTTAAAAGATAGGGCTGTTGAGGAAAGAGAGGCCTGTTTGAATCTTTCGACATTATTTTGGCGTGAGCTATTAAATATTGTGTTAGAGCTTAACGTCTCTGCAGCAACTTCTTGCTTAACCGAGGTGGCCACCTTAAATACATTTACAATTTACCGCTAACTAAATAAACCACAAAAGAACTAATAATGCTCACAATGAAAGATGACACAATTATTAATAGTGCCGTGTTGTTTGGTGTCTAGAACTTGCGAGACAACATGAGGGTAGTAGCCCCTCTCCCACCAGTTATAGCTAGGTGAATCCAGTGTGTGGTGACTACTCACTTGTAAGGGTCGGGAATCTTGTTGAGTTGGATGGCTAGTTCCAGGAGCAGTTTGGAGTCTTTCTGTTGCTTCAACAACTCCATCAGCAGAGTCATGGACCGACTCATATGAGACACGAAGCTGCCGGGTCTGTCTATCTCCGTTACAGGGTTCCTCCACACATCCTGGAACAAACACACATAAAGGTTGAGCATACGAGGGTAGAGCTTTCACACATAGGTGAGCTACGAGGGTAGCTTTCACATATATAGGTGGCATACGAGGTAGCTTCATATATAGTGAGCATACGAGGTAGAGCTTTCACATATATAGGTGAGCATACGAGGGTAGAGCTTTCACATATATAGGTGAGCATACGAGGGTAGAGCTTTCACATATATAGGTGAGCATACGAGGTAAGCTTTACATTTAGGTGAGCATACGAGGGTAGAGCTTTCACTATATAGTAGCATACGAGGTAGAGCTTCACATATATAGGTGAGCATACGAGGGTAGAGCTTTCACATATATAGGTGAGCATACGAGGTAAGTTTCACATATATAGGTGAGCATACGAGGGTAGAGCTTACATATATAGGTGACTACGAGGGTAGAGCTTTCACATATATAGGTGAGCATACGAGGGTAGCTTACACACACACATATATATATACACACTTGAGAATATCTATAGGGGCAATGACCCCCTGACCTACTTCCTGGTCCAGTAGTCCCTGAAGTGAGGGAATGTGTTTGAACTCACATTGAAGAAGTTGCTGTTCTTCCGGTGAGCGAAAAGCCCGTATACAGAGTCGCAATGGGGACGCCCGATGGGGTGCGTGCCCAGGAGCAGTTGTCGGCACTTGGTCGTGTCTCGGTGGAACTTTGAGTTGAGGTAGTAGTGGGCCAGACGGTAGAAACACTTGTAGTGTTGCGGGAACCTGGAGAGGCACTCTTCCAGCATCCAGACGCAGCGCTGTACTAGTTCCAGGTGGTCTGGAGTAACAAGAACATACTGTACTGCCACTGGCGTACCCTGAACATGTCATAATTAGTCCCTTTGTTTGGTTTTATTTTAGAAATGTTTAGTCATCAGTATTTATGTAAAGGCTATGAAACATGGTTCAAGTGTATATTCTTGTCGGGCCTATATTATGGCTCTAATTTGACAAATGAGGACTTTAATAGAAATGTTTTGACCTGAAAATGGGCAACCACTATAGGGCCCATCTGTACCCCTTGAGACCGTATCCTAAGGAATCCCCATTCCCAGCCCCCTTCGATCCCCTCCCCTGCCCCCAGACACATCCACGGAATAATGTCCCCCGCTCCTTTCGGCCTTTGTTTTCCCTCTAAAAGTTGTGTTTGAAATGTCTCTTTAAAAAACTAAAATTTATTGTCTCTTTGTGTTTTATTCGTTTGAGAAAATTATTTATTTTCTTAGTTTCAGACAAAATCTTTACTAAAGAAATAATATAGTTGATAGGTACCTTAAGTTGTAGAGTTAAGAAACATACATTATTTTAAGAGTCGAATCACATCCACTATTTTTCAAATCCGAATCTCGAATTCAAATCTCCAACTGACCTTTGAATCTTGGAATAAATTGTGAACATAAGAGAACTATATATATAGTATAGAATGTATATAGTAAAGTAATGTTAACATTCTTTCTTATAATCCATTCATTAAAACATTCATACTTTCGGTTAAGTGTTAAATTACTGGTCTGGGGTCTGGTTGATAAGTTCATCCCATAGTATAATTTCTTCTGAACAACCAATAAGCAATATTAGAACTCTATAAAAAAATTCGATTTTAAATTTAAATTTTCTTGAATCCTCGAATCTCCTTAAAGATTCAAGGGATTCGAGGGTCCACCCCTGTTTATTTTTCAACAATAAACATTTTTTAAGTATTGATCAAACTTCAATCTGGCTCCGGTAATATTTCACATTGTTCAATTAGACTTTGTATCGGAATGAAAACGTGGACCAGACATCCTCCTACTATCAAGAGTTACTGTTCAATTCCAGGCGAGGTCACTTACCTTTACTGCCTGTCTCCTCTTCTTTCTTGGTCTTGACACTCTCCGGCTTGGTCTTCCTCCCGCCAGAGTCACTGTCCGAGTCGCTGCTGTCAGACTCTGAGTCACTCGAGTCACTGCCGCTGGACGAGGAACTGCTAGATTCACTGCCGCTGGAAGACGACTCGCCACTGCTGCTGCTACTAGAAGAGTCGTTGTCGCTACCCGTGTCTGTCGTGTTGTTGGTGGCGAGACTCTCCCGAGACACTCGCAGGTCCGCTTGCTTCTCTTCCTCCCCTTCTCCGCTGCACCCTTTGGGGCTTTCACTACGTCCTTTGAGAGTTTCTCCTTATTTTCATCGTCTTTCAAGTTCTGGTCTAAGTCGATATTTAGTTCCCCAGATATCGTCGCTTTTTCTTGGCTCGACTTGTCGGTCATATCTTTGTTCCCTTCTTGTTTATCTCCCCCACCCCCTGGAACTTTGACCTCCTCATCGCGCTTTGGAGCAGACTCGGCGCAAACCTTGTCGAGCATTTCTTCCATCATGGCAATCACCTCGTCGACAAGAGGGTCCCCTGTCGGGCCGTCAGACATATCGGCTGCGGTCCTCTTCCTTGTCACCTCCGGCAGCGTCGGGAGGGGATCCATGAAGGGGCCCCCGCGGACCGTCCAGATGTTCCAGGATGGCGGCGCAGGTCTGCTTGGGCAAGGCCCGCCCCTCGTGTTGCTCCAGGTATTTGAGCACGCAGGCGTGTATACGGTAGACAACCTCCACGGCTTCCATCGACAGATGGTCGGGGTTGTCGTAGTTGACAGAGCGCGTGAAGATGGCTTGGTTCGCCACCAGGTTCTCTAGTGCCTAGGCATAATTCATCGAGGTTAACATCCATACGCAGGGCGCCAAGAGAACTAGCAGGAACAGTAATGGAATAAGGAAATGAAAATGTGTGGGATGAAATTAGCAGAGAGTGTTTACAAGAAAGAGGATAAGAGCTGTAGGGAGAGTTGTTCTATAGTGTGTAAGAGAAGATAAGTGTAAGGAAGTGTTGTACTTTGTACCCATTGTCACACACTCAGGAAGAAACAAGGACAGTGAATGTAAGAAAGACAAGGAGGAGAAACAGGAGATAGTAGAGAGAGGAGAGATCAATACAGAAAGTGTGCGAGTAAGAGGAGAAGAATGAAAGCAATTAGAACTACCACACAGGTATCGTGTGAATGTCACCTTGGAGTACTGCTGCAGGCTCTGGAGGGGCGTGTCCTGTTGTTTCTCTTCCACCTTCCCCAGCATGTAGTGGTGCAGCCAGCGCTCGTCCTGCTCCACCCCGTGGGCCCACCACACCTACACACACATTTATACAAAATAGAGTAATATATCGGCATTGTTTCCTCCATCAAGAAAAAGAGAGGTACGAGGAAAGACTAAGTGTGTGTGTGTGTGTGTGTGTGCGCGCGTGTGTGTAAACAAAGCCACCAACCTTCCAAAAGTTTATCATCGATTGAAAATCTGGTCAGTGCTCGATCTAGACGAGATAACACAAAACCAAACCCCTTTAGTCTGTTTCAAGACGTTGCTAGCCCCACATTAATCCTCTCTCAAGAAGTCTGGCGTGCACTAGTTTGTACCAATAATATTCTCCTTCTCTTGTAACAGTTAATGTCCACACTCTCGCCCTATTGGTCCACTCCTGTGCACACTCTCACCTTATTGGCCCAAGTGAAGCACTGTACTGCCAGTTTCAACATCTCCTCTTTCTCAGACTCAAGACGGCTGAACATTTCCATGCTGAGGTTCACGGCCTACAAAACCACAACATGTTTTATTACACACACTACACACCCAGTTCACCTTTTAAAGGATTCAGATCTTCATTTTAACTACAAGCTACAAGTCTCTAAACTCAACACCAGATGATAAGACTGAGTGAATAATTTTCCCACATTGGTATGATATTTTTATCTTCAATACTGATTTTGTTTGGAACAGAAGTAGAGGTGTCTAGTACCTGCTTGGAACAGAAAGTGTTGTCTAGTACCTGCTTGGAACAGAAAGTGTTGTCTAGTACCTGCTTGGAACAGAAAGTGTTGTCTAGTACCTGTTTGAGCACGGTGGAGCAGAACGAGTGAACCATGTACACAAACGAGCCATACTCCACCCACAGCAGCGAGTTACTCGAGTCAATGTCGAGCGCTCGCTGGAAACACTGGCGCGCTGCCAGCGCTTGGCGCAGGAAGTCAGCTTCATCCCTCACTGGTTCACATTGCTATAACATGGCACAGCAAACAAGCAGGTGATAGCCAGGACATTAGCACTGGACAGTGGTCCTAACCAGGCGGTGACCTGGCCCCAACCTTACATTAGGCGCAGTCCTGCTGTGACTTACCGAGTTGAGCCTGTTTTCAAGTTGACTGCCCCTGGCCAGCGCCATCCCGGCCCACGAGTCAAGTCTCACAGGGTTGACGCATACGTCAAGAAGGTAGTGACGGATGGCCTTACCCTGGAACATGGTAAATTACCCTTTTCATTGGCACAGATGTTGAACACTGTCTTAGTTTGCCTGAACGTTCTTTAGGCAGGCGTTGAACAACATCTTAGTTTGCCTGAACATTTCCTAGGCAGCCGCAAATCAACATTTCATTGCAATAAGTTAGTGTAACGCCATCTATCAATGAACCAGTGCACTTTTAGCCAGTCTGAATATTTCAACTGCCAAAAGTGTGAGCTCTTTGGACATCCCTGGCATCAAAATGGAGTCTGAAAGAATGCTCGAATAGTACCGTATTGACCCGAAAACAGGCCGCACTTTTTCCCCAAAAATATAATTTATAAATCGTTATTATCGCACCCTTGGATAATACATATCAAATGTTTTAAAACCGTTGAGGACTGCATGAAGTTATGTTGAAATATATCAAAATAGTTTATAATCTTCATAATAGATGGTAGGCCCTACTCTTTACGGCTTCAAACACATTATTTTAAAAGAGACGGAACTTGACTATATATAAAAAAAAGAATTAATCTAAATTATCTGACAAAATGAATAGTCAAAAATAGGTGTTGTACTAGAGACTTATTGCTACAATATGTTGGTTATATGAATAAATACTATCAATATTTATTTATTTGTTATAAAAATATTACTATTAAATTTCAACTTTATTTAACATATAGACTAATATAATGTGAAAAAACAATGAACAGCCGACAATTTGTAGCGAGGGCTTAAGAAAAGGCATACGGTTTCACTAACCTACTTACCTGATTTTTGAGGTCAGAATTAAATTACTGTATTAATAAATAACATGACTATATTTTGATTAAAAAAGGAATCTCTCGGTGAATGAGCAAAACGTGCTTATAATAAAAAATGTGAAATCCTTGTGAAAAAAAACATGTATATAATAAGAACATTAAAAGCTAAATGATTCATTTCAGAAGAAGAAAAAAATCCCTTTAAAATTGATTGTAATTTTAGGGTGAGGTGTGTAATCTGGGGCGACTTATTTTCGGGTCTTACTTAGTTCTATTGTTTCAACAAGAAGGCAAGAGACATTATTGAAGTGAATTAATCTGTAATCTAAAAAATGATTACATTTAAGGTTTGCTAACTAATTTAATGATAGTGCTCTTTTATTGTCATGTTTTCTTTTATTTATATATTTGACCGCTTGAAGTTTAATAGGCTAAAATAAAACAATAAAAAATAAAAATACATGGATTCAAGCAATTACTTTGAGGATAAGAATATTGATGTGACCAAGTTGTCATTAAAATATTCAAACAAACAAGTCGTCTTGAATAGCGTGAAGGGAACGGTGTATTATCGCCACATTGACATCGAACAAAGCAGGTCTACCAACAACGATGGAGTGTTCGTGTAAAGAGCGCATAAAGGGAGAAACGTCATGTTTCCATCACTGCAACGGTTACAAACACATCCTGGTCTGTACCAAATTGCGGTCCTACCAGAAGTCCCAGTGCACCTGGTCATGCAACGAGTATTGCCCGGTCTACCGGGGGCTGGCAGTGATGGGCAGACAAGACACCGCCAGTAAATGGAGGGAGAGGCAACCCCAATACACTCAGCTATAGCGAGCGTGAAGATACTTTACCAATAATGTACCAGTGAGCCAATGCATTCTGCAGTCAAATTTTTGTATAGTCTTTTATCTAATACAAATATATTTTTGTGGCCAACAATGATAAAAATTTTACTACATTATTATTGTTATTTTATATATATTGATAATATCTATCAAAAGTGACAGTTACAGATCACATGACTTGATGTATGAATACATCAAAGTAACTCTAGCGACTTTTCTAGCTTTCGGATAAGGTTCTTCTTATATTAAAACTGGTGAGTTTTTAAATGTAGACTTTAAATAATCATTCGTTGTGAATTTGGCAGTTCATTTAAATTTAGTGGACTCAGGAATCGCATATCTCACATGTCCATCACAGACTTTGCCTTGAACCGTGAGTGATTCATGGACCCTGAGGCCGATAATGGGGCATGAATCTAAGGGTCCTATGTTTTATTTCCCTGTGCAGGTGTAAATTGTTTAAATGATAGCACAAATTAAATTTATATTTTCTGTGAAGTATTTTGTATTTTTAAAACAGAAACAAATTATAATATTTAAAGAATGTACATATATCATTTTGAACCAGACAGAAAACATGTATTTATAACATTAATATAATGATATGTATAAATAGCAAAAATTAAGCTTGTTTGAATCTGTAATTTTCAATTTTTAATTGAATACTAATACTTGGCTAACTTGACATGAAACAAATTGAATCAAATCTCAAGATTTAAAAAAGAAAAATGGATCAAATAATTTATATTAAAAATTGGTTCAGATCTTAATCAATTGATTTATTTTAGGCTTACCATGTTAATGTTTCAAACTGAATCTATGTTGGATATTTCATATGTTAAGTTTCCGAGTCTAATACAATAATAAAATATTCCGAAAAATTGTTGTCACACATTTTAGACTTATTTTAAGTTTATTAAAAAAAAATTTAATCGATATCACTAATCTCAAAAAGTGAAAAATAAAATAAAGACCACCCAAGTTTTTTAATCATAGTGCAAAGGAGAGGTCGCCGGCCGCCCCTGTTGGAAGACAAGACGCACTCACCCAGTCATTGTTCTTAAAGTAATGGTCCCCGAGGAGGTAGTAGATGTTGGACACTCGGACGGGGAACGGCTCCAAGGTGGGCTCCAGGAGTGGGACGTGGACACTGCTGCCCTCTATGTACTTGTTCACCTGGGACACCAGCGGCACTGTAACGACACTCTTGGGGGATAGTGGGCGGTATTTTCACACACAGCGTCTTAACGCCCAATGTCCTCATGGATAGGGTAGGATAGAGTAAGAGTACCTACATTGGTGTGGAGGGAGAGTTGAGGAAACGATGCACTACCTTGCTACATCCAACCGTGATTTATTCGTCACTGGATTACACGACCACGCAAGAGTGATGTCGTTCCTGTAGCTGATAGTGTCGTTTACATTCTCCCTCTGGACAAAATAGTTGCACAAGAACCCCCTAACTTATCTTGCTGTCTTAGGTTAAATAAGCCAAGTTGCTACTTTTTGGTTTGACCCTGGCATGTAGAGAGGAAAATATTTAAAAACAAGTCACCCCATGGGGCATTTATTCAAAACCATTTCTTTATCACACTCAACAAATGGGGTAGTAACGACGCAATCTATGTAATAGGACTGAGGAGAGTAGATAAAGAAATGCACCTCTATTACTTAATTTATGTTTAAACCAAATATCTTTATTTACTCGAGCAAAGTTAAGTTGTAACACCGTGTCCTACATTTGACCAGACTGGAGAATTGCATATGGAAACAAAGCCCTAATTCCTCTAGCCGGAGTAAAATGGAGAGCTCTCAGTACAGCCGACGATAAGAATAAATAACTGCAGTTAGAATTTATAAATCAATTTTATGTTTTTATTAATGTATATAACATAATAATATCTAAATTTAATAATAAAACACCAGGCTATGTAGAACACTAACCTTACTCCAGTCAAATTAAAAAATGGAGTAGGTCTTACCAAAGGTTTTTATTCCCAGTTTTCTCTCTTGTTTGATAGAGGTAATCATGTAGAAATATAATATTATATAAAGTGAGTGTTTTACCGTCAATATTTTTATTTATCGTTGAAGCCAGAATTGTTTTTGAACGGAAGTAAAAGTTTCCAAAGCCCCGCAAATTCTTACTCCAAACTCCCCCCCCCCCCCGATGAAAGTGAGGGGTAGACTGGTTCTTACCAGGACTGCATTGTTCGGGGACCAGGGCTATGATGCGTCTGAAGAGGACCTCCACGTCGGAGGAAATGGAGGGGATCTGATTGGAGTCGAACTCGGGCAGTACCTCAGGGTGGTAGAACTGGAACAGTTGCATTGCCTGTTCCCACAGCAGCGGGATTGGAGGGACCCCATGGTCTTGAAGGTACCGCGCCTGTAGGCGAGGGGAGAGGTGGGGGGAGGTTATCATCTCAATCAACAATGACACGAGGTTCGTACTCTGTCTGGAGCCCAGATATAGATCAGTCTTGCCGGTAACAACATATTTACAAAGTCACGTAATTATTCAAAAATAAACTCCCAATTTTAAAGTCTATAAAGGACAAATAAAATTTCATAATTTTTAATAATCAAAGACAATTTAAAATAAGTGTAATTATTAATAAAATGAACTCAACATGCTTTTTAACTTTAAACCGGCAGTATTTGTATGTGTTTTGTAAATAAATTTGACTGCCCGAAAATTGTGTAATTTATAGCCATGTTAAGACGTAGAGAAAAATAAATAAAAAATAATTTATCCCGAGGTCAAAGTTGAGGATCTAACATTCAAGCAAAGAGAGTTGATTTCTGAACTGTTCCCCGTGAAGCTAAGTCTGGTCTGGAATATTGTCCACTCACCTTGGTCTTCTTGTTGGGGTGGGCGTACAGACAGAAGACTACTTGCTCCACCTCCTGGCGCAGCCGGTACCAGTGCGGCCTCATGCCGTGGTCTGCGAGAACAGGCAGTACCACACCCATCGTGTAGAGCAGCAGCTCTCCGTTGTTGGTGCAACACCAGGACCGACGCGCCAGGAACTCGTGGGCCGTGAACAGGACCTCCAGGTGCACAGGGACCTCCTCCGCCTCGAGCCCCTCAGGGACATCTTTGACATCCCGGCCCTCGTACTCGCGTTGCAACACCTGGGGAGTGTCGTGCGAGCATGACAACAAATATAAGTTCTCTCAAAAAGATAATATGTTGCCAAAATAGCGCCGGGCAGAGCTGAGTTTAATTTAGAGTAAAAACGACTACCTACAGAGGGGAATCAAACCCAGACTCTTGGCTATTGTGCACCAAGGTCCTGTTACTGATCCATCATTTTTCGTCTGGTATTTTCATTAATGACTGTATCACCACAATAAGACTAGATAGTACAACTATTGAACAGGGGCAGAAAACCTGGTTAGTCCTGTGGTAGAGCAACCAATGATATAACCATACTAGGGTCTGCCGGTACAAAGAACATAGCTATAAAGTACAGAGGCTGATACTAGGGTCTGCCGGTACAAAGAACATAGCTATAAAGTACAGAGTCTGATACTAGGGTCTGCCGGTACAAAGAACATAGCTATAAAGTACAGAGTCTGATACTAGGGACTGCCGATACAAAGAACATAGCTATAAAGTACAGAGGCTGATACTAGGGTCTGCCGGTACAAAGAACATAGCTATAAAGTACAGAGGCTGATACTAGGGTCTGCCGGTAAAAGAACATAGCTATAAATTACAGAGGCTGATACTAGGGTCTGCCGGTACAAAGAACATAGCTATAAAGTACAGAGGCTGATACTAGGGTCTGCCGGTACAAAGAACATAGCTATAAAGTACAGAGGCTGATACTAGGGTCTACCGGTACAAAGAACATAGCTATAAAGTACAGATATAAAAACCTTATGAATGAGTATCCACGGAGAGATAGTTTCCAACGGCAGCTCCACAACGGTGTCCGGTGCATCCATCTGGAGGCACACAATCTGCGCCAGACTCTGCACCAAGCGGCCAAGCAGTCCCTCGGAGTGTAACCGATCCAAGGACTTGAGCCCCTGCTCCGAGATGCAGTCTTGCAGCGAGGTGAGCAGCTTGGTTAAACACGCCGACCACCGGGACTGCTCCTCCTCCTCACAGTTGAGGTACTTGTTCAGTGCCTCATAGAGGCACTCGGCCCCCCAGAACACAAGGTCGGTGTGCCTCCCGAGGTGACCTAGTGCCTCAAGGAACATGGTCAGTTGAGACAGGCGGTCCACCGTGGGGGTACATTCGGCCGGAAGACCAGATGGTACCCTATGGGGCTCAGAAGAACGGAAACTCTGTTCCAATATGTTGGTGACCTCTTCGTAGCGCTCGGACTTATATAAACCTTCCAGCTGACAAAGCTTCAGCGTCCAGTCCAGCGTGGACCGGAGTTTGTCAGCTGTGACCGGTGATATCACGTTGTAGTGCTTACAGTTGGGCAGACGCAGATCTTGTTTCTTTGATAACATTTGAAAACTGATGTCTTCGAGTAAGTCCATGGCGTCAAGGACATTCCCCCCCATCAGGTAGAGCCAGAACCTGAGCCAGCGATAACGAACAAAAAAATGATCAAAGTCTTCCCCGAAGAGTGTGTCCCTCGGGGCCATGAGCATCAACTGCTCCAACGAATCAGTCATCGCGATATCCGGTATGTACCGGGTGGCGTCGTTCTCGTCGGCGTCTTCAAGCCACCTGTCTAAGAACAGCTCGCTGTGGAGGAGAGTTGCCCACGCGTCCCAAACATGCCAAGCTGGATCTACCTCCTCCTCGGTGGGGCCTAACTCCCAAGGGGAAGGGTGCCCCACATGTCGTCTCATGCGTTCGTACACCTCCATGAAAACACGCACGAGGTCCGGCGGCCAACGCAGCCTCCATTTTCCGCTCAACGTGTTCACGTACATGAACAGTTGGTGGATAATGTCATGGAGGTTGTTCTGCTCTAGGAACACTTCAACTTCACGTTCCTCTTCGCAGAGGTGTCCAGATGTGTCGTCTGCTGGGGTCACTTTCTGGGCCACTGTAATATTTCATTTCAAACACACTTACACTATGAAAGTTACAACTTGTATCTGACACTAATAATAATCAAACCGAAGCACGTCAGTCTAAAAACTTGCTGGAGTGTTGGTGACAGGTAGATAGGCGTTCAAATCCCAGCCGAGTGTAATGAGGGTGTTATCTCTTACATGAAATGTTGTTACATTCCCTCTTAATTTAACCTTCCTAAATCTTAGCCCATGTGTTTGTGTGCAACAGGTAATAAGAAGCGACTAACAAGGGGGTTGAGGGCATGATAAACTAACTTGTCCTCACCTGTACAAAAGTAGCCCTCCTCGGTGAGGATCTTGTAGAGATCCTCCGAGGAAAGAGGAGTCTCTTCTCGCTTCTTCTCCTCCAAACTCTCCTGGCGCTGTAGCAGCTCGCATAGCTCCGCCATGTCAAGGTCCCCTTCAAGAGATCTCTGCGCCAGCTTCTCGGTCTTCCACTCATTGGACAGCAGTGTCTGGGGCACCAGCCCGCGCAGCACCTCCTCCAGGTTACAGTCCTCTCTGCGCACCGTGGAGCGTACTCGAGCCGAGCGGCGCTGTCCCCACGCCCATTGTTCCAAGGACATCCTGCGTTTCTTACCCTTACCTTCATCCACCTCCCCTGACTCTTTGGCGGTCACGACGATGGCGGGTTCGGCCGCTTGAGCGACTGTCTCTGTCGTCTCGCAAACTGTAACTTCCTCCTCCAGGGGTGAGGCCTTTATGAAGTCCTCCCTCACAGTCCTCAGATCTACTGGACAGCAGTAGTAACTCCCTGCCTCACTCCTCTCGATGTTGCGGTGAAGTTTGACCAGACTTTCCCCGAGTTTCAGCCACGACTTGACCTCGAGGGGCTGCAGTAAGGAGATGATGGGGCGGACCACTGGGACGTCTTGTTTCTTTATAGTCTCTGATCGAGCCTGTCGCATTGCTTGGGCCTCCTCCACCATCGCGCGACCCATGTCGAGGTCATAGGTCACCTCTCCGACTTTCAGATCACATCCTTTGCAGAAAGTTTCATAGTGAGGGAGGATGTACGCTTCTGTTTTGAGGATGTGATCTCGAAGGGCTAAGGCCTTGGTGTAGTGAGGATCCATCTCCAGACCCTTGAAGATGTGGAGCAGGCACGGTACGAACATATCCAAGGCGTAGAGAACAGGTATTATATTGTCTAGACAAGGCCAGTGGCGGGGGTTGCGTTCTAGACCCTGGGAGAAGGCGTGAGCCGCCAGCTCGTAGTAGACCCCCTTCATCGCCACGCGCCCCATGTAGTACCACAGTGACACATCACTGTTGTCTATCTCCGATGCTTTGATGTAATACGTCAATGATCCCTCCACGTCGTCCAGTTTGTCCATGGTGGTGCCCATGTTCTTCATGCAGGAGTATTTCAGGAGGACTGTGGGTTGGGAGTAGATATCGACCCCCTCCTGCTGCGTCACGTCCAGGAGAAACGGTTCCGACAGAAGCTGGTGAAAGATTGCTTTCGCGTCCTCATATTCTTTTTTGTTCATGTGATGCAAAGCTTTGTTGTACTCCGAATGTACAGCTTGTTCCTAGAGTGAGCAAACAGACAATCCATATAAAGGGTGCTAAGTATAAGTCCCGGGTTCGATTCCTAGACTAGTGTTATTTTAAACTTACAAGTATTATTAAATAAAACTATATAGTTTGAAACTATCATCCTATGACTAACTGGCCTTGTGGTGTAGTGGTCAGCGCACCTGGCTACAAGCTTGGGAGCCCCGGGTAGCTTACTACCACCCTCATACTAACTATCACCCTCATACTCATATTTGTTTCTACCTTGTATTAGTACAAGCCATGTTTAATGTAAGCACACACATTTGTTATGTTAATGGAATTGTGATGATGAAGGTAGAATTTTAGATTTTAAAAAAACAATAGAATTAAGACTTAAAGTTTCACTAAGGATAACTTAAAAAATTACAATAGTCTATGTTAATACACATATTTTATTTTGATATCATGGTTCATTTGTGCATAATGAATTAAAACTAGCCCTCACCACCCCAAACAAAAAGGTTAATTCAAGTTGCAGTGGGTAATATCATATTACTCATTTAAAATTAGTTTTATTTGTTATTTGCAGCATTGTCATGGATGGATAAGCTCCAGTAGAAGAGTGAACCCATGTGGCATTAATATGACTGAAGTATTTTATTCAGCTGACTGATGAGTAATTATTTTCTAATCAAAGAAACCAATAAACATTATATAAAAAAACTCTATGGCATAAGACCACAATCCACTCTAACCGACGTGCGGCCGCCATCCATTAACGACTGTAGAGCCAACTTCCGCGGACAGAGGGTGTCATGTTGTCAACACAACAAAACAACCTGTCGTTAATCTATTTTCTAAACCGGAACCGCTACTTTTTTCATTCAAGTAGCTTCTCACGTCTCTAAGTTGACGCCATTCAAGATCAATTAATACACAGAAAATCTAGAAGCGCCGGGGATCAAACCCGGGACCTTTTGATCTGTACCCAGGTACCCTGACCACTAAACCGGTGGTCAAATGGGTTTATTATGTTTAATCATATTTAGGAAGTGTTTTTGTCGGTACAAGCCCTTTATCCCAGAGAAGGTATAGGTGCTTTTTCGCCCTAGAATAAAGCAAATTAACTTAAACCTAACCCTACTGGCTTTAATTATCTTTGTAATTTGAAAACTAAACTCGACTTACCTGAGCCTCTCTTGTCAGAGTGGGTTCTTCGTCCTCCCCACTTTCATCTGTAGAATCTTCATTTAAGGCTTTGATACGGAACATAATGACGATGTATTAGTATACTATACATTGATTAATATCAGAGTGTTTACATTAGGATTTTAGACAACAAAAATTATGGAATACAACTCTATAAAATTCTCAAACTAAAACATTATTTTTCTCAAAATCAACAAAATATTCTATATGTCAATAGAGCGCTAGTTTATTACTTAAAAATCAAGATCAATATATAAGGTTGTGTAACGTTGCTCATATTATATCATATTATATTAGAATATAAAAATGGTTTAAGTATAAACTAGAAGAAGCTAATTTTTACCTTAAAATATATTTATTTTATTTTAATTGTTTTATTAATTCAGAGTTTGTCCACATAATGTATTACTAAAAAGATAAATCTTGGAGATATAAACCTTTAAACTTTCTTATGATTTACTATGTACACTCTATATAATGAGTGTGTGCATGGGTGTAGGGAGAATTTAATTGGACGGGTTTCAAAATCGTAATTCTATGACACGATTTTAAGACCTACTATTAAGACCCGAAAATAAGAGTATTGTTATTTTATACAGAAGTGTCGGAACCTTATTTGTGTAAGAGGAGGGAAGGCTGGAGAGAAGGTGGGGTGGGGGAGGAGCAACCAAATAAAATTTTAGGGAGTTTATACCCTCCTCTCACCCCAGTTAATGTTAGAAAATTGGATGCTCTTAGAAGCTATTTGTAGGGATCCTCGTTTGAAGAAATGTTACCACATGCCTTTCGTGAGGCAGGCTTATAACACTCAGACATACAAGAAGATGTGTGGGCTCTTCTGGAAAATCCAAACTCCTTGAAGAAGGAATCCAGGAGTATTTGATTTCATCGAGAGTACTTCCACCAGATTGAGAGGAATGGGATCTGGAACCCCCAACCCAAGCTTGACTTCTGAGAGGGACCCAGCCCACCTTGGCTGCTGGTAGACGCCATGTACCACATCACGCCTCCTGTGGAAGAAGAAGCACCCACGAACTTTTGGGGAAATTTCCTACTATCCGTAGAGGAACTATGAGATATGACAACCTCGGAAAAAGAAAACCTCTTTTCACTATATGAGGTAATTGTATTATATTTGTAAGAAGATACAGGAGAGATGGATATAAACATATAAAATGGGACCAACATAACGTGGCTTTTACAATCAAAAGACGAACACAGTTCACAGCCTCATAAAGCGAAAAGAGGTTTTCATTATAGAGATATCTATACTAATATTATAAAGAGGAAAGATTTGATTTTTTATTTGTAGTGGATAAACTCAAAAACTACTGGACCGATTTTAAAAATTCTTTTACCAATATAAAGCTACATTATCAGCGAGTAACATAGGCTATATTTTATTTTGAAAATTAAATTTGTTCTTCATAAAAATATCGATATATATAATATATATATAAAGTTGTTGAATGGAAATTGTGGTTGGTGAAGGGATGAGGAAAGAGAAATAGATGTAGTGACGAGGAACGCAAAAAAAAAGATTAAAATAAAATTTGGGGAAACGAGGGGGGTAAATGATAGTGGAGGAAGCTGAAAAATTATTTGATTTTAACAATTTGTTTGATTGGTGTATACACAATTCCTTTCGCGCCTAGAGCAAACAAATTATAGAGGAATGAGATGAAAATAAGAGGGAGGGGGCTATACAGTGATGGTAGGACTGTATTAAAAAAAAAAAGTAAAAAAAAAAGTTTTGTTTTTATATTGACATGATGGATGATTTGAAGCTTTGTTTTACAGGATTCTTTCCAATATTTTTTTTACGGGGAAGGGGGCTAGTATTATATATTCACATCCAATGTCCTTTATGTTATACCTTTTACATGTTCCTATCTATGTGTTCTATCATTCTTTTATCTTTACAACTTTACATTTTCTCCCTTTTGGTGCTTTTTTGGTTTCCTCTTTTAGGAAGTTGCGTTGCATGTTTCCCACTCCTCCCTGATGAGTTCTGATAGAATGAAACCTAGGTCGGGAGATTGGGCGGTTACAATCTATTTTCTTCAAAAGACAACCATTACCTCTTTGTCCAGTGGCAGCAATGTAAAGTGTGAACTGTGTTCTTCTTTTAATTGTAAAAGCCATATTTTGTGCGTCCCTTTTATATGTTTCTATCTACCTTTCCTGTACCTTCTTACAAATATAATATTAATACAGCATTTGTAGTCAATACATATTAAATAATGTATAATGTGTAAAGTTATTAACTTTTTAGCTATGTATGGAGTGTAAAATAGATAATCAATGAACTTAAGACATATCAGCCAATAAGAATGCAATGAGGGGATAATCCAATTAAAAGTCAGTATAGGTAGAGTAGTCATAGAATAGGGTGCATTGGCAATCTAAGTCCAATGACGAAAGGAATGAACCTGTCATAAGACAGAAGGCTCACAGGACAGAAAGTGATGGGGGCTGTTTGTGTGGTCAACGTGTGATGTTCAAGACCAATGATCGCTGTTAAAATCAATCAATGGGTAGAGAAAACTCGCCATCAATCAATCAATTAATCGTATTCTGGATTGGTATTCAATCCCTAGTGAGACAGCATATCGCGAGTTTGATGATAAACTTTACTTAAAATGCATCTTGGTGGTGTAACTATACATTGAATTTAGGACATGAAATATCAATTACAGAGTTATTTTATAGTTGATGATTATATAGTGATAAGTTCTTACTTGTAGTAATCTAAAACAACATATCACAACTAATGTACATAGGTTGGGTTCAAACATATAAATATATCTATCATGGTGGACGATACAGCATCAGAGCCAATGTATCATAAAAGATTTGCATCACGGTACACAATGCAATGTCAACTACAATATATCATCCACCACGATGCAAGGGGTAGGCCATGTAAGATGTGGCTAAATGTGTAGATGAATGTATGTAAAAGAGAAACATTACTAGTTTTAAGAATAAAAGATCATGTATGACTCGTTGTATGGATGTTGTTGAAGAGAAGGGAGTTTTGCAAGGATAGGGAAGTGTGGAGGAGGTTAGTGAGGATGGATAAGTATGGAGTTGTGGTTTCTTGAGCTATAAGCACAGTTTCTTGCCTACCTAGTAAGGTAGCGGCGTGGTTAGGTATTTATATATATGTAATACTGTACATGGGAAGGAAAAACAAAAACGTTTTAAATATATTTCAAAATTTTATATATTAAAATATAAACATTAAAGAGATAATAGCTTATGTAACAAATAAATATAATACAATTGTAAAAAAATAAAGCACAAATAAAAGTAAAATCATTAAAACATACAGTATTTACACACACGACTTGATAGAAACAAATGAAAAGAGAAGTTTATTTTATGTCATGTACCTAACCTAACCTCTATCATATTGTTTACATTCTCTCAATAAAGATTTTTAGTCGCCAAGCACTTGTTTGTATTTCTATTCTACTTGAATGAATTCTGCAACTGTCACTTTGAAAGAAAAAAAAAAAGTCCCTTTTTTGCTGGTAAAATAAAAATACTGTAATCTTTAAACAAAGCAGGATAATAATTTACATTTGTTTTTCAATTTAGTAAAGAATTGTTCTTGCAGTGATTCAATTGTAGGTAACATAGCATTCTTAACTAAATATTATTCATTCTTAGGTAACAAATCTAAAAAATATATTCAATTAAAAAAAACACCATAAAAATCAGCGTCAATCAAAAATGCTTTCTGAATTTATTTAGTAAGATATTTACGATCAGAAGAATAAACACACACAAATAATAATCATTTTATATCCTTTCAGTAATGGTTTGATGTAACGACAAGCAACAATTAGTTTCATAACTAACCATGGCGCAATGACGCTATATATAATACATAACATGTATTGAAAAAAGTGCATTCAGCAAAAACATTTAGTAATGAATAAAATATAAATATTAGGAAAATTGTAGAACACAAATAAAAGAAAATACACTAACACATATTACACACACTTCAATATTTCGATGCTATTAAAGCACCTTCCTCGGAAGTAGTAGTAGTATTAGTAGTAGTAACTTCCTGAGGAAGGTGCTTTAATACATAGAAATATAGAAGTGCATGTAAATATGTGTTAGTGTCTTCTTTTATTTGTGTTCTACCATTATTCCTAATACTTTATCATTTTATTCATTACTAAATAATACATAACATAACATTACAAACAAAATATGAAGGCACTAGAAAATATGGCAAAGACTCACACATTTAAAACATAAATTATAGAACTAATTCTATCATCTGCTGACCTTGGAAGCCCCAGAGAGAAAACTGCGTAGAATGTACCCTCATATTCTTACTAAGTACAAAAGGGCACTTGAATCTTCGAATCCTTTAGGATAGTTGAGATTAAAAAAAAAAAATTATATGATCTGATTTTCATAGCAAGCGCATTATTGGAAAACTGAAAATTAGAAATGAGACCTTGAAATCCTTAAGGATATTCGTAACGCCAGAATTAGGATAAATCTGGAAAGACGATCAGATTGGCTATTATTTTTAATGGTAAAAGGCAGAGCCAATCACATCTGTTTGTGGCACTAAAAGGGTTAATAGCGTTCATACATTCATCTACTAACGTTAATAGATTGATCAAAGAGCAAAATACAAACAAAATCACAGACTTGAACTCTTTCAATGAATATCTTTTGTGAAAGAAGGAATAGTAAAGGTGGATAGAGACAAATACAATATGGTTCTTACAATGAAAAGAAGAACACAGTTCACACTTTACACTGCTGCCACTGGACAAAGAGGTAATGGCTTCCTCTTGAAGAGAATAGATCGTCACCGCCCAATCCCCCAACCTAGGTTTCATTCTATCGGAACTCATCAGGGAGAAAGTGTGAAACTCTTAATGCAACTCCCTAAAAGAGAAAAAACAAAAAAACAAAAAACACAAAACGGAGAAAAAGAAAATATGTAAAGAATGAAAGGACACTTAGATAGAAACTTGTAAAAGGAATTAAAAGGACAAATACAGGAAATGGAGATTGGGAGGTTGGGTTGTGCGTTTCACCCTCACTCCAGATGAGTTCTGATAGAATGAAACCTAGGTCGGGAGATTGGGTGGTAGCAATTGATTTTCTTCATGAGGCAGCTACTACCCCTCTGTCCAGTTGCAGCAGTCTAAAGTGTGAACTGTGTTATTCTCATTGTAAAAGCCATGTTGTGTTTTTTAATATGTTTCTGTCCACCTCTCGTGTGCCTTGTTTCAAATATATATTACAAACTACCTCTAAAGAGCAAAAAGAGGTTTTTCCTTACAAATTATATCTTCAGAAACTAACAAATCTAAACTTCCTTCGAGATTGGACACTCAAATACATTGGAAGGAAGGTTGTTAAATAATGCCATGGTAAAAACATTCATAATTTCAAAAATTAATATTTAAAAAATATATACATTCCATTCCTCCATAAAAGGTATTTAAATGTACAGTTACCCAATCGTTGTAATAACTCGTAATGGTGATAATAAAAGATAAATACTGGTATTGACTATTATGACACACTTTTACTCATCCTTCTTGCTGTGGAGTAACTATGGCTATCTCTATTAATTATTAACGCTTTTTGTTATCACAGTTATAATCTTCGAATACTTGAGAACATGACATTTTTCAAACAGATCCTTGAGAAATCTCCCAATGTTCCATTTGTTATGACCCCAGTCCATTACAGCAGCAGCTTGTGAGTGTTGTCCACACGACTGTACAGGAGTATGCTGGGAGGGAGTTTCTGGGAGATCAGGTCTTGTATCTCTTCACACACCTTGCTCAGGTACTTCTTGTTGCGCGGATGTCTGAGAACAACAAGGATACGTTGGAATGTTGCCCAAAGAGATGGTCACCTCTCAATGACAGTCCTCACCTCTCAACAAGAATACTCACCTCTCAATGACAGTCCTCACCTCTCAATGACACTCCTCTCCTCTCAATGACAGTCCTCACCTCTCAATAACAGTCCTCACCTCTCAATGACAGTCCTCTCCTCTCAATAACAGTCCTCGCCTCTCAATGACAGTCCTATCCTCTCAATGACACTCCTCTCCTCTCAATGACAGTCCTCTCCTCTCAATGACAGTCCTCTCCTCTCAATGACACTCCTCTCCTCTCAATGACAGTCCTCACCTCTCAATAACAGTCCTCACCTCTCAATGACAGTCCTCTCCTCTCAATAACAGTCCTCGCCTCTCAATGACAGTCCTATCCTCTCAATGACACTCCTCTCCTCTCAATGACAGTCCTCTCCTCTCAATGACAGTCCTCACCTCTCAATGACACTCCTCTCCTCTCAATGACAGTCCTCACCTCTCAACAAGAATACTCACCTCTCAATGACAGTCCTCACCTCTCAATGACAGTCCTCTCCTCTCAATGACAGTCCTCACCTCTCCATGACAGTCCTCACCTCTCAATGACAGTCCTCTCCTCTCAATGACAGTCCTCACCTCTCAATGACACTCCTCTCCTCTCAATGACAGTCCTCACCTTTCAATGACAGTCCTCACCTCTCCATGACAGTCCTCGCCTCTCAATGACAGTCCTCTCCTCTCAATGACACTCCTCTCCTCTCAATGACAGTCCTCTCCTCTCGATGACAGTCCTCACCTCTCAATGACAGTCCTCTCCTCTCAATGACAGTCCTCACCTCTCAATAACAGTCCTCGCCTCTCAATGACAGTCCTCTCCTCTCAATGACAGTCCTCTCCTCTCAATGACAGTCCTCTCCTCTCAATGACACTCCTCACCTCTCATTGAGAGTCCTCACCTCTCAATGACAGTCCTCTCCTCTCAATGACAGTCCTCTCCTCTCAATGACAGTCCTCTCCTCTCAATGACAGTCCTCACCTCTCCATGACAGTCCTCGCCTCTCAATGACAGTCCTCTCCTCTCAATGACACTCCTCACCTCTCATTGAGAGTCCTCACCTCTCAATGACAGTCCTCTCCTCTCAATGAGAGTCCTCACCTCTCAATGATTGTTCCCACGCTCTTTTGAAACACTGTCGTATCTTGGTTCAGCTCGAGATGAGAGGCAAGTGTCTTGATGATCGCAGCCTCGACGTTCACCACAAGCACCTCCACCCGCACTTTGTTAGAAAGTCTCTGGAGTGTGGGTCCCAAGTGGGGCATTATCTGAAATACACAGGACAGAATGCTCCATGTAAACCATATCAAAATGATGAACCGACAACCTTCAACAGACATTTTATAGACAGCTATGTTAAGCTTTTATCAGAGACTTGTTTTTAGAATGGCCGGCAAAGTTCCATGAAACGATATCAAATATAATCATTTTCAGGCCAAATTTCAACAAAAACAATACCCGTAGCTTGAAATGGTTTTACAAATGACAATCGCTAGGAAATTTAAAAATAATCACGGGTTCCTTGGCCTTTGCTTTAAGTATTACCGCTGACGGTGATTTCTGTATATATTCATGATAAGTAAGGATGTCAAATTTGTTACCTTGATACTCGATTCTAGGTGTCGAAAGAATCAAGCATCAATATTAATATCACAGATTTTGTCAGTAAACAAAAAATTCTAGCGTTTGAACGAAATAGAAATGCTTATAATTGTATATTTTCTACTCCAACTATTGTTAGTTTGTTTGCCGTCTCACTTTAGTACCAGCAGATTGTAAATGTACTCAACACATACTTTGTGTTGTTCTAGTTATCTTGCGCAGATCAAACACATCCTTTGTGTTGTTCTAGTTATCTTGCGCTGATCAAACACATCCTTTGTGTTGTTCTAGTTATCTTGCGCAGATCAAACACATCCTTTGTGTTGTTCTAGTTATCTTGCGCTGATCAAACGAAACTCTAAGTGTTAGAGTGACAAGAATCGTGACTTTATTGACCGGCTCACCTGGTTCTCTGCCCGGCGACGCTGGGTCACATTCATCTTCTCGTCAGTGACAAAGCTGAAGGTGACCGCCGGTATGACCGAGTTTGACGAGGTTTCGGAACTTCCCTTGCTTTCAGAGCGGCTAAAGAGGGGGCCACGTCGCTACCCTCCCCTACCATGGTGCACTTCACCAGTCGCTGGATGAACTCCACTAGTTCGCTTACGTTCACCTTCTTTTCCTGGAACCTAGACCCCAAACATATGTACAAGTTATACACACATTATACAAACATGTACTACAAGTCACACACACACACATCACACAAACATGTACTACAAGTCACACACACATTACACAAACATGTACTACAAGTCACACACACATTACACAAACATGTACTACAAGTCACACACACATCACACAAACATGTACTACAAGTCACACACACATTACACAAACATGTACTACAAGTCACACACACATTATACAAACATGTACTACAAGTCACACACACATCACACAAACATGTACTACAAGTCACACACATATCACACAAACATGTTATACAAGCCACATGTATGTCACACAAACATGTACTACAAGTCACACACATATCACACAAACATGTTATACAAGCCACATGTATGTCACACAAACATGTTAGACAAGTCACACACACATCACACAAACATGTTTTACAAGCCACGTGTATTTCACACAAACATGTTAGACAAGTCACAAACATGTTTTACAAGCCACACGTATGTCACACATTATAAACATGCATGTAAAACTTGGCGTTTAAGATCAGTGGAATGACTTCAGACCCCTCCAGACCAATCTAAGTCTAGTGACAGGGAGGACAGGAGTTCAAAACCTGACTGTAGTAACTTGGTATGTGTGGGTGTATTTACTCAGTATTCTACTTCCCTCCTGCCTAGTACGACAGTCTGTCTCAGAAACACATCATGTTCACAGCAACAGTATCAACAGTACTCACCTGTCCCGCTCCCTCTTCCAGCTACGGACCCGGACCGTGGTAGTCTCCGTGTCCTTGAAGAGCACCATGTGGGGTACTAGCTGCTCGCGGCAGTAGTCCTGCACCTCCTCCAGACTCTGGTGACAAGCAACGACAGTATGGGACGACCGCTATCTCCCCCCATCTCCTCATCAGAGATATCTACCGAGCTCTGCCCTCTTTTCGAGGCCTGATACTTTTCAAAAGGTAAAACACCCAAAGCCAAAATCGGCGGAACATTTTGGTAGTCATCGGTGATGAACAGTCGACCAGACTTCTTTAACCATGCCTTGCGCCAAGTACCGACTATCAGTGAATTAACCTAAGATAAAAGAGTGATAAGGAAGAATATGGTTTTAAGAAAATGTACCAACATTCGCTCAAACCAGCGTTGGTGGTTATATGGTCTAGACCGTTACTCTTGCTTTAGACTGGATTGGCGGTGGCAGGAATATTGGGATTTGAATCCCTTTAAGGGGGAGAGGGTGTTTTTTTCCTTATATATTTTCCACTCTCCCTCCATGCGAATATGTGGGTACATTTATGAACGAAGGCTGGCTCTCGAAATCAAATATTATTTTTATTATTACTATGTTTAACAATGAGATTATTGTAAATGACGAGAGGGTATTTTAGAGAAAATGCCCCCACATTAACATGAATATGAGATAGTAAAACTACTCTTGGTGTGCCCGACCGAGATTCAAATTCAGACCTCACGGTTATCGACACTCCAGTCTATTGCGAGACAGACGCTCTAAACCGCACAACCCCCTATAATGATGAAAGAGGGTTATTAACCTGGATAGCATCGAGAATCGTGGCCCGTATCCCAGCAGCCCACAGTTCTCTGATGAGGGTACACTTCTCCCTCACCATGGGGCTCCTGCCCAGAGAGCAGACCACCACGTCCAGGGCCCCAAAAGGGGTATCGTCTCCCTCTTCTTCTCCCTCCTCTAACTCCTGCAGCGCTGACACCAGGCGGTCCAGAGAGATGCTGACGCCTGTGGCCGCCTGGCTCAAACCCTTTCCTGACACCCCTGTCAACTCGAGGTTCTGTCTGCAAGAGACCGAGAGAGGAGGATTACCTTACAGTCGCCAACATTTGAGGATGAGATGTATTAGAAGTACCAATAAAAATGTGTTTTACAGGATGTATTGTAATTTTTTTTCTAATGGTTTTCTACTCTTTCTCCACACAAATGAGGGTACACTTCATTTAAATTCGACCTTCCTCATTTCTAATATATTAGCGTAATTATTACATATGCATATATCCTGAACATATTGAGATGCACTAACAAAAAAAATATTCAAAAAGTTTAGAAATTTCAAATGTAATACCAATCTTGAATTGAAACATGAAATTTGCACTATTTCCCTCGGATGTTGGTACCTGAAGGAGGCGAGCATGGCGTCGTACCGCCCGCCAGCAGCCACCACCTCCATCCCCCTCCTTCCCCTCCTGGTGTTGAGCTGGCACACAAACTGGCACATGACCCCACTATACTGGTGGCAGTTGTACGCTAGACCTGGCGCAACCACTACGCGACACTGGGGACACAGCACAATACGCAAACTTAAAGTTCAAACAAAGTTATTATGTTTCTTTTTTAAAGATAATCTCTTTTCACTTTATGAGGTCATCATATTATACAGTTCACACTTTACACTGATGTCACTGGACAAAGAGGTAAGAAAGTCAATTGTTACCGCTCAATCCCCCAGACCTAAGTTTCATTCTATCGGAACTCATCAGGAGGGAGGGCGAAACGTGACTTCCTAAATCTTTCGAATACTACAGGATTCAAGGAATCGAGAGGTCAGCATTTGACCTTTAGTTCATACCTTGACCCCCAGAGCATCTGCATGTCCTATGACAGTCTCCAGCTCATGGAAGGCCTGCGTGGCAAGTGAAGCAACCTCACCCCCCCTCTTGCCGATGCTCTTGAAAATGGCAGCGACTTTGGATAGGGGCCCGTCAAGGTCGAGTAGCTGGATTAGAGTGCACATGGCCTGGTCACTCATGAGCGGTAGTGTCTGACTGATATACTTAGAATGGCGCTCGTCCTGAAATACATTAATTAATTTATGTGAGACTTTAAACCAGGGTTGTGGAGTTGGTACGCCAAGCCTTCAACTCAAGACTTCTTTATTTTTCTAGCATTCGATTCAGCCTCCTTCATAAAAGGCTCCAATACAGAAAGATTAATAATATTTAGTACCGCGTCTTACTACCCGTTCGGGTTATACGCTTTAAGTACTAATTACGCTAATGGATTAGGAATTGGGAAGGTTGAATTAGAGGAAGTGAACCCGCATTTGCGTGGAGGGAGAGTGTAAAACCATTTAGGAAAAAAAAAAAAACAGTTCACCCGACCGAGATTCAACCTCGATCTCCCCGTCCTCAGCAGTCGAGCTCAAGACGACAAGCGCGTTAGACAACTACGCCACCGAGGCGGGTAATACAGATAGATGAATTCATGGAAAGCTTCTTTGACATTGTGAATTATATTAGAATAAATTCGTCGATCCAAATTACAGAGACGAGTCTGAAAAAATAGCAAAAGCATAAAAGTAAAATGATATAACTATCAGATTTTGTCATAATATAAATGTTATTTTGAAGTGAGAGTTGGCGTATTTTTACCGAGACTCCATGACATAAACGTTATGTTTCATTATAAAATGTTGTTTTTCTTAAGAATTGTGTTTTGCGCGCTGTGCACTATATACTATTAGTTACACTATGCATGACAATGTCTGTGGTTACCTTGACCTCCCTTAGGAAGGCGTACATGCTGTTGTGTTTCTCCTCCTCAATCCCAGAGTGCAGCAGTATAGCGCGCAACAAGGAAGTGTGGTTCAGTCTTATCACACAAGCCTTGTCTCGGAGACTAGGGAATTCGTTGATTATCTCCCACACCACAGACAGGAGCTCAGCGTCTGCGACCAGGTTACCTGCAGGTCAGTTCAAGGTCATAAACAAGCTTTTAGAGTGTGTTAAAAACAAAGCTAAGTGAGAAAATAAAATTAGACTCAAATGTATTTTTTTTTTATTTTTTTTAATTTTTAATTTAATTTTTTTTTTTAATTTTTTTTTATATTTTTTTTAATTTTATATTTTAATATTTATTTTATAATTTTTTATTTAAAATTTTAATTTTAATTTTTAAATATTATATTTTTTTAATTTTAAATTTTATTTAAATTTCAAAAAAATTAATTTTTTGAAATTTTTATTTTTTAAATTTTTATTTTTTATATTTTAAATTTTTTATATTTTTTATTTTTATATTTTTTTTAAATTTTTTTAAAATTTTTTAAAATTAAAAAAAATATTATTGTTTTAATATTTTATTTTATCTTATTTTATTTATTGTATTTTATTGTATTTTATTTTGAGTTTGGAATGAAAGCGACAATTACAAAGGGTGTGGTGGAAAGAGTGAATAAAACATATTTATTAATGTTATGTATCTGTCTTGCTGATGGAATACCTGCTGTGGGTGTCACAACATCAAAAGCGCACTCATACAGCTCTCGCGGGTGGAACCCAAACACCTTCTTCTCGCGGTAGACGCGCTCCACAGCATACCTCTTGAGGCAGGAGACACCGCTCCAGGCCACGTGGCGCGCGAAAGGGACCCGCAGGTCGTGCGGGAGGCACACCAGGCCGCCTGAGCGTGCCATGAGTCTCACGCACGACTCACAGGAAGGGGGATGAGGACTTGGCGGAGAGAGGAGAGGTGTGTTGAGAGGGAGGGCCCCGTGGCGGTGGAACACCTTGGTCACCGCCTGCTTGACCCGCTCTTGTAAGAGAGGTGAGGAGGCCCGAGGTAGGCTCATGTGGTAGGTTATGTCCTCGGCTGGACTCACCTCCTGGACATAAACACGACAACTCAGCCTGCGGGTAACATGGTTGGTTTAAAATGGAAATGTTGTTTATAAAGTAATGTTACCTGAGTGAAGCAGGAGCCCACCAGGTACTTGTAAGCCTTGCTCTGAGGGTTGGACAGGGTGTGTCGAACCATCTCTTGTAGTTCCGCCTCCTCCAACTGGGGCGGAGGGAGGTAGGGAGACTGGAGCAGTTCCTCCGAACTGGGCCGCATCCCCGGGTCGTGGTTCAGCAACCACCTGTCAACCGCATCTCGTCAGAAACCACCACACATTTATGTGCTCTGGATGCGATTCTAAGGAGGAGTTAATGTTAACTTTCTGAACTGACTTTGTATCGGCACAAGACCTGGCGGGGATGGATGGATGGATAACAATCCGTCCCATGGCTGACAATTCATCCCTTTGTAAGGAGCTCTCTAATTTCATTGATAACTAGGAGCCTGCAAACCTTCAATAATATCGATATCAATTTGAATTGTAATATATTTGTAACAAGGCACAGGAAAATATTATAGAACACAACATGGCTTTTACGATGAGAAGAACACAGTTCACACTGTACACTGCTGCAACTGGACAGAGGGTTAGTAGCTGCCTCGTGAAGAAAATTGATTGTTAGCGCCCAATCCCCCGACCTAGGTTTCATTCTATCAGAACTCATCAGAAGGGAGTGTTAAATGCGCAGCACAACTAAACATTGACAGTAGTGACTTTAAGAGACCAGGGTAAACAAGGAATTACACGGGACTACCACTGACCTGACGATGTGCACTTGTTTGGGCGTATCATGCTCGGTGAGTGTGGGGGGCAGGATAATGTCGGGGTGACGCAGGTTGGCGAGGACCTTCACCCGTTCCATCCCGGTCTCCAAGGGGCAACACATCTCAAAGAAGATTATACCCAAGCTGTAGATGTCTACTTTCTGAAACAATCTCTCGTCTTTCTGTCACTTGTAACCTCCAGTCCGCTATTTGTTCAGCACTAACTACGCATGGGTTAGTTTCAAAAACTATCAAGTGTTTCTTTTTTGTTTTTAACTTGTACTCATTTGTGTGTAGGTTTTTGAGGGGGAGGGGTAGAAAGTCCCCTGGGGCCAACTGTGTACGTCGTTATCGTTACCTGGTTGTATATTAACTTGAATCCTGGGATGTTGAGTTCCGGAGCCACATACAGCGCTGTCCCCACCTGGCCCGTCAGCGAACTGTCACCCATCTCATGCGACAGCGACCTCAGCTCCGCTAACCTCCTTTCCGTCAACAGCCCTGTCTGCTCCATCGGTCTGCAGACAACACACAGGATAATGTCTACTAAATGGGGGTTTGCTAATAGGAGTTTCTCAACAATATCTTTTCCTCGAGGTGAAATTTTACCTCGGAACAAATAAAGCCAATTTGGATACATGTTTAGATTAAATTAAATATAGTTACTAGGAGTGACAAGGATAGAGAAGGTGAGGATAGTTGAGGAGGAGCCAGTGCAGAGCAGGATAGAGAAGACACGATTTAGGTGGTACTATCATGTGAGGAGAAGATGTTGGATATCGAGGTGGGAGTAGGAGGCCGAGAGGACAGGTGGTGCGCACCTTTGCAGGTTGCTGGTGGTGGCCAGACCAAAGTCCCCGATCTTGACGTGATCGTTGGAGTCAAGGAAAATGTTGACCGGCTTCAGGTCCCGGTGAATCATCCCTTGCTGGTGGATATGCGCCAACCCCTCCACGACCTCCCTGAACAGCCTCCAGACTCTCTGCTCATCACCGCACAGACCTCCGTCTATGGCAGTCCTGCCAACACAGCCTCGCATGACAGTAGGATCCATAGCAGTGTTTTACACTGACTATATATAATGTACATCAGTGCTGCCACTACGATCAAACCGAAAGCCTCGAGGATGATGATTCACCTCAAAGTGCTCTTCTCGCAGAACTCCATTTGTATGTACATGAACTGGATCTCCCTGGCTTCGTCCTCGTTACCTCGACTGCCCTGCTCTCCATTGTTCCTCCGAGACTCCTGGTCGGCTTCAGGGACGTCTCCCGAGTCTCCTCTCTCAAACACTACGCCCTCCGAGGACTTGGAGCAGGTCCTGTCCGTTTCACAGAACAACACAACATTTTATATCAATACACTGTGATGGATTAGAGCAGGGCACCCTGCCCAAGTGTAATTTCAAGCAATTGGTGTAACTCATCATTTGTAGCGGATGAAGGCCGTGGGAATTGAACTCGGTGCACTAAGTCAAAAGCCCCAGGTTTGATGCTTGTCTCCAAGTATCATCTTTTAACCATAGGAATGGGACCTTAGAATCCCAAAACTATCAAATTATTAAGTGTATTCATGATTCTAGAGTTCGAAAAAATATTAGATTCAAGTTTTTTTAAAAAGAGAAACCTTTTTCTTTTTAATTTTGAGTTGTAATTTGTTTATTGGTGGTTCAGCTCACCAAACTTAACAACCTGGGCCCGGGCCCTCAAGTTTATCATGTTTTCTACGATTTAGATCTTTATTCGAGATTCACGAATCTTAGGTAAAATGAAGGTTTGTATTCGTAAATATTGTATTCACAGGATTGCCATCATTATCTGACTACTAAGATTGCCCGTGTTTTCAAGGACTTCGTGTTTTTCCCAGAAGCTTGGATTAAAGAAAATCTAATTTTTTGATCAAAATGACAAGCGTGAAGTAGTATAACTTAGGTTAAAAACAGTAGGATTTAAGATATAGAGAGAAATACATCTTCTGTTGCTTCACAGCCCTTGTTTTAGGTTAATAAAACATGTTTGAATCTGTGTGCTTAATTCTTCACTATTTTTCCATCCAAACAAAGACATAAAATTTTAAGCTTTCAGGTAAATGTCCCAAATATATTTTTACTAGATTTTGTGAAGTTCCCCTGAGTTTTTTCCAGACACAAAAAGTCCCCATATTTTCCCGGTTGTGGCAACCCTGATTCAACCCGTATCTAGCGATTGTACTACTCACAGAAACCCCATCCAGTCGTTGTCATCGTCGTCGGAACTATCGTCGGAACTGTCTCCGGCTGGACGTATAGCGCTGACTCTTGAATGATAGGAGACGTTCCATTCCACGTTCACATCCCTGGCGGGAGGCGCCAACATCTCCACGCTGTCTCCCGCGCCCGGCTGAAACACATCAGCGCCAATCTTGTCAACTATGTGACATTAGAGATGTACAGGCCTTTTGACAGTTGACGGAACAAGAGGGTGTGGGATTGTGCCGTTAACTAGATCCCTTTCCTGTATCGATGTTATGAAACCTCTCTCTCACATCATACTGGGAGGGTATTGTTCAACTCAGTGGGATGTAATGAGGGTGGTGTTCCCTCGGTGGTTCTCCATTCTCCTCCCACTAAAGTGCCGGTACATTTCCTCTTCAATCAACTCTTACTATTTAGAGACTTTTGTATTGAAGCATTTTACTGCAGTCAATTGTTATCATTAATTAATATTTAGAAAAACTAAAGAAAAACGAAAAATAAACTACAAAGAGTAAATTTGATAAAGAAAGCCCACCTAGATAAAGAGGTAAAATGTAGGAAGAATCCAAAGGACAAAGGTTACATTATTCCTTTCTTGTGTCTTATTATTAATAATTGATATACTTTGACCATTTCTGAAAGAGTCGAAGGCTTGCCGTACCAACTACACGGCCCTGCTACAAACTACTTGGAATGTTCAGTGATTGGACCTCAACTTGAATACCTTGAACAGTGCTGTGATATCTGTAATCCATGACATGGTAAGACATATGTTGATGATCATCATTGTGTTTGGGAGCAGTGAACTAGCAAGTTGTGTTTAAATGTAACGATTCATTGATGTCATGTGAGATAAATAGTATAGCAGACTATGCTAAGAGAACCTATAAAACTAAACTAATTTAGAAACATTACACTGCTGTAGCTAAGCTAATCTATAAGGGATGAAAAAGGTTGCATTTATAGGAAATGTACCAGCATTTGTTTGGAGAGTGTTTCGAAAACCATTTAGGGTAAAACATTCAAGAGTACACCCGGCCAGGAAAGGAACCCTGATCTCGTCGTCAGCAGTCCAGTCCATTGTGAACACCGAAGCAGGTCTAGACTGATTCCTTAGTGACGAAGTTCACAAGAAGGTCTGTGTGTGAACCACCAGGGAGTAGAATGTCGAGTCTACACTCACCAGTTTGTTGTATTTGTCTGGCTCGGGGAGGCCGTCTCGGTGGTGGTATCGGAAGATGGGGCCCCAGACTCGAGGGTGGCGCAATCTATCCACGAGTTGTAGTACCGGACAACGTTCTCGTGGTTGAGTCGGGAGAGCAGCTTCACCTCTCGTGTGATCTTGCGGTTCAGCTGTTTGTTTTGAGGGTTCAGTTTGATGCGCTTTATAGCGTACACACCTCCGTCGAGCTTGTTGCGGACCTACAACAGAACCATTATTTGTGCAACCGGTAAGTTTGGTTGCAAAGATAGCTCACCTGACTTCAGCCCTGGAGCTGAAGGGCACCAGCGGGGGTTATTTTTTTATTCAGGCAAATGTGATAGTGGGGTCTGAAAAAAAAAATTGCTATTTTTTACAATTTACTAACTTTTACCTATAAATGTATTTACAGCTAAATGCTCCATTTATGGTCAATTTTCACCATTCTGAGCTGATATATATCTATATACATTACAAATTCATATTTATATGGAAAAAACATAAATCTGAATATGCTACATTATTAAACCTTGAATTCACCCTGTTTAATAATGGGACGCACACTTAAAATCCTTCAGAATTCAAAACAACTTCCAATTCATGATTCGAAAATAATATAACTATTTTTCGTTCAAATTTTGAAACTGAATTATATTTTTGGAGCTATTGGTATAGCTCAATAGGACAAAATTTCAGAGCCCAGGCCATTAATTTATCACTTAATGTGAACCAAATTAGAATTAGTGGTAAAGTTAAAAACAAGTGCCTAGATTCTGAATTTTTTAGACAAAATGAAGTGTTAGATTTGAGGAAATGTAGATCAGACCCAGCTCTAGTTTTAGAATATTAGTCTAAACTCTGAACCTAGTTTTAGTAAAAATCCTTAGAGGTTGCGAAGTCCCATAAAAAAAAAAAAAATTCAAAGCAAACTCAAAACTCGAATCAAATATATAAAATATTCACAAAGCCAAATCAAAGTATGAATATTTTTTGTTAGTTAATTTATTCTTCAAGAAATCGAATATTGAGGTTATTTATATAACTTTCTAGATTAACATACCTCGGGACCCACTTTGGTGGCCGCATGGTCTAATGCGTCACTCTCCCAGTAGACTAGGCTGGCAATGATGGGGATATTGTGGTTCGATCCCGGTCGAGTCACAGGAGTTTTCCCAAAATGGTTTTCCATTCTTCCTTCACAAAAATGCAGGTACATTTCCTCTAAATGTTACCTTTTATAATCTATATAACCATTGCCGTAATTAGTAGAAGTTAAAGCTGATATTTTGTTCCAAGCCGAGTGAAATTTTTTAAGTTTTGCCCACCCTACTAGCAGGAGTTGAGGAGATCCTTATTTGGAATGTTGATGTTTTAGCTCACCTTGAGCACATCTCCAAAGGCTCCCTTCCCCAACCACTTGAGGACTTCAAACTCGTTCTGTATCCGAGATTGTCCCTTGACGGTCTGTGGCAGTGATAGCACGGGCTCATAGTCCTTGTCGCAGTCCACATCTTCATCGGCGTTCTTCTGCAAACAGGAACAGTGTGTCACTGTGAATACTCGCCAATAAATAGAGGGAGAGAATATTATATCTGACCAGGACAGACATTATTAGGAGGTGAAGCTTTGTAATGTCCAAGTCGACGACAAAATTTCCTTTACTTCAACTTCAACAACTGTAATAGCCTTTGTATTTTGGAAACATTTCTAAGTAAGAAGACAACTTGTATATACATTTAACATATTTGAGATATCTCACTAAATATGACATATACCAACATATAATTATTTTTATAACAGCCATTAAACAGTATTTTAACACCAACTGGTGATTAAATTACATCTACAATGTAAGCATAGATGAATTCAGATACGTCAGCAAAAAATAATACAGTGGGCCTTGTTTATTACTATTAAATAATATTGTGGGCTTTGTTTATTAGTATAAAATAATTTAGTGGGCTTTGTTTATTACTATAACATAATATAGTGGGCTTTGTTTATTGCTATAAAATAATATAGGTGGCTTTGTTTATTACTATAAAATAATATAGTGGGCTTTGTAATAATATTGTGGGCTTTGTTTATTACTAAAAAATAATATAGTGGGCTTTGTTTATTGCTATAAAATAATATAGTGGGCTTTGTTTATTACTATAAAATAATATAGTGGGCTTTGTTTATTACTATAAAATAATATAGTGGGCCTTGTTTATTGCTATAAAATAATATAGTGGGCTTTGTTTATTACTATAAAATAATATAGTGGGCTTTGTTTATTGCTATAAAATAATATAGTGGGCTTTGTTTATTACTATAAAATAATATAGTGGGCTTTGTTTATTACTAAAAAATAATATAGTGGGCTTTGTTTATTGCTATAAAATAATATTGTGGGCTTTGTTTATTACTATAAAATAATATTGTGGGCTTTGTTTATTACTATAAAATAATATAGTGGGCTTTGTTTATTTCTCTAAACCTTTCTCTTTAAGAAGATGCACTTAATGGGTACTTTAAAAATGTAAAGTAATATAATTTGACAACTGAAATGTTGTCTTCAACTTTGATTCACATTTAAAAAGTGATGTTCGCACAGTCCTAAACATTGCTAATAAGTTTATTTAAAGGTAATATTTAACAATCCCACATCACAGCAGTAGATGCATGAAAAAAAAAAAATACACCTTAAAAATGTCACAATTGGTATTACAAGAATGTTTCAGAATAAGAATGACGGAAGCTTTAAGATTTTTAATTTTAATTTTAATTAGATTCATGTTGATTCAAAATTCTGAACTCTGCCACCTTAGCTCGGTTATTAGCGTGTCTGCCTAGTAAGCTAATGGTCTTTATTTTGATTACTGACAAGGCAGACAATTTTATCATTAGTGACACGTAGACTTCCCCTTTCAAATTAATGACGTAACAGCCGGGGGGCTAGGTGCCGTGTCTGTTCTAGATCTAAGTTAGTTCATAATGTGTGTGTTAATATAATCATCATCATCATCATCATGAACTATTTCCAGTTTGTGGCCGGGTTAATTTATTAAAAATGCCTCCATTGTTTTATAAAGTGCACGTTAAATACATCAAATAAAAATAAAATTCTTGATCTATATATTTGAAAAATTCAAAATTCCAAGTCCAAATATATACAAGTTTCGAATTAATTGTAATTTAATTAATTAGTGTAAGTGCACCAGGCATTAGCGTGAATTGGGGATAGAAAACCACCCATAGCACACGTGGCTGGAATTCAAACCTTGACCTTGTGAGAGTAACACCTTAGACACCTCGGCCACCACTGATCATTAAGTTTGAAAGAGTGTCAGGTCGATGTTACCTTGTCCTGACGCTCGTCATAGCGAGGGCTGAGCCTGCGCTCTAATGGAGTCTTGAGGAAACTGTGGTCCAGCAACTGTCCGGCACTCCAGCGCTGCTGCTCGTCACTCAGCAGACACCTGTCAACATGACACACACTCTCACTACAAGGCAGCTGTTAGTTCTGTCAGCTACAAGCACTCACATGTATATTCTATTAGCTTTAAACAATGACTTGTATATTCTGTCAGATACAAACACTCACTTGTATATTCTGTCAGATACAAACACTGACTTGTATATTCTGTAAGATATAAACACTCACTTGTATATTCTGTCAGATACAAACACTCACTTGTATATTCTGACAGATACAAACACTCACTTGTATATTCTGTCAGATACAAACACTCACTTGTATATTCTGTAAGATATAAACACTCACTTGTTTATTCTATTAGCTATAAACACTCACTTGTATATTCTGTAAGATACAAACACTCACTTGTATATTCTGTCAGATACAAACACTGACATGTATATTCTGTTGGATACAAACACTCACTTGTTTATTCTATTAGCTATAAACACTGACATGTATATTCTGTTGGATACAAACACTCACTTGTATATTCTGTCAGATACAAACACTCACTTGTATATTCTGTCAGATACAAACACTGACTTGTATATTCTGTAAGATATAAACACTCACTTGTTTATTCTATTAGCTATAAACACTCACTTGTATATTCTGTCAGATACAAACACTCACTTGTATATTCTGTCAGATACAAACACTCACTTGTATATTCTGTCAGATACAAACACTGACTTGTATATTCTGTAAGATATAAACACTGACTTGTATATTCTGTCAGATACAAACACTCACTTGTATATTCTGTCAGATACAAACACTCACTTGTATATTCTGTCAGATACAAACACTCACTTGTATATTCTGACAGATACAAACACTCACTTGTATATTCTGTCAGATACAAACACTCACTTGTTTATTCTATTAGCTATAAACACTGACATGTATATTCTGTTGGATACAAACACTCACTTGTATATTCTGTCAGATACAAACACTGACTTGTATATTCTGTAAGATATAAACACTCACTTGTTTATTCTATTAGCTATAAACACTGACATGTATATTCTGTTGGATACAAACACTCACTTGTATATTCTGTCAGATACAAACACTCACTTGTATATTCTGTCAGATACAAACACTGACTTGTATATTCTGTAAGATATAAACACTGACTTGTATATTCTGTCAGATACAAACACTCACTTGTATATTCTGTCAGATACAAACACTCACTTGTATATTCTGACAGATACAAACACTCACTTGTATATTCTGTCAGATACAAACACTCACTTGTTTATTCTATTAGCTATAAACACTGACATGTATATTCTGTTGGATACAAACACTCACTTGTATATTCTGTCAGATACAAACACTCACTTGTTTATTCTATTAGCTATAAACACTGACATGTATATTCTGTTGGATACAAACACTCACTTGTATATTCTGTCAGATACAAACACTGACTTGTATATTCTGTAAGATATAAACACTGACTTGTATATTCTGTCAGATACAAACACTCACTTGTATATTCTGTCAGATACAAACACTCACTTGTATATTCTGTCAGATACAAACACTCACTTGTATATTCTGACAGATACAAACACTCACTTATATATTCTGTCAGATACAAACACTCACTTGTTTATTCTATTAGCTATAAACGCTGACATGTATATTCTGTTGGATACAAACACTCACTTGTATATTCTGTCAGATACAAACACTCACTTGTATATTCTGTCAGATACAAACACTCACTTGTTTATTCTATTAGCTATAAACGCTGACATGTATATTCTGTTGGATACAAACACTCACTTGTATATTCTGTCAGATACAAACACTCACTTGTATATTCTGTCAGATACAAACACTCACTTGTTTATTCTATTAGCTATAAACGCTGACATGTATATTCTGTTGGATACAAACACTCACTTGTATATTCTGTCGGATACAAACACTCACGTGTATATTCTGTCAGATACAAACACTCACTTGTATATTCTGTCAGATACAAACACTCACGTGTATATTCTGTCAGATACAAACACTCACGTGTATATTCTGTCAGATACAAACACTCACTTGTATATTCTGTCAGATACAAACACTCACTTGTTTATGAAGTCCAGCAGCTCCGAGGGCAGACCAGAGGAAAGTTGCACTTCCTGGGAGCTACCTAGTTTGAGTCCCCTAGTTAGAGACGCAAGCAGCACCCCCAGACAATACGTGTCAAGCTTCTTGCCTACCCTGCCTTGAGAGGAGGGGTAGGTGCTGTCCACTTGGTTTAAGTCTGACAGTCGCTTGTCTAAGCTGTAGTCGCTCACCAGGACAGTACCTACGAGGTACATAAAAGGACTAGCAGGGGGACAAGGCGTGAAGAATACACTATTTTGACAGATATATTTTGATGTTTAATGCTTGAAAAATACTATACTATGGTTACTTATTTAACATTATGCACTAAAACAATTTTGAAAATGTTTCATTTTTTTAATTGTTCCTAATATTTCATTCTAATCTGATGGCTCAACATGCAGTTCAATATCTCCAGATGTGTTCATATGAATATTAATTTGTAATGACAACAGCTCGGAATGGCGATAATTGAACATTGAACACAAATTAATATTTTAACAGCCAATATTTTTATTGACAATGCTTCAATATTTGTCGAGACCCAATTTTTTTTTTAAATGTCAAAGCTAATATTATTTTTAGAGCCAAGTCTAAGTTTCAAAGCTTTACACACTCCTAAGATTGTGTACTCCCTGACCTGCGCTGTCGATGAAGACACTGCTTGCGCGGAGATGTTTGTGCACCACATTGTTCCTGTGGAGGAACGCCAGAGCCGACACTATACCGGCAGCGCAGTGGCGCAACATGTCAGTCTCCATCGGGAGGTTGTGGGAGAGGTACACCGCCAGGGATGTCCCCACGACAAACTCCTGGTAACAAACAAGTGCTTCCTTTCATTCAGGAGGTCTTACCACAGTTTGTTGGTAACACCTTACCTCCCCCTCACCCACACTCGCCCCAACCTGGCGTAAAGCGTCTCTTTCCCCTCGGGCAAAGCTACAGTACCATTTTCATAGGAAGGCACTTTTATAAAATACTTTTTTTCTTTGCAGCCAACATTGATTAAATTTTACTACTATCAGTTTTATTTTATCAAGGTATAAGAAAGTAACCTTTTTTTTTAATGGGAAGTGAAGGAAACGAAGTTGAAGCCAAAGTTAAGGTTTCTGTTGTTGTCACATAACACAACTTTTAATTTCTTCACCATCCACTAAGTGAATCTTGGTAAAGAGAAAGGTTTAGCGAATAAACAAAGAAGTCCATTATATTATTACTATATAGTCAACAAACAAATATTTGAGACAATCGAGAGATCAGAGTAGTTGTTTACCTGAAGAATGTGCACCACAACAGTGTCTTGCTCATGACTGTACTTGATGTTGAGATAGTGAACCAGGTGAGGGTGTTGTAACCTCTGCAAGTAGCTGAGCTCCTGTTCCAGGCTGAACACCTTCAACACAACGACCGAGTTATCAAGATGAATCATTATTACAAGGGAGAGTCAGTAAACAAGTCACGAGGGATGGCTGTCAGCAAAAAATAGTTTGTTTATTTTAGATTATTTTATCAACACATCTTACTACCTATTCTAGTTTTATGCGTCTAGTAGTTTCTAAATATTCACTAGGTGCCAACACAATCCAGCTTGATGGCAGTTTATGTACCAGACGCTAGGTAGCGCATGCACATGTACTGTTCAGTGCCGTGCTCAAGGAGTGTACTAAGCAGCACACAGTTGTACAGTCTTTGTTGGCTAAAACTGGGTCAATAAATTCACTGGGAGACACTCGAAAGTAGCAGATGAAGATCGACCTGGTCATTCATCTGTTGATATTGTGACAGAAGCAACTGTGTGGCTGACAGTTGACAGCTGACAGTTGAGTAACGATAGTCAGTGTATCATGACTTAGCCTATGTTCATGAAGCATGATTGTTTGAATGTTAATAAAGTGTATGCAAGGAGGGTGCCCAGAAAACCAACTCGGGCACAAAAACTGAACCAAATGGGCATATCCTTGCGACAGCCCTGTCGTTATGCAGATGAAGGAGAATATATGCTTGGCAGGATTTCTAGTGGGGATGAATTATTGTGGGTGCATCACTTTCAACCCGAATCAATGTGTGATTCAATGCAATGGAAACATCCCAGGTAACCTATAAACCAAAGATGTAAGGTTTACACATCAGCAGGGAAGGTTATGTTGTAAGTGTTTTGGGATTCTCAGGGAGAACTGTTAGCCCATTTCCAGAATCGAGGTGAAAATGTGAATGCATCGTACTGTGAAGTTTTGTCGGAGCATCGGATTGGAGTTCAGAAAAAAAAAGTCCAGGCCTAGTGGCAAGAGTAGTATTGCTTCGACAATGTTAGACCTAGCACATCTATATTAACCAATGGAATTAATGATCTATGCTGGGAACGTCTAGAATATCCATCTTACCTGACTTAGCCCCTGGCAATTTTCACCTGTCTGGTACATTAAAAACACACCTTGGTGGTCAAGGTTTCACTAATGACGAACAGATTGAAGATGAGATATGAAATTTGCTGCGACAACCGGCCAAAGACGATTATGCTGGGGGTTGTAAAGCATTACTTAAGAAATGAGATAAGTGTATCATTATTGGTTGAGATTATGCTGAGAAATAAACATAAAGGTAAAAATAATAAAAATGTTTTTTTAAGTTTGTATCTCCCTTAGTTTTTTTTAGAACCATTTGTGTCGTATTTTTTTCTGACTTCCCCTCGTACTTTGATGTATCAAGAAAGAACTGTCACATTAAAAACTTGTTAATTTGTATGGATAGAGCCGGCGTGTGCTACAACTTTGTGAAGATTAAATATAAATAACCTTACCTTCCCTGAGATTGTTCTTTATGCCTTTTAAATGTTCCTCTCTGTGTGTTCTATCATTCTTTATCTTATTACCCATTCAGGTACTGCACTAAATACGCTAAATGGTTTTTAGGGAATGTGAAGGTTATATTTAAGGTATGTGTATCCACAATTGAATGCAAGGAGAGGGAAAAAAGATTATGGAAAAACCATTCTCAGTGCACCCGACCGAGACTCAAACCTCGACCTCCCCAATATTGACAAGAATAGCACCTGTTCCATTTTATTTTCTGTTCCTTTTTCCAAATATAACAAAACTTGGCATTGAGAAATCTCCCCCATATTGTTAATTATAAGTAATTGGGGCCAATCAAGATAAAGGTAGCGGTACTGTACCTGTTTGAGCACCGGGACAGGGTCTCCGCCAAAGGTCCAGGTGACGACGTTCACCAACTCTCCAGAGCGTAGGTCCACCCCCATGTGAACTACACTTCCCTCGTGTATTGTGACCTGCGCACAGTTATAGCGGCTACAGTAAATCAGAGCCGGATCAACTTAGGCTTTAACTAGAAGTGGTATATTTTAACTAGAAGTGTATATTTTAACGAAAAGAGACTTTAAAACCTTAAAATATTAGAGGTTATTCAATGCTAAAAGGTTTTCCGTAGAGTTGGGTCAAATTCACTATTTTCCAAATCTCAATCTCCAATATATTAGAATAATATAAAATAGTAACTAAATGTTAATATTATTTCTTATAATCCATTCATTATAACATTCATATATTCAGCTAAGTGTAAAATTACTGGTATGGGTCTGGTTAAGTTCATCCTATAATTATAATTAATTATAATTGGTTCTGAACCACCCATAGGCAGTATTAGAGCTCTATAGCAAATTTCACAAAAAAAAAAAGATTGTTTAGGTATTTAATGCTCGAATCTAAAATTTTCTCAAATCTCAAATATTCTTAAGGATTCAAGGGGCCCATCCCAATTTTCTAGATTTAGGATTATTTTTTTTAATATTCTAATTTGAACTGCAGTGCTTACTAGGGATACGTCAGCTTTTTATCAGCGAAGCTTCCTAAGTGTCAAAAACAAACAAAAAATTTCGAAGCCGAGACGAATTTTGGAAGCTTCCCAAACCACTAATATAAATTGTATGTATCTTTGTTGAAAAATATGTAAACTTAGGCATTTCAATTACAAGGCGCACCTTTATTACATTCTCGCGCGCCCGGTCGTCGAATCAGCTCACACATGAAGTAAGATAACACCGACTAAATTCTCACCTAAACATTTCACCCGATGCACCTCTCTTTCCCCGCGATTGTTGAAGGTCAACAGTTCAGTCCCCGGTGATCACACGAGCTGTCGCTGCTTTCAGACACGCTCTGCCCTCTAAAACACCACACAGCATGGTCTAAGGCTTGCTCTCGCAAAAGACGGGGAGATCAAGGTTCAAATCTTGGGCGGTTTTCAACTCTTCCTTCATTCAAATGTGGATACACTTCCTCTAAATTCAACCTTCCTAATCCCTAACACATTAGTGTTATTAGTACATAGACATATATCAAGGATAGGTAGCAAGACACGGCGGTAAAAAAACTATAGGGGTACAACGAAACTTTGGGGTACATCTGATTAGTTGTAAGAAAAACCATGAAGGGCGTGCTAGCTGTCACCAGGAGGAACAGGATTAGGAGGGTGAAACTGTCTGGTAAGAGTTGGGGTACACGAATTAAAAGCTGGAAGAAGTATACCCCTAGAAACACCGCGCCAAGAGGTGGTACAGTGGTGCGGTGTGTCACCTGTCCGTAGAGCAGTGTTCTCCCCTCCCTTGCCCCCGCCTCCTCTTCTTCTCCTCCACACGGAGCACCTCCTGCTTGCGCTGGACCTCGCCCAGGATGGCTTGACGCTAAAACACACAACAAGGACTTGGCCCCATTACAAGTCTCAGTTTGCCGGTTCGTAGTGATCAGATGTCGACATAATTCATACAATACCTGTTTATCTTCCAGCTGTTGTCTGACCAACTGTTCCTTCTGGAGCTGTTCCTGTTTCCTCATCACCATTTCCTCGTAGAATGACTTGAACCCCGGCTTGTTGTGCTCGTGGAGGAATTTCTGGGGAAGTTTACAGGTGGTTAGGGTAAAAACATGTTTTTCTGGAAGAACTTAGCCAAGATAACAAATAACTTAGGTAGGTAAAATGAAAACCAATTATTTTAAAATTAAAATAAATCTACTTGCTGGTCCTAATTTTGTGGTTTTCAAGTGAAGAATGCAGAGCTCTGCAAGATTTCTGATCAGAGCGTAGTCTTGTATCTACTTTCTCAGCTAACCGTCCATTAGAGAAAATATCCAGGTAGTTTTTTAAGAGACTTCAAAGCTCTGCGGTGTTCGTTCTGTTACAATAGTAGCAAGCACATGGCGAGTCGTTACCTGGGTGTGTTGGGCGAGCTCGAATATCATGACCTCTCCGACCAGTCGCGAAGCCAGCTGCTGCAAGTCAACACTCAATTGGACCACGCGCTCTGTTGACAAGCCCTTGCTTCGCTCCAGGGATATCTGCGGGGCCCTATGGACAGGACACACGATTAATGGGTAGATGATCAAGGGTTCAAAATACATCAAGGAGGATTTGCCCATATTGTTTTTGTTTTTTTCAAAAATTGAAGCTCTTTCCTTATTAGAATAAGTCGCTAACTAGACAGAATTAATCTATATTGGTCGTCATTAGGAGTAGAGGTCAGGCTCATTCAACAATCCGAAGCTATTATCTTTGCTTTTTAGTGAAGAATAATCCATCTAGATATCATATTCTGAAAATTGAAAAATGACACCTGGACACGGGAATATAACCCGGGACCTTTGGCTTATTACGCCAATGCTCTTACCACTGAGCTATCCAGGAATCAACTCGTACCCGGGGTCTTTTCAACACGATTTCCGCGCGTGCATCATAGACTCTGACTTAAGATATGAGTGAAGAATGACCCTGGGCACGGAACTACTCTTGGATCGCTCAGTGGGTAGAGCAATGGCGTACTAAGCCAAAGGTCCCGAGTTCGATTCTCGTGTCGAGGTGTCATTTTTTCAATTTTCAGTATATCATATAGTCTAGTTTTACAGTGACAGGGAATTTAGGGTTCAAATCTTAGAGAAATGTACCGTAAATTTAAAAAGAAAAATTATATCCCCCTTCCCCTCCAAGCTAATGTAGGTACATTTGTGCTAAATTTTACCTTCCCCATCAATACTTCGATAGCGTCACTAGAATGTGTACAACCCGGAGCTGTAGGTGGTGAGAGATTGTGGGGTAAAAGGAGAGTATATGAGAGAAATTGGGGCAAACACAGGCCTAAGAGAAGATGGGGATAAAACTGCCTCTATGAGTTCAGCGAGAGTTTGGTTAGCACTGCATCTTACTACTCATTGGAGTTATACGCTTAGTGAGAGAGTAAACTGGTGATGGGTTGTCTTATAACAGCCCCACAAAGATTCTGGAAGAGCCGGGCACGAGAGGTTACTGGAGTGCAGGAAGCCGAGGGCACGAGAGTCTACTGGAGTGCAGGAAGGTGAGGGCACGAGAGGTTACTGGAGCACAGGAAGCTGAGGGCACGAGAGGTTACTGGAGCACAGGAGACTGAGGGCATGAGAGGTTACTGGAGTACAGGAGACTGAGGGCACAAGAGGTTACTGGAGTGCAGGAAGTTGAGGGCACGAGAGGTTACTGGAGCACAGGAGACTGAGGGCACAAGAGGTTACTGGAGTGCAGGAAGTTGAGGGCACGAGAGGTTACTGGAGCACAGGAGACTGAGGGCACAAGAGGTTACTGGAGTGCAGGAAGTTGAGGGCACGAGAGGTTACTGGAGCACAGGAGACTGAGGGCACAAGAGGTTACTGGAGTGCAGGAAGTTGAGGGCACGAGAGGTTACTGGAGCACAGGAAGTTGAGGGCACAAGAGGTTACTGGAGTGCAGGAAGCCGAGGGCACGAGAGTCTACTGGAGCACAGGAAGCTGAGGGCACGAGAGGTTACTGGAGTGCAGGAAGCCGAGGGCACGAGAGTCTACTGGAGCACAAGAAGCTGAGGGCACGAGAGGTTACTGGAGTACAGGAGACTGAGGGCACAAGAGGTTACTGGAGTGCAGGAAGTTGAGGGCACGAGAGGTTACTGGAGCACAGGAGACTGAGGGCACAAGAGGTTACTGGAGTGCAGGAAGTTGAGGGCACGAGAGGTTACTGGAGCACAGGAGACTGAGGGCACAAGAGGTTACTGGAGTGCAGGAAGTTGAGGGCACGAGAGGTTACTGGAGCACAGGAAGTTGAGGGCACAAGAGGTTACTGGAGTGCAGGAAGCCGAGGGCACGAGAGTCTACTGGAGCACAGGAAGCTGAGGGCACGAGAGGTTACTGGAGCACAGGAGACTGAGGGCATGAGAGGTTACTGGAGTGCAGGAAGTTGAGGGCACGAGAGGTTACTGGAGCACAGGAAGTTGAGGGCACGAGAGGTTACTGGAGTACAGGAAGCCGAGGGCACGAGAGTCTACTGGAGCACAAGAAGCTGAGGGCACGAGAGGTTACTGGAGCACAGGAGACTGAGGGCACAAGAGGTTACTGGAGTGCAGGAAGTTGAGGGCACAAGAGGTTACTGGAGTGCAGGAAGTTGAGGGCACGAGAGGTTACAAGAGCGCAGGAAGCTGAGGGCACGAGAGGTTGCTGGAGTGCAGGAAGCTGAGGGCATGAGAGGTTACTGGAGCACAGGAGACTGAGAGCACGAGAGGTTACTGGAGCACAGGAAGTTGAGGGCATGAGAGGTTACTGGAGCACAGGAAGTTGAGGGCACGAGAGGTTACTGGAGCACAGGAAGTTGAGGGCACGAGAGGTTACTGGAGCACAGGAGACTGAGGGCACGAGAGGTTACTGGAGCACATGAAGCCGAGGGCACGAGAGGTTACTGGAGCACAGGGAGTTGAGGGCACGAGAGGTTACTGGAGTGCAGGAAGCCGAGGGCACGAGAGTCTACTGGAGCACCGGAAGCTGAGGGCACGAGAGGTTACTGGAGCACAGGAGACTGAGGGCACGAGAGGTTACTGGAGCGCAGGAAGTTGAGGGCACGAGAGGTTACTGGAGCACAGGAGACTGAGGGTATGAGATGTTACTGGAGCTTAGGAGACTGAAGGCACGAGAGGTTACTGGAGCGCAGGAAGTTGAGGGCACGAGAGTTTACTGGAGTGCAGGAAGCTGAGGGCATGAGAGGTTACTGGAGCACAGGAGACTGGGGGCATGAGAGGTTACTGGAGCGCAGAAAGCTGAGGGCATGAGAGGTTACTGGAGCGCAGGACATCGAGGGCATGAGAGGTTACTGGAGCGCAGGGAGTTGAGGGCACGAGAGGTTACTGGAGTGCAGGAAGCCGAGGGCACGAGAGTCTACTGGAGCACCGGAAGCTGAGGGCACGAGAGGTTACTGGAGCACAGGAGACTGAGGGCACGAGAGGTTACTGGAGCGCAGGAAGTTGAGGGCACGAGAGTTTACTGGAGTGCAGGAAGCTGAGGGCATGAGAGGTTACAAGAGCGCAGGAAGCTGAGGGCACGAGAGGTTACTGGAGCACAGGAGACTGGGGGCATGAGAGGTTACTGGAGCGCAGAAAGCTGAGGGCATGAGAGGTTACTGGAGCGCAGGACATCGAGGGCATGAGAGGTTACTGGAGCGCAGGACATCGAGGGCATGAGAGGTTACTGGAGCGCAGGAAGCTGAGGGCATGAGAGGTTACTGGAGCGCAGGAAGCTGAGGGCATGAGAGGTTACTGGAGCACAGGAGACTGAGGGCATGAGAGGTTACTGGAGCGCAGAAAGCCGAGGGCATGAGAGGTTACTGGAGCGCAGGAAGTTGAGGGCAGCCTGGAACATTTCACAAGTCAATAGTAAGGATGCTGTCCAAGGAAAATGTTTGGGGTGGGGAGAGGCTGCTGACAGTCCCCAGGAATTGGGAAGGGAGGGGGTAAGTCATATTGTCTGGGTAGTGAGAGGGGGTTAGATGGGGCATGAGCCCTGAATAAGAAAAGAACAAAGATGGAACTGTTGAATGGATGAATAAAATATTCTTATTTTGTAACTAGAGGGGAAGTGGGGGCAGGATAGGGTAATTTAAAAAAATATTGTAGCACTTAGACTAAAGACCAGTTGATAACATAATGCACCACCATTTTTATGCAAAGAGAATGAAAAAACCAATGCTGTGGCGTTGGTGTCAATAAAAATGTACCGACTCCAGCTTCAAAATAAAAACTTATAATATTTTAACAATATTTGGTAAATAAACCAATCATTTGAACTTCAAACTTTTATTATTTTTTTAGGACCAATGTTTATAATTCTGAGTGAAAAATTAAATATTAATTTTCAATGTTAAAGAAAATTCCCATGAATTTGTCTGTATCAGAACATTTTAGTGCAGCAAATTTGTTATTACTAATTAATATACTTAAGAAATTTCTAAACGAGTTGAAGCCGGACAGAAGAAAATTCGAAAAGTAGAAGGCTTTGGGTATTTACTCCACAGACATGGATTAAAAAAAGAGTGATAATAATACTATGACTCTGTCCTGTTCATCGGACCGGACTCTTGACTTCCCCATGAATGGTAACCAAGCTCAATTAATGTCTAACACTTTGAGCGCTCTGTCAGTCCTGTGAGTATCCGAGCGTGTCGGCTAACTTACCCGAGTATAACGCGCGGAAAATGAATTCATATATAAATGTTTAATTTACATATGGATTATAAAAAAACATTAACTTACTCATCCGGGTATTTGCTAGAGCAGATTATGTGTAGGTCGATGGTGACATGGGCCTCCTGGGGCCCACTGCTGCCCTGCTGGGGTGTAACAGTTATTATAAGGTCCAGGGGACTCCACAGTCCCCAAGCCTGATCATTTCGGACATCACGCATCTCTCGTGCGAATATTGCCTGTAACGAACAAGTCTCGATAAGTTATAGCTTTATATAATTATTTTAAAACAGGAGATTTTTTTCAGAAGGGTGAGGAATATTATTTGGAGCAGGGATGTACCGAGGAAGTGTAGAGGAGTGATATCTAGAGGACATACTATGTACCAATATTGGGGTACGCAGCGGAAATGTGAGTAATGAAAGTACTATTGGAGTGACAAGGATGGCTAGGAGGGGACATGAGAGGGTGAGAGGAATAATTGAGGAGGACAGGATACAGAAGACACGACTAAGGTGATACGGTCAAATGAGGAGAATGGAGGAGGAAAGAGAGGAGATGTTGGAGAGGCCTATGTTCCAGACAGGCCCGGACAGTGGCTGGAAACTGCTCATCATGATGATGATGATGATTATTATTATTTTTAATATGAGGACTGGCCACTTACTAGTGATTTAAACCAGAACAATAAATCAAGAGGAGGTTTTACTAAAGGTAATTAGATAACGAAGCACTTCTCTCTATTTCTCTTTCTCTGTTTGTTTTTTTTTTATTAGAATATATTTAACACGATTTAATCAAGATAATAACTGCCTGTATTAATTTGTAAGAGTTACGTTTGTTAAGACAAATAAATTGTGGTGATTGTCGATGGTCCTTATTAATTTTAATAAATACAAGATAGTTGCCGAACATTATCCTGTCACTTCAGTGAGTAGGATATTTTTAAGTTTATATTTAAAAAATATTTTAAATAATCTTAGTAGTGGTAGGCCTAGTATTCTAATATTTGTGTACTTTTAGCTTGTGTTTATAATAATAAATTTAAATATATTTATAGAAATATAATGAAGAAAAAGTTAATACCGTAATTGGATTAAGTTTCCACATTATCCCAAATTCCTAGATTTTTAAAAATGACTAGCAACATGTCTTATTGCCTGTTTGGGTAATACACCTTTGTAGGTCTACTAATTACGCTAATATGCTAGAAATGAGGAAGTTACGATTTATAGGAAGTGTTCCCTCATTTGTGTGGAAAACCATTTAAGAAAAACAACCCTCAGTGCACCCGATAGGGTAACGAACCCCGGTCTCTCCATCATCGGCTGTTTAGTCTATAGCGATAGTAGCGCCTTGGACCATTCAACCACTGAACCGGGTGAATAATTAGTCAGCTTAAGCAGGTTTATTAATTAGGGTGGTGTTGTTTAGTAAGCCTACCTAGCAATTTATTTGGATTGGTTTATGATTTAAACACGACATGAATCCATATGCTTAATTTACTGTTTATAAAATATATAAAATGAAAATGGAGATTGAAATATATCATTCTATCGAGAATCGAACCCAATAAACATTTAGATTGGAGGGACATTCACGCTAATGACAGTTATGTACAGTATAATACACAATGAAAAAGTATCGTGGTTATTAAAGATAATTTTGGACTAAATTATATAACTAAGTCATACCTTTAACGCTTCCATTTCGTTTTCTTGCCGTTCTTGTGGAGTATCTTTATCTCCCATGTTTTTAGAGCAGTTTTAAAAACTACACGAAATTATGTCACGAGAGCCGCATTTTCATCATATTAAAAGAATATATCGTTAACGAGCCAAATTTACAAACAAGTTGTATATTTAAAGCTTTTCGGGTAGTGATGAACATAACCCCAAAAAATGTTTTCAATTTTGGTTGCCATTTTTATTTACAAAATTGAGGAGGTGGATTTAACGGAGAGCCTTTGAATTTTAAATTTAAAGTTTAAAGACAGTGAGCTCACTCTAAATCATACCAATGGGAAAAAAATAATCATAAGGTTTCTGATATAGGAATTTCTTCAGAATTACATTAATAATATATTATCTACAGTTTCCCTTTTATCTCTTTGCATCATTCATCATTGAGTTTACAATTCAAATTTAACGAGCTCTCGCTTAGCTTAGCAAAGAAGCGCCAGGGCTGGGCATTCTTTATCTATGGGGCTGGGTGGGTTGTGAAAACACAACCTGATCCTTTATCACTGGTCCTCTGATGTCACATTCACTGCCGGTTCCTGACAGAAGAAATGCGCGGTTCCTTTTTGTCGCTGGTCAGTTTGAAACGTTAAACCTAATAATATAACTTGATGGACATCCGTGGCTGAAATTTTCAAGCTGTCGTCTGCATATCATTGTGTTGGAGAGAAAAAACTTTCGGATATCTCTTTCTCTCTTACACCCATACAAGGCAGTGTGGCGTTTCGACATCGTTCATTAATTTTATTGAATATACGAGATACATTAATGTGTAATTATTTAGATGAAATAAATATGTTATCAAAAGCTTTAAGGAGCATATCAAAGTTCGAAACTAGTTAGTTTTTCTTTGAATAAGTTGATGTAGCCAAATATATACGAATTTCTATAACAAATAAAAACAATATTTTATTATTTACTAATCGTTTATTATAGTGATGAATTAAATAATAATACAATTTTTATTCAAAGTTTAATACACTATCGATCTTAAAGAATCGATTGTTTACTTGAAAACGCCCATGATTCAAAATTAAATAAACGATTGATATGTACCAACGTTTAAAATATACTGGTTGAGATAGTTCTAATTTCTTCCCCTGCCACTACTAAACCATAGCGCTAGTCTTAAGTGTGTTCCGTTTGATTTAAAATACGGAAGGAAAACTAAATAATTATCAAGTCTCATAAGTCTAAAAATATGCATGCAGATTTGTTTGCATGCAATATAATAGAAATATGTCAAAGTTAAAGTGACATTGAATTCGATTCAATTAATAAGCAATCTGTAGGCCTAATTGACTAAAATGTTGAAAAAGAAATACAACATATTTTAAAGCTTTGAGTAGAAACTAAAGTGCCTATTCTACTAAATAATAATAATAATAATAATAATAATAATAATTATTATTATTATTATTATTATTATTATTATTATTATAGCCTTTATTAACTATAGTGAACTAGTGATGCATTCAATTACAAACATCCAGCTCAAAAATCAAAATTGTTTTAAATTTAATATGGCATTTTACTCATTTGATCAAAAACGTATAAAATTATGTCACAGAAGTGTTAAATTTAGCTATTCACAAAATTTTATTTTAAATTACCTATATATCAATGACATTAAAATACTCAGTATTTAACCAACCCTTCAATACAATCATTGATGACTAAATACTGCAAGCATATTAATTGAATAAGTGCATTTGAACCCAAATACATGTTGTGATCCATTTTAAAAACTGATGAGGATGAATTTTATAGTTTTAGCTAAAGGTGAGGAGATACCAATGTGTGTGTGTATATATATATATATATATATATATTATTATTTATTTTTTTGTCGTTCACTTAAGCTTTTATTTATTCTCTCATTATATTATAAAAGATAAAAACTTTATCAACATTTATACTGTCCAAACAACGTTTATGTTTTGTATGTGTAAATATAATTTATTCCATATGGTGATATGTTTAAATATCTTTGAATAATATTAAGCATATCAAATATATATTTTTATCTATCTCTACATTGGCATTATTTATAGTTAATAGTATCATAGAACATATTATTTCTAATCGTACTCCATGTTTTGACAAAAGAGTCTCGAAATGCGTCAGGCATTTCTACAAGCATATGTGGATACAGCGGGTTACTAATCAACGAAGTACTTATAATAAAATATTTACAAGGTGGAAAGTTATATTATGTCAAGACAGATGAGTGACGAAAGCCATCCTCGGACCTTGTACGTAGGTAATTTGGATATAACAGTTTCGGAAGATCTTTTGTGTGCCTTGTTCACGCAGATTGGACCCGTCAAAGGCTGCAAGATCATCAGAGAGCCCGGAAATGATCCGTACGCTTTCCTGGAGTTTGTCACCCATCAAGGGGCAGCAACCGCCCTAGCTGCGATGAACAAAAGGTTATTCCTCGAGAAGGAGATGAAGGTAAACTGGGCAACCTCGCCAGGGAATCAACCGAAGCAAGACACAAGCAACCATTACCACATATTCGTTGGCGACCTCAGTCCAGAAATCGAGACACAAACACTCAGAGAAGCTTTCGCACCTTTTGGAGAGATTTCCAACTGCAGAATAGTAAGAGATCCACAAACTTTGAAATCTAAGGGCTATGCTTTTGTATCATTTGTAAAAAAGGCGGAGGCGGAAAATGCCATAGCTGCATGAATGGTCAGTGGTTGGGAAGCCGAAGCATCCGAACAAACTGGTCCACAAGGAAACCGCCCCCTCCCAGAAGCGAGCGGCCACGACACAACAATACAAAGCAGCCGACGTTTGATGAGGTTTACAACCAATCGAGTCCAACTAACTGCACCGTGTACTGTGGTGGATTCATCAACGGCATAACTGACGAGCTGATGCAGAAGACCTTCTCCCCCTACGGCACCATCCAGGACATCCGGGTGTTCAAGGACAAGGGCTACGCCTTCATCAGATTCTCTACCAAGGAGTCGGCCACCCACGCTATAGAAGCTGTTCACAACACTGAGATCAACGGGCAAACGGTAAAGTGCTTCTGGGGTAAAGAGACCGGCGACCCAAACCATGCCCAGACGACAACTCAGGCACCCGCGGGCAATCAATATCCATACTCATATGGGCAGCAGATGGGGTATTGGTACCCACAAACATACCAGGCATCGGCAGCCACCGCTGCGCAGATGCAGGGGCAGTATCTCCAGGGAATGCAAGGATACCCATACGGGCAGTTTGCGGGCTATCAGCAGAACTACATGGGTCGAATGGGTATGCAGATTCCGACGGCGGCCTGGCAGGGCATGCCCGCACAGTCGCAGATGCCTGGAACGGCCCAGCCGATGGTGGCCCAGGGGGCGGCCATGCAACAGCCCAGCGGTATGATGGCTTACACCATGCAACAGTTCCAGACACAGTGATGCGAGTTACACCACTAGACTGCACCACTAAGTGAGGTTGAGCCGGCTTACATGCCGACAAGAGGTAAAAAAAATAACAAAAATATTGGTAAATTATAATAAGCAATGCGGAACAATGGACACAGGTACTGCGGTGTGTGATTTTTTTGTGGCTGGTGGCAAATTTGACCGGGTTTTGTCCCCTGGAAAAAATAAGGGACACAATAAAACACCGATACCTCCACTGATGGAGGTAGGAAAATTTGGTTTCGTCTTGGACTTTAGAAGTTATTGTAGTTTTGTGACGAAACCACTTTTTACCTAGATCCATTCATTTGGTCACGTGTGTGAGCGAGATATAAGTTAACAAGGGAGGGGGGGAGGGAATAAGCAGAACAGAAAAATCTGGTTTCCAGTTAATTTTATAAATTCCATATTCTTTGTACAGTCGTAGATCGTAGTTGTAATAGCCACAAGTATTGTTTTAACTCAACGAGGATCAATAAAAAAAAAAGAAACATTTATTATGTAACAACTCGAGAACTGATAGAAAAAAACAACAGTGTCACTAGATTGCTAGACAACAGCAGCATTTTTAACGTTCGTATGTAACTAAAATGCGTTTTTTTTGTTTACATTAAGTTGTGTAAAAAAAATGAAATAATTGAAAGTATAAAGAAAGGAGAAACCTTTGCTAGAAACCTACTATTCCATTTTTAACGGCCAGAGTTTGTCTCTATATGTATTGATTGGGACTGTCGCAAAAGATGTGGTACAGTGTTGTACAACGCACGCTATGTGTCTCGACATTCCGCCCGGGGAGGGAACTGGGGGACAGTTCTTGTGCTTCCAATTGTCGTCGATGTGTCTCGCCTGACGGAATGTGCAGAGGTGGTCTTTGGTAGACGTAGAAAACCAGTGAGAGTTTTGTTACAATCAGGACTTTTCATTTTCACATTCACTGACTTTTCCTCTTTTTTCATTCTCTCCATATTAAAAAGAAAAAGGAAAAAACAAACTTCTCACTAACCTTGTAAAAGTTAAAAAAAAAACCTTAGGTGTAAGTCACAATCAATAATTGTCAAACTAAGCATGTAATCAACAAAACACTGCTTGCCCTTGATTCTTCTTGATTGTTGTAATAAAGAAAACAATTGGGTCTGGAAGCCTGCTACGCTCAAAGTGTTGTTATTAAACTGTCGTTCCCGATATCTCATGTCTGAGGTCCGGTACAAACGTTTGTAGACCTATAATGGTTAACCCTTTTAGTGTCATGGGCCGATAAGATCGGCTTTCCATATTTGCACTAGTTCGGGCACTACCCGATAGATGGGGTGGTTGTGTCACTAGAACGAGAATCTTATACACGGAAAAAATTATATAACAATCTGAAAAATTGCTTCCATAATTAACAGTTTGGTGAATTTTCTTGAACGACCTTGAAAAAAATAATGAAATATTTGTGGCGCTCTTTGCACAAATCAGGCGCTATACATGTAGGAAGGGCACTAAAAGGGTTAATGTTAAAGTATACTACTGAAATTAAGTAATAATTGACAAAACAAAAGAGCAATTTATAAACTTGCTAGTTTTTATTATTAGTTCTTTTTATATTTATTTTTTATATTCTTCAACTCGTATAGTTATAATTCTAAAATAATATTTAACAAATACAAAAAGACTTCATCTGAATATTTTGTTTTCAAGCACAAAGCCCTTTTTTTTTATCAACCACACTTAATCTTTTTTTGATAAAAACAATATTAATTTACTCGAAAATAAATATGAGTCTTATGTCCCAGTACTCTTGCTAGTCTGCGATGTAAAATAAGTTGGGAACCATAAGTGTATGAATACATCTGCCTTGTAACCTGTATTTCAACACTTTCCTCTAGTGTCTGTTTTATAAACCACTAGACAACCTCTGTACCATAGGATGGAGGGAATGTCGTGTCTTCAAGGGTGGCACTACACTGACATTCATATTATCAAATATGTTATATCCTGTTAAAGATGTGTTATTATATACACCACATTTCCTTTTAAATTTTGTGCAATGGACGTAGGAAATATAAACTATCAACTGTTTGTTATAAGAAACTGGGATTTTATTGATAACATAATTTATGAGTGTGTTAAGAAACTGTTGCTCCATTATTAAGAAAAATATACAATTTCAACATCTTGTTCATACTGTAGAATTGAGATTCTAAAGGCTTCTTATCTTTTAAAATCTCTCATTTTTATTTGATAAACTCTCAGGATATGTTCTTATAAAATATATTTTATTGATGGTTCGAAGCTACATAATATTTTTTTCATCAAAGAACAATAATTATGACAGTGTGTTGCCACCCCAAGTTTGGTAAAACTGCTGCTGCGTAATGTAAACACAAACATTTAGATTTTGTGTACATGACCTTCATTTAGCAAAATACAGAGGGCAGCATGAGCAGCAGATATCTCAACATCGTGTTTTGACAACAGAGAGAAAAACAAAGCTCCCATATTCAAGGTTTCTTTTTAACAAGCTAATTGATGAAGTCTAAAGCAAGGACACAATCACCTGTCCCTGTAACAGCGTGTACCAGCTATAACTGAGGTGTTGACCATGTGGCCATTATGATTACCGTATTCTCACTATCGTGAATTCCTCTTTACAATGCATTTAATCTCAGCTTGACACTTAAAAGCATTTTATACATCTGACAATGAAAAAAAAAATCAGATGTGGGAAAATGTTTAATAGTTGTCAAACTATGACAGTTAACTTCTTTTTATTTTATTTTTCTGTATTTTGCACTTGTGCGCATGAGAGATTAATTATTTCATAAACCTGTAACTTTTTTGAAAATAAAAAACAAAATGGTACGGTAATTAAAATCATTATTTGACATTTATGGTTGTTTTTTAAAGTTTAATATCTACAACTAAGTTATATATAATTTATGTTATTTCTAATGAAACTGTCAAACGCTCTAACTCCCTAGAAAGTGTGTGACGTTTCAATTTCTGGGTTCATGATGTTGGACCAATGGTGCCGCAACACTAGGGTAGTGCTTATAAAAACAGTGCGGCCAACATATTTACTCTAAATGTAAAATCAAACTTTCCCTCTAGGTGATATTTTTTATTGTAAACTTTGCAGAATCCCTCATAATGAATTGTTACGTAAGATTGGTTGACCTTGACCATTTTAAACTCTTAGTCCTTGACTACATCGGAGCTGTAGATTGTAAACTTACCTTCCAGGCTCTTTTACATGCCACAATTGACGACTTTATTTCCCCTCCAAAGAAAGTTGTGCAACAGATTTTTATCGCTCAAGAAAAATCTTGACCCCAGCTGGGTTTAAACCCACAAACTTCCGGGTCCTGAGGCAAACACTTTACCTCAAGACCATTGAGGCCAACAATATGTCAATCAAAATACAAATATTGGTCCTAAAAAATAAAAAAGTATAAAATTAAAAGTATATTATATTATTTAAGTTTGTATTTTGGAGCCCGAGTCTGAGTGGGTACATTAGTTTTCACCCCAAATTGCTTTTGATGCCATAGCCCTGCTTGTGAGGAAGGGGGGGGGGGGAATCTTGCTACCCACAACCTTATGACTCATCGTTATTATAGATACCTCTAGTGTTGACCCAGTGTTCAGACTGGCTGCTAAATCATCCATCTACTTACATGTTCATAGTTCATAATAGCCCATGGCGCAAGAAGATAACTTTTATTACTACACCTGTAAGTTGTTCATATGACATACGGTCAAAATCCCCTTGGGAGGGTTTAAATTATGAATTATGATACATTTTTGATGGCCCTCGTGAATGAACTTAATTGATATTTTAAGCAAAGGTGTAAAGTTGATACTTTCATATCATCATCCACCTGTCCCTGGGTCTTCCTATGGGCCCGCCACCTCCATTTCGAGCATCCTCCTTGTAATCTTCCCCTCTTGCATCCTCTTCACATGTCTGTCCCCCAGGTTTCTGATGAACACTCCGATATGAAATTGGGCACGTCACTCCTTTACACATCTCTACTCCAGACCAGACTTCTGACGCTTTTGTAAAAGTCCTCCACCTGCCCCTCTCTTTTTCCTCTTCTTACCACACTTCCTCTACCACATTCAAATGAAGGAAGCATTATTAAATGCGGCGCTTTGTCTGTCAACATATTTCCACCCCATTAAGTTTTATTTTGTACCACCAGAGTTTAACAGTTTTAATTCTCATAAATATAATTTGGTATTGTATAGATTACAAGGAAATTATTATTTGTTTGTTTCTTTTAACTCGACCTCACCCATTCTCACAATATTACCACTTTTAATTTATTTTAAGTTATTGGTCAATGTCACCCCATCTTGCGCTACTCTCTCTCTCTCTCAACCTTCTTACAGTTGCATTTTCTCGGGGGTGGAGGTCATGTCCCCAGAGGCACGGGGGGTGATTGTGTGTTTGAAAGAAACAAGGGAAGAATATTTTGTTTCCTACACAATCTGTGAAATTGTGTCTTGTGCGCACCACAGCCTACTGCAAAACACTTTAAGTGTGTGATCAATATAATTTATGTGAACTGTCTAAATTCTTGTAATAAGGTTTTTAATACCATTGTGTTACAAACATTTTCATTGATTTAAGTTAAACAAAAATGTTATTTATATGAATTTGACACAAAACTCTACTGTTTAGCCATATTATGAAGTCGCGAAAACTGGTTGTCGGTTGTCGATGAATTGTTAGTATGGACTTGGATTAGTAACTGGTGAAGATAATGTGCTGCTCTGTGAGGTATGATCCTCTGTCATATACATGGTCTCAGTCAAGTGAACAGCAAGGCAGCAGTCTTACCTTGACTGATTACACTATGGTCCTATCTTATAAGCTACACCATAGTGGAACAAGCAAGTAGCAGTCTTACCTTGACTGATTACACTATGGTCCTATCTTATAAGCTACACATAGTGGAACCAAGCAAGGTAGCAGTCTTACCTTGACTGATTACACTATGGTCCTATCCTCCAGAGGTGTGCGTCTCCCACTCCAAACCCAACATAGACAGTGACAAAAATATTGTGTTTATTGAGGATGTCTGTAATGACTCGTGTTTGACACCAATTCAATTCTCTGGCCTAAGGAACTCGAAGGTTCATGACCTTCAGAACATAAGCTCGCCACCCAACCTTCTCCTCTTACTCGTAAAATATTTTGTACACACCCGAGACATCAAGTTAACACAATTTATACCATATAAAAGATTCAACAGTAAAGGCCAGGTCAAAAAAAAAAAAATCTTGGAACTTGAGTGTGTATTATAAAATATTAAAAAATTATATTTTTTAACAGTGCAGCTATTAAAAGCTTCATCCAAGAGAGGAAGTGCACCCACATTAGTATGTGAAGAGACTACAGGCAACAAAACATGTGGACACCACATGTAATTAAATTCATCGAGAATTGAACCTTAACCTATATTTCGTGGACAATGGCAGTCCTCCCCCCCGGTTGTTAATTCATCGTTGTGTTTTCAACCATGCCAGGAATCAAACCAGAGACCCTTAGTTCAGTAAATAAACACGCTACTGACTGAGCTGAACAGTCGAACCCATAATTAAATATAATAATTTAGGTTGTTTCTTAAAAAATTTTATGCAAAGTTGAAGCCAGAGATTGAAATTGAAATACAATTTGTCAAATGTTTGTGCAGACAAGTCTGTAACACCCGACATCATCCGTCTTTAGACTGCCATTCCTATGTGCTCGGGAAGTACATGTATTCATACATCAAGTCATATGTGCCCAAATTTGTGTGGAGTACAACCTGGGTTCAAACCCAGACATCATAGTCACCGGCGATCATTGTTTTTAGTCTTACTATAATTTGTAACTTTGTCTATTGCTAGAGAAATGAAGATTAAATCCGAGGATAGTTTCAAGTAGTGTAAGTATCAGTCAAGTCCAAGCACCGGCTAGCATTTTTGTTACAAAGTCAAAAGGTGTGTAAAAATGAAGTAACTTTGTTCAGGCAAAGTGTAGCGAGGGGTTATGTTGGTATAATATACACAAAGAATTACCAATAAAGCAAAAGTTACAAATTCAATAATTATCGTTTTATAAGTGATAATTATGAAGTATAGATGTTAATTATTTTTAGGTTTTTCTTGACCACTACAATTAGGGCTTTCTAAACTGGAAGAAAGCTTACCAAAATACTTATAAGTTGTTTTACGCGCTTCCCATTTTTTAAGCACTTCAGCCATTTTTGTATGTTAATATTTTTTAGCGATTTCCATATTACCTTTAGCAGCAGCACAACATAATAGCTCTCTTTATACTTTTTGAGGCTCCTGTCCTTTATTTTGTGCAAAATCCTCCACTGCTCTTGCTAAATATTCTTTACTTAAACTGTTCTTAAGACTTTCACACAAAATATAATTATAAAAATCTATTACTCCATCACAAACAAATCTTTTCAAATGAGAAGGCTTGTCAGTTCCTTCAAGAGCCTCAAACATTTGATTATTTCCATTCCTTCTAGCACTCCACAATGCTGTCATTCCATCAAGATTTTTACATAATTCATATAGAATTATATTTAAATAAGATATCAACTAATTATATTAATAATTGTGTGTAATTATAATCGTGAGGCTCCAGATCTTGCACAAAAATAGACTATCCTCTCATTTATAAACATTACTTAACAAATGCTTAAAAATATTTGCTCCATAAAAGGGAAGAGGCTACTATGGAGTGGAGGAGGTTACATAATGATGAGGTACATACCTTGCACTCATCACAAGATAATGTTAGGATAATAAAGTCTCGTAGATTACAGTGGGCGGGATATGCAGCGTGTCCAGGGTATTGAATGGGAAGACCCAGGTGCAGATGGGAGGATAACATTAGAATGGACTTGAAAGAGAGAGGGTTTAATGAGGTGGACTGGGTGGAACTAGCTCAAGAGGTGACGTACTTTCGTAAGTGCATCAATGAACTTTCAAGTTCCTAATGCCATAAAGCAAGTAACCTTTTATCCACGTTGGATAGTCAACACTTATTTTTTATGAAGAGCACTATTATACTCTAGACCAGTGTACACCGAACTGTGATACATGACAATGCAGATTGGATCCGATGCCGTGGACTTTTATAAGCCTTTCTTTCTTGGTGTCACGGATCACTTTAGCTTAGCACTAGAGCTTTGTTTAAATTTGGAACCACTGATTATAATTTACAAGATAACAAGTGTTTATTTTTTATGAAGGGTTGGAAGGGGTACATTGTTTAGCCCTTGGCCTTGCAAGGAGCATAAGAATAACAAACGTTGGGGTACCGCTGGTCTAGTATTTAAGTTACAGCACAGCCATTATCTTGAACAAAGTTTTTCATTCCTAGAGCAATCAAATCCCAGGCGTGACTAAAATGTGGCCCAATTTGTTATAAAAAATGACATGCTTGTAGAAGGGAAATATACATAGAGTTATATGTATGTATATATAGTTTCTTGCCTAAAATGATCAGTTGTAATTATTTTGTATTCCTTGCATCAGTAAAATAAAATCATATACTATACAAGGTAGCAATGTGTTTCTGCAATTGAACTTTGAAGCTGTCTGTTTTAAACAACCTTGTAATCAAGTTAAATTAAGGATTACATTTTCAACACATGAAGATAAATTAACTCAGTAAATATAATGGTTCTTAAATCTTTTACATTAAATTTAAATTGATATCCTTTTGTATATACTATAAAATATACAGATGAGTAGTAATTCGCGCGGATATGGGACATTACCTCATGATTAAGTGGGTACATGCAATTCAAAAACGCTAATAAAAAAATCTGGTCTTCACATACAGTTTGAGAAAAGTGACATTAAAGTTGGAGAGGGTGGTGTGGCAACATTGTGCCGTATATGCTAGTTGGAAGGTTGATTGGAGAGGGTGGTGTGGCAACATTGTGCCGTATATGCTAGTTGGAAGGTTGATTGGAGAGGATGGTGTGGCAACATTGTGCCGTATATGCTAGTTTGAAGGTTGATTGGAGAGGGTGGTGTGGCAACATTGTGCCGTATATGCTAGTTTGAAGGTTGATTGGAGAGGGTGGTGTGGCAACATTGTGCCGTATATGCTAGTTGGAAGGTTGATTGGAGAGGGTGGTGTGGCAACATTGTGCCGTATATGCTAGTTGGAAGGTTGATTGGAGAGGGTGGTGTGGCAACATTGTGCCGTATATGCTAGTTGGAGGGTTGATTGGAGAGGGTGGTGTGGCAACATTGTGCCGTATATGCTAGTTGGAAGGTTGATTGGAGAGGGTGGTGTGGCAACATTGTGCCGTATATGCTAGTTTGAAGGTTGATTGGAGAGGGTGGTGTGGCAACATTGTGCCGTATATGCTAGTTCGAAGGTTGATTGGAGAGGGTGGTGTGGCAACATTGTGCCGTATATGCTAGTTCGAAGGTTGATTGGAGAGGGTGGTGTGGCAACATTGTGCCGTATATGCTAGTTGGAAGGTTGATCCTCACGTGGCGATGCTCCAAACAGCGTAGGGATTTGGTGTGTCCGTGGTGAAGCGTGAACTTGAGGTGACTGTGGTGGGTCGTCAAGTGGGTACACCAGTGCTTTGAGGTGACTACAAGAAAAAAATTGGTTGTCAATGGAGCTCCATTGACCTTGGTAACCATTCCACTGTCCCCCCACACCTGGAGCCACTGGATGGGGTGGGCCTCATTAGATAGTCGCCGCACTTGTGCCCCATAGTGTCCGGGGGGCACTGCCACACCATTATCACAAGCAACAGCCCAGGTAAAACCGTGTCAAGGAACAGACGGTATCTGTGGGAATCAATCGTATCCCCAACAATGCCGGCACATACATTCACTCTAAATCGATGCTGATACGCTTGGATGCAAGTGACATGAGGGTTAGAACTCGCCCTCGGGTGATTATTACTGGTGTTATTCATTCCCTCGTGTGAACCCGACCTCCCCAGTCCTCGGAATGTGTTTAATGGAGTCCAGATATGCTGCCTGCGACAAGCTTGGCTGCTGTCGGCAGGTCAACACCTGCTGTCTGTATCAACTTGTGGGGCTGGTCCCATTTGACCTGCCTGTGATCATTGTACAGCTGCACCTCAGGTTTGCTCCCATACCCCGGTATTCTGTGTGTGTCTAGTTCAATACTGACCTGGCATTGTTACCAATCGCTGGTGACTGAAATTTCAGACACTCACCCCTCTAACTTTGTTTTTTTTCAAAACGTCTTGGAAGGACGGATTATTTAGTAAACCTCGTGTTTTTACTTATATTTACCCACCTTATGAGGTGTGCGCTATCTGTGAATTACTGACTCTTCCTGTATATTATATTTAATCAAACTGTTAGATTACTTGTTGTAAAATGTCCAAACTAAACTTCATACTCTCTCCCTTTAGTAACAAGAGGTACATTGGCAGCAGTGTAAACTTTGATTTTTTTTTTTTTTTTTTGTAAAATGGAATTTCCTATTAAGCATATGCATACCCAAAATTTTCAATTTTTGAATTGAATTAGAATCAGCTGGATAACAAAAATCAAATACAAATAAAAAGTTAGGGCTAATTTAAAACAACTTTTAGATAAAGTATAATAAAGATTTAAGGCCATATTAACTTATTTAAATAGTGAATAGATTATCAATATTACAAGTTTTTATGTTAAAGTCAAAAAATATTGAGTTTATCCTTAGAAATAAAATAAAAATACGACCTTTTTGCATAACTTAAGTGTTATGATAAAATTGTTATATTTCAATAGCAGATATATGTACGTTAGTTTCTATATAAAAATATAATTGCTCTAAAACCTACATTGGTGGTCAAATGGTCGATTGCATTGGATTGCTGGTGAAAGGGTTTGAATCTCGATCAAGTGTTTTATTCATAAATTATTTCCTCCACACACATGTGGGTACATTATTTCCTCAAATTCTCCCTCCCTTATTCCTATCCCGTTAGCATAATAAATAGAGATGGAACCCTCAAATCCTTAAGGGTATTTGAGGATTTGAGAAAATTTTAGATTTGATATACAAATCCTTAAAAAAAAAAAGTTTTACAATTTTTCAAGTGAAATTTGTTTTAGAGCTCTAATACTACTTATTAGTGGTTCAGCCCCAACATAATAAATGGATAAACCTAACAACCAGACCCCTGAGTAGTAATTTATCACTTAACTGAGTGTATGAATGTTATAATGACACTATGTTCGCTATCTTAGCTACGTTTATGTGCATTTGATTCTCGGCTATATCTTTAAACACCGCTGACGACGAACACGCGCAGTAGACTCTCCGTGGTACCCAGCAGTAGTTGCGTGTTTAATGCAAGAATATGACATTTCTGGAGCAACTAAGAGAAGTAAGGAAGTACTCATGCCAGTGGCACAAAACCGTTGAAGAATACCGGGACACACAAGTTCATGATGCAATTTACCAAACTGTTATTTTCATGTTCACTTCGTGTACCCACTTTCTTTTACGTTTATTACACAATGAAAGTAACAACTAAGCCTCATCATCACTTTCGTCACCCTCCCAGGGAAAACTACTCGCCAACATCCTGGACGAGACTGAAGAGTGTCTTATAAATCGTAGCTTCCAGTGTTGCCACTTGTAGTGTTCATAGCGTAGAGCTCTGTATGGCCTCAGCACTAAAAGAAAGAATTTTAACTTTTAGTTACTATTTTATTTTCTATTATTCTAATATATTTATATTTCCTCTTGTGTTTATAATTTTTTCCCAAGATTCAGATTCAAGATTCAAAGGTAAATTTTAAATAAGTATTCCTACAATAGTGGATTCGATCCAACTTAAATTATGTTGTTTCAACACGCTTTTCATAAATAAATATATTAAAATTTTTATTAATGAAATGAATACAATCCTGAGTTAAATCAAGATTTGAAATTCCTTTGAAAAGACCATCAAACAAAGTAATTTTAATTCGTAAGTGATTTGAGTTTATTCTCAGTAATATACAGTTATAATTATATAAAACATAATATGGAATGATATTAAATACATAACATCAGAGATACAACTATTCGTGAAGGTATTGCAATTAATTAACACAACAAAGCACCCACATCACATGTATTAAGTTATTGTATAAAAGTAGCAAAAAAAACAAGTGGAAATCAATGTTTAAAAAAAGCATGTTTAGTGCAACAATGAAACCATCTGATTTTCAACAGTTTAAAAGTTAAATATGTACAAAAACTATAAAGTGCTTTCAAACACTAAGCCTAAAAGCTATTTATTTATTTATCAATTTGCACTTTTTCAACACTAAGATGTAAAGTAGTCTCGAAAACTCGACATTCCGTGTAACTAGACACGCTCACGCGCATACAGTTGTTGGCACCAGTGATCACAATTCAAGGTCATTTGACTGTTTAACTCGAGTGGAACTTTTTTGTGCCGTGATGTTTTTACAATTACTGTGTGTGTTAGTTTTACACTTCAGTAACGTGTTATTTGAATCAATACAATATATGTACAGTACTCTATGTATATTACTGTTATTGTACCGTACAATACTACAGTACAACTGTACCTATATTATTCGATACTGTATTGTGATTCATCCTAGTTTAGTGAACACGCATTTGATGCAAGTTCATTCGTAAAACTCAACACCATTTCAATCCACGTTAGGTCGAGTTTCCGAGAATCTACTGTATTTATAATCTCTGTACAGCAACAACAAAACATATCGCGCTAATGGCTATTCCTGCTTTTCGTTGCATTTATATATATATATTTAAAAAAAAAATAGGTTTGGGCCTAGGAAACGACAAACATCGGTTTTGCTTTAAGCTTCACAAATCATATCAAGAAACTTATTGAAATTGTATCAACACATTCATATATTTGATGTACAGACCTGGTTTTTTTTGGGTAAGTTCTTGCACAAGAGTTTAATGTGTCAAGGAGGGGTTCGTTCCTAGATGGTCAAAAATAACATACAATCAGTAATTAGTTTTTTTTACCCGAGTATTTAGTTAATTTTAACAGCCGCACTTCAGAAAGGGCGTACTTTGTACCCATAGCCACACACGCTGCAGAAATATGGCGAGAGAATGTAAGAGAGACAAGGATAGACAGTTAGCCATCACCAGGAGAAACAGGATTAGGAGTGAAGTTATCCGGGAAATAAAAGGAGATAGTAGAGAGAGACAAGAGGAGCAGATAGCAAGTATGCAAGTGAGAGGAAAAGATTGAGGCATTTCACTAAACTGACCTTGACACAGTTGATGATGATGATTACAGACAAAAGGCGTGGACGTTGACATCTCTCGTCAATTGACAAATAAGAATAAACATATACCAATTTTCTGAAATTTTGTTTTATATATATATCTACCTTTTGAATTTGAATAAATGGTATATTTAGAATTCTAAAATAAGGAAATAAATTAAATGACTGCTTTATGCCGGACATTTATAACCAGTTTTTAATACCAAATTTTTAATAAGCCTACATTAGTAAATCATTCAAAGCAAAATTGTCTCTCTCTTGTTAAAAACAAGTCACCTATAGACAAGTTTGTGTTGCTAAATATTAAGTTGGTATTATTTGTATCATGGTTGTTAGTTACTCAATGAACATCCATTGTACGAAGAGGCAATATTCTTTCCCGCCGCTGGTACTGGTTTGGTTCTATCGGAACTTTTCACTGGTGGGTGTTTGTGAAACAACTAAACTTCCTAACACCCACTTGGATAGTTACTGTCACAATAAACTAGTCTGCTGAGTACGCAAAGATCAGGGTTTGAAACCCACTTGATTTTCCCTTCTACCTCTATGAAAATGTGGATTTACTTCCTCTAATTAAACCTCTTATCATAATTAACACATAAGTGTATAATTTTCTTGAGCTGAAAAAGTCGTTTGTGACAGTAAAAGCTTGTCTTTAAAAACGTGTCTAAACAATGTCTACTAAAGTATAACTAAGCAAAAGGTGCCAAATGCTTTTTAGAACTAAACGGTGTTGCTTGATCAGCGCGTTGTTTTTTGAGCAAATGCGCAGTTTCTTGCCTACCCCATTAAGGAAAGGCGTGATTAGGTATGTTTGTAATTAAGGTGTGATGGCTATTCCTCCGATTTAAACCACTATTTAACCTAATGCTCTATTCCAAATAATTAGATTAAGACTTTAGAGTCAAATAAAAAACCTTGAAATTTCAAATACGAATTCGAAACTATCCCAAGTTTCTCATAGATTTAATGTAATTAGATAAATAGTTTACTGACAACCATCCATATAACACTTGTTTATCATGAGGTAATTTGAACAGCACGAAACAACCGACAATAAACCTAACTTTATTATATTTGTAAGAAGGTACAGGAAAGGTGGATAGAAACAAATAAAAGGAACGAACACAGTTAACACTTGACACTGCTGCCACTTGACAAAGAGGTGATGGCTGCCTCTTGAAGAAAATCAATTGTTACCAACAAATCCATCAACCTAGGTTTCATTCAAATATAATTCATCAAAAGGGAATGTGAAACACGGCAACTTCCTAAAAAAAAAGGAAGTTTTTAAAGAATCATAGGACACTTTGATAGAAAGATGTAAAAGGAATAACATAAAGGGGAAAATAATTAATTTCCTTCAAAAGACAAACATTATCTCTTTGTCAAGTGGCAGCAATGTAAAGAGTGAACTGTGTTCTTCTTTTGATTGTAAAGGCCATATTGTGTTCGTCCCTTTTATATGTTTCTATCCACTGTACTTTACTGTACCTTCTTCCAAATATAATAATATAATTACCTTATAAAGTGAAAAGAGGTTTTCCTTATAGAGAAATAAACCTAACTTTGTAATTATGTTGTTACGGCTTGTCTACAATCATTCATTCACAGCCACATTATCGTAAGTCTAAGCTAGTGTGATATTCATAGAAAACTCACGGGACCGCAACGCCGGAAAAAGAAAGTATTTACATTCTTGGTGTGTTTAATTAACGATCTAAAGAGAAATTATAATGTAATCCAAAAGGAGGTTTAATCAGAAGCTTGTGCTAACTTTTTAGATGAACTTTATAATAAAACAAATCAAACATATTTATAACATACCTAGTTTTAGTGACTCAATAAATGTCGGTGGTCGAAAGAGGACTTCCTATAAAACTCATGGTTTATTTTCTTATTCTTAATTTTAAGCTATATTCACCATCAACTGTTTCCAGCCTTTGGCAAGATGGTTTAGTAAAATATATTCAATCTTCCTCTCTTCCTCCAATGTTCTTGTCTATTTTCCTCTCTTCCTCATGTCTTGTCTATTCCTCTCTCCTCCCCAGTTTTTATTTCTACTTCCTAAACAGTTTCAAGCTTTTTTCGTGTATCCAACCTGACATTAAAAATATGTTATTTATTTGTAAGCCATATTGTAGTGTGGTAGGAAAAATACAAAAGTTTAAAAGAAAGCGGTCATATTCAATTTGCAAAAAAAAATATATAATAATATATGTGAAAGATGAAAATTCCCTCAATTCTGAATGTTGCGGTTTTGTTTGAATGGCAGATCCAGAAGTAAGATCCAGGATATTAAGAGTAAATATTTTGATGTCGACCTCAGTGGTCTTGAGGTAAAGTGCTCGACTCAAGACCTGATGTTCGTGGGTTCAAACCCAGCCGGGGACGAATACGTATCACAACTTTATTTTAAGGGGTAGTAAAGTTGTCACTGTTCCATGTTGATTGTGGCACGCATAGAACCCTGGGAGGTAAGTGAAAATACCTTTCCTTGCAAAGGTGACCTGGCGATCTAGGGGTAAGGTGTCAGACTTCTGGGGCTCCGGGGTTCAATCCTCGGTCCCGGTACAGTTTTATCTGATTACCAAACCCATCCTTCACCTCTGACAAGACATCTTGTGAATGTGGGGAATGCCAGGCCTCCACCGTGGTTCGGATTCCACGTTAAACTGTAGGTCCTTCATTTCATCTCACAATCACCCTACCATTACACATTAGCGTAAGTGTGTATAACCCGAACGGGTAGTAAGACGCGGTGCTAAAATAAATATAATAATATAATATAATAATAATAATAATAATATATAATATAATAAAAATATATATACTTGCAATGGTACGTCCTTTCGCTCTCACTCATAGTAATTCTCATGTGCTGATATATCATCATCATCATGCCAGGGCAGGGTCTGTCTCGAACATGAGCCTCTCCATTTACTTCTGTCCTCCCACGTCTGTCCAATCCACTCTCACTTTATCCACCCCTCCCCGGGTCTTCCTTTGGGCCCCCGCCACCTCCATTTCAAGCATCCTCGTGGTAATCTTCCTCTTTTCCATCCTCGTCACTAATATTAGACGTGCCATCGACAGTCCTCACTGGCGGAAAGGCCGTCAGAGAAACACAATCCGTTACCCACACAGCCAATTAACATTATCTTTGCTTCAAAAAGATTACAATGAACTAATACTAACAATGTGTTCAACAAACCAATTTACAAATGACTACATTTAGAAACATTATAAAAAAATGGTCTTTTTTTACAACACTTTACTAACTAAAATAAATTATTTAAAAATATACTTATTTATAAGGAACTATTCAACTTATCATGTCTGGTTTTCAAAATGTCAACAGTTAAACATAAATTGTCATGATTTGGGGAGAGGAAAATTTAAACAAAAGGAACAAGATCCATTTTGAAATTTTCTGCAAAATATTTTGCAGACAATCAGATACAAAATCAAAAGTTAGTTCAATTATTTCTAAAACATCGAGAAAAAAAACACCAACCCAGCAAGCATATTAGTGCAACCAATTTTTTTTTTTGTGTGTGCTCGTAAATGTCCGGTACGTTCTCTTCTGTCTTGACTCTAAACTGTGAATGAAGAACAAACAGCTGTGTGTGCAAATTTACATTTTTCACTTCAAATTCGGTGCTAACAGAGTTTTTTTAAATTTTTCTTTTCAAGTTTGAGTGCTACATATCAATATTTGTTCTAGAAATGTTCCAAGTTGAATTTATTTTTAAATAGATCCATGCATAAAATAAATACAAATAATTTTTTTTATGAAAATGATTATAACACACATTCAGATTTTTAAATAAATTTAATATAGTTGAACAATATACTGGGAATTGAATCAAATAGTTAAAATAGGAATTTTTATAATAAAAAAAAAATTCCAAGAGCTAATTTTTTCTATAAAAAATTCTTTTGAGTTTGACTCAAACTTGAATTTTCTCGCACTCGCACAATTTTAGTCGAAAGCCTAGTCGAATCCTTTTGAGTGAAAGAGATGCGAAGGTGCCAAGTGGTTCATAGGCTGACGTCGCCGTACGACTGGTTCCACTTCTCGTACGCCAGTAGACTCGTCGGCGACACCGAGCGGCGGATACGCTTCAGTGAGTCCAGGAAGTCCTGAAAGTTTATGTTGCGGACATTGCCCGGATCCAGGCAGCGGACTTGCTCTGGATTTAGTTCTGCCAACATAAGAACCGTGGATTATGACATATTTGAATGGTTTGTCCCCAGGCAGTGCTAAAAAAAACTTGAATATTTGTAATGAGAATAAAGAGAAAACGTTATCATTAAACTATGCTATGCAATAGCACCAGGAAATGTAATATCTGGGTAACGGGACAAATACAATTAATATTACCTATATACAGGCCTTGCCTGGAAATGAACTGATGTACTTTGAACCACTGAGTCATCTCGAGCACATAAAGAGCACATAAAGAATAACAACATGATGCTAGTCGGCCGATAAAAGGGGTAGAAGGAAGACTGCTGACCTCTGATTGGCCCGAGGGCGGCGTCCTTGGCTAGGCTAGTGAGATCGCTGCCAGAGTAGCCGTCAGTGAGGCGCGCGAGACGCTCCAGCTCATTGTGCGCAAGAGGACTGTTGTGCTTGCTGAGAAGCTTGCGGAGAAGCACGATACGTGTCGCGTGGTCGGTAGACACACGTAGATGCGCTTGGAGAACCTCCTGCCGACAAAACAATCACATATCAGTACCGGCATCTTGTGAGTGTGTGGGTAGTAAGGTTGTTATAAATGGTGAGGTGGGGGGGGGGGGGGGCATTCAAACGTTCGCTGAGCCATTGCATGATGAGCTTTGAACCAATCACAAGATATCAACCTCATCGGAATGATTGATATAACTTCATAGACTCGGTGCATGCGCATACACCTACAAAGCAAGATACTAGCAGACAACTGCATCTACTGCTGTGAAATAGCTAGTAAAATGGGAAGCGCGTGTGTCTCTCTTGTTCTGTTTAAAATTTGTTTTGTGGAATGTCAAGTCTCCAGCGTGGTTCGGATCCCACGTTAAACTGTAGGTCCACATTAGCATAAGTGCGTATAACCCGAACGGGTAGTAAGACGCGGTGCTAATAATAAGATATGTTTCAAGACGAGACACAATTAACCCCCCCACCCCCCAGATCTGGCTATCCACTAGAAAATAAAACCATTTTGGTAATAGGTTGGTTTTATCTATATATTTTTTCATCAATGTATCTAACTACCCATTTGGGTTATATCCTTAAATACTAATTACACTAATGGGGTAGTGATGATGAAGGTTGAATTTAGAGGGAGTGTACCCTCATTTGTATGAAGAGAGAGAGAGACCAGTTAGGAAAAAACACCCTCGATACATCCGACCGGGATTCAAACCCCAGTCTAACACGAGAATGAGGCCTCAGGCCGTGCGGATAATTAATAATGCTCCTGGGATTCTTTATATCAGAGTTTTATCGTAGTTGAGAGCAGGAAAACGGTCAAATAAATTTAGTCAGTGCATGTCCCCGGGTACCTTAGGGCGGCCTCGTCCAGCTCCTGCGGTCTGTTGGTGGCGGCCATGACTAGAACCCTCTCCTCGGGGCTAGACGGAAGACCGTCAAATTCCACCAGGAACTCCGTCTTGAGGCGTCTGCTTGCCTCGTGCTCGCCTTCTCGTCGCTCGGACAGCAGCGAGTCCACCTCGTCGATGAAGATGATGGAGGGCTGACAAAGAGAGGGGGGGGGTGTCATGTCCAACTATCATGTTAGCCTACGAATCTGAATCTGAATACAAGCAAAACTAATAATTATACATTTTATAGAAACTATAATCAGTTTTTTATTTAGTTGAGGTATTTAGGCTGGGTTTATATTCACGCATAATAGTAAATAGTGTATAGTGTACACTGCACAATTTATAATAAAAATACATCAGTCTATTATGAAACATAGTGTATAACATCTTATTTAAACTGTCTTTTATTAATAGAAAATGGTCTAACCTCTTTTCTTGACTAAATAAAGCCTCTAAAAATACTTGAATAAAGTATTCATTCGATAAACTTCTTCAAAAGTGATTATAGCAGCACACGAAAACTTCTATGAGCGAGAGAGAAAGGATCTACCAAAATTTGCCGAGGCTCTTTAATATGCCACAATCGACCGATGGCTTTGCTTCCCATCCGAAGGAAAATGTTGTACGGAGTTTTGTTGCTCAAGAAAAATCAGTCTACCCCGACTGGGTTTGAACCCACAAACATGAGGTTCTGAGGCAAGCACTTTACCCCAAGAACATTGCAGTAGACTTTTAATTCTGTTGTAATGTCATTGTAAAGGATTCGATTCAGATTAAATTATGGAATCTCCTAAAGAATGATTATGAATCAATTCAAGTTAGTAAGAGAGGATTAGGATTCAATTATAAATAGGAATTCTTGGATTTGACAGGATTAAAATCATGTGGTGGTACATTATCATTGCGCCAATAGTTCGATAAAATCCTAGACCAGAAACCGAACAAGTACTTAGCGATGTTGCAGATTGATAATAAACACGAGTTAAGGTTTGTATTTGGTGGCAACATTCGCCCCAACGATTGTGCGCCGCATCTTACTACCCATCTGGACTGTCCACATAGAATACCGAGGTTAAGGACAAGGAAGGTACAACTCAGCATTGTGAGTGTCAATACACCTGGTGGGGATTCGAACCCTCGACCTCGTCACCGGCAAGGAGATGGAGGAGAGCAAGTCACCTGCAGCTCGCGCGCGACGGCGAACAGGGCCCTCACTAGTTTCTCTCCCTCGCCAACGAACTTGGAGGTAAGGCTGGCTGCGCTGATGCTGAAGAAGGTGGCAGAGCACTCGGTGGCGACAGCCGAGCCAGCAGCGTTTTACCATTCCCTGGGGGTCCGAAGAGAAGCAGACCCCGGGAGGGTGTTCGTAGGCCCGTGAAGAGCTCGGGTCGCAGCGCGGGGTAGATGACCATCTCCTGCAGGGCTTGTTTCGCCACCTGGAGGTATAAAACAGTCACAGATCACGGTGTGATACAGGAAGCTTTGGTTACTATAGTAACTACTAGATCTGCTTTCATAAGTCAAGTCATGTGATCTCATCTGCAGTTGTCACTTTAGATAGATATCATCAATACCTATAACAAGATAACAAATAGTTAAATGTTATTAATGTTGGCTGCAACAACAAAAAACATGTTTGTAGTTTTTAAACTAACCTTTTTATCAGGTTCTTAATGTTATTCACACAGTGAATCACAGATATATTAGATGCGATTTTAATGAGCTATTCAAACTACTCGCTTTTAACTTGAAAACTTTGTGAATTTTGACCATGGCTGAATCCTCCACTCCTCAGTTAACATGAGATATACCTCCTGCCAGCTATGTCCTCCACTCCTCAGTAAACATGAGATATACCTCCTGTCCAGCTATGTCCTCCACTCCTCAGTAAACATGAGATATACCTCCTGTCCAGCTATGTCCTCACTCTCAGTAAACATGAGATGACCCTCCTGGCCAGCTATGTCCTCCACTCCTCAGTAAACATAATATACTCTGGCCAAGCTATGTCCTACACTCCTCAGTAACATGAGATTACCTCCTGGCCAGCTATGTCCACTCCTCTAAACAGAATTACCTCCTGGCAGCTATGTCCTACACTCCTCAGTTAACATGAGAATACCTCCTTCCAGCTGTCTCCACTCCTCAGTTAACATGAGATATACCTCCTGTCCCGCTATGTCTCCATCCTCAGTAACATAGATATACTCTGCCAGCTAGTCCTCACTCCTCAGTAAACATGAGATATACTCTGGCACTATTCCTCCACCCTCAGTTACTGAGAATACTCCTGTCCAGCTATGTCCCCACTCCTCAGTTAACATGAGATAACTCCTGTCACTATGTCTCCATCCTCAGTTAACATGAGATACCTCCTGTCAGCTATTCCACTCCTCAGTTACATGAGATATACCTCCTGGCCAGCTATGTCCTCACTCCTCATAAACATGAGATATACTCCTGGCCATATGTCCTCCATCCTCATAAACATGGATATACCTCTGTCCAGCTATGCCTCCACTCAGTAAATGAGATTACCTCCTGTCAGCTATGTCCTCCACTCCTCAGTTAACATGAGATATACCTCTGTCCAGCTATGTCCTCCAATGATGGGACCTCCTCCAGATCTCATCAGATAATTGAGCAGTTTAGGGTCACACCCTTAAGGGCTGGTTCTGCGCGAAGCAGCCTTGAGCTCCTGCAGGGCCGAGTGGTCTCCTACAGGGACTGCTGGGCCCTGAATAAAACACAACTTCACTCATGATCTATCGTTTATCAATATGATGATACAAGTTGAATAGCTGAGGGCAGTGTTCCCCAACCTTCAGGGACAAACCACCCTCAGCACCTACCTGGATTGAACCCGACAACCCCATCACTGTCCAGCGACCATTTGACAACCGATGCAGGTAGAACAAATATTTTGACGATATGTTGAGGACTTATAAAATCCTTTCTTATCCTCCATCATGGCTTTGTTTGGAAATACTTTTAACTCTTAACAAATAATAAGTTATTTATTCCTCTTGTTTTTATGAAGAAACTGAAAGATCTACTATGTTATTTCCATGGCCCCAAATGGGGTAAGCAATTGACAAAACTCCCAAAGGACTTTACTTTGCAAGTTTTCTGAGGAGTATCACCACTTATATTACCAGTTTCTGGGATCCTTCATATCGAGAGTGAATTAGTAGTTTGAGAATGAACTAGCAGTTTAAGTACCGAGAGCTGTCTCTTGATGGCAGGAGGCGTAGAGCTGGGCTTATTGACTGTAGTGGTGGGGCAGCGTTCCTGGAGCGCGAGCCCATACTGCGAGGCAAGGTCTGGCTCTTGTTGAGTTGCCCGCCGGGGGCCCTCTTGCTCGGGATGGTCAGCTTGCGGCCAACAGCTACCCCACACAGACACACCAGTTCATAACATCAAGACAAGATGTTTGTGAGGAAGATGTTTTCCAAAGATTACCACTCGTCTGGGTTTATCTTCATATTTACATTACTAGAATAGGGGGATGAGGAGGGTATAATTTAAAGAAAATACATTTACATTTGGTGTTGAGTGTGGAAATCCATCTGGGAAAAATAACACCTTAAGCAATTGGGATTAAAAACCCCCTATCTCCTTGTCAATGGTAGATCAGACCAAACCAGGACTGGCTTCTTTGTCCAAGTGTCCACGAATCCGAGTGTTCTAAACATGAATCTGTCTGATTCTAAGTGTGTGCTTTTAAATGTCAAGGTCAAATCTCTTTCACTTTGACATCCACAATAACCTGTTACCTCTTGGAAACATTTTGAAGAAGAAAACTAGTGGCTTTGTTTATTCTCTAAGCCTTTCTCTTTATCAAGATGCATCTAATAGGTAATAATTTATAAATTAAAAGTAGTTTAATGTGATAGGGACAGAGACCTTAACTTCAACTTTGGTTCAACTTTACATCACATTTAACAAATTACCTAGATTTGTTATAACAAATTTTTTTTCAGTGTTATAATTTACATTTTAAATCAATAATGTAGACAGATTCACTGTTCCACCATCGTAGCTCAAAACGTGACATTCCTGATGATACGAAACACATGTGACAACGTTATCATGCACATCACATGTAATTCATAGCCATGTTTTAACGGATCATGTAATCATGCCATGTTTTAACTGGATCATGCAATCATGCCATGTTTTAACCGGATCAGTAACATGCCATGTTTTAACCCATAATCATGCAAATTCATGAACAACACCAACAGCAGAATTATCACACTGGCAAAGGAGACGATTAAAGCATTATTTTGAGAGGGGAGGGGGTAAAAAAAACCACAGTGGCAGGGTGGGGGGTGACTTTGAACCACTCCCTAACCAACCTTCAATAACAATCATTTTAGCTAACAGAAGAACCGGACCATATTTAGTTATGGCAGTGTCGCCAACTATCTAGTCCCTAGTGGTTGTACATGGACTTGAAATGGATTGCATTTTGTCTGGAAGGATACTACATAAGTTATAGAATAATATATACATATTCCCACACAAAACTAAACTAGTGCTTGGTAAGCAACTGGCTATACTATCATTTAGGTAAGCAATATTGATCAAACTACCTATTCTTATAGTATTTAATAATTAATGTAGTATTTTGTTGCTTTGTAGAGAGTCCCAGGATATTACTTCATGAGGAAATGTTCCAATATTGGAGTGTACAGGTGCTAAAATAGTAAATTAGTATTCAGAATGTACGGTTGGCAGAACTGATTTATGGGTTAGACAATCCATAGGTGTTAGTATTTATTTATTAGTTCTCAATTCCCTGGATAATCCTACGCCTAAAATCCTAGTGTCAAAATTAAACAATAGCATCTTAACCTCAACCACTGCCAGATGAAACTATCCTCAACTGTGCCAGATGAAACTACCCTCAACTGGTGCCAGATGAAACTACCATCAACTTTGCCAGATGAAACTACCCTCAACTGGTGCCAGATGAAACTACCCTCAACTGGTGCCAGATGAAAACCCTCAACTGTTGCCAGATGAAACTACCCTCAACTGTGCCAGATGAAACTACCCTCAACTGGTGCCAGATGAAACTACCCTCAACTGTTGCCAGATGAAACTACCCTCAACTGTTGCCAGATGAAACTACCCTCAACTGTTGCCAGATGAAACTATCATCAACTGGTGCCAGATGAAACTACCCTCAACTGGTGCCAGATGAAACTATTCTTGGTTTAAGAGCCATGTGTGTTCACCGAATCAGTCTGCTAACATCTGATTGGCCAGTGTCATGGTGGAAACATCACATGATAAAAAAACAATAAAAAAAAAATTACAAGCAAATAATAAGTTTAATATTTGGTTTAGCCTGTGTTAGGTTTACATTTCACTGGATATGCGAGGGGTTAGTAGGCAATTAAATAAATAGTTAAGACTTTTAATTAGTTAATGGTTAAATTAATTTTTTTAATATGAAATGATAAAGTAGCTGCATTCCTATACCAATATGGCAGAAAAATAGATAGACTTTGTAATTAAATAAGTGCACAGACCAGAATAGAACCAAGGTACTCCGGACAGTTCTGAGTTGGCCCAAAATGTTTGTAGAAACTTTAAGGGATGTCCTTTACTGTGCAAAAAAAAAATCTATTTTATATAAATGTGTTGGTCACTAGTTGTCATGTCAAAAAGTTCTGTAAAGTCATCCTCACTTGACTTTATAGCGCACTTGTCAAAAGCTATTAACTTTCGAGAGCCTTAGAGCTCTAGGGGTTGAAACATATATTTGTCAATGGCACGTGACATTAGGAACTGTAAAGTGATAGTTCCCTCCTTCCCCCTTAGATCTCAAGCTCCGAGCCAACCTTGTTCTTACACTGTCTCAGTAACCGGCCACGTTATATGCATACATTAGTTTCGCCAAATGGACCGAGAAAGATACCATGTGTGTGGCAGGATTGTGAGAGACTATTTAGGAAAATCTACTCGAGGGATTAGAACCCCAATCTTGTTATAAGCAATCCAGTCAACACGAGAGTGACGTGTTAGACCATGCGACCACCGAAGTAGGTCCCCCCAAAGTTGTTGCTCCATAGTTAATTTTATATAGTCTATGGACTACATGTAAAATAAATTAAACCAAAATAATGTAATTAAAATGCTGCTACCCGTTGGTTGTTCTTTCATCCTGGTCTCCTGTGTTTGGACCTAACCCTGGCCCGGGGGTATAATCACCCCAGGTTGAATACAAAAACGTCACAGGTTTTAAACTGTGAATCACAGTAAACATTGACAAACGTGAATAGATTAAATACTTACTATAGAGCTATTGGAATAATGATGCACAACAACCTTTCATTATCATTACATATTTGTTTAGTATATTGCAGAAATAAATGTCGCCCATCTTGATTTCCCAAACACGATTTTAATAATCATTTGTAGAGTAAGCTAAGGACTGTCATTGGTTGAAAAGAGCAGCTGTTAAAACCAGATTGATCGTGTCAAAATAAGCAGGATCGTCCATTTCACTAAACTGGTTTGTTTATTACCGATTATTATTTGTAAATCAACTTTTCCAATTTACATCTGCATATGTATGGATTGAAAATTATAAAAATATAATTATTGATATTAAATATAACTACTATTTGAGAGGTGTGAGGAATATAATTTGGAGCAGGAATGTGCCGAGGAAGTGTAGAGGAGTGATATCTAGAGGACGTACTATGTACCAATATTGGGGTACATAGAGGAAATGTGAGTAATGAGAGTGACAAGGATGGCTAGGAGGGGAAATGAGAGGGTGAGAGGAATAATTGAGGACAGGATACAGAAGAGACGACTAAGGTGATACGGTCAAATGAGGAGAATGGAGAAGAAGAGGAGGTGGAAAGAGAGGATAAGTTGGAGAGGCCTATGTTCCAGACAGACCCAGCCAGTGGCTGGAAACTGTTCAAGATGATGTGTGCATTAGGTTCATTATTTTTTTTCTCTTATTTGATCTAAAACTACTAAAAAACTTGACTTATGCATCACTCCCACTCCATTAGGTCACTAATAATTTAGTCTTTTAAAAAGGGGGGCACGAATAGAACAAGTTTTTTTTTTGTAACCGTCATTTTACAGGGCAGGACGAGTGGAGAAAGTGGAACAAGTCGTCGTATTTTCCTTTTAACAATGCCTGAGGAGGAGGAAGGGGGGGGGGGCGCTCTATTTCAAACCTGCTTTGGCAATGAACGCTTGTGTTTTAATGTCAAGAACTATTCTCACTGTGATCAAAGAAGGTGACCTTGAGGTCTGGCGCCAAAAATATTGTGAATGTTGTATCTTTCCACCCAATCAGGCTATCAGTATATGTACACTAAGAGGGTAGAGATGATGAAGATATGTAATCACATTTTCATGGAAGGAGAGTGGGAAACTATTTAGGAAAAAACAACCCACAGTAGACCCCCACTTGGATTCGAACCTAGATCTCGGCATCATGGACAACCCTGTGGGACCAATAGTTCTGGTTGCTCTCAGTAAACCCACATGGTCTGCGGCACTAGTATTGCAGTAGACTAGACTGCTGATGGCTGGGAGGTCGTGGTTCGATCCCGGTCGGGTGTACTGACGGTGGTTTTTCCTAAATAGTTACTCACTCTGCCTCCCCGCAAATATGCACTACCTCTAAATTAAACCTCCCTTATCCCTAACTCATTAGTGTAATTAGTACATAAGCATACAACCCAGACAGGTAGTAAGACGTGATGCTATAAAAACCTTTTGGTCGTTACTAATGTCCAGTGTATACACAAATAAATCTAGAACATTTTTATAGTCCTTCTTCCCTAGACCACCCTCTAACGACTTTGTGGAACATTTTACCAGATAAAGCGAGTTGAACTGAACCCACTAAAATCAGGAGGTCCAAGGTGCTAGTAACTCCCTACATATCAGCTGCAAAACAAACCGGGGGGACCAAGTGACAAACTGTCCGGAGGGAGTCCCTGGTTCTATGGCTGTGTGTACCTGACTGGGGCGAAGGGGGGTTGAGTCTGCGGGAGGGCCCTTTCTCCTGCGCGTAGGTGTGTAAGGCAGGGGCAAGGGAGGAAGGGGCAAAGCGTGCCCGCCTCATCCCTGCGCTTGTGTCGGTGCACACCGCCAGGCGGCCCAGGTGGGCCAGGCTCGCTATAAGAACAACACATCCAACAGGTTCTTGACAACAGGGCCGGCCAACCACAGACAAATTGTGGGGTACACCGTTGAAATAAGCTGGCATGATTCTCTTACAGCGTGGAGGGTTATTTTATTTTAACTCAACATTGTTTAATTTCTTTAGATACAGAATTCAAACAAATCAACAAAGAATAACAACCTCAGTAAAAAAAATTCTGTCAAAAAAAAAATGCCGTCCAAAAATGTATGTTTTTCAAAATTTATTTTTGTTTTTAGTTGTATTAATTTCCTCTCTGATTTAAATATCAACCAGTAAACAATTTTCAAATAATGAAGTCCAATAAGATGTTTTACTAGCGCACACATTTGAAATTAATTGGTAAAAAACAATTTTATTTTAAAGATTTTCATGAAAAAACCGTGCACAGCATCTAAAATTGACTTGAATTGGTTCAGTTAATTTGTTCTTGGAACCAAGTTTAAGGAACCGTATGACGGATATAACAAATAATATTTGTTCAGGCATGTGTACAGCACAGCAGTGACCAAACAGGTTTTGGCCAGTGGCCAACAAGGTGAAGGTTGGACAGCCCTGAACTAATAATAAATACTATGACTTTCCGAAGGCAATGTTTATAAGAAATAGATAATTTATATGTAATTTTTAATTTCCAAATTTTGAACAGTGAAAATAAAAGTACAAAAACTAATGTGACTTTTGAATTTACTGTAATTAATTACTTCTGTTGCCAACAGAAAAAAATGAGGTAAATATTATAGAGCTCACAATAATGTTGAATTAGTTTAACCCCTACTTCATTTTGAGAGCAAGGAATTTAAACTGCAATAAATTAATTTGAATGGGCTTTAGGGCAAATAAAATCAAACAAACAATTACATTTTGAGATAAATATTATTTCTAAAAATAAATTTAAATAAAAAAATGATGAGTTTTTATTCTAAAATCAATAGCAAGGCATGTGCAATATCAAACAAAAAATAATAAATAGGGCAACACCAATAAATAAATCAAGGATTGGGATTAAAAAAGCTTAAAAATATGTTTTATAATACAAATAAATAAAACTTAACAAATTCTGTAAAGCTACAATTCCACACAAATATTGGTGAATGTCTGTGAGAACAAGACCTATCTAGGACACTTTAGATCCAATTGGTGGGGGAATATGTTGTCACTCACTATTCGTCTTCTAGCTGATTCTGAAAATTGAAAAATGACACCTGGACACGGGAATCGAACCCGGGACCTTCGGCTTAGTACGCCACTGCTGATTGTTTCCCAAAATAAAGGGCGCGTACCCTCATGGGTAGCGCAAGAGTTCAAAGGGCGCGCAAGGTACCACTTACTTTAAATAATCATAATATATGTTTTAACAATAGCAAGTTTAACAAAACAAATTAACACACATGTTGGATTACCACTAGGGCTTTATTAAAATTTAAAAGTGATTGTTTATTCTAAACTAGATATCTGGTAATTGTTTCTTTTATATATATAAGTATCTGAAAGGTCCCACATCTTGGCGCAGTTAGTAGCGTGTCTGTCTAGTGAGTTAAGGGTCCGGGATTCAATTCCTGGCGTGCCCGAAAAATTTACCATTGCTGAAATGTGGGTGTACCCTTCACAATGATAAATTAACAGCTGGGAACTGGATGTTGTGCCCGTACTAGTCTTAAGTTAGATTAGGCCTATAAGTCATATGAAGCTAGGACAGGCCTAGCGATCCGGTAATGGAAAATATATGGCTTGAATAAAAAATTGACCCAGGCTGGAAACCATAATGGATGTAAAATAAATATCTGTAAGGGGTAGAGTAGTTGGGCTATAGCCCCGAAAGGGATATGAAACTTATGAAAGTTTGGAAAACACTATCACCAAACTACTTTCCAGCCATGTTTTGATATCTAAATATCACAAATATTTACAAAATATTATACCTATCTAAGAATATGATATAGGCTAATTGGGAAGTTTGTTAAAAATAAAATGGTTATAGTATAAATGATTGGTGATAAACACAATAATACAAATAGAACTATCTACACAACAAAATACACAAACAAATATTCACAGTTAAAACAAAAGCCAACACTCGACAAACATTACGGCAAAACAGTGACACAAGATTTACACTAGGTTACATAGCACACTCTTTCTATCAGAGCTAGAAAAAATATAAATAAAATCTAAATAATTTATATAGTACATATATATTTGTGATTTAGCAAACATAAATATATTTATAATTTAGCAAAATAACAATAATAATATTTGCATGTACATATATATATATAAACATATATTTAGCACCGCGTCTTACTACCCGTTTGAGTTATACGCTTTAGTACTAATTACGCTAGTGGGTTAGGAATTGGGAAGGTTGAATTAGAGGAAGTGAACCCGCATTGGCGTGGAAGGAGAGTGGAAAACCATTTAGGAAAAACCACCCCCAGTTCACCCAACCGAGATTCGAACCTCGATCTCCCCGTCCTCAGCAGTCGAGCTCAACACAACAAGCGCGTTAGCCAACTACGCCACCGCGGCGGGTTATATACATATATATATATATATATACATATATATATAAACATATATAGAACAGTTACTATAATTCATTCACAACCTTAGTTTACTTGGATGACAGCTCACGAAGTCACTAAAAATAATCCCTAATATATCCCTACACCAACAACAGACATCTGTCACTTTGAATAACTGTAATGAAAACAGATGGTAATATATTAATGTGATAGTTAACCACAGTAATTTAGGCCAATATTATTTACATATTTATTTGAGGTTGGGCACAAAGTTTATTTATCATTTTATTACACTTTAAAAAATTATTATTAACAGCACTTTCATAAAAGGTCTAACTAACATAGCTTCAAAATGGCGACCGACGAATTTAAGCCATGTGATTGAACGTGACGGAAACAAGTTTTTCTATAATAATCAACCGACGCAGTGGATAAAAATATTGTATTCCGTTAAATATTTTGAAATATGATAAAATAATAATAAAATAATTTATTGTATATAAAAAAAAGATACATATTTTCTTTAAATTATGTTTAAAATATTGTTTCGGTTTGGATAAAATGGAATTATTAAAAGTAATGAAATAAAATGAGAAAACTTAAGTTTACTTTATTTTAAATGTAAAATAAAAGAGGTAATTAAAAAATTTAACATTTATAATAAAACAGCGATATTTTACAAGTTTTGGCAGCCTAAAACCTAAACATATGATTTTTGAACTGTCATCCAGATAAAAACTTATCATGAACAAACTCTAAATCTACTTTCATGGAAATAAGCTTATGAGTTAGAACAGTTACAAGATCTACTTTCATAGGAAGAACCTTATCTGACAATTAGAAAAGTTACAAGATCTACTTTCACAGTAAAAACCTTATCTGACAGCTAGAACAGTTACTAGATCTACTTTCTTAGGAAGAACCTTATCTGACGGCTAGAACAGTTACTAGATCTACTTTGATAGGAAGAACCTTATCTGATAGCTAGAACAGTTACTAGATCTACTTGCATAGGAGGAACCTTATCTGGCAGCTAGAACAGTTACTAGATCTACTTTCATAGGAAGAACCTTATCTGACAACTAGAACAGTTACTAGATCTACTTTCAGAGGAAGAACCTTATCTGACAGCTAGAACAGTTACTAGATTACTTTCATAGGAAGAACCTTATCTGACAACTAGAACAGTTACTAGATCTACTTTCAGAGGAAGAACCTTATCTGACAGCTAGAACAGCTACTAGATCTACTTTCATAGGAAGAACCTTATCTGACAGCCAGAACAGTTACTAGATCTACTTTCATAGGAAGAACCTTATCTGACAGCTAGAACAGTTACTAGATCTACTTTCATAGGAAGAACCTTATCTGACAGCTAGAACAGTTACTAGATCTACTTTCATAGGAAGAACCTTATCTGGCAGCTAGAACAGTTACTAGATCTACTTTCATAGGAAGAACCTTATCTGACAGCTAGAACAGTTACTAGATCTACTTTCATAGGAAGAACCTTATCTGGCAGCTAGAACAGTTACTAGATCTACTTTCATAGGAAGAACCTTATCTGGCAGCTAGAACAGTTACTAGATCTACTTTCATAGGAAGAACCTTATCTGGCAGCTAGAACAGTTACTAGATCTACTTTCATAGGAAGAACCTTATCTGGCAGCTAGAACAGTTACTAGATCTACTTTCATAGGAAGAACCTTATCTGGCAGCTAGAACAGTTACTAGATCTACTTTCATAGGAAGAACCTTATCTGGCAGCTAGAACAGTTACTAGATCTACTTTCATAGGAAGAACCTTATCTGGCAGCTAGAACAGTTACTAGATCTACTTTCATAGGAAGAACCTTATCTGGCAGCTAGAACAGTTACTAGATCTACTTTCATAGGAAGAACCTTATCTGGCAGCTAGAACAGTTACTAGATCTACTTTCATAGGAAGAACCTTATCTGGCAGCTAGAACAGTTACTAGATCTACTTTCATAGGAAGAACCTTATCTGACAACTAGAACAGTTACTAGATCTACTTTCATAGGAAGAACATTATCTGACAGCTAGAACAGTTACAATTTAATAAAAGTGTAAAATGTATCAATTTTGACAGCAATATAATAAGTTTGTAATTTCTAAAAGGCCCTTCCTATGAAAATTGGACCATAGATGTATTACTCTCAGAGAATAAGACGGATGTATTAATAATTTTGCTAAGTTACCTTCTGTAAATATACATATAAGCAAGACATTGGGAGGGTAAGGGGAGGGGGTTGTCCTGTGTATACACCCTTGATGTGTATGTTAGTAGATGTACAGTTTTACACAAAACTACAACAGAAACACACGAAGGAGGCTCGACTTATACTCGATCTAGTACTGTAGGGTTTAACAAGGGGTTAATAAGTGTCGAGAGATTATTCCCGACAGAAAGTAAGCAATGCATGTTTATCTTCAAAGTTTTAAAAACAAATGACTTAGATCCAGCCCTAGACACAAGAATGTTGGCACCAGCTATCATATTATGACTATACTGGTGCAATCCTTTTGACCTATATTTTTCATTAGTTCCAGACCAGGTAACAACCTTAATACATAGTGTAGATCTATTTCAGGGGTTTCAAACTCGCAAACTGTGATGCATTTGTTCTTTTTTGCGGCCCACAAAGTTTCTTGGAAAAGTAATCTACTGTAGTAGAATTGATGTTTTTTTAGCCGAGAAGTGGGAAAAATCCTAGGCTCCAACTGATGTTCATGTTTAATTTCTTCTTTATAAACATCTGCTGGATTTTATTGATGTATCAAAGATTGTATATTTTAGCTGTTTTTCTTTAATATGTAGCTAAACATTTATAAACTGCCGGTACCACTTCTCGTTTCATTGACAATTAAATACCTGTTCTCGTTCTTGTTTAGCTTGAGAGACATTCCCCGATTATGATGCTGGATTCAACTGTGGCTCTCTGGTGCTTTTAAGTTAAGATAGCCCTGGTCAAGTCTTCAAGGAGAATACCAGTGGTTTGGAGTCCCGGTACCAGAAGACCGAGTGTTTGGTTGCAAGAGGTAACAGAATATTATTACCAGAGTAACAGATAAAGCTGGGAGAAGGCGAACTTACCAAGGAAGTCGAGTCTGTCCCGAGCCATGGCCAAGTTGGTCTTCATCTTCTCGTGAAGCCTCTGAGCCCGCTCCCAAACCTCCCCCCTACCCCCAATACACTCCAGAGCAATCCCCTTCTCCAGCTCGCTGATTCCTTTCTTGTACAGCTCAATAGCGAGTTCTTTCTGACCTGGAACAACGTGGACAATTACCAACCTGGGTGATTTAATAGTTTCCCTGATGTTTGTAGGAAACTTGATAGTTTCCCTGATGTTTGTAGGAAACTTGATAGTTTCCCTGATGTTTGGAGGAAACTTGATAGTTTCCCTGATGTTTGGAGGAAACTTGATAGTTTCCCTGACATTTGAGGGAACTTCATAGTTTCCCTGACATTTGAGGAAACTTCATCGTTTCCCTGACATTTGAGAAAACTTCATAGTTTACCTGACATTTGAGAAAACTTGTTAATTTACCTGACATTTGAGAAAACTTGTTAGTTTACCTGACATTTGAGGAAACTTCATCGTTTCCCTGACATTTGAGAAAGCTTCATAGTTTACCTGACATTTGAGGAAACTTCAGAGTTTACCTGACATTTGAGGAAACTTCATAGTCTTACCTGACATTTGAGAAAACTTCATAGTTTACCTGACATTTGAGGAAACTTCATAGTTTACCTGACATTTGAGGAAACTTCATAGTTTACCTGACATTTGAGAAAACTTAATAGTTTACCTGACATTTGAGGAAACTTCAGAGTTTACCTGACATTTGAGGACACTTCATAGTTCCTCTGACATTTGAGAAAACTTCAGAGTTTACCTGACATTTGAGGAAACTTCATAGTTCCTCTGACATTTGAGAAAACTTCATAGTTTACCTGACATTTGAGGGAACTTCATAGTTTACCTGACATTTGAGGAAACTTCATAGTTCCTCTGACATTTGAGAAAACTTCATAGTTTACTTGACATTTGAGGAAACTTCAGAGTTTCCCTGACATTTGAGAAAACTTCATAGTTTACCTGACATTTGAGGAAACTTCAGAGTTTACCTGATATTTGAGGAAACTTCATAGTTCCTCTGACATTTGAGAAAACTTCAGAGTTTACCTGACATTTGAGGAAACTTCATAGTTCCTCTGACATTTGAGAAAACTTCACAGTTTACCTGACATTTGAGAAAACTTCATAGTTTACCTGACATTTGAGAAAACTTCAGAGTTTACCTGACATTTGAGAAAACTTCATAGTTTACCAGACATTTGAGAAAACTTCAGAGTTTACCTGACATTTAAGGAAACTTCATAGTTCCTCTGACATTTAAAGCAACCTCCAGAGTTTCCTTAAAGGCCCAATTTGTGTTAAACCTGTTGTCTAGCTAACAGCTGCTGGTTCAATTTACTAAATTAACTAGGCCAGGCTGACTTCACCATATTTAGACGTAAGATTGCAAGGTCTGCAAGTGCACTATTGACCCTGGATGGCATCAGATACAGTCGGTGAACAGTAACAAGCCCATGGAGATGCATCAAGTCTTACAATATGTTTAAACACACGCCTGTTTCTTTCTTGAAACACCTGATACAAACTAGTCTGGCCTATTATTTGCTGGGATAAAATAGTTAGTTTAGATTCAAGTCTAGGGATATTTAGGACTTTTCTTTTATCTATGCATAATTTAAAATTTAGTTAGGGTAGAGCATATAAGGATAAACAAAGTTTTCATTTTTCTGATAATGATGTTCTATCTGTTCATAAAATGTTTGCCCTCCTTTTATTAGGCGTAGCCTAGTTTTTTAGGTTTATGCTGGATTTAAAATTAGGCTACCTATTGCATTAATTAGTCATTTTTCACCTGTCCACCAATAATTGGAAAAATAACCCGTATTCTGCCATATTCATTAGAGTAGCATATGGTAATTATTATATGAATGTGTTTGGCTTGTTTGACCAATCAGTCTCAAATATTAAAATATGACAAATTTTCAAAGGCAAAGTAAAGTGAATAGTTTGGATAACTTAGATCTTGATTGGATATCAGAGGTTTTTTGGTTTTTTTTTTTTTTTTTTTGCAAATTAATGGAAAAAATAGCTGCGGATTATCCTTGTAAATCTGGCAATGCAACCAAAAACTCAGAGAGACTACTAGAGATTGGAGGAGGTTACATAATGATGAGTTAAATACCCTGTACTCATCACAAGACATTGTTAGGATATAATCAAGTCTTGCAGATTACGGTAGGCAGGACATGCAAAACAAATGGGAAAATCTATAACCATGTTCAGAGTATTGGCTGGTAAGCCCAATGGGAAGAGACCATTGGGAAGACCTAGACACAGATGGGAGGATAACTTTAGAATGGACCTGAAATATATATAACTAGCTCAAGATAGGGATAGGGTGTAATGAGGTGGACCGGATAGAATTAGCTCATGCTAGGGATAGGGTGTAATGAGGTAAACTGGATAGAACTATCTCATGCCAGGAATAGGGTGTAACGAGGCAGATTGGCTAGAATTAGCTTAAGATAGGGATATGTGGTGTAATTTTGTTAAGTGCGGCAATGAACAAGTTGATAATGCACAAGAGAGTAATTAAGTTATTATGATTAATTTTAAAAGCTAAATGTTTTAGTGTGAAAGAGGTGAGTTGATCCAATATTTTCTAGTTTATTAATTGAATATTGGTAGATTTAGTACTGGACAGCTCATTTTTTTGTGTGTCTGATTTAATTAGGCCACTTAAAAGTGTTTTCTAAAAAGTGTATTTTTTTCACCTTCTTTAAAAGTAACAAACGGTAAGCGCTTGTAATCCAGTGAGCTTGTTAAAGATTGTTATTGCCTGGTTTCTATTCTCTCAGGCTACGGAACTACACATTTTAATATGTTAGTGAGCTAGGGATGCAGTAGACAACATTTTGAGGAAATATATCAGTAGGAGCCTACCTGGATTTGTGTGGTGAAAGCGGGAACCCCCAAAAAAACCTTATCGGATTCAAACCTGTCTCGTCAACAGCAAAACCGACTTCGATGAGACTAACATCTAGGTAGCACAAGTCCTTGTCTGTGTACCCGCCAATGTGAATATTACCAATAGAATAGGAATCTAATAGAACAATGGATAAAAATGGCATGTTTCTCAATACTTGTACAAGAGATAGTTCATGAAATATTTGTTTTTGATACATGGAAGGTTAGGGTTTGTTAGGTTGGGCTAGTTTATAATAGTAAAAATGCTAACCAAATTGCATATTTACTGTATACCTTTGGTGACATGTTGCGACAACTTCATTCAATGATATTTACGTTACCCTGTGATTTAGTTGAGTTTTAATTGTATAATTATATAAGGTAAAAACTAAACAATATTAATCTTGTTGATATAATTGAAAATTTGCTATTGTTGTGTGTAAAGATGATAAAACCTATTGAATTTAATTTACTTTACTAGCCAATAACAAGTGCAAATAATTCCGCCCTCTTTGTGTACTATTTCCATATTATTTAATATTATTCATTTTTATACAAAATAATTTTTATTTTCTAATTTAAAGTAAAAATGGGTTCCTTCTGTCATATTATTAATCTATCTTACTCTTATGAACATAATTTTAACGCCCTAACCTAACCCAACCATGGCTCTTTACAAGTCTATAAAACACTGGTCCTATATAAACGGTCAATATTTATATCTGTGAGATCCTACCTTCATTTTCTTCATCAATTTTCAGCGCCTTGGAAATGAATTCGAACGCCCGACGATGGTGATGTTTTTGTTTGGCTAACAAGGGATCACCTGGCCCAGGTCCCGTTGGGTGTTTCGGGTGAAGTTGAGACATGTCTTGAGGATAATCCTGAGCTTCACTTTCACTGTCGGGAACAACTAGCTCTACATTACAGCTCAGATTTGTTTTTGGACGGTGAACTAACTTCGAAGTGGAGGTATACAAATATTTCAATATAATAAACAACTGATACAATAACGTCCTGAGGATATTAAAAACAAATATTACTGGGTACGAAACAAAATACAAGTTTTTCTTGTGACAGACTGCGGGTCACATTTCCCTGGCCGTTCCTCCGTTTTACGTGATTTCTTGGGGGACTTTGCACTACCTTTACGTAGCATCCGTCCGCCATCACTGATGGGCATGCCTCCGTCTGACGTCACAGAGCAGACGAATGTTTTTGTTTCTGTCTTTTCACAGCTACCGCGCGGTCGCGCCGCCGAGTCCCTTTGCGTGCGAAACGACATTAATCACATTACAATACCTGGCGCGTTATGAAAAGTCAATTGTGATGTACTTCAGTGCGCCGACGTTGATGTTGCAAAGGCCGCTGTAAAACTGTTGAATACATTGCTAATGACGCTCTCTGTTTTTGTAAGGACGTTCCAGTAAAAAAAATATATATATATATAATGAACTTGGACTGAATCGACAAAACAGGTTTACCTTCAAAACCACTTTTACGATTATTTTCCAATAACAAATTACACGTGCAGTCAGCATCGAACTTCTTTGACGCCTTTTTTTTATCACAAGGATCTTAAAATAATTATTTAGACGCTTTATTAATCAACGTTATAAAAATCAGACGGCTGAATCTGTTTGAATAAATATATGTTTGTTGAAAAGTAAATTCAGGTGGAACCCAGCAACAATGGTCGAGAGCAGTCCAAGGTGCTGATGGGAATATTGGGGTTAAAGTTTCAGGTGGGTGCACCAGGATGGGTTTTCTGCAGGCCATTTTCCCAATCACACTCCACGCTAATGCGGGAACACCCCTCTATCACGGTATTTGCACCTTGTAAGGTAAATATGCTCAAAAAATAATAATTAAAATCGATATTTTAGTTTGAAGTTTGTTATCTTGCCAAAACAACAATGAAAATATGAAAAATAAATCTGCATTTTGAAAACAAACTTAATTTTAGAGATATTTGGTGGTACTTGTTTTCAATCAATCAAATTCCGTACGTCATGTTTTATTGGAAAATGTAACACTAGTTTAAGTTTTTCAAGGTATTTATAGAAATAAAATTTGACGTGAGGGTTGTGAGACGCTGTGGAATAAATTCTAGTACTTTTAAATACGGCAAAGGTCTTGATCTTACTTTGGTCGACTATTTTTTCAAATTATAAAACATTTTTCTTTTAGCAGTACTATGTTTGGAGCTACAAAACAACACTTAGATTTAATCCAAACATATCAAAGTTACTTGTACACTACGTATATCCTGAAAGGTCTACTTCATCTTCAGAATGTCATTTTTTCGTTTATTTGATGTATTTAACGTGCACCTTCTGAACCGACTGTTTATATCAGCACATTCGAATTTCTATGACCGAGAGAGAAAGGTCATACCAAATTCTCCACGAAAGGTATTTTCACATACCTTCCAGGGTTCTATAGTCCTCAGACGAGCACTTTACCACAAGACCACCGACCATGATTCAAAGCCAATTTGCCGATCACAGTCAAAACAAACTAAACGAGTGTGTCATTTATACTGCGCGCGTACCGGCGTGACTTGACCTACTGATATAAGAATCTTGATCCTGAGGATACCAACCACAATGCTCTATTCCGGGCCGCGCTCATTTCTAAATACAGTTTGGTATGAAGACACTTTTTTTATATATAAATTAGACCATATTTTTCTTTGTGGTCAACACTCAACATTGATTAAAAATCTTACTATATTATAAGTGAACTTCATAGTTATTGAAAATATCACTTTATAAAAAGTAACAGCTGCAGATCATATGACTTGACGTATGAATACGTGAGAGTATATTTTGTAACTTTTCTAGCTGTCAGATAAGAAAGTAGATCTAGTAACTTTTCTAGCTATCGGGTAAGAAAGTCGAGCTAATAACTGTTCTAGCTGTTTGTCAGAAAAAGGATCTTCCTATGGAAGTAGATTTAGTAACGAGAAATCTGTAAAATAAGGTTATTTCTATGAAAATTGGACTGTACAACAGGAACATTAATGGACCACTGACGGAACGACTTTATTATTATGTCCTTGGATGCGAACTAATCAACTTGGATTTGAACTTGCAATCATCACACGGACTTCAACTTTAGAACTGATAGTACGTCTGTTTGTGTGTGTTCATTGACTTTAATTGCCAGTAATCTTGTTGAATATAATCAGAACCAGTGTAATATTATGTAAGCAAACCTACAGAGGTACATTTAGAGCTAACGAAGATACATATTTGGTGAGTGAGAATAACTATAATTTTAATAACTCCTCAGAGACTTGGGATCATATCGTTTATAATAGTCATAAGATTACGAACCAATAATGTTTGGGTTCATTATAGTCGTATTACCTATATTTAGCTAGTTTGTAAGTTGTATTCTAATGTAGCTATTTGTTTGTGGAGTACACCAAAACATCACTAATTAGCGAAAACCTGTCAATCTACATTTTATTCGCATCTAAAAGATTATGTTGACTTTGCGATCAAAAGATCATAAATATCGATAGAAGAGTCCTCTAGCGGATATTAATTAAACTATAAAAATGTAAAATCATTTAGATCTGACCATAGATAAAGGATGGGAACATCAAAATGCGATAATTAAAACCAATCACAATTTAAAAGGTATCCATCCAGTCCATACCAAATAAAGATACATATATCATAAATTTTGTTTTGACTTGTTATTTAAGTGTATGTAATACGCCAACAATATTGAAAATACACAACATTTTATAAAATTAAATTCGAACGCGATCTACCCTATGATTGGTTGCAAAAATAACTTTCGATCATGTTCACCCAACTGTGTTCATCGTATGCCTGCAACAATAGTACTTTGAGGCAAATTATCTCGGATTTTTAAATCGTTTCCTACATGTTCACAAAAAACATTGCGTAGCCCGCCATTTTCCACTAAGGATTTTGTAGCGTGACGTTGCTTGTACATGCTCAAAGAACAAACGGAACGTTATCGCAGGACCGCTATCTCCCATTTGTGTATGAGTCCAACAAACATTTCTGGGAACTACAGCATCGAAGCCCTAATGTAAACATCACGTGTGAAGACTGTAAGGATACTGTGATAAATGGGAATGTGGTTTTAGATGGCGTTTGTTTACCACCTTCCCTCAGAAATATTATAATATTGTTTTTGTATTCCTCGTTATCTAGGCTTCTCTCTTATTGGCTTCAACAAATGCTAAACACATCTTCAATAACGTCTTAAAAAAACTCTAAATCGTTTCAAAGGGAAATTTGTATTTTTTTAAAAGCACTTATTGAGTGGTATCAATATGGCGTAGCTTATATAGATAGATAGGGTCAGAGTGTAATCCGTCAATGTAAGACTGTTACCTTATAGGATCAATGGAGTGTACATTCCACCATTTCTTCTTGGAAATAGTAGATACTTCCAAAACTAGTACTAAATATAATCATATATATTTTAAAAATAGAGGACATTAAAAGAATAAAGTTTATTTTACAGAAGGACTGTTAAGTTCTATGATTTTCTTGAAATAAATTTATAGTCAATAATATTACAACCAAATCATTTCCAAACACCAGCCAGAGAAAGTTCTCATTTATAAGATTCGATTCGTTGAACATGGTCAATCACACTCTCATTAGTTTGTTGGCCTTGGATTGAGCTACACTGTTAGATATAATTAAACGCGATGTCATTGATGTAACAGGAAATGCCTCATAGAGTGGCAGTGGTGGGAGGTGGGGTTATTGGTTTAGCCACTGCTGTGGCACTGCAGGAAAGACTGCTACCTGGTGTTGAGGTGATCGTACTATCAGAGAACTTCTCTCCCGACACAACAGGGGATGGAGCGGCTGGTCTATGGGAACCTTACCTCATTGGAAATACACCAGTCACAAATATCACGTGAGTGCCTTAGAGAAATATAAGAATGGAGAGGAAGTGAACATTAAAAATTATACCAGAAGAGCTATATTGTTTTAATTTTTAAATGCATTATTTTTATTGCAAGCATGTTTTCCTTTGGTGTATAATTCAACAATGTTTGCTTCAATATACCAGTCAACATGGATAATATTAAGGTGAGGCAGAAGGGTGCGCGAGTAATTTTACAGTTTTTATAGAATTGAAAGTTTTTGGCCAAAATAAATCAAATATTTCTCCAGTAGCAACATAGAGTTTAGTTTTCTGCACATGCTAATATCGACAGATCTTGAATATCTGTCAAGAGTGTCCTGGAATTTTGTCAAAACTTTTTCTCTTTATTTCAAAAGTTTTGACAAAATTCCAGGACACTCTTGACAGATATTCAAGATCTGTCGATATTAGCATGTGCAGAAAACTAAACTCTATGTTGCTACTGGAGAAATATTTGATTTATTTTGGCCAAAAACTTTCAATTCTATAAAAACTGTAAAAACACTTGCTATCCCTTCTACCTCACCTTAATACAAAGGATAGAATAACAATTTTGTAGTTTAAATCAGTGGCGCGCACGATGGCAAGACGGGCAGCAGGGGGACACATACACACACAAATAGGGCAGTTGCCACCCATGCAAGACCTCAAATTAATTTGGAAAAATTTGTCAGCAAAGGACCACTCCAAATAAAGGCTTCCAATTTTCAAAAACTTGCTGGGAGAGTACAATTTAAATATCTTGTAGATGCATCTAACTTTCAAATATATTAGGATCATACTAAATAGCTTCTAGTGGCATATAATTTTCAAAAAATCTTCGGGCAAAGACCATTCTAAATAGCTTCTAGAACATACATGGACAGGAGTTCACATAATTTTATAGTAAAATTAAATATTTGAATAGGTATCAGTTAACACAGTAAATGAGAATTAATGTTGAAACATAAATTGACAAGGTAGATGATACGTGTATCGCATTTATACTAATATTGGTGTATAGTCGATAGTTGAAAATCATCGATGATGAAAGCATCAAGCTTTCGAAATCCGTTCCGTTCCTACCTCCTATAGCAGCACATGCATTCGAGTTTCGAGGTTCGATTTCAGAGACCAATGTTCAATTCGTGTAGGGTCAATGGCATTTCTGCTCCAGACCCTTAATCATGATCACAAATTCACTTCGTTTGTAAAGATGGAAACACATAAATTAATGATAAATCCAAATAACAAAATAATTCCCAGTGATACACTGGATTGACCTGTTGAAAAATCCATTGGTACCTAATCTACTTGCCAGCAGCTCAGTTCTAAGAAACCAATAAGGCATACGTTTCAAAGTAGGCCCACAGAAGCAGTGCCTGTTGTAAATCCAACACGATGGATGGTTATTCCCCCTTTTGATATATATATATATTGTCTTTGGAAATCTATACGAGTCCTAGCGATTCTATTAAATCCTTGGCCTATCTTGTACTGTTATGAAAACAGAAGCATGAGCTACCAATAGCCAGGACCGTTTTAAGAAAATGTGAGGGCCTCGGAAAAAAAAAATCTGAGGACTCCCTTTGTACGTCAGTTTTTGCAATAAGCCGTCATAATATATTGATACGTACTCGGTACTTATGTTCCTCTCTGCACCATTTCACTGTTAGTTTTCAGTGGCGTGACAGAGGTAGCACAATGGGGGCGTACTATACTGTACTGCGGCACATTACTTGAATATCGTAAATCTTAAATTACCTAAAGTTAGGACTTTCAGAAATCTGCAATGGAATACTATGACTGAGCAAATACTTATTGCTTGTTAATTATCTGTACACTATTTGATGTGAAAGTTAGAATAATACTGTAATAGAATCTAATATTTTTTGGGGAAATGTGGCCCCCTGGAATGTGAGGTCTATGCATATACCCTCTTTCCCCCCCTACACGTGGACCTATTAATAACTATTGGAATGGACTTTATTTTGCAATGGAGGGGGTTACCCTCCTCTTTGCCCCTGCCCTCATCTATTCAGGGGTGGGGGTGAGTGGTGGCATATATTAGTTTATTTTATGTCTGATTGTAACAAACCACAGCAGCCAGACTACTGTGTAAGTAAGCTAACTGCGGGTAGTGGAATATCGGAATATTCCCCTTTACAAGAAACCTTGTTTGTATGAGCTGGAGTGAACCTGTTCCAGGAAATGGGCCGGTCAGACCTACCGCATGTTCCGCGAACTGTGGCAGAGGGAAGACGGACAGGAAGTCGGGTTGTCTATGTTACCCATCACCAACCTCACAGACGACCTTTCGGACAACACCCCGTCCTTCTGGAGTGAAGTGGTCATGGGGTACCGAATGTTGGATCGCGCGCAGCTAGCACGACTCGGCAAAGAGCATGGCGCTAAATACACGTGAGTAAGACTCTTGACACTCTCTACAGGGGATGGTTTTCAGGGAGTCTGCCTTCTTATAACTTCAACTAATAGGGATGGGTAAAACATGAACAGGTAGTCAGACTAGGTGATAAAAAAAACAACTAACAAGGCGTACTACATTTAGTTAAAATTAAATTTACCTTTTCAATTTGTATTAAGGATAATAAATATAGTCAAGATTCGGAAGTTATCCGATCCCCCATTGGACCAGAACTTTTTTTTTTGCCATCGCGTCTTAGTGCTTGTTTGAGTTACATGCAAATTACTTTATTTATATACCGGGAGGTTGTTTAAATTCTCTAAGATTAAACTATTTATTTGGCCCTAATTGAAAAAAATAAAAATATGTTACTATTGAGTTATAAATTATCCTGGTATTAACTATGAACTATTATCATCTGCGGTACATTTAACAAAAGCAGCCATCCATCCAAACTATATGGTCGATCTAGGTATGGTGTCGGCTGCGGCCGGCTATTTTTGTAGCGTATGTCGTCACAAAATTATATATTATGTACTTGTTAATTTAATAGTCGTTAAGACATTGTATGAATGATTGATCCACAGGGATTTGAACTTTGGAACCTTGGTATTGCTTGCAAATGCTCTACTGACTAAACTACCCTAGTTCGTATCAAAGACACCATTCTTCAAGTAAATACCTCGACGACCAGTGGCGGCTCGTCACTTTAGAAGCTGGAGGGCGCAGCCTGTTTAATTCATAAATTATTTCTAAATAATATATTTAAAAGAAGACACAAATTTCAGAATATGTTTAGTTAAATATTCATTTAGTTAAACTCAAAAATTAATATCACAAACAACATGCAAAGATAAAAAAAAATCCCCCTAAAGGACGTGGATGTGTTGTAGAAACTCTGCAGCTGTGTAATGTGCATAAATATATAGGTATGTATGTTTTCACTTTGTTCCATACAAAATTCAGGACATGGCCTACATAATGAATTCAATTTTCTTTTTTGATCAAGAGTTAATCTTGCAATATTCGTTGTCTTAAGTGCCTGAATTGAACTATTCATATTAAACCTAGTTACAAACAATATTAAAACATATAACTCAAATAAACATTTTCCTAAAATAGCCCTACATAATATTATTATAAACACATACGCACACACACACGCCTCAAGATGCAGGAGCACGCAGGATGACTGACATCAATTATTGCTGCTTCACGCTATACACATTTCACAAGCTTTCATTTCAACCTTAGGGTGCGTCTTCAAAAGAAGAATAAGCAATGCTAGCTAGCTATAGCAGGATGGGGACAATGGGTTAAGGGGAGGGAAGGTTTGGTTTCACAATGCATGGCGCTGACCGTCGCGCGCCTGACTGAATGCCATTTGAAGACAAGAGGTGAAGGGGTGGGAAGGTTTGGTTTCACTATGTCAAGCGCTGACCGCCTCGCGCCCGACCGCATGCCATTTTAAAAACATTGCCTGCTATTACTTAAACCAAAAACATATTTTTCTTGAAACTATTATGGCAAGATAAATTGTCGTGAGAGTGCGAATAATAACTTTAAAAGGAACTGGGGATTCGTGGGAATCGGGGGCGCGCGCCTCCACGCCTTAGGGACGAGCCGCCCCTGTCGACGACTAATAATATGACAGTGATTTTGTGGTTATAACCATTCATGTAATTTAAACTCATAATAGTAAAATGAACAACTTTTGAAAAAGGCAGACTGTAAACGCCTTGTCTGTTCCAGGAAAGGTTACACGTACGTGACGTTCGTTTGTGAAGCCAGCAAGTTCCTGCCTTATTTACAAAACAAGCTCTTAGCAGGGGGAGGGCATCTGGTACGTCGCAAGGTCACGTCGTTGGACGAGTTGGCACGGGAGGACTACAAGGTCATAGTGAACTGCACGGGGCTTCAGGCGCACCATTTGGTGGGGGACACCTCCGTCGTCCCGTACGGGGACAAGTGCTCAGGGTGTGTTGCTGCTTGGGGACCATCTCGAGGGAACGTTAGATGCTTTGTTAATACAGGATCTACCGAATTATGTAAAATAAATTTCATGACCAAAAGGTGCCGAAAAATAAGTTAACTTTTCCCTCAGACTCAGATTATCATGAAAAGAATTTCATAAATTCTGATTTCTATGTTATGTCATCACTGGGGGATGGTTGGTAATTTAGGATAATTTTGAGCAAAGTATTAACAAACAACTGTTTTAATCTGCACAATGAACTTGGCACAAAACATTCATGAGTGGAAAGATAATTTCATGACTCTAATATTCAAAATCTCCTTTAATGTCTATCATAGTCGGTAATATTTGCATGTAATGTCTATGTGGTTGTAGTTGTGAGAAACGGTTACTAGCTGACAACTTGGGTGGTTATCGACTGCCCCACGCTATGCGAGTCGATGTAGTGTGTTCAGGGTTGCCAAGTTAAACTTACATTCGTTTTGACAAAAAATGTTTGTTGTTTTGTCAGAAGATGTTGGATTGAGCAGGAACCTTAGCTTTGATTTTTATAAATAAATTATTTTTAACTCTTCATCATTAAAATAATCACAGCTTATATACAATATATTGGTTAGTGTTTCCCTAGCTGTGGTATGTATACCTTCAGGGTCACACCAATCAAATTTGATTAGTGATATATTCTTTTACTAGCATAAGTACCTGGCTTTACCACACAATACATTGCATGGTTACACCGGGCAACACTTTACTTTGCTTCAGACAGAAAAAAAACCTATTCAGTTACATTTCTTCCGACACAGGTTTTAATGAATTAAAAAAAAAAATTTAGTAAAAAATTTAAAATCCCAGCTTCTAGGTGGACATGTTCATGTGCATGAACTGCTATTTTTAAAATGTCAGATCTCTACATGAGGGAAACATTGCTCAGTGCTCATGACAATCTTAATTTTATTAAATATAGATAATAAGTCTGGTAAAACAAATCATCTCAAGAAGTCATGGAATTTAATCCTTTATTTCTCTGTCAGAGGTTTGTTTAACGAAGCTCTAGAAGGGGTACATTGGTAGGGTCATAAGGGGGTACTCGACTGGCTCAAGTCTGTGAAACACTAGTGTTAGTGTGATTAGTAGCGTTAATTGTATTATCTGCCCAGGTGAGTGCTCCGTGGCAAAACGAAGTGATCATCGACCTCAGCGGAGACGGTCACCACATCATACCCAAGTACGTACCATCCATATCAAGTTTAACACTTGTCTAGTACTGCTAGGCATATTACCACCTGTTCAGTTGAACCACAATCTAGACTAATCCAAGGACACGGAAAGATGAATTTCAAGGACATGTATGGGCATTTACCCAGAGAGGATAGTCAAGACTTGAACTGAGCCTTGACCACTCGGGTCTGAGTTAAGTTTGTTGGTGTTGACCAAACACTGACTTCTCAGAGCAGAGCTGGTAATAATATAAATGTAAAACCTTGTAGCATTGAAAGTACAGTCAGATTATAATAAGAAAAACATTCAGAAAAAACAAACATTATTTGCAAGTAACATTTTACCTTAATATCATTGTAATAACAATAATTATACAGTAAAATGTAATCAATTTTGATCGATAATAATTGGTAACACCAAGCCTGCAGGGCGAAAGGGAACTTTAAATTATCATAAATTTGGTGGAAATAGTTGTAATCAAATAACTTATGTCATTATTATTATAACAATTTAGATAGTTGAATATATTTATCATAAAGTGTTGTAAATTATAACTAAGCTATTGCATTATTTTATTCAGTTTTAAATAGCGCATTTTTTTTATCTTCATGCAGTCAAGCTGACTGAAAATTGAGACTAAAACAGTCATTATAAGGTGTGATTAATAAATTAGTAATTATTTAGAACTATTAATTATTTAATTATTTCTTATAGTTTATTAAGGTGTTAGATGACTTGGGAGGTGAGCGGGGGGGAGCTTAATGTTCCCCCACTGGAAATAATGTATTTTCTAAACATCCTTTATCCTTTCTCCCAGAATCCTTCAGTTCACTTGTAGTAGAGACATAAAATTGTGTGACTAGATCAATATTGGTTCCAGCCAAGAATCTGTTGTCATCGGAGGAACACATCAGGAGGGGAGTTGGGACCTCAATGTCGACCCAAAGGACACACAATATATCCTTGAAGGATGTAGGAGGATCAAGCCGACGCTTAAGGTACAGTCAAGACTCATTCATATTATTCTAATGGGTCAAGTCGACAGTAAATAAAAAATACTATTAATTAGATATGGTGAGGAATAAAATATGACGTATGTACATACCATTTTGAAATAAGTTTGCCTTAAAATATAAATGTTTTTATTTGAAGTGCTTTTAATGAATCAAGCTATTCCTGTGTTAGTAAACACTAAGGCTGTCTTAATTCAGGCTGGCCACAATTGCTATTACAGAATTCCCTGACTTTTCCAATCTTTCCAGTTTTTCTTGGTGAATAACAATTTTCCTGTGTACTACTTAGATCATATATCTTTTATAATAAATGTCAGCAACTACAATATTGACATAATCATCATAAACTGTTTCCAGTCTGTGGTCCGATCAGTTCAGTAAAATACCCTCCATCTTCCTATATCCTTCAGCCATTCTTCTTCTCTCACTTGCACACTTATTGTTATCTGCTATTCCTGTCTCTTTCTTGGCCTCCCTTGCTGTCTTTTCCCTACATACTTCTTCTTCACCATTCTCTTTGGTTCTTTTATATTCCATCCTCATTACATGGTGCAACTTCCTCAATCTAATAAATAATATTAACACCGTGTCTTACTACCCGTTCGGGTTATACGCTTTAAGTACTAATTACGTTAATGGATTTAGGAATTGGGAAGGTTTAATTAGAGGAAGTGAACCCGCATTTACGTGGAAAACCATTTAGGAAAAACCACCCCCCGTTCACCCGACCGAGATTCGAACCTCGATCTCCCCGTCCTCAGCAGTCGAGCTCAACACGACAAGCGCATTAGCCAACTACGCCACCGAGGCGGGTAACTTCCTCAATCAACTTTCCAAATTTATATCCAAAACACCACTCTATCCCTCCCCAATATTTATATCCAAAACACCACTCCATCCCTCCTCAATATTTATATCCAAAACACCACTCCATCCTCCCCAATATTTATATCCAAAACACCACTCCATCCCTCCTCAATATTTATATCCAAAACATCACCTTCATCCTCCTCAATATTTATATCCATAACACCACCTCCATCATATTTATATCCAAAACACCACTCCATCCCTCCTCAATATTTATATCCAAAACACCACTCTATCCCTCCCAATATTTATATCCAAAACACCACTCCATCCCTCCTCAATATTTATATCCAAAACACCACTCCATCCCTCCTTAATATTTATATCCAAAACACCACTCCATCCCTCCTCAATATTTATATCCAAAACACCACTCTATCCCTCCCAAATTTTATCCAAAACACCACTCCATCCCTCCTCAATATTTATATCCAAAACACCACTCTATCCCTCCCCAATATTTATATCCAAAACACCACTCCATCCCTCCTCAATATTTATATCCAAAACACCACTCTATCCCTCCCCAATATTTATATCCAAAACATCACCTTCATCCCTTCTCAATATTTATATCCATAACACCACTCCATCATATTTATATCCAAAACACCACTCCATCCCTCCTCAATATTTATATCCAAAACACCACTCTATCCCTCCCCAATATTTATATCCAAAACACCACTCCATCCCTCCTCAATATTTATATCCAAAACACCACTCCATCCCTCCTTAATATTTATATCCAAAACACCACTCCATCCCTCAATATTTATATCCAAAACACCACTCTATCCCTCCCCAATATTTATATCCAAAACACCACTCCATCCCTCCCAATATTTATATCCAAAACACCACTCCATCCCTCCTCAATATTTATATCCAAAACACCACTCCATCCCTCCTTAATATTTATATCCAAAACACCACTCCATCCCTCCTCAATATTTATATCCAAAACACCACTCTATCCCTCCCCAATATTTATATCCAAAACACCACTCCATCCCTCCTCAATATTTATATCCAAAACACCACCTCCATCCCTCCACAATATTTATATCCAAAACACCACTCTATCCCTCCCCAATATTTATATCCAAAACACCACTCCATCCCTCCTCAATATTTATATCCAAAACACCACTCCATCCCTCCTTAATATTTATATCCAAAACACCACTCCATCCCTCCTCAATATTTATATCCAAAACACCACTCTATCCCTCCCCAATATTTATATCCAAAACACCACTCCATCCCTCCTCAATTTATATCCAAAACATCACCTTCATTCCTCCTCAATATTTATATCCAAAACACCACCTTCATCCCTCCTCAATATTTATATCCCAAACACCACCTCCATCCCTCCCCAATATTTATATCCAAAACACCACTCCATCCCTCCTCAATATTTATATCCAAAACACCACTCTATCCCTCCCCAATATTTATATCCAAAACACCACTCCATCCCTCCTCAATATTTATATCCAAAACACCACCTCCATCCCTCCACAATATTTATATCCAAAACACACTCTATCCCTCCCCAATATTTATATCCAAAACACCACTCCATCCCTCCTCAATATTTATATCCAAAACACCACTCCATCCCTCCTTAATATTTATATCCAAAACACCACTCCATCCCTCCTCAATATTTATATCCAAAACACCACTCTATCCCTCCCCAATATTTATATCCAAAACACACACTCCATCCCTCCTCAATATTTATATCCAAAACACCACTCCATCCCTCCCCAATATTTATATCCAAAACACCACTCCATCCCTCCTCAATATTTATATCCAAAACATCACCTTCATCCCTCCTCAATATTTATATCCATAACACCACCTCCATCATATTTATATCCAAAACACCACTCCATCCCTCCTCAATATTTATATCCAAAACACCACTCTATCCCTCCCCAATATTTATATCCAAAACACCACTCCATCCCTCCTCAATATTTATATCCAAAACATCACCTTCATCCCTCCTCAATATTTATATCCATAACACCACCTCCATCATATTTATATCCAAAACACCACTCCATCCCTCCCCAATATTTATATCCAAAACACCACTCCATCCCTCCTCAATATTTATATCCAAAACACCACTCCATCCCTCCTCAATATTTATATCCAAAACACCACTCTATCCCTCCCCAATATTTATATCCAAAACACCACTCCATCCCTCCTCAATATTTATATCCAAAACACCACCTCCATCCCTCCACAATATTTATATCCAAAACACCACTCTATCCCTCCCCAATATTTATATCCAAAACACCACTCCATCCCTCCTCAATATTTATATCCAAAACACCACTCCATCCCTCCTTAATATTTATATCCAAAACACCACTCCATCCCTCCTCAATATTTATATCCAAAACACCACTCTATCCCTCCCCAATATTTATATCCAAAACACCACTCCATCCCTCCTCAATATTTATATCCAAAACACCACTCCATCCCTCCCCAATATTTATATCCAAAACACCACTCCATCCCTCCTCAATATTTATATCCAAAACATCACCTTCATCCCTCCTCAATATTTATATCCATAACACCACCTCCATCATATTTATATCCAAAACACCACTCCATCCCTCCTCAATATTTATATCCAAAACACCACTCTATCCCTCCCCAATATTTATATCCAAAACACCACTCCATCCCTCCTCAATATTTATATCCAAAACATCACCTTCATCCCTCCTCAATATTTATATCCATAACACCACCTCCATCATATTTATATCCAAAACACCACTCCATCCCTCCCCAATATTTATATCCAAAACACCACTCCATCCCTCCTCAATATTTATATCCAAAACACCACTCCATCCCTCCTCAATATTTATATCCAAAACATCACCTTCATTCCTCCTCAATATTTATATCCAAAACACCACCTTCATCCCTCCTCAATATTTATATCCCAAACACCACCTCCATCCCTCCCCAATATTTATATCCAAAACACCACTCCATCCCTCCCCAATATTTATATCCAAAACACCACTCCATCCCTCCTCAATATTTATATCCAAAACACCACCTCCATCATATTTATATCCAAAACACCACCTTCATCCCTCCTCAATATTTATATCCCAAACACCACCTCCATCCCTCCCCAATATTACAAAATGTCCTACCCAGTTAAACACTCTATCATGGACTAGATGTTCGCCAAGTAACAGGAAGATCCAGACTTAAAGTTAGCATATGATACAACTGTTGCAGAACGCTCCTCTTCAAAGAGCCTGGGTGGGTCTCCGTCCTTCTCGACCCTCTGTGCGCCTCGAGCTAGGGGACCCCATCAGGCGAGAGGGCCGAACCACTCTGGTGAGTATTTGTGTGTCACAAATATACAACTATTACATCCAAATGCAGGTTTCTGCCGCACAAGCGACTATTTTTAACACCGCATCTTACTATTCGTTTGGGTTATACGCTTAAATATTAATTACGCTAATGGGTTAAGGATGAAGAATGTTTACTTTAGGGGAAGTGTGCCCACATTTGACTGGAGAGAGTGGGAAACCATTTGGGGAAAAAACATCCTTGGAACATTTGACCAGGATTGAATCACAACTTCTCCATCATCGGCATTCTAGTCTATTGCGAGACTAGCACCCTCGACCATGTGGCCCTAAGTATGCCCTATATATATATATATATATATATTTTGTTTATGGGTACAGTTTAATGTCGGTACTGGCAAGCAGTGATAAGGCACAGGTTGCGTCACTGTTCACCTAGAAAAGGGGGTATGAAGCAAGAACCCTCCTAACACGCGCATGACCACTAGGTATATTCTGAGCTCTCATTTGGTTCCAGGTGGTGCACAACTACGGACACGGGGTCACCCTATGCTGGGGTTGTGCCAATCAAGTCGCAGATATTCTGCAAGGGGCACTTCAGGACTCCAAGCTCTGAGCATTCTCCCAGCCGAGAACATCGTCAGCATGTGGCTAAAACACTCCTGTCTCCGCAAGTCATACTCAACTGTCCCCAAGAAACACTCTTTGTCATTAACTACGAGTGAGGACGAGCCTGAGCACGCAACAGTTCCTGGGTAGCTCAGCAGCAGAGCGTTAATACGCTAAACCAACGTTCCGAACACTCATATTACTACCCCCACTACACTGATCCGAACACTCGTCTTACTAACCCCACTACGCTGATCCGAACACTCGTCTTACTAACCCCTCCTGCTGTAACAGTGGACGCTTCCCCTAATCAAGACCAAATTATTTTCTTAATTTTTTTCACAGCGTCTTACTACCTGTTCGGGTTACATGCTTATGTACTAATTACGCTAAGGGGTTAGGCATAGGGAAAGTTGAATTTAGAGGAAGTGAACCCACATTTGCATAGAGGGAGGGTGGATAACCACCTCAAGTACACCCGACCGAGATTCAAACCTCAATTTCCCTGTCATCGGCAGTCTAGTGCCTTAGACCATGGGGCCACCAAACACCAGGGGTGTACAAAGTCCTCTCTGAATCAAAGTTCTAACATAATTTGTTAGCTGTTTTATGCTTGGAAATAGTTACTATCACAACTTGCGATTCAATTACTTCAGATTGGGCCGAAACATGTCTACGATAAATATAAAATATTACGGCTGTCAAGAATATATCAAAACTGGAAACTTTATACAAGTGGTCGCCTCGCTCCTTTACTTATCGGCGGGTGAACAAATCCTTGACCTCGCTTGTCATCGGAACATGCTCCCACGTTTATAAAACATGTCGGCAACAAGTACAGTGCGTTGTCCATTATAATGTTGTGAATATACATTCTAAAAAAAACTAAGACTCTGCCATTAAGTTGGCACTATCAATATTTTATTGGCTCATCTTTACATAAAAAAAATCCAAATTGTTTTGTCTTTTACTATCAATAATTTTCAATAAAATATTTAAAAAAGACAAATATAAAATAGGTTTAAGCCATTGGTATTTAGTAAATGTTTAAAAAAAGAACAAAGAAAGAATTGTGATGTTTTTATCACAAAAAATTACATTTTTCTCATCTCTGAACTGTCGCCCGGATACATTTGTATCAAAGATAAAATAAATAAACAAACTGTCACTGGATTTAAGAAAAGTTCAGTGAAAAATCACATTTATATTCATGTGACATTTTAAAATAGTCACTCAAAAGATCTTAAAGAAATTCAAATGAGAATAATAATACAGTATTCTTAAAGTAGTATCTAAAATATATATACAGCGTTACAATTAAATTAAATACAACACAAAACGTTTTAACTAAGTAAATATTTTTAAATCAGACTTTTTGAACACATCAACTGAGATGTATGTTTTTTAAATTAAATAAACCTAATAACTAAAAATAAATAAATCATGGGCATTCTATTATGTTAAAACCTTCTTCTAAGATTAGTTTGTGAAATGTCGAAACTATTGTAAACCACTCTACTTCCAAATAATACACTTATACAATTCATGAGGTAGAGAAAGGCAAACTGCTCAATATATTCACCTCTTTACAATCACAAGGGTCTGGTGCAAACAGGTTATAAGACACATTTTGTAAAAATCATTTTTATACATATTATTTAAGGATAAAATAATGAGCAAATCATTTGTTGAATTAATTGACTGGACATCTTCAATATTACCGAGAATATACAATAAAAATGCATCACTGTTCAATATATTCAAAGCAAGACTTTATTGCTGCAAATTCTATTATTGTCTGTCAGAAAGTATTTCTGCTTCGGGGCAAAAATCGGTCTTCATTTAAGGCAATACTTTAGTATCGGCGTTACCAGAGAGGTCGATGAGAAGTTCCAAAAAAAAAAAAAAAAAAACACATGGATCTGAACAAGTGTGTTTTGCGTCCAATCCCAAACATTCTCAATGAGAGGTTATAAAATACAGACCACCGATATATACACAGTAAGTTTCTAACTTACGACTACCAGCATCATCTGTTGAGCGCAAGTCGCAAACTGAAGAACAGCTGACTGTGTCACAATATTATTACTTATGGACGAAAGGTGGATAGAAACACATGGCCACTTTACACTGCTGCCAATGCCTGCCTCTTTAAGAATATTAATCGCTAACACCCAATCCCCCGACCTAGGTTTCATTCTATCGGAACTCATCAGGGAGGAGTGGGAAACGCACAACACAACTTCCTAAGAGAGGAAACCTAAAACACAAAATTGAGAGAGCGGAAATTTGTAAAGGGCGATAGGAACTTGTAAAAGGACATAGGTAGCGGATACATATATAATATATTATTTGAGTGTTTATATAATTTTTAGTTTACTTTTCTATTTTAATCAAGTTTTTTGTCATGATTAAGGCACACTAGCATATGAATATAAAAAGCTACACTAAAAAACTTAGTAAAAAAGAAGACAACCCTAAATCTAGACCTAATACATACAACGATGTATTTTACAGCAAAAAATATATAGCAAAGTTTACAAAAAGTATTCAATTATTCGATAAAATACAAACTAGCAAATATCTATGCACATTTCTTATAAATAAATAATTTACCAAACAAAAGGCAATGAAAAATCAAAAGATGATAATAAAAAAATGTATATCAAAAAGTTCAAATCTACAAATTAGTTTCTGTTTAGCAAACATGTTAGAAGTTTATTCACTTAATAAACTTTCATTAAAGTTGACTGACAGAACCACAGTCCAATTTTCAATAGAAGATAATTTTAGAAAATACAAACATAAGTGATATAATTTTACTATAATATTACTATTTTATAGAATAATATATATAAAAAGTGACAGCTGCAGATCACATGATTTGACTTCTGAATACAAAAAAGTAGATCTAACTTTCCTAGCCAACAGATAAAGATTCTTCTTATGAAAATTGGGCTGTAATTGAAAGCCTTTTAGTTTCATAATTTACTACGATTTGCAATCAATTGGTGAAGATAACAAAAATACGAGGTTATGGAATAGAATAAAAGTAATTAGTCACAGTTCACTCGACACACAACTCAAAATCTTCGACCTCCATGAACTTGGAGTTGAGACTTGCGCACAGTTCCTCAATCTTTTTATCCTGAAACACAACCATCAATAAAGGCATCAACATTTTTTCAGTATTAAAAGTGTCCCTGTGTGAATCTGGTATAAAAACACTGTCTCAGGCTAAAGCATTTTCAGCTCTGCGTCTTACTAAACATTCGGGTTGTATGCCCGTTTACTAATTATACTATTGTGTTAAAGATGAAGAAGGGTGAATTAAGAGGAAGTTTACCCGCATTTGTGTAGAGGGAGAGTGGAAAACCTATTAGAAAAACTACCATCAGTACAGCCAACGTGGATTAAACGCCGATCTCTGTCTTAAGCAGTTCAATAAATTGTGAAAGTAGCACCTAGACCATGTGGCCACTGGAACGGAATGCACCATTTCATTGCAATGTGTTATTGTAGTGCCATCTATCAATGAACTACTGGACTTTTGGTCTACAACTACAACTACTACAACTACAACTACTACAACTACTACTACTAGATATAACCACCAGTTCGATCTAATGAACAAGAATAAAGCAATAACTGAGAAAATAAATGAGTGACGAAAATATTTGTCGGATAAGATCTACGAGTAGAGAAATGGCTCTTGGGCCTACACTCCTCCGAGTGTTCCTGTAGCCACCGGACCTAGCTCCGAGGAGCCAGCGAGGACCAGTGTCCAGACAACAGACCCGGCCGGATGTCGATTCAAAGGCGAGTGAGTGAGTAAAACTACTCACCTCCTCGACGTGTTTCTTGGTCCGTTTCCTTCGCTGCTTGCTGCTCTCGTGTTGTTCCTCCACAAGGTGCGTTGTGTCTTCCCACCGCTCTTCTGACATACAGTGCTTACCTCTCTGCTGACGCTCGTACGAGTGACGAGGTGGCTGCAACCAAACACATGTCATCATCATTTTTTAAACATTAATGAATGATCGAGTCTAGAACTAAATGTTTGCATGCCTTGGTCTATACTCGTGTGTTTTTACCTTATTGAAGATGACAGGAATATTTGGGTCCTCGTCATATATATGTGGGTTGCTTGACACTAAGTCTGTCTTTTTTGTCATACTTTTCGATTCATGTTGAGGCGATTTGTCGAGAGGACACGTCGATGAGAGGTATACGTCCATTGTTTTTTGAACAGGTTTCCGTCTTTTGGTCACATTCGTATCGCCAATCAAAGAGCTATGCGACTCGGCAGGGTCCGGCAGGAGAGGAGGACACTCTGTTTTAACAGTATTCGTGTGAGAGGAAGATGAAGAATCCTTCCCAGCCCGATTTCGTTGTCTAACAGATGTTGCACTATCCACGGCAGGTCTCTGTGGCAGAGTTCTACCTTCATGCGTCTTGATAGGGTCTGTAGTTCGAGACTCTGTTGTGTCACTCAAAGAGATAGTCTCCGAGTGAGAGGAAGAAGAATTATTCCCTGCTCGACTCCGCGGCCTGGCAGATGGTGCACTATTCACGGCAGGTCTCCAGGGCAGAGTCCCGTTCTTGTCCGTTGTCTTGCCGGGGTCAGGAGTCGAACAGACTGCGAACTTTACTTGGGGGCGCTTGGTCTCTGAGGAGAGTTTCACAGGGGACAGTAACTCTTCCTCCAGATCATCTTGGTCGAAACCAAACAAACTATCTATCCCCGGGCCTTCGGGCTTGGAGTACGAGCGAGTCATTCCAACACTCAGACGCAAAGGACAAGATCTATCAACACTTTCATCTTCCTGTTTGCGGTTTCTTGGCGAGGTTATGTTCGGACAAGATCTATCAACACTTTCACCTTCCTGTTTGCGGTTTCTTGGCGAGGTAATGGTCGGACAAGATCTGTCATTGTTTTAACTTCCTGTTCTGGTTTCCGTGGCCCGAGGTTATGTTCGGACAAGATCTGTAAATGGTTTACTTCTCGTTCTGGTTTTCTTTGCGAGGTTATGTTCGGCACAAGATCTGTCAAGGTTTAACTTCCTGTTCAGGGTTTCTTGGCGAGGTTATGTTCAGACAAGACTGTCTTGGGTTTTAACTTCCTGTTCAGGGTTTCTTGGCGGGTTAGTTCAGACAGTAACTTGTCCAGATTTTAAACCACATTCAGGGTTTCTTGGCGAGGTTATGTTCGGAACAAGATCTGTCAATGGTTTTAACTTCCTGTTCGGGTTTCTTGGCGAGGTTATGTTCGGACAAGATCTGTCAATGGTTTTAACTTCCTGTTCTGGTTTTCGTGGCGAGGTTATGTTCGGACAAGATCTGTCAATGGTTTTAACTTCCTGTTCAGGGTTTCTTGGTGAGGTTATGTTCAGACAAGATCTGTCAATGGTTTTAACTTCCTGTTGAGGTATTATTGATGAAATCAGGTTTGTGAATTCTTTCGAATTTCTTTGAAGTAATTTTTTACCCCGAGACTTCCTGTCAGGAGGTTTTAATCAAAGGGTCACTTTGTCTATTGATGGCAGGAGTTTGTTGGGAAGAATTTTTAACAGCAATTTTATTTGTGTGGTTGGCGTTCACAGGCGATTTTGGTGAGTTTTCAATGGAAGTTATGTGAGAAGCCGGAGTGCCTAGAGAGCTGTCCAAACTGAAATGTACAGCTTTCTGAGGCACTTTAAGCTGTGAATTGGGTGGTGTGTTAGTGGAGGATTTCAAAATTTGATTGTATTTATTTAATGTTTCTGACAATTTTGTGCCAGTACCTGGAGTTTTGAAAGGCACCTTTGATGGCGGAGAGTCGAAAGAATCATCCAAAACCAAGTTGATGTTCGTCACATCACTGGGACTCAAATATGCCGTCTGTCTACCAAACCTCTTTATCCTCCTATCAGAGAATGTCGAGGTCAGAGGTGGAATGTTTATTATATTCTCCTTGTTGCTGTTATCAGACTTATTTGGTGTCGTCAATGTGGATAAGTTGGACCGATTGCTCCGAGTAAAGAAAGATGGAGCTTCACTTTGTACACTTGTATCTGTGCTCAAACGGATCACAGACAAATTACTATCTTCGGTCGGATTAAAACTTGTTGAAAGTGACACATCTGTGTCGTTCACAACAAGATTTTTTGACAGGTCCGTCTCTGAGGACTCGCCGCCATTTAAAATTGTGTTTGGTTTTTAGATTTATTTTTATCCCTTGTGCGAGTCAAAACGGCTAAACTTCGTTTATGCCTCCTTGGGTCGAACCTTGAGGGTAAGTATTCACTGTCTGAAGCATCAGAGTCGGGACATTTTCTCCCCCTTTTTGGTTTCTTGACAACATTTTTACTCGCCGACTTCTCGTCCCCATCTACCTCAAACTCGTAGAGAGCTAATTTGTCCTCGCAATGTAGATCTTTGAGAGATTCTTCCGGACCAGTTTGTTTGTTCTATAGACACAGGTCCTCGTCGGTTTTTCCTCCCCAGGTGGCAACTTGTTCAACCGAACACTGCACTGCTTTGTCGGAACACTTGTGCTCAGATCCAGTTTTCGTGAAACGCTCCGGACTGGAGTTCTCGTTGCTGGGGTTGTTTTCTTAGTTGATTTGGTCACAGTTTGTTTGGTGCAGCACGGACCAATGCAAGGTTTCTTCCTGGTTGGTGCTGACCGCAAGCTGGGTTTATGGCCAGAAACGTTTGGTTTGTTTTTCGAGGTATTTTGTAGAGAAGGGGAAGATGTTAATGCAAGATTTGTCCTTTCCCCAAGGAGTATCGCTTGGTGTTGGTGTCGTTTTCTTTGGCCTGGCAGTATGGCATTTTCTGAGATTTTCCTAAAACAAACAATTGAAACAGGTTATTTGGGTTTTAGAGGAGTTACTGAATAACCTGTTGTTATTATTATTATAGCACCACGTCTTACTACCCATTTGGGTTATACGCCTTATCGCTAATGTGTAAAGTTAGCGCGATTGTGAGATGAAATGGAGGACCTACAGTTTAACGTGGAATCGAACCACGGTGGAGGCCTGACATTCAACACATTCACAAGATGTCTTGTCAGAGGTGAAGGAAGGGTTTTGCAAATCAGATACATCTGTGCTGCGCCGAAGAGTGAACCCTGGACCCCCAGCACAGAAGTCCATGACAGCGCATCACTGAATCACCTGTTGAACACAGGAAACAAAGTGTTTCCTAGTCTTTGGTACGTGTAGCCAACCCCCAAATGTACACATTGTCATTATTATTATTAGGTATTGGGACAGGTCAATCCATTATGTCAGCGAACTTAAGTCAGCTACAGACAACACAACTTGATAAGTTCAGACACAGTATCAGGTCATGTGTAGATGTGTCATCTGACATAATTTTTCAATTTCATGTCGAGAAATGTTGGGTGACCAAACCATCTGACCGCCTGACCAGATCATGTCGAGAAATGTTGGGTGACCAAACCATCTGACCGCCTGACCAGATCATGTCATCTGTAGCGTTGTCAGGTGTTTTGGCGCATCAGGAGGGCTTTAAACACAGGTGCAAGTAATATTGTTTATGTACGTACGTAATGGCAGACTGTAGTATATGTATAGTACAAGTCTTGTTGTGCGCGGGAGATCATTGTAAACAACTGAGAAACAAGTGAAGTGCGAAACCGCCATGACAGACAAATGAGGTAGCGTCAGTGTTACGAGGGAACTGGCATGAACTGTACCTAGGATATTCGTGTTTATAATGTGACCTCTGTTAGCACCCACATACATAACACAGACGTACCTACCGAGAGTGAAGTTATTATATAAGTTTTAGAACTGTAGTTCAAATAAATTATATAGCAATAAAGATGCAAGGAACCAAGCCCTACAGATCCTATTGTATTGAGTGAAAATGATGCAACTAATTTAACTGTGAAAATATTAGGGCTGGCTATAAAAGTAACTCAAAGTAGCAACAAGTACCTCTTCGGCTGCACTGGCTTCTCTCATGATGGTATTTTGTTTGAGCATCAATGGACTAAACAATGTTTATATTCATGTCTCAAATAATTATGAAAAATCATCACCATTCAGTTCTTTTAGTAACATCATGACTAATTTTGTTGTTGTCCCATTGGCAATTTTTTCACCCACTTTTTCCTTTGTCTTAAATTAATAACTAATGATGCTGTTAGCATATCATCAACTTGTTTGTGCTTTGATCAACCAACTGATGAAATCAGGCGCTAAGGCTGGCCAGGCCGCCTGTAATTAATTAGTAAACACCTGATTTGGTCAGAGTGTCTATATCACGTTTTAGACGGCCAATGCACCCTTACCTCCGCCTTCAGATCCCAGAATTTTCTTCTTTACTTCAAGTCATCCATCCAATATTTGAATCCTCCTCCATTAAATTTTATTAGTTATAAAAATTATAAATGATAATAGTATGTAGCATTTGCTACAATACAAGAAGACGTGGTGGCATGTCCTACTTACCCCATTGCACCAACCAAGCATCTCGCGATGAGTCCGCAATTTAACAACACATCCGATCAAGACCGCGGCGCACAAAGAACTGACTTGAGCCAAACCAAGTTCGAGTGGTGACCGCTAGAGGTCGCGCAGTGATTCCCGAACATGTGTTGGTCATGCGTATCCCCTTCCTCATGACCCAATTATGTTCCTCCCCCCTTTTCTCTGGGTCTAAGCGCACATAATGCCAGTATGTTGCCATTACCGGCACTCTTGGTAGAGGAGAACATAGCCTTGGCTGCACGTTATTAAAAATAGAAGGGAAATTTAATGTTTCGGCCTAGATATCTTATTTAAATTTGATTATGATAAGATTTTTTCCAAAGATTATAATAATGAACATTAAAATCATGACTGAGATCGATAGAAAAATAATTCTGTAGTAAGATCGGATATTTAATTCTCTACCGATATTGATCTATTATGGCAGATATTAACTTCGTATTGAAACATCAGAACATATTATTGAGGGTAATCTTGATTTTTCTTTATTATTTATTCGTGGAGGATGTTTAGTCTTTTTGGGAAAGAGTAATGAATTAAGTCTGTTTTGGTAATGACTGAAGATAAATGCCTCAATATCTCTTACTTTTGTTAAGAATCCATTCAGATTCATTTTCTATCTTTTTATATTTGCGATACTTTGAAATATAAATTACTCTCATGGTTATATTTAGCTTAACAGATCATTCTAGTAATTTTGTAGATAGGGTTGTGTTCTTGGGGAAGACGAGTTTAATTATTTTTTGACTATATAATAATCTTTTGTGAGTAGGTTATATGAGAACCTCGGACTTGATCAATTTATTAAATTTTAAAGTAAATTTACTGATGTTAATGAAGACCATAATTTTGAAATAACCTTTTATATTAATATTAAATAAACATTTAAAATTGATTTCTTGTTTTTTCCTTCATGTTATGGTAAATTGATTTCACATCTTAAGAGTACCCTTAGGTTATTTATTTATGTTTGAGTTGCTTTGAGGTTTATAAGGTGAGGGCACAAAGGACGACCATCTTTTAAGTATTTTTCACAACCGGGTGAGTTGCGTGTGTCTGAGTAACAATAGTCTGTTCTCGGACTAGTGTAACCGATTTCACTGATTGTTTTATTTTTTTGTTTTTATTTGGGCCTTCTGCATAAATGGTTAGTAAAGGAGGTTTTAAGTAAGTGTGATAAAAATATTTACACAGATTTTGACGTTATGTCAAACACTTTTATAAATTACCTTCCCTTTTGTCACAAATTTGTTTATCAACCTCCAGAGCTTTATTACAATTTCAAAACTGTAATTTATACTTTACAAGATGGCAAGTATATATTCCCTCATATTTTTACTAAGCGCTAGATGGGTCAGTTTGATAAGACATGGGCCCAAAGGGGTACACAACTGTTGAAAGTTTGGGAAACACTCTGTTAGGATATTTATGTAGGTGTAAACTGCTTTACGATGTGTCCCCCTCTGTTAGGCTAAACCACCCAACGTTCATATAATGGCAATGTAAAAAGACCACGGGCCAAAGGGAATCGAGTGGGACGAATATAACTTACCATAGTCAATAATTGAAGAACTAAGAAACACTCTTTATATGTAGTCTACTAGATCTCTCAAAAGTTAGGGTTCAGATTGTAAATAGTAATGTATTTTGACACGCTTTATTGGCTGCATATGTGTTCCAACAGGGGATGGCAAATCTATGGTATGCAGATATGAGGAGGGGGGGGGGGGGACTTTTATAATGTGGTAAACATTTATTAAGCCAATACAGCCATGTCATTTAATATCATGTCTAAATGAGCTTTATGAAATCAATGGTTAGAAATTGTCTTGCCTCGTACTTAGTGCATCTTATGATAGTATGGTTAATTACTAATATTTCACTAATGGGTTATAAATTGGGAAGGTTGAATATAGAGGACATAAACCCGCATCTGTGTGGAGGGAGAGTGGAAAACCACACTAATTTCGAACCTCAATCTACCCATCCTCGGCAGTCTAGTTAAACACGAAACTAGCGCGCTACCTAATTACGCCACCGAGGCGACTAAGTGCATCTTGCATCCTATGTTGGTGAAGACACGTTATGAACCAAACATAAATATCTTCGATAGCAAAATATAACGTTGTGTTTGAAACTATTATGGAAACGATAAGGCCCTATGTAAGTTTTTTATTTGAGCAAAGAGGAATATCAATTTGTTGTCTTTATTTCACCAATGGTTTTACTTTCAAAGTTTTTAAGTTATTGAAATTAATCTTGTATAAGACACTCACTATGACAATTTGATTAGTCGTTCATTAGGCTACATTTTATAATAGTAAACATAATTGATTTTTAAATAGGCCTACACATAAACTAACATAGATATGAGGTGGTAAAATAGACTATTTCAAAATTCACCTCGTATTTAAGTGGCAACGGTTAGAAAAGTTTAGCCCCTCTGGTCTAAAAACCCATCCACAGACTCCCGGATGTTTTATCAAAATATGTTGTATGTTTATTTAGGTACTTATTATTATTATTTATATTATTATTATTACAGAGTCTTACTACCCGTTCGAGTTATACGCACTTACGCTAATGTGTAATGGTAGGGTGATTGTGAGATGAAATGAAGAACCTACAGTTTAACGTGGAATCCGAACCACGGTGGAGGCTGGCATTCCTCACATTCATAAGTTGTGATTAATACACTTCTTGTCAGAGGTGAAGAAGGGTTTGGTAATCAGATAAATCTGTGCCGGGACCGAGGATTGAACCCCGGCCACCAGCACAGAAGTCTGACACCTTACCCCTAGACCACCAGGTCACCTATTACTATATTGTTAGTAATTGTTCAACTGGAATATAGTCTAGAAAATTTCCTCTCGGAGTTTTTGAACATTGTTTCCAACTTTATCATTGGTTGGCACAGCCATGCGATTGGATATGGGCTGTATCCGAATAGTCTACTTCAGGCGCCGTCAACCCTTGACATTCACTCGATAGTTGCATTGGCAATCATGTGGCAAAGTGTAGATTTGTCTGAATAGTTACAAAGTGTGCCGATGCACCCCTCACAAATCCTTGAGACCAAGGGTGACGGCAAGTTACCATTGACACGCCATCGATGCGGAGTTTGACTGGAAACTCATTAATTTTCCATCTGCTTTTGTTGTAGTGTTTTTGTGTTGTATTAGAAATGTCTAGTGAAAAGATGCAAGAATGGATATTAAAATGTTGTATTTGTTTTAATTCCCTGCTGATAGATGGCGTTTATAATAGTTTCTAACATAACTGGTAGGAAGCAGCACTGCATACTCAAGGGCGTGTAAATGGTAGTTTGCCGTTCGACAAATTATAATGCAGTCTTCGATCTCAAGTGCGTGTAAAGTGTAAATTTATCAAGTCTGCATCAAGTCAAGGGTACTTGACTATTCAGATACAGCCTAGGACTATGTAGACATTTACATTTCTAAGGTCCATTAAAGACTTGAGCACTATAAGGATGCGGAGCTTACGGACTCTGTAGATATGGCTTAAGGCGTCACTCTCCCAAGAGCCTGGACTGCCGATGAAAGGTAGATTTTGGTTCAATTCAAGTCAAGTTTACTGAGGGTGGTTTTTCATAAAGGGTTTCCCCAATCTCCCAACGCAAATATGGGCACACATTCTATAAATCCAACCTTGCTCATAGCTAACCTATTAGTGTAATTATTAAAAAATAGGTGTGCAACCCAAACTTGTAGTAAAAAAAGTGCTAAGAAAAAAATATGTATTTTGGTAGTGTATTACAAGACAAGATGAATCTGATATTCAAAATAAGCTTACGAGAACCAATTTTATATTTTTATAATAAACTCAAAGGTATAGTTTTAAAACATTTCATAGTAATTGATTTAAAAAAAAAGTTTTGAAAGCAAACCATAAATTTGAAAATTCTCACCAAATCTAGCAGAGAATTCTTTTGAAATATTCCAATGCTAACTGTTATATTCACATCTTAATTCAGCACATAAAGTCACGTTATTTTTATAGCACTTTCAGTAGTTGAAATATACAATTTATAAAGCATACGTCATGTATTCAACTTTGATCGTTACAAACATTCAAACGCCAACTGCGTATTTTTAAACAAAAAGAATTACAAGCGCACCAACCAAAAATGTTTATTTTTTACATGAATAATCCTCAAAACAAATATTTCTCTTTATAATATCGTTCCTCGAAAATTGCTAGTATGATCTGTGAAAAGTATTTCAAGTAACTTTTTTTTTTTAATATAAAAACAGTCATGGATAAGTTAAAAGTTTATATGATATTTGTTTCCGAAGGTTAAGTTTCGACTTTAGTTCCTTGGTGTTACGACTTTCGATTCGATTACATTACCGCCTGTTTACCAAGAAGATAAAATTATTTTAATTTCTTCTTTCGTATACTTTTCTTAGAAACTTATTTAATAAGTTTAAAATTGTATTTGTTTGATGAGATGAGGAATGTGAGGATATGTGAAAAGTAGATCGTAACCAAATAGTTCTCTTGTTTTGTTTTCAAGTAACAACAATTTGGTGTAACCATGGCTCACCACTATGTGGTAACTGCCCACAAGCCGACAGCGGTTTCTGCGTGTGTAACAGGTAAGATGGTATTTTATAGTTGTATTTCAAGTTATGAGAAAATATTCACTTGTCAGTGGTTATTATGTTTTCAAACAATTATCACCCATTTAACATTAAGGTATTCAAACACAAGAGCTAGTCAAATGGTTGCTGTTGATCTAATGGACAATTTTCTAATAGGCATACACTGACACAAATTGACGAAATTTGTTGTTGTATTGTTCAGCGCATAGCCACCAAATTGCGTGACAAAAGTTTTGTTTTTCATATGCAGTCCTAATTATGTAAACTGCAAACCTTTATTATGCTATTCATGTTTATTAGTGACCTTGTGTTTGTCTGTTCTTCAGGAAACTTCACCTCCCCGAGCGATCTGAACCTTATCTTGGCCAAGAACAGTCGTATCGAGATTCATCTGGTCACACCTGAGGGGCTTCGCCCCCTCAAAGAAGTGGGGCTCTATGGCAAAGTATCTGTGATGAAATTCTTTCGTTCGCCGGTAATAAAACACCTTCCTATATTTTTTATTTCTTTTTATGTGATAATATAATTTGGGCCCAAACCCAAGAAATATTTTTAGGCCATTTTTTTCAAACCCAGAAAATAACTACGTTTTAACGAGATATAATTACTACACTCACTAAAATGCAAGGAATCCAATGATACCAAATTAAAGATTATTAAAAAAAACTGTTTCAACGAACAATTCAAACCAATCTCGCCTAAATGACGCAGTTACAAATATTGCTGAAAATGACCTAAAATTGCACAACCGAAGATTTGCATATATTATAGAGCTGATTAACGTGCGATAATTTACTAGATTACCCAGCTCTGTGGTGTGGTGGTCAGTGCTTCTTGCTACAAACCTAGGGGTCCTCGGTTAGATTCCCAGCTGGTACCTTTGTGGGTATTTTTCTCTTAAGAGGAATCACCCTGTCAGCGAGGGCAGGTACCCCACCCTGGACAACGCTCTGTGCCCCCAGAGCGGTGAATAGGTCACACATAAGGCAACCAAACTCGATCGCATGCTCCTCTCGACCAGTAATGCCATACGCTAAATAAAAAACAAAGTAGATTGACCACATTTGATTCTCTTTGTCAAGTTTCTTGTTACTGGATAAGTAGTTAATTACTTGGTACTACACTAGAACTTATACTAATACAACCTAACTTAACCTACAACAACCTTTATTTCAATATTTAAGCGGCTGACTTGATCTAACCTTGCTACCATCCCATCTACTAATAAAATATAATCTCAACTAACTTAATATCACCTGGTTTGGTGACTGCACGGTCTATGGCGTCACTCTCATGTTAGACTAGACTACAGACGATGGGTAGATCAAGGTTTGACTCCACGTGGGTGTACGAGGTTCCCCCTCCTCCCCACTAAATGGTTTTCACTTTCCTCCACGCAAATGCAGGTACACTTCTTATACATATCTCATTAGCGTTATTAGTGCACATGCGTATAAACTGAACAGGTAGTGAGATGCAGGTGCTATAAACAACAACTTAATGTTTAACAAATAAACTATTTAACTGTCGTAATATAAGATTGTCATATCGTAATGAAAGGGTTAATGGATCAAAACAAGTGTTTGTCTAATAGGCGAATTCCAATGAGTTGCCTAAATGTTGTAAAAGTAAAATAGTTTTGAAATTATTGAGATTTATTTTACATTCATTATTTTTCCCGCCTGTGCACAGTATTTAATTCAAGCCATATATATTTTCCACTACCTGCTGTCCAGGCCTGTCGTAGCTTCAAATGCATTATAATCTAACTTAAAAAATCTAGGACGGGCACAACATCCAGTCCCCGGCTGTTAATTTAGCAATGTGAAACCCATATTTTTTTATCAATGATGAATTTTCGGCCATGCCAGCAATTGAATCCGGGACCCTTAGCTTATTAGACACATGTTACTGACTGAGCTAAGGTGTCGGACATTGATATATAATATAGGATTATAAAAAAATATAAATACTAAGTTACCAGATAACTTTGAAATGTTTATATTGTTTATAAGATTCATACACTGTTCAATCAAGTGTTATATTACTGGCCTGGAGTCTGGTTGTAAAGTTCATCCAATAATTATGTCGCGTTCTCCTTAAACAAAGCATACACACTAATAACCGTTGCTCTAATTGTGGCTTGTTGAAGTGTGTTGTAGTAGGTCCCAGGTGCTAGTAACTCGGGTACAATGTCCCACAGCACGAGACGAAGGACCTGCTGTTCATCGTCACGTCGCGTTACAACGCTATGATCCTAGAGTGTGTGGGGGAGGCGGACCACCTCGAGATCATCACCAAGGCGCACGGGAACGTGGCGGACCGTATCGGCAAGCCCTCCGAGACAGGTATCATCGCCGTGATCGACCCCGAGGCCCGGGTCATCGGACTGCGGCTGTACGACGGCCTCTTCAAGATCATCCCTCTGGACAAGGACAACAGCGAGCTCAAGGCCACCAGTATCAGGTGAGGATAGTAGTTATATGCCTTCATGGCATGAGGGGTACACTCTACTTAAATAACAGTCGGACCATCACATTATTTTCATATTTACATGTTAAGCGCACACAACATGTAAGCTAACTTAAATATAATATTATAATATTAGCATCGCGTCTTACTACCCGTTCGGGTTGTACGCACTTACTCTAATGTGTAATGGTAGGGTGATTGTGAGATGAAATGAAGGACCTACAGTTTAACGTGGAATCCGAACCACGGTGGAGGCCTGGCATTCCCCACTTTCACAAGATGTCTTGTCAGAGGTGAAGGAAGGATTTGACAATAAGATAAATCTGTGCCGGGACCGAGGATTGAACCCCGGCCGCCAGCACAGAAGTCTGACACCTTACCCCTAGACCACCAGGTCACCAACTTAAATATAGAACAGACACAACATTCAGCCCCAAACATTAATCCATCACTGTGTATTGAACCTAGGACCTTTGGCTCAGTAGATCGGCACAAATTTACTTACCGGAGGTGTTGGACATAACTTTAGAACTACCCTCACCTTTAATTAGGGCTGTGCTAAGTTTATTTTTTAATTCCAAGCGAATATATAACATTTTCTCAAAGCCAAATTTAAGTTTTAGTATTTTCTTTTGTTAACCTTTTATAACCTGGAAAAAATATTGTGTTGTCCTTATTTTTATATTCCGAAAATTGAAAAATGACGCATTGACACGAAAATCAAACCTGAGACCTTTGGCTTAGTACGCTAATGCTCTAACCACTGAGTGATCCAGGAATTGTCCCGTGCCCAGGGTCATTCTTCACTCGTGATCTTAATAAAATCACAAATTTGTAGCCGACGATTTCTACAAGTCAATCATAGACTCTGCCTTAAAATATGAGTGAAGAATGACCCTGGGCAGGGGACGACTCCTTGATAGCTCAGTGGTTAGAGCATTGGCGTACTAAGCCAAAATTACTTATACAATGTTTTATTGCACAATTGTTTATTACTGTCCCTGGCAGAGCAGCAACTAAGTACTCTCGACCATGGCTAGGTCAACTAGTATCTGGGACCCTTAGAGGTGTTAGTGGTAGCTACCGTGTACTCTAACATCGCCAGGACTGACATGTAACTTGTCGTTTATAGGATGGAGGAGCTCCAGGTGCAAGACCTGGACTTCCTGCACGGTTGCGCCAACCCTACCATTATCCTGATCCACCAAGATCTCAACGGCAGACATGTGAAGACTCACGAGATAGCGCTCAGGGACAAAGAGTTCCACAAGGTAACAACCACTCTTCATGAACCATGGGGATTTACCAAAACTTGTTGTGAGAGATTTGTAAATAAAATCATTAAATTGAAATCTTGTGTGTGTTTTTAATTCCTGATGATTTGTTTCACGTACAAACCCATAATTGAAAACATCGAGTAAAGCTGTAGTTAATGTTGAGATGTGACGTGTTTGCACGCAGCCCTCTTGGAAACATGAGAGTAAAGCTGTAGTTAATGTTGAGATGTGACGTGTTTGCACGCAGCCCTCTTGGAAACATGAGAGTAAAGCTGTAGTTAATGTTGAGATGTGACGTGTTTGCACGCAGCCCTCTTGGAAACATGAGAGTAAAGCCGTAGTTAATGTTGAGATGTGACGTGTTTGCACGCAGCCCTCTTGGAAACATGAGAGTAAAGCCGTAGTTAATGTTGAGATGTGACGTGTTTGCACGCAGCCCTCTTGGAAACATGAGAGTAAAGCTGTAGTTAATGTTGAGATGTGACGTGTTTGCACGCAGCCCTCTTGGAAACAGGACAACGTGGAGACGGAAGCGTCGATGGTTATCCCCGTACCAGAGCCCTTGTGTGGAGCCATCATTATCGGCCAGGAGTCCATCCTCTACCACGACGGGAACGTGTACGTGGCTGTTGCACCGCCAGTCATCAAGGTAGCCATCGTCTTATCACCACTTCAGATATAGAGAACATTCTGACTTTGAGATTATGTTGTTTTACAATTTCTCTGTCTTTTAGTCTGCCCTTCAATATGTATATCCCTCTCAGTCTGTCTGTCTGTCTGTCTGACCTTGGGGCTACAACCAAACTGTTTGATGCTAACCCTATTAAGAGTAGTTTACTGATGTCTCATAGACTATTCTAGAAAGTGTAACCCTTGATTTGTTCCTCTACTAGCAAAGCACGATTGTCTGCTATGCGCCGGTGGATGCCAACGGTTCACGGTACCTCCTGGGAGACATGGCTGGTCACTTGTTCATGTTGATCCTGGAACATGAGACCAAAAGTGATGGTTCAATGGTTGTCAAGGACCTACGCGTGGAGCTATTGGGTGAGTTGTGAGCTGCCTGGGGTTTGTGCAACTCTTGGATGAGTTGTGAGCTGTCTAGGGCTGGTTGTGGAGCTGTTGGTTGAGTTATGAATTGTCTAAGGTTGGTTGTAGAGCTGTTGGGTGAGTTGTGAGTTGTGAGTGTCTAGGGCTGGTTGTGGAGCTGTTGGGTGAGTTGTGAACTGTCTAGGGCTGGTTGTGGAGCGGTTGGGTGAGCTGTGAGCTGTCTAGGGCTGGTTGTGGAGCTGTTGGTTGATTTGTCAGCTGCTTGGGGTTGGTTGTGCAACGGTTGGTGAGTTGTGAGCTGTCTAGGGCTGGCTGTGAAGTGGTTGGGTGAGTTGTGAGCTGTCTGGGCTGGCTGTGAAGCGGTTGGGTAAGTTGTGAGCTGTCTGGGGCTGGTTGTGGAGCTGTTGGTTGAGTTGTGAGCTGCTTGTGGTTGGTTTGCAACTGTTGGGTGAGTTGTGAGCTGTCTAGGGCTGGTTGTGGAGCTGTTAGGTGAGTTGTGAGCTGTCTAGGGCTGGTTGTGGAGCTGTTAGGTGAGTTGTGAGCTGTCTAGAGCTGGTTGTGAAGCTGTTGGGTGAGTTGTGAGCTCTCTAGGGCTGGTTGTGAAGCTTTTCGGTGAGTTGTGAGCTGTCTAGGGTTGGTTGTGGAGCTGTTGGTTGAGTTGTGAGCTGTCTAGGGCTGGTTGTGAAGCTGTTGGGTGAGTTGTGAGCTGTCTAGGGTTGGTTGTGGAGCTGTTGGTTGAGTTGTGAGCTGTCTAGGGTTGGTTGTAGAGCTGTTGGGTGAGTTGTGAGCTGTATAGGGTTGGTTGTAGAGCTGTTGGGTGAGTTGTGAGCTGTCTAGGGTTGGTTGTGGAGCTGTTGGGTGAGTTGTGAGCTGTCTAGGGCTGGTTGTGGAGCTGTTGGGTGAGTTGTGAGCATTCTGGTGTGTGCATAACTTGGTTGTGAAGCTATTGGGTGAGCTTTGAGCTGTCTATGGTTGGTTGTTGAACTTTTGGGTGAGTCGTTAGCTGCCAGGACTGTACATGGCTTGGTCATTTGTGAACAGAGCCGACAAATAAGAGAACAAACGTTTTTATTTCTCAGTTTGTTTTGAAAATGATATTTAATTAAACATTGAAAGGAGAATAGAAAGTCAGGGCCTGCGCATTGATCAGGAAACTGTAGGCCTCAAGGTTCCCAACCAAACCATAACAGCAGTCCCAGACACAGACCGGACTATGGAAGCATGACTAGAGGTTACTTAAAGGGCCCTCTTGAGACCAAGTCACTTGTTGCTATCCAGGTGAGATCAGTATCCCGGAGTGTATCCGGTACCTGGACAACGGGGTCCTCTTCATCGGCAGTCGTTTGGGAGACTCGCAGCTCATCAAGCTGAACACTCGCCAGGACGACATGGGCTGCTATGTCAGCGTGATGGAGACGTTTACCAACCTGGCCCCCATCGTCGACATGGTGGTGGTAGACCTGGAGAGACAGGGCCAGGGACAACTCGTAACATGCTCAGGTATGCTCGTCTTTTGGCCCAGAGCTGCTCTCGCAGTAAGCCGGACTGTCAATGATAGTAAGGCCGGGATGATAGTTTTTCCACTCTCCCGCCAAACAAATGTTGGTACACTTTCTCAAAATGTTCACACTTTACACTGCTGCCACTGGGCAAAGAGTCACTAGCTGTCTCTTCAAGAGAATTGATTGTTGCCGCCCAATCCCCATCCTAGGTTTCATTCTATCGGAGGTCGTAACACAACTTGTTAAAAGGAAGGTTAGAGGCTGATAGAACACTCAACATAGAGGACAATATTAACAGATAAAATGATGTATGCTCTAGTGTATTTGACTCGGCTCTAGGGGTGGGCAAAGTACACTATTTTGGTTTGAAGCGAAGCTGAGTTGAATATTGGAAATATTCTCAAAGCCGAATCGAAGTTTGAATACTTTTCTATTCAATTTTGAGTAAAACTATTGTTTTGAAATTGAGTATATTTATTTAACATCAAACTAAATATTATGTTTATTCTTTCTTAACACTAATATTTGTAGCTTATTGCCAACATATTAATGTTATATTCGCTTTATTTTTGTAATAAAAACACTTTTTTTTATCCATACAGACTGAGTATTTAAAAACAACATGCATTTGCCCTGCATGATGTTCTACCAACCTTTCACACACAAGAGAGAATTAACAAAACACTAAAGATAACGGACGTTCGAGAACAAGAACAACTTTATAGAAAAATATGAGTTTAAGTTAATTAGGCAGGTGCGTTTATAGATTTGAGAAGTCCTGTGTTAAAAATGTTTAGTTTTTCTCACTAGACTTTGAATAGCAGACGAAGCTTTGAATGGCTGCTGAAGCCAAACATGGGTTTGAATCGAATACGAAGTACACCATTATTCGATTTGACTTGGAATGTTTTGAAGCTTCGCACACCCATACTCTGCTCTAATTTAAGGATCTTAGGGCTAGCCTTAATGAACCACAGAGTGACTACAAACAGAAACACAGAGCGACTACAAACAGAAACACATATAAACTACAAATAGAAAGACAGTGACTACAAACAGAAACACATATAAACTACAAATAGAAACAAAGAGTAACTACAAACAGAAAGACAGTGACTACAAACAGAAACACATATAAACTACATAAAGAAACACAGAGTGGCTACAAACAGAAACACAGGAAACGCCAGTACTCCTCACATTACCAAAACATCTCTTTTTTTCCCCACTAGGAGCATACAAGGAGGGTTCTCTTCGTATAATCCGAAATGGCATCGGCATCCAGGAGCATGCGTCCATCGACCTGCCCGGCATAAAGGGCATGTGGGCGCTAAGGGTGGCTGGTACGGACAAGTTTGATAACACACTTGTCATGGCGTTCGTCACTCAGACCAGGTACGTCTCTTGCCCTGCTGAGCGCCTGCGTTGTATGTTCGAGACAGTGAAAAGTCACACTTGTATGTCTTTGGACGTTTAATAATTCGGCTTACATTTGAAATATTTATCATATTTGTCAATAGTTGGAGAATAATTCACAAATTACCCACTTCGGTGGCTGTATGGTCTAAGGCATCACTCTTAATAGACTGGATATCATTCTTCTCCTCTCACCTGCACACTTGTTTACTAAAGGACTTCAGACTTGGCAAGTAAGCTTACAGATCATGGATGCAGCACGGTGCTTTAGTTTCTTGCCGTAACGCTGACTGACAGAAAAGCCGGTATTTTTCCTTGTCAGATAATATAACACGGGGTTCCAGGGTGCTGACCTTGAACGGAGAAGAGGTGGAGGAGACGGAAATACCCGGGATCCTGTCGGACCAGCAGAGCTTCTACTGCGGCAACGTCAGCCACCAGCAGATCATCCAGGTGACGCCCACCTCCGCCAGACTCGTCAGCGTCGACACTCAGCAGCTCATAGCGTGAGTGCACACCCCACACCTTCACTCTCGTACACGAGAGAAGAAGTTATATCTCTGTACCGAGGTACAGCCCCAAACCTTGAAATGTTCTGAATAAAACTGTATAAGAGAACCATACTTGATTTGGAGCTACCCGCTTCGATGGTCAAATGGTCTTTAAGCCAGTGGCTCCAACCGGTGTCAGCTAATAGCCTTGTGGTGGCCTGCAAACCAAAGAATTGTTTTCATTGGTTTTTCACTTGACATAATTTTACACAATTGTTTCTAATTAAATCTAATATTTATAAATTTTGAGTTAGACAGGAGGTTGAGATTCAAATGCCTATCCAGTTTACTGGGGGTATTCTTACCTAAATGGTTTCCACTCTCCTCCCCATGCAAATGCAGGTACATCTGCTCTATATCCAACCCTACTCCAATATAGTGTAATTAGTGTAACCTGCACTCGTAGAGAGACATGGGTAAAAAAATATAATCTTTTTTTATTGACAAAACTCGTTATTAGCGAAGCCAGAATTTTAAATTCAAAGCTAATGAATATTCTAAGTGAAGTTGAAGTTTTGGAAGCACTGCGCACCCCTAATAACTGGTGAGGGGTGTTTGTCTGCAGGGAATGGAAACCTCCAGATGGTAAGAATATTGGTGTGGTGGCGTGCAATACCAGTCAGCTGTTCTGCGCGTCCGGGTGTGAACTCTACTACCTCGAAATCTGTGATGGGGAGCTTGTTCTCAAGGGGTAAGCTATCATCATCATCATCATCATCATCTTTACGATATCAGTCAAATACTGGTAGAAAGATACTTTAATAAGAATATTAAAATTTAATTTTTTCCTTCAACATCTATATTAAGGATGTGACTCTCGAATCCTTATTGATATTTGAGAATCAAGATTCGAGAAAATTTCTATTCAAAACCTTTTCAATGTGAAATACTCGATTCAGACTCAATTATAATTTGAAACCAAAAGATTAAGATTGAATTTTAAATCGAATATCTTGGATTTGCATGGGCTTAATATATACAAGTACTTACGAGGGAAAAAAATATGAGCAAGTATCATAAATTGAGCCATTCAGGCACGCTAGCAGGTACCTAACTGTCAGTAACAGTATGATAAGTTTTGTGTTTTTGTCGGTACCAGACAGGTGACCCTGGAACACGAAGTGGCCTGTCTGGACGCTACACCCCTGCTGGAAGGCTCCCTCAGGGCGGAAGTAGTCGCTGTAGGCCTTTGGACCGACATCTCAGCTCGCATCCTTCGTCTACCCTCCTTGGAGGAGCTGACCAAGGAGTTTCTCGGAGGAGGTAAGTGTTTCAAACCTTGACCTGTGCTAAACTTGCAGGAAGGAACTTTAAGAAAATACAAACATATCACGAGCTACGTTGATGACATCAAACTATAGGGATAGCTGCAGATCACATCACTTGATGAATGAATACATGAAAGTAGATCTAGTAGCTCTTCCAACTAAATAGAGAGGGTGTTTGGGTTATTTTCATGTTATTCACTAATTGCGTTCATGTGTTAGGGATTAGGAAGGTTGAATTTAGATGAATATTTTCCTAATTTGCGACGTTATAAAGTGCACATTGTCTATGGAACTAAAACCAAGTGTTTTCTATCATTGATTGTTCCAGAAATAATCCCTCGCTCCATCCTGATGACGTGTTTTGAAGGCAACAACTACTTGCTGTGTGCTCTTGGCGACGGTTCTATGTACTACTTCACCCTCAACAGGTTCACTGGCATCCTCTCCGACAAGAAGAAGGTGAGCTCACATTGTTCCATTTAACCGCCGGTGTTTAATAGGGCTTTAAAATTGTCACAAGGACAAATAAGATTAGGAATGAAATCCGGGAAAGAGTAGAGTAGAGATAGTAGAGATGGGAGGAACAGGTGACAGGAAGTGTGCAAGTGAGAGAAGAAGAATGGTGGAAGGTAAGAGGAAGATGGAGGCATTGTACTACTGAGCTGACCCGGCCACAGGTGAGAAACAGTTGCTGCTATGATGAGATGATGATGATAAGTACTTTAAAATTCGAGTTCTCATAGCTTCTCAAACATGAATCAAATATTTTCTCATAAACTAAAAAAAAAAAAATTGTACCGTAATTTTTTATTTTATACCAAACAAATTGAATTTATCTAATATGATTCAATTAATTAAATGACACCTATGTTTGTGTTTGCAGGTGACCCTGGGCACGCAACCCACAGTGCTACGGACATTCCGCTCCCTGGCCACCACCAACGTGTTTGCCTGCTCCGACCGGCCGACGGTCATCTATTCCTCCAACCATAAGCTTGTCTTCTCCAACGTCAACCTGAAGGAGGTCAACCACATGTGTTCGCTCAACTCGGAGGCTTACCCCGACAGGTAGCGCCACGGCAAGGGGGCGATATAAGATAAATTCCCAACTATGGGGTAACATACAATTACAAACATATATATTTTGTTGTAGTCTTGCGTTGGCCACGGACAGTACGGTGACCATCGGTACCATCGACGAGATTCAGAAACTGCACATCCGCACGGTGCCCTTGGGGGAGTCCCCTAGAAGATAGCTTACCAGGAGAGCACTCAGGTACCACACAGATTCCTAGTGACAATGACCAGTTCTGTTCTCTCTGGTCTGAATGTGGTCCAGGTTCATACCCCTCCAAGTATATTTAGTTTGTTTTTTGTATAAATACTAGACATCTGGAGGTTTGTTGTTGGGTTTTCTACTATAATCATTTCAATCTAAGCCACTAGTAAGCGTCAAAACAACCAAAACATAATAACTCTGGCTGAAAATTTTAATGTTTTTTTATGGTCTTTGATCAATCAAGTCTCGGATCCTTGACTGCCCTTAAGGATTTGTGGGGAGGCTTCCCAATAGTTGACCTAACCCGGCGCTGTTGCGCATGTCCCCAGACGTTTGGCGTGATCACGATGCGTATCGACATCCAGGACGCCGCGGGGCTGAGCCCCTTGAGGCCCAGCGCGAGCACCCAGACCAACAGCACCTCCTCCTCATCCAACCTGGGCTCTCTGGTGAAGCCTGGGGCCATGGCCTCCGCGGCAGCAGCCAACGAGTTTGGGGCCGAGGTCGAGGTCCATAATCTTCTCGTCATAGACCAGCACACCTTTGAAGGTGAGTCACTCAAAACCTTTTGTAAATGTCACTTGTTTGAGAAACTTGACGTTATTGTTAAAACTATGTGGAGATTGTCTATGATAAAGATTCAAAACCACCATATTACGAATCTGAATCTGAATCTTTCATCATCATCATCATCATCATCATCAATAACAATTAACAAGGCACTACATGTTTGTTTGTTAGTGCTTCATGCCCACCAGTTCATGCAGTGTGAGTATGCGGTGAGTCTGGTCTCCACCAAGCTCGGCGATGACCCCACCACCTACTACATAGTGGGCACCGCCCTCGTCAACCCCGAAGAGAGCGAGTCCAAGCAGGGAAGGATCCTCATCTTCCATTACCAGGAGGGGAAACTCGTGCAGGCCGCCGAGAAGGAGATAAAGGGCGCCTGCTACTCCCTCGTAGAGTTCAACGGCCGCTTGCTGGCTTGCATCAACAGCACAGTGAGTGTCCTAGCGAGGATCCTTGACTGTCGTAGATAAACCTGGTCCAGTTTGTGTTTTAATGTCACCCCCACTCTCGTGTCCCAGGTGCGGCTGTTTGAGTGGACGGCGGAGAAGGAACTTCGATTAGAGTGCAGCCACTTCAACAACATCACCGCGCTCTACCTCAAGACTAAGGGAGACTTCATCCTGGTGGGGGACTTGATGCGTTCCATGACACTTCTTCAATACAAGACCATGGAGGGTAGCTTCGAGGAGGTGCGCAAACTATGCTTTGTACTTAGCTTCGATGGGGAGCGGGCTTGGTTTGAATCCAAGTTCAATTTGTCAGCGGCTTGCAGTAACATCAGGGACTGTCCCAATATTATTATAGTACAAAATTAACAACCAGACTCCAGACCAGTAATTTAACATCCAACCGAATGCATTAATTAATTTTATATTTGGTTAATATTAATGTTTCATCTTATGTTCATAATTTTTTCCGAGGTTCGTGGTTTTGATATTTTAAACATGTTTGGCGCAGATGGCCCGGGATTACAACCCAAACTGGATGACTGCGGTGGAGATCCTGGATGACGACACTTTCCTAGGGGCCGAGAACTCGGCCAACTTGTTTATCTGCCAGAAGGACAGGTTGGTAGGACTCGTCGCATCGCAATGACTCCGGGACTACTCTGATAATAGTTTCGTAACATAGGGGTTGAAACTTTGAATCGGCCCTAAACAAACGTCAACTTTGACTTCGCTCCGAAAAAAAATTCTGGGTTTGACAGTTACAAAGATTTGTCAATAAAATTGTTGACAGGCAAATTACTCAATTTGTGTCCAATGGTTGCCATTCTGAGCTGTTGCGTGTATTAGAGATCTACATTCTAACAGAAAAATCTGCATTAGTTTAATTGAAATTAGAGTTGTGTCAAATCCACTATTGTACAAATCCGAATTCACGTGTGTCGACAGCGCCGCTACCACGGACGAAGAACGGCAGCAGATGCAGGAGGTGGGTCAGTTCCACCTGGGGGACATGGTCAACGTATTCCGTCACGGGTCCCTCGTGATGCAGCACATTGGCGAGACCTCCACCCCGACACAAGGCTGTGTGCTCTTCGGGACTGTCAGTGGAGCGATAGGTGAGCGTAGCCTTCATGAGCACAGGAGGGGTCTCAACGATAAATATAACAAAACATGTCGTGGAAATAATTGTAGAATTAAACAAACATTTACAATTTCATGATGGATTAAATAGCAAAGCTACTCTATTTGTTAGTTATTGTTATGGCTGCTTCTAAATATCATATTGTTTGAATAGAGAAAAAATGGCGCCGAATGTCCTTGCCCCGAGTGAAGAATGACCCTGGGCACAGGTCAACTGGATAGCTCAGTGGTTAGAGGACTGTATAGCTCAGCAGTTTTATTCCCATGTCCAGGTGTCATTTTTCACTGTAAAGAATATTTACGGTTTTAATTCCTTTTCACCCCTTCTCTGGTCTAGTTATCAGAGTTACTTGAATAAAAAAGTAGGGGCTCCAGTCTAGAAAACTGAGAGTTTGTTGTGCTTACCACATGACACCCTCTATCCACAGAAGTTGGCACTATCTTCGCCAACACAAGGCGGCCACTCTGTCGTTATTTCTCTCTTGTAGGCTGACACCATGGAGGTTTGTTTCCACGTGTCCAGTCTCACATTAACAATACAGTGTTTTTTATACCACAATAATGGGCAAAAGGAATATCCTAAAACAAAATGGCTGTGATGGTTTACACAAGATCACCAGAGTACAAAGGTCACGTCGAGTACATTTTTACATATTTCCGGCAGTTAAAATAATGAGGGGCACATTCAAACACTTTACAAATATATATTTAATATTTTTTTGTTTGAATGCCAAATGGGATTTGGAGAGCTAATAATTGTAAGAAGGTACAGGAAAGGTGGATAGAAACATTTAAGTGGGAGCAAACACAGTTCACACTTGACACTGCTGCCACTGGATTGTTACTGCCCAATCCCCCGACCTAGGTTTCATTCTATCAGAACTCATCTGGGTGAGGGTGAAACTTGCAATTCATTTTTATAAAAGAGGAACACAAAAGGGAGATAAAAGATGGTAAATAATAGAAGGAAAATTTGCGATTTTAAGATTAATTTAATACATAAAGTTCAGATGGATTGTAAAATGTGGTGCAATGTTGGTGTAGGTCTGGTGACGCAGATCCCGGCAGATTTCTACGAGTTCCTCCACGAGTTGGAGGAGAAACTGACCCATGTAATCAAGTCGGTGGGGAAGATAGACCACAGCGCCTGGCGCAGCTTCCACACAGACATCAAGACAGAGCCGAGCGAGGGTTTCATAGATGGGGACCTTGTCGAGAGCTTCCTGGACCTGTCGCATGACAAGATGAAGGAGGTCTCCACGGGCTCATGGTGCGTGTTTACCTCCTCCTTCCTCCTCTAGCCCACACCATCTCTCTTCGTCTCCTACTCCTGATATTAACTTCTCTCTCATGTGGACTGAATGTTAAATGATAATATTTAGTCCAGCAAATGTAAACCATGTTAAACTCACGACACACTCGACAAGGCGTCAGAATGGTCAGAGTGGTCAGAATGGTCAGAATGGTCAAGGCACATCATTAGAGTTTTTTCCCTAGTGCCACCAGGGATTGTCAACTAGATATTCCTGAGCTTCTACTAGCATTGGTTGACATGTAACCTACTGCACCACCATGTAGGTGTGGTTACATTACCACTCTCCCCCAGACCCACGAGACACCCCACTCTCCCTCCAGGACCCACGAGACACCCCACTCTCCCTCCAGACCCACGAGACACCCCACTCTCCCCCAGACCTACGAGACACCCAACTCTTCCTCCAGACCCCGAGACACCCCACTCTCCCCAGACCCACGAGACACCCCACTCTCCCTCCAGACCCACGAGACACCCAACTCTTCCTCCAGACCCCGAAACCCCCAACTCTCCTCCACGAGACACCCATTGGGGAACTCTGCGGCAGGTGTGATAACAGTAACTTGTGTTGTTTCAGATTGATAACGGAAGTGGAATGAAACAAGAAGCCACCGTGGACGACCTGGTCAAGATTGTGGAGGACTTGACAAGAATTCATTGAAGTGTGTGATCAATTATTATCATTTGTGAACATGTAGGTGCGATTGTATGTCTGATTGGAGAGTTATTGTTTATCGTAACTGTGTATAGATTGTACATCATCTCGTAATAAAGTTAGGCATGTAATTAAAAAAATTTGCTTGATTAGGAATTACTTCATTGATGCTGCAAGGATTTTCAAGATTCAGAAAAAAAATGCTGAAATTTGTTTTATATCTTTATTACAGCTTATTGGGCGGTTCAGAACTAAAACAATATAAAAACAAACTTCACATCCCAGTCCAAGAACATTAATCGCTGAAACCATTTTCTACCGCTGCTGTTGGACAAAGAAGTGATAATTACCTTTCTGTTCTGTCTCTTCTCTTCAAATGGGTGACCGGGAAACACAAGAGGAAGGAAAATTAAAATGGGGACGAGTTAAAAAGTCACATTGATTTATAAATTTATATTAATACCAGAAATAGTGTACAGTTTAAAATCAAGTGCATCATATTTTGTACTTACATATCATCCATGAGGGAACTTGTTTATTTTACCTACTGTCACTCACTTATGTCCTTGGGTTGAACATCGGAAAGAAGATAGAAGGGATGAGGCCTACACCCGAAAAGACGGGGAGTGATGTACCCGGGGGGAGAGGCCTACACACCCGAAAAGACGGGGGTGGTGTACCCGCGAATTAATAATCATATGTTTTGTTGTGAACTTTGAGGCCTACAGTTTTATTATAAATGTGTAGGCCGGAACCATCCTAATGGTAACTCTCATGTGTTATTCTTTCTGTATTTAAAGAAAACCCGCGTTGGGTAGTATTTATTTAAAACTATGTAAACATTTCTGGACTCCACACAATAAACATAAACTTTGTATTACATGTTACTTGATATTTAAAGGCCGAAGAGGAAAATATTAACAATTTGTGACCCTCTTCACGCCTCCAAGCAAACTATGGGGCTTGAGACCAAAAACTACAAAAATAAGGTCACCATTCACATCTAGCGAGTGATATTCTGTTCATTCAACTTATTAAAAAAAAAAAAGAAGATAAATTTATATCCAAAAACTCGCTTTGGTAGCCACATAGTCTAAGGCATCACTCTCACAGCTGATTGGACTGCTAAAGATGGGAAGATTGGGGTTCGAATCCTGGTTGGATGGTTTTTACACACTCCTGCACTCAAATGTGAGTCACTTAGCCTTGTTCATCCCTAACATATTAGAATAATTAGTGCATATTCGTCTAACCCAAACAGGTAGCAAGACGAGGTGATAAAATATCAGGTGTTCTGTCTCACGACAGGTCCATTCCTTCAGCTCCTCTCTCCCTCAACCATTTCCTTGTATGACGTTGTGCAGAAGACAGTTCCTCCTAAGGATGTGTCCGATCCAGTTTGGGTCTTCTAGACACTAAGGTACCATCACAGTTACGTGAATATCACAACCGGAAGCATTCATTGGACGGCGAATCAGACGGTATGGTCTTCTAGTCACTTGACATTGTCGGGCGGCAACGTCCCTTGCAGCCACTTGCGAACTTTGTCCACCCCTGCCCCACTCATTGCGCTGGTCTCTACCACTGTTATCTCTTGCGGGATCTCCTTACGCAGTCTCGCCAACTGTAACATGAGCAGGGCCTCATTTCTCATCTGACGGTATGATGCGTCCATCTTGGATAGTACCAGGAGAACCTGAAATATGGACAAGGTATTTTATAGCAAGTGTGGTCGCATGTCTACAATTCTTTATTTAGCACCGTGTCTTATTGCTTGTTTAGGTTATATGCATATATACTAATGAGTTAGGGATGAGGAAGGTTGAGTTTTAGAGGAAGTGTACACTTATTTGCATAGAGGGAGAATGGAAAAATATTTTGAAAAAAAAAAAAAAAAAAGCCTCCGCATACCGACTGTGATTCGAACCCCATTGTCTTTCATCGGCAGTTTTGTCTACTGCAAAAGTAGTGCTTTGACCATGCGGCCATCAAAGCCGTTTCAGAACGAGTTTTTTTCATTTATTTGAGTTATTTAACATCCACGTTCTGAACCAATTGATTATACCAACACACTACTTATAAAGTAACTTAGATCTAGAACAGTCACAACATCCAGCCCACTGACCAATACTCCATCAATGATAAAGGAAAACTCTCATTTTACCAAATAAATTTTTCGCCCATGCCGGGAATTGAATCCGGGACCCTTAGCTCGGTAGCTATACACGCTACCGACTGAGCTAATATGTCGGACTATCAAGAGTAATTTGAAAAACTGCTGATAGGTAAGTTCTGGTACTGGTATACCCTAGCGTGGTTCGTTTATTGAGTTAACAACTAAAAAAAGTGGGCAGTATAATTATTGTACCATTTGGAAAAGCATACAAGTCGATGTATGATTTTATTGGTTGACAATGATACTCATTTCCCCTTAGTGAGCAAACAAAAGTAACACGAGGTTCTCTTAATAATTTTAATTACTCAACACGAGATAGTTTTCATTTAATATTATGACCTGTAAAGAACTGCAACTTGAAGATACCATATGTTATTGTTTCCCACAATGCACTTACAGGGGTATGCAATGTGTACTGTGTCTACCCTGAAAGAATGGATTACACTAGGCCCTATCTTATAGGCTGTCATAGCGAAAACATAACAGGTAAGCTACCTCTCAGGGGCATAATCGGCATCAAGAACTGTTTCCAACCTCAGGTCGGGTCACTTTACTCAGTGCTTCCTCTACGATTTTGTGTACCCCAACAATTACCCTAACATCTTTATTCCTAATCTTATTTCTCCTTGTTGTGGCTATCATGGTTTCCACCCGGATCTATTTTTACATCCACCAATGAGCTTTGCTAAAATTTGGAACGAGTTGTTATACTTTAAAAGATAGAAGGTGTTTGTTCCTTTTTTAAAAAAAATTGGAAAGGCTACTTAGTTAGGCCATGACCACTAAAGGGGTACATTGCTGTATATGAAGTCACTTAAACCAGGTGGGACCACAACGGCTATGTCTATATTGTATAACCGTGAAAATATTGTACTCTACTCAAAGATAAAACAGAATTTATTATGTTCAGTAAGAGTTCATTTTCACTGAAACAGGCTTACTGCTCAATCAGTGATTGGATGAGAACCGGCCTTCAGTTTGTGAAGCTTGTAATCAATATTAACATAACCTTTGTCTTATGTAGACTCGGCTCGGCCAATATCGTGTAGAATAACACTCCGGCCGCTGCGATCTGACACAAGTTACTGGCATCCACAACATACAAGATTTTCTTGACATCATTATTGAAATAGTTTCTCCATATCGGCGCCATTGATCCACCCAACTCTCTTACTGTCACTTCTTTTTGATTCTCCAACCTGATTGCTGTTAGATTTGTTCCAACTGTCGGTACAGTACTTGTGGTCGTGTCTATTGTTTCGAGATTTTGAAGGTTCTTCAAAAGTAAAGTTTTTCCAGATCCCACAGGTCCAAGACAAAGTATCATTTTGGTGAGCTATGAATATATTCGTTAGAGTTTTAAGTTTTCTAGTGGAATCGATTGTTTTATTGGAGATATTTATTGCCACTAACTTCCCAAATAATTTGTATGTTAACAAGGAAATCAACAACAAACTATCGTCATGGTTACCACAAGGCACAGATTACTAATACATGGTTCATGGTTATGTTTTGGTATAATCTGATTAAATAAACGATGCCCGTACATGAAAAGATCGATAGATGGATTTAAGAAACAAGTAGTGATTAAAAATGTGAAATTGATATTGAATCTTTGTTTATAAAATTATTTGTAATTATAAGGGCGGGGTTGGGGTTACTATATAGTCTTATTATGACTAGATGGTTTACCTAGTTACTACCAAGCTCTTAAGCATAAAAAAAAGCAATATAAATTGACGCCACTTGTGACACATGATTTAGGGTGTAAATAAAAATACAACTTACCATACACAATATTTACTACGTAATAAAATCAAAACTGATAAGCCTAAATTAACTTTAAAGGCCAGTTAATGGCTAATGGCACGTTCCTCGGAAAATACTGTGTGTGCAATATTCACAAATAATTTCAAACTTTACTGAACCTTTTAAACTGGCAACATATCTACTTAGCTTAATATACTACTTTTAGGGATTTTTGAAAAAAGAAGCTTTCGTGACAACCATTAAGTTGTACAGGTAAATCTTTCTGAACACAAATAATTTGAATAACAAGATAGTTATCTGTGATTTATAAAGTCACGTCAATTGCTCAGGTAATCTGTGGTATTGAACTCATTCAACTTTGTGATAACAATCCTCTTGATTAACCTACTTTCCATTTCCTGACTAATTAGGTACTTGAGGTTCATTTCACCATAGCACAATATCAAATACTTATTTTATTAATTAATCTATTTTCAGCGTTTATGAAGATGGCTTAGTTTATCTATACACTTTCCCCACTATCACGTACTGACATTTAATTAACACATACATTAATTTGACATATCGATTCAATTGAGAATTGATACAAGTATGACCTGATTGTGAATTTTGATGATTATCTCCCGAAAAGCACATTTCCCAAGTCCTGCTTTTGACCTTGTTTTCCCTCTTGTTAATATCACATGATCGCTATTAGTTGTGGTCAACATATTCTCTTCTTTTTACATTTCCGACATCTATTTCGAACAGGTAAGCTTTGCATGCTCAACTATTGTACAGATCTCTAGTAATTTTAACACAGGTTTTTAAATTAGTCGATTCTGACAACTTTATTTAGTTACATATGTTCTCAGTACGGGCGGGGGTATTGCCCCAGAGCCCTCACAAGAAAGAACACATTCCTGTTAATGTTCTCGTGTAGATATTATCTACAGCTACCAATCCAGTGGCGGAGGAGCCTTATTTATGTAGAGAAGGCCAAGAATAATAGAAAAAAAAAAGGGGGCTTGGCCTTCACCCCCACCCCTCCTCCTCAATAAAGGTTTGAAAATTAGATGTCTATAAACGCTATTGCGCGTGGTTCTCCTTCCCAATTTTGAAAACAATATTTTTTTTAACTACAGTACAGATATTTAAAGTAGGCCTACCTTGTTTTTTCCCCAATTTTATTTTATATTTGGAGTGGTCCTCCCTTAAAGAAATATTTGAAAATAAAATCCTTATTTCTTCCCGGCACAGATTTATCTGATTACCAAACCCTTCCTTCACCTCTGACAAGACATCTTGTGAATGTGTGGAATGCCAGGCCTCCACCGTGGTTCGGATCCCACGTTAAACTGTAGGTCCTCCATTTCATCTCACAATCACCCTACCATTACACATTAGCCTAAGTGCGTATAACCCGAACGGATAGTAAGACGCGGTGCTAATAATAATAATAATAATAAACGATGTTGGTATAGGTCGATGATTGGGTGGCATTGAACCAGCACCATGTCTAGCGTGATCCCCCCTATGGTTTCATCTTCCCCTCCTCCCCTTGACGATGATGACAACTTGGATGATGAGGATGACGATGAGTTCGGAGACTTCGCTGCGGCAGATCAATCGTATGAACAAGGTGCTGGGTTTATATATTTTAATAGTCCTACATGAAAGTAATTGAAAGATTTCTGCTTTTCAATGTCACTTCTTTGTAAAAGATTTCTCTAAGTTTGCAAATGCTTCATACAACTGAATGAGCAGGTCTAATACTGGCAGCAGGCACTAAAGTGGATGTATCAAGACGACAGTTACTAGATCTACTTTCATAGGAAGTACCTTATCCGACAGCTAGAAGAGTTACTAGATCTACTTTCATAGGAAGAACCTTATCTGACAGCTAGAACAGTTACTAGATCTACTTTCATAGGAAGAACCTTTTGACATTATTATTAATGTATATAAAATAACAATATAGTAACTAGTTATCGGTGATGACCACTAAATATATTTGTACTATTTTCTAAAAGGCCCTTCCTATAAAAATTGGAATATACATAGGCTCATAGTCTGTAGACACTATGTCTTGCATACTAAAGAGTCCTGGGTGCAATTCTCATATCTAAGTGTCATTTTTTAATTTACGAATACTGTCAGTATATCAAACAAATCTAATTCACAAATAATTATCTTAAACACTTAACAAAATAAGACAAAAATTTGTCAACAGATCAAATGCAGGCTTACCATAATATTCCATAGAGATCAAGCTCTTATGTTATTTTGTTGGTTGAAAATACGCCCCAAGCGTGAGGGGCTTAGAACATATTTTAAAAGAAGGCCATTCACGTTAGTTTGGAGAGGGTGCGAGAAAACTACTTGCATTGCATCCGGCCAGGATTTGAACCTTGTCACGAGTAATCCGATTTTTATTTGGGTTTTGTGTTAAGCATGTCTTGGATACATTTTGGTTTTCCTTGTTTGCAGTTTACTGTCTGGGAACACATTTGTCTGTATTATTTTCTAGTGGAGACTCCCCAGTCTCCAAGGCCAACGCTCCCCCAGGAGGTGAATGGGGAGCAGCGTCTGTTTAACGGGGACTCCACCAGCCATGACCCAAGGTTGGTCGGGTCCTTGGAACGGTCCTTCCAGCAACCATCAGACATCGTGAAACACACCCCTACCCCTGTTGTCAGACGCAACAGTGTCGGATCACCATCGTCGAGGTCTAGTCTCGAGCATTCATCTGCTCATGCGTTCAGTGATGTGTTAACTGAACGTGAGCGTGGTTTATCCCAGAACACTATGACACCATCAGAAGCACCTTCTTTCGGTGATATTAACGTAACTCGGTCAGAAGATAGGAAACATTCTAAAAACGAATCGACGCTTGCGGAAAGGTTTGAAACTGTCGTTGATGTGAATCAGCTTTGTTTGGACACTCTGAAGTCGTCTCTAGATACTAGCGATGAACATGGCTGTGATATTGAACCACACTTTGTAGATAGCAGTGACAGTATTTCCTCGCAGCCTTCACAAACACTTGTTAACAAGGAGTCCAGTAGTTCACAGAAAAGTTTAGATCACGAGAATGACGTTCTCGGGTACAAAGGTTTTGAGAGTATCCCTCCGATAAATGATATTATTAATTTTAAAGACGGATCACCGGAATATAGTGTAATGGTTAGTGAAGTCGCAGAAGATATTAGTTTAAGTAAAAATGTTAGTTGTGCGGAAGAAGTGGAAATTTCCATGAATTTGTGAATACTGCACACACAGGTGTACTTAATAGTTCCGAGGTTGGTGTAGCGACTGGTAGAAACGTTAAAGCCAGTGTCGACACCGAACTACAAGAAGATTTGGATCCAAATACAGATTTAAATGATTTCAGTAAACTTTCCAGTGTCAATTCAATGGACAAATCTGTCAATCTTAACCTAGAGTCCCCATCAAAAACAAAGTGTAAACTGACAAAGAAACAGAACCTAAAGAAAATCAGAATGAAAGTTTTGATGATTTCGGTAATTTTGCGAGTGTTGTGCCACTAAACTGTCTCGATGTACCCGAAAGGGGTGACAGTGAGGAAGACTCATACGACACAGAATGGGGGGCATTTGGAAGTCCCAAAGGTGTGGAGGAAGGTGGGTTTGCAGAATTTGCATCCCCGTGAGTGAAGAAGTGTATGAATCGCGGGAGTGGGCAGCCGTTTCAGCTGTGCAGGATCCTGCGCTCGGTAGTGGTCTCAGACTCTTGGAGGAAGACTTTGATGACTTTGAGGTTGCCGAGTTTCAGTCGATTTCTCCAGTTCAGAAAGAAGAAACCGGCGTGGTGAGTTTTGTGTTTAGGTACTTAACTATTTTAAATGAGTTCTGCGGGAATGCCAGGCCGCCACCGTGGTTCGGATTCCACGTTAAACTGTAGGTCCTCCATTTCATCTCATAATCACCCTACCATTCATACACATTAGGTAAGTGCGTATAACCTGAACGGGTAGTAAGACGCGGTGCTATAATAATAATAATAATAATAAAATTTGAGTTCTGCCTTCACTACCGGCAATAAGTAATTGTCTACAGCACCGGCCACCACCATTAATTTTTTCTAGGGGAATAGCCCCAGTTTGACTGGGGACTCCATGTGTAGCATAGACAGGCAAGTTAGTTTGGGTTCACAAACCACTAATTTAGATAACCCATTGAAAACTCTATTGATGTTAAGATACTTCAGTCAATAGAAAGTTGGAGAACAAATTGAGCATTGTTTGAATTAAAATTACTCTAAATAAATACTGAATGAATGGTGAGAAAGTTTCCTACACCGAGACCATACTGCGTATGACTACAATCTCATGTTTGATGTCTGTTGATTGTACAGTAACAACTAAAACCTTTAATGCAACCTTTGATTGCTCATCAACATCAACTGTTATCAAACCTGTGGCCGGGTTGACTTAGTAAAATACCACCATCCTCCTCCTTTAATTCTTTCATTCCTCTCACTTGAACATTTGATTGTTGTGCATTGAAATTAATCAATTGATAACAAATAAACTAATGAGCTCAGAAGTTTGACTGAAGAGAAAGAGAGGGAGTGTGTCATATTCCTGGCTTTCGGCTCTCAGAGGGGTAAAGGTCACACACAAAGTTACTTTATATCAGTAGTAAAGACAAGAGAAGGAAGAATATAGCGCCATCTGCCCACTGGTTCTCCTCGTAGTACCTCCCCTTATATTCATCAACTATCGAGGACGATTATTAAATAATTTAGCCAATAACCCTCTTCATTATTAAACATATTTTCTTTTTATTGGCACCATTTCTCCTTTTGGGTTTGTACTCATAGGTACTAATCACGCTAATGTGTTAGATATGAATAAGGCTGAATTTAGTGCAAGTGTATCAACATTTGCGTGAAATAAAAAAAACACCCTCGGTAGGTTACACCTGATCAAAATTGTAACTCCAATTCCTTCGTCATTGGCAGTCCAATTTTTGTGAAAGTGATGCCTTGGACCAGAGGGGCTAAACCTGGGGTTTGCGAAGAGTCCTGTGGGGGGTCAGTGACCAAATACACATTTTAGATATTTTTATATGTATTTTCTTATCACTATAAAAATATTCGCTACTCACAGTTTGTTAAACATCTCTTTTTCCATTACTATCCAACTAAACATGTCTTCATTTATTAATATAAATGGGTTCTGTATAGTACTATAAATGTGTGTGCAGGGTTTTAGTCGCCCCTCGCATGGTGGTGGAAATTAGGGGCCCTGCCATGTGGAACCACTGCCTTGGATTATATTACACATACACACACATTCATACATATACATATATATATATATATTAATAGCGTTGCGTCTTACTACTGGTTCACCTTATACCTATGTACATTACCTTAATGAGCAAGGCATGAAGAAGATTGAATTTAGAGGAAGTGTATCCACATTTGTGTGGAGAGAGCATGGAAAACCATTTAGGAAAAATCACGTTCATCATGTCGACCCAAATTGGAGCCTCAATCTCCCTATCTCGGCAATCTATACTATTGTGAGAGTAGTGCCCAAGACATGTGGTCACTGAAGCAGGTGACACATTATTAATCTCTAAGATTAGTTATTAATTTCATAAAGATAAAACTGTCTTGAGCAGACAAATGTGAGAAGCCATGACATCAGACACATAATTTGTTATCCAGGCGTCAGCGCGGCTCGAGTCCATGTTGCTGACGGTGTTCCCAGTACCGCCAGACGCCAACCCCTGCCCCGCGGACCCAGAGGTCTTGGGTCGTAGCGCGGTATGGGGCAGATTGCGGGACCTGGAGACGAGCCACGCTCTGTCCTACCATTGGGTCGGTTCGTCCGCCAACAAACTGCTGCTGGCGGCGCTTGGCGTCGACGCCAGGAACATTGTGAGTACCGCTCACTGTGGTGTGTTGAGCCTAGCTCTGTAATCCTCTCTCGTCCCTTGGGCTGTCTTGTGGTAATATTCAAGGTCATTTCATTTCATCGAAATGTTTGTATGTCTACAACTTTATCATGTTGCTTTGAGGTTATAAAAGGACACAAATTTATCAAAAAAATAAAGATCTGAAAGTGTATGGTTGAATAAACAGTTTTCAAGGGCATGCCGGACGCTTTATTCAGCGGAATAGAGTGAGGTTCTGTGCCAATGAAAGCTTAAGATAAAGTTGTGTGTTTGTAAATATTGAGAGCTCTAGATTCTCAATACTTTATATATAGGTACAGTAGCCCATGGCTTCTTTGGTGCTGACTGACAGCTCACAGCTGACTTCTGACAGTCAACATTTAGTTATATACCAAAGAAGCCATGGAGCTAGTGTAGTCTCAGGAGTCAACAATCTCCCAGTGTATGAATAACAAACTCGTATCGAATGGGAGATTGGTTGATGTCTGAATGTCGACTCTATGTTTACAGCTATGGAGATTAGCCTAGGACCATATTTAATTATTCACAGTTAGTAAATTAGTGTCTGATGCACATTCACTAGTCAGTAGGTCCCGAGCACCAGTAGCCCAGGTGTGTAGTGTGTTTGTTAAGTATGAATATTAGCCCTGGCTTTGTAAAAGTCACAATTTTATATGAAAAGATGGGCGTGTTCCTATTTTATATGAAAAGATGGGTGTGTTCCTATTTTATATGAAAAGATGGGTGTGTTCCTATTTTATATGAAAAGATGGGTGTGTTCCTATTTTATGCTTTCCCGTTCCCTGGACCTAGTAAGTGATGCCGGGTTGTTCTGGGCCGCAGTTGTTCGGCGCTCGGTGGAATGTTTCTATGCCAAGGTATGCGGCCAACCTGGGGCTAAGTCCCCTTGAACCGGTGCGGGCCAGCGAGGGCCCCCCCATTGCTCCAACTGGCCAAATAGTCGCTACCAAGCTTGAGGTGGGTATCAGAATAATTCTCACAGAGTTTACTTTTGTGTGAGTCTATGATATATTATCATTATTGCTGAACCAGGTGTTATTTTGCTTTACGATGGATATATTTTACATCCATCACCATCAACTGTTTTCAGCCTGTTTCAGGATCAGTTTAGTAAAATGCCTCCATTATTACTCTTCTTCCTTAAATTTATTACATTCTTCTTTTCTTACTAGCTCACTTCCGAATATGCCCCCTACCCCCTTATGGTATTTTCCCCCCACACTTCATTTCCAACATTTTCTTTGGTATCCTCTCTTTTTCTATATCATTTCATGTCCATACCATCTCAGTCATGCTTCCTCTACTTTCTCATGTAGTCCCTCTGTTTTAACAAAAGATTTGATAAAACATTTTTTACAATTTACTCAATTAACTCACTTATAAAGCTTATTTTTTTTCTTCGTATGCTACCTAACAGATATGTACTGATGCATTTTACATTATTATAGAACAGTAAATCTGTCCCGTGAATCAAACGACAATCATTCACCATTGTTTTGATTCTTCTGATGCACTGTTATCAGACGATTATAATCACTATCCTCACATTCAATTAGAATACTTTCTTGTGTTTGTTTTCTAACTCTTGGATGGTTATTATTTTGAACAACTGGCAGAAGCCGTGATGAGCACATGTTTAAATATTTACTGATCGTGGTCTAAATTGTAACAAGGTTTCTCACTATATAATATTTAAGAGTAAAACTCGTGGGGGGGGGGGGGGAGGGAAATTTTGAAGAAAGTTTATTCTTAAAAGCAATCGATACAGTTAATAGGATAAGATTTGTAGATTTGAGAATTTCAGATTTAAAAAAATATAAACCTGTATGTTTTTAAAATTTGATATTTTCAAGGCCTTTTATGATACTCACTAGGGGTCTAATCCAATGGGACAAATTCCAACCACTTAACCCCAATGCATTAGTTTCCCATAAACTGGATGTGATTTAACATAATAATAATAATAATAATAATAATAATAATAATAATAATAATAATAATAATAATAATAATAATAATAACAATGACAATAATAATAATAAAATAAAAAAATAATAATAAAAATAAAATATATTATTTAAATTTTCTATTTTTTTGGCAACTAAAGAATTAATACGAACGAAAGCAGGATTAAAGGTTTGGGATTGTTTTAATTAAAATGAATATTAATATTTCATAAAAAGTGTCAGACACCTTAGCTCAGTCGGTAGCGTGTCTGTATACTGAGCAAAAGGTCCCGGGCTCAAATCCTGGCATGGTCGAAATTTTATCATTGGTGAAGTGTGGGTGTACCCTTTCACATTGATAAATTAACGTCTTGGAGACTGGATGTTGTGCCTGTCCTAGTCTTAAGTTATATTATATGACATGTGAAGCTACAACAGGCTTAGCAGGCAGGTAGTGGGAAATATATGGCTTGGATTAAAAACTGACCACAGGCTGGAAACAGTAATGGATGAAAAAAAATCAAAAAGTATATTCATTCCATCTTCCAATAAACACATTCTCAAAGTATGACTGAGATTGTGGGGGAGTCTAGAGTTTCTAGAGCTTATACATGTGAGATTTTGTTTCCTCTTCAAAATTTGAAATCTCATCAAGCGGTGAGAACGTCTCACACATCTGATTCAACATCACTTCACCACAGTGCGGAATTTAAACCGATTTCTCTATTTGTCAACTGCACGAAAGAAAGGAAGAAAATACTACATCAAGTACTAGATTTAACTAATTATAATTTATTGCATAATTTTTAATTTTTACCCAAGGGTCTCTCTTAAATTGCAGTTTTTTATGAGCACAAATTATTTCAAATATAGTATAATATTATTATTTTATCTGTTAACACATTTTAGTTCTTATAAAATATTGGATTTTGTATTGAAAGGAGATCCACCGTCGGTCAAAAATTTAAATCAAACTCTTTAATTTTGAAATTTGCTTCCGTGGTTCGATGCTCTAAAAGGCATCCCAGCTGCAATAGATTGAAGACAAGGAGATGGGGCTCGAATCCTGGTCAGGTGTACTGAGGGTGGCTTTTCCTGAATGGAATTTCCACCCTCGCAAATGCGAGTACAACTCGAGCAAGTAGTGATCCAATGTGCTAAAAAAAAGTTTATCAGTGAAAACACAAATAGATATTTTCTTCTTGTGCAGGAGCCAGTAGTGCCAGCGGCCCAATTTGACTGGAACGGGAGTGGTTTGGTGAATCCCTGGATTGTGAGTATTGCCATGAACCAAGACTAACGGTGGACCATACCACTCATCTCCCTTCACATATCTACCAGCAATTATTTTAAAATTTCCTAGTCAGATTTTTATTTCCTGTACCATAAACATTTGTATCATTAGTACGGAATGTTACAAATAAAACCAGTCCGGAAATGAAGATGGGCCAAAGGTTTGACAGTACATCATTTAGCTAAAAGGGAATGAGAATGTATCAGTGGTCACACAGTTCAAGGTGTCATTCTATTATTAGCTGAATTGCAAGTGATAGGGAGGTCTTGAGCTTTGAATCTCGACCCCCTCCATGCAAATGCAGACACACTTCTTACCAACTTCCTCCCACACATGTGGTCTAAGGCGTCACTCTTGTAAGGGATTTGACTGCCGATGACGAGATCATGGTTTAAATCCTGGTTGGGTGTACTGAAGGTGTTTTTTCATAAATAATATTCAACTTTCCCTTTATGTAAATGCGGGTACAGTTTATCTAAATCCAACCTTCTTCACCCCTAACACATTAGCGTAGTTATAACATATTATGTATACAACCCAAATGTGTAGTAAGAATTCGTGACAAAAAACAACTTCCTCCCTGAGTGACCTGCTGGTCAAGGACTTCTGAGCTGGTGGTCCGGGGTTCAATCCTCGGTCCTAGCACAGATTTATCTAATAACCAAACCCTTCCTTCACCTCTGACAAGACTTGTATTAATCACAACTTGTGAATGTGGGGAATGCCAGATCTCCACCGTGGTTCGGATCCCACATTAAACTGTAGGTCCTTCATTTCATCTCACAATCACCCTAACATTACACATTAGTGTGAGTGTGTATAACTCTAACGGGTAGTAATACGCGTGATGATAATAATAATAATTTCCTTCCTTATCTCTTAGATCATGCTGTTAATATCCTTTGTGTTAAACATATAAATTAATATATTGTGTTTGAAATTCTTTGATCAGTGACTAGACATTTTTCTGACAAAATTACCCTTGCAGTCGGTCACATATTATGACTAATATTGCCTTAATCTCTTTTTCTCCCTCTCTTAACCCCCTATAACACCCCGTCCTTGCTCTGTGGACATCTTTTATAAGCCGCACATTCGAGTCTTCTTCATCTCGACTTGAGTAACTTAACCTCGTCCCCAGCCGGTGCGTGGAACCTCACGCGTGAGTATCTCTCGCTCTGGATGTTGTAGTTTGGGCTGCCATATGTACTCTATTAAAGGACAAGTATGTTTGGAGCTGCCCTGGGCAGATAACATGCCACGCATGCTTCCCGCTCCGCCAACTACAACTATTTATTTATGGAAAAAAAAGTGCTAGAAATAACTGGATTTAAAAAACATAAATTTTAATGTAACAATATATAAATTCTTTTAAATAAACCAATGAACATTTAAAAGCAGAGTTAAGAATATCATCTATTAAATTCACACCCACCCATTTTGGTGGCCGCATAGTGTAAGGCATCACTCTCACAAGAGACTAGACCGCCGATGACAGGGAGATTGTGGTTCGAATCTCGGTCATGTGCACAGAGAGTGGTTTTTTCACAATGGTTTACACCTACATGCAAATGCAGATACACTTCTTATAAATATAACTTCCTAATCGCTAAAACCATCAACATAGTTAGTACATAATGCGTACAATCTGAACGGGTAGTAGGGCGCGGTGCTAAATATTATATTATATTATTTATGTTGGGTTTGTAACTTTGTTTTGTTGTCTTACAATAAATTAAGAATCAAATAGCCAAACTATTATATTTGTTTTAGAACAAATTTAACTGCATCTAGATATCATATTCTGAAAATTGAAAAATGACACCTGGACACGAGAATCGAACCCGGGACCCTTGGCTTAGTACGCCAATGCTCTAACCACTGAGCTATCCAAAAATCGCCCGTGTCCAGGGTAATTCTTAACTCATATTTTAAAGCAAATTAAATGATAGACGTTCGGAAATCGTCATCTACACATATGTAATCAATTAAGACCACGAGCTATCAGATAACACAGCCACCTTCGACTACAATAAATTGCGTCTACCAAAATAGGGTATTTTACTTGGCGACCCATTCTTCTATTTAAAATAAATTCTCAGCCCAAAAATTGTGCCCATGTCTGGTATTGAGGAAAGAGAAAAATACAGCCATATGAGAGTAATAATTTGATTGTATGTTATGTATGAACTAAAGTGCATCAAGCATGTTATAATAAGTAATTAAACAAATAAATGTGATAGAATGAAGCTCAAATAAAAGTGTAAACACTAACACAGATTTACAAACTCTTAATTATTTCATTGTCACACAGCAGCTTCCTCAGGAGATAAAAGACTTAGCAGGAATTTGGATTCAGTTGTATCAACCTATATGTTTAATAGGCGTGTGCGTGTGAGGCTTCAAAAACTTCATCTTTGCTTTTAATATTTGTTCGCCTCAACTTCGATTTGATATTAAAATTATGTGTTGGACAACTACGAAGCTTCACCAAAAAGAACATTTTAAGTTAAACCCACGTTTATGTTTTTTTTCTGCTGATATTTTCATCACAAATTATTGTTCACATAAAATAATTATTTAATAGAATTCATTTATAATATTAAGATTAAATATATTAATTATATTTAAAATATAGCATTTTGATTAGCTATATTTAATACCTAAATTTACAAAGTTATGCAAAGTATTGTATTTTTATCCAATATTAAACATTACTTTTTAAATATTCAAACTTTGCTTCGGCTTAAGGTATATTTAATATAATTTAATTCAACTTCGCTTTGAATTCACAAACATGGACTTCACACACTCCTACATTGCAATATTGACGTGTTTGTATATAAGTGTGTGTTTACTTTTATTTGTGATTTATTTTTCTACAGTTCTATCATGTTGATACATGTTTCGCATGATGTGGCATACTATGTTTTTAAAAGTAGCCCCCACCGTCCCCTCCCCCTTCTATCATGTGCTTCACAAACCCAGCAGGAGAGTTAAGAAACCCCTGAGTGTTCTTGTTATAGATACTGCTATTAGTGGATTAGAACTAATTATATTATAGGATGAACTTAACAACCAGGCCCCAGACGAGTAATTTAACAATCGACTGAATGAATGTAATAATGAATGTATTATAAAAATGAATGTTAACATTTAGTTACTGTTTGTATTTTTATTATCCATTAGATTTCCAGTTCCTCTTATGTTTGGCATTTTTTCCAAAATTTAGATTGGAGATTCAGATTCGTAAAATAGTTGATTTGACCCAATTTGACACATTATAGAAACACAGTAGAAATCAAGTTTTTGTTTCTTTTGGAAAGTTTTGCATTTAGTCACACTGTATAATTGTCAGTCGGGCTTGACGTAACTGTCTTTGTTTTTCTGGTGCCTTAATTTCCTGCCGCTTTGGTGGTCGTTACTCTCGCAATAAATTGGACCACTAATGACGGGGAGATTGAGGTTCGAATCTCGGTCGGGTGAACCAAATGTGGGGTTTTCCGCTCTCCCTCCATACAAATGAAGTACATTTCCTCTCAATTCAACCTTCCTTATCCCATTGCATCATCATTACACATGCGTCTATAAGCTAAGTGTACTGGATATTCCTCCCATTGTAAACCATGACCTATCCCAAACAACCTTTTCTTCTGTTTATGAACTGGATGGCTCGACTGGTAGGTCATGTGTATGGAATGCTCAGGTACAGTAAACATTAGAAGCTTCTAGAATGTCACGCATTCTATCTTGTAATTGATCCATAATGCCGAATGCTTGCTGTGTTTTGCATCACTTCATTAAATCCATATAAAGGATCCTTCAAACTTACAATACTTCACCGTATTCGAGATTCAGAAATATCGAGTTTTTTTTAACAGCTCCGATACTGTTAATTGGTTTTTCAGCCCCAACATAATTATATTGCAAACTTAGCAACCAGACGCTAGACCATTAATTCAGCATTTATATTTCTCTTAATGTCCATTTGTTTTTTTCCAAAAGTTGAATTAAAGCCAACTCAGTATTTCTCGCATCCTAATCTAACATTTTCTTTCTAATACTTGCATAAAGTTCTTACCATTTGTCCATTTCCTAGCCCCAACTTCTTTGTTCTCAGAAGCCACATTAGCAGGATTAAAATATTTATGGCCCGTTGGGAAGAGGAATTGAAAATTGAAGGTGAAAGAAAACCAAAAGTTTAGCCAACAGTCCTGGGTTCGAATGATCTAAACTGTAAAGCGTCTCACTTGTGTTGGACAGTCCTGCCTGAAACAGAGAGATCGGGGTTAAAATCCCGGTTGAGTCTAATGAATGTGGGTTTTCCCTGAATGGTTTCCCACTCGTATTTCATGTAAATGCGGGTACACTTACTCCAGTGGCCACATAGTCTAACACGCTACTCCCGAGCAGACTGGACTGCCGATGACGGGGAAATCAGAGTATGAGGTCGGGTGTACTGAAGGTTATTTTTTCTAGTCTTCCTTCACACAAATGCGGGTACACTTCCTCTAAGTATAACCTACCTAATCCCTAAAACCATTAGTGTAATTAATACATAAGTGTATAAACTGAACGATTTGTATGTTTAGGTGTAACTTTTCATCATACGTGTGAAGTAGTTTTTTAGTAAAGTATTCTCTCTCTCTAAAGTTCATCACTGCGCCAATATTTGCGCTAGAGACATAACGGGATTGTATCTGATATTTTCAGTGGCTCTAGAGAAGTCTGCCTCAAGGTCCGAGGAGGGTCTCAGTGCGGAGGCTGTCAAGATATTGGACGCACTACCAGACCTCTCCTTTCTGCACGCAACCTTGCTAATGTTCCCCGTGCGCGCGGTCGACACACTCACCGCCTCGGACGGATAAACCGCCAGGGACCAAACTAAATGTTGACCAATATCGTGTCTGGGAAGTCTGATGAGGGTATCCAAGACAGTCTAAGCATCAGAGGGTGTGGATTGAACAATAATCAGGAGATCCCAGGTGTGAGAAACCCAAATAGTGATGTCCAAGAGAACCAAGCTGCATTTCATGTGTGTCCCAGTTGGAAATAACTCACATGTCCACATGTTTTAACTCCAGGATTTCTCCAGCATGTGTAGCTCATTTGTGATAGGACCATTTCAACTCTGGTTCCATTCGTCAATTAAGTGGAATGTGCAGGTTTGTAAACTTAGTGGAGGGTTTATTTTGGGGCGAGATAATTATATGGGCTAGGTTGGTACCTCTCTTCACGACCTAATATATGTGTAAAGTATTTTCTAACTTAAGTACAGTATCGATGCAAAGAATAAAAGTTCTATGGTTGTGACCAGCTTCAAAACTTCAACTTGGAAAAAAATTACAGCATTGACAATTATGAAATTTTGCCAATAAAGTTACTGACATTTTAAAAATACTCAATTTATGTCCAATTACTGCTGTTTCGAGCTGTTATGTCATCATCATAATCATCGACTGTTTCCAGCCTGTGGCTGGGTCAGTTTTTCCTCTCCTCTCACTTGCACAGTTTGTTTTCTGCTCCTCCCATCTCTACTATCTTATGTACCCCCCGGGGACTCTTTCCCAAATAACTTTACTCCTAATCTTGTTCCTCCTCATGACAGCCAACTTGCTCCTCATGACAGCCAACTTGCTCCTCATGACAGCCAACTTGCTCCTCACATATTTCATTCCGTGGCCTCCACTTTCAATGTTTGCTACAAATTAATAATCAAATTAAATAACCCGAAATAATTTAATTAACTTAATCAGCTTAGAATGTAATATTACAAACAAATTGTGCAATAAAAATTTTATAAGTAAATTTAGTGGAAAAAGTTATCAAAATAACAACTTTTTTCATGCATAAAACAACTAACCAAAAAGATTCAAACTTTGAGAATACTTAACATGCGTGATTTGGGTTTGCTTCATATTGAAAAAGTGGGCTATGCACATCCCAAACCAATATGTGATCACTTTCATACCGGGGGTTGTAGTATATGTGATCACTTTCATACCGGGGGTTGTAGTATATGTGATCACTTTCATACCGGGGGTTGTAGTATATGTGATCACTTTCATACCGGGGGTTGTAGTATATGTGATCACTTTCATACCGGGGTTGTAGTATATGTGATCACTTTCATACCGGGGTTGTAGTATATGTGATCACTTTCATACCGGGGGTTGTAGTATATGTGATCACTTTCATACCGGGGATTGTAGTTTATTTTGTTGACATTTATTAGTTTCCTTGAAGACTGAATAATTAATCTTGACATGAACAATGGTTGTGAACTATATCAACATTATATCAGAGGAGTGGACTATATTCACAACATCTAACATACAACTTGGGGAAGTTAAGACATTTATTTAAATAACAATGTTATTGTTGGTGACCTGGTGGTCTAGGGGTAAGGTGTCAGACTTCTGTGCTGGGGTCCGGGGTTCAATCCTCGGTCCCGGCACAGATTTATCTGATTACCAAACCCTTCCTTCACCTCTGACAAGACATCTTGTGAATGTGGGGAATGCCAGGCCTCCACCGTGGTTCGGATACCACGTCAAGCTGTAGGTCCTTCATTTCATCTCACAATCACCCTACCATTACACATTAGCATAAGTTCATATAACCGGAACGGGTAGTAAGACTCGGTGCTAATAATAATGTTATTGTTAAAAAGGAAGGAAAATATTTTTACTTGCTGACTAAGAACTTAAGTGTGTGTTTCAATATCTCCAGTGTTAAGTTGCTGAGAGATATACAGTGTGTTCCAATTTATGTGGGAAGTAACTTTACTTTACATCCACTATTGTTTCCAGCCTATGGCCGGCGTCAGGTTTTTATTCAAGCCATATATGTTCCAATACCGCCTGTTGTAACTTAATATGTCTTATAATATAACAAGACAACAGGCACACCATCCAGTCTCCAGTCCTTAATTTATCAATGTGAAATAGTAAACCCATATTATCATCAATGATAAATTTTCGGCCAAGCCAGGAATCGAACCCGGGACCCATATTTCAGTAGACAGACATGCTAACTGGGGTGTGGGTAATAGACCTCAAAACAACACAAAATTCCTTATGAACATAATTATGTTCCATGTCCAGTAGTTCTGAAAAAGAGTGTATTTTATCACAGATTTCTAATCATCACATGACACACGTGTTATTAGTTGGAGCGGGTCCTTTTAACCGAGCCAAAGAAGGTTGAACTTACCCTCAAATAATATATTTTCCTTCCTTTCTAACCATTATTCCAAACGACTTAACAGTGACACAGATAGACTCATCTTATGTTATGTTTTGAAGACGTTTTATAATATTATCACCCGTCAGGATGATACACAACTTCTATATAAGGGCCTAATGGGCACCTTGAAACTGTTACAAAAAGTGTCTTTATATAAAAGAACAAAGGCTTCAAATTACTTTAACGTTACCAGTAAATCTTATATAAGTGAATTTACATAACGCGAGATTTTTGTCCTTGGCCTTGGAAGTAGACACACTAATATTTAAAAAAATATATTCTATATGTTGTTATAGGAATAATGTAACTTAATAGGGGTGCGTACAGTGAATAATAAAATAGAGTAACTACTATTATTGTTTGGTAAAATAAAAATGATGCGATCCTGCCTGTTGGACGTCCAAATAAGCTACAGTTCTACAATGAGGCATAAGAGCCTAAAGGTAATCTCTCTCTCTATATATATATATATATACACACACACACACACACACACACACACACACACACACACACACACACACAATAGGTCTAGCCAGTTGAGTTACAGCATTTGAACGTGTAAGATGAGTATTTTATGAGCAGAGTGAATATTCACTTTGGAACATTATTTTAAGACCAACTCATACATGGAGTGCCAACAATTGTTTGTGCGTAGTTTTCCAGAATCACACATGCTGAATAAATCAACAATATGCTGAATTGATGGAACAAAATATAAGTTTTTACTTTAGGTTGCGTGACTTTTGGATCACCCTGATATTGAGATATTCATTACTAATTTAGTCATCGACGGTTCTTACAAGCTTCTTGGGTTAGTTTGATAGTGAAAACAAATAACATAATTTAATTCTATGATTTTACCCAAAATAGTTTAATAACATAAATTTTAGTCTTGATTGTGTCCAGCTATTTGGAACATATAAATTGGTCTTGAAGGTCCTTGAGAGAAATTATAGAATGTCTCCACCTGGAACTGATGTAGATGATTTGAAGTGACAGTGATGTCACTTTTAGTATAAGAGGAAAAATATATAACATATGCACTTTAGATTTATTTTTTTCACCATACTATCACGGCCACCCTCTGGTGAATTTTGGTTTACCAGCACATGGTGAGGTCTGGTGATGATCTCAAACCCGAAGATTGCAAGGCTCAGGCATAATTAGCCTTAAAGTTTTAAAAATATGCCAGAAGCAAAAGTTATTACAGCCATGAAAAGGCGTCCTTTTTGAGAGAGTCTTAAAGGGTAAAAGTATTGTCTCAACAATAGAAGGGGGGGAAATTAGGAAATACAAGTGTAGTTCATAGAGAAAGGTATGACCACAGTGAGAACTCCTTGGAGCATGAAAAGAACACGTATTTCAGTTATAGGAGCTGGAATGGAACGCCCCAGGTACAAGAAGCATAAAGAAGATGGCTAAAAAAGACTTCAGAGTAGATAGCGGAGTAAAAACCGTGTTAAAAATCCATATGCAATCAAAAGTTCATTCAAAACAGATGCTGTATGATACCCAGTCAGGAATCGTCAGTCATTTCTTCATTAGATTGGTTCACACTTCACAGTCATGGCGCTAGACGGCAGTGTGGGTTCGTCGTCTGTAGAGCTCTCTACAGTAAGAGCACCATCAACGATTGAAATGGCACTTGCCAACAAGGGCGGGCTGTGACTCTCGCGATTGCCATTGACTTAACTGGCCACAAGCAGACTGTTGGGTGCTTACGGGAAATATATTTCTTTCGATACATTTTCACTTTTTTCTCAAAATTACGCCAAAATATTTTGCTTGACATTTTCACTTTTTACTCGAAATTACACCAAAATAATTTGCTTTTGGATGTAAACATATTGATAAATGGATGTATGATTCCATTCAATACCTTCTGGACCAAAAAGTAAAAAAAAAAAAAGTTTTGCTCAATCGAAAATTGAAATGAAATTGGTAGCCGGGAAAAACTTCACGGATTTGTCATGTCAGTTATTTTTGATTTGGATTAATCTTAAGTAGCTCTAATTAATCATTCATCAATATGTTTTATTATTTTTTATTTCATGATAAGATATCAATAAATTGGTATTAAATTTAAATAGTATGAACCAGTACATTAAACTTAAAACAAAATCGTGTACTATAAGTTAAATAAATATTAACAATTTTATAATAAATATATTACAATGATAGTGAATGTCTTGCTCCTCATACTCAATTTACTTGTTGACTTAAATAAATAGGTTATCATATCAAACAAATCACTACAAAAACATAACAAAACAATTTTCACAAAGCCCTAACAACTAAATCAAATTGATCCGAAAAAGAGGGAATATTTTTCTTGGACGTTCAAACAACAGTGATGGCCAAACTTTATTTATAATTATCGGTAGAGTAGGCCTAGGCTATGAAATAAATTTAAATTATAAAATCATTATCTTGTGCATACTGATCCTTAAAAGAACTAAACAATCAACAGAATATATTAAATAGTTAACTACAATAATAATTTTAAAGAAAAATTTAGAAAATGTGTAAGAATTAGATTTTACTGTTGAATAAAATTTATTTATTTTGCATTTTAACGCAAAAAGGCTTTAGATAAAAATGTAACGATTTAATACAATTTTTAAAATACATTATTAATTTGGGATATTATTCATCATCATTGTTCCATATTTCAGGGTCGAAAATATGTGACCTAGTCGCGGTTGTTTTCTATTACCTCCTGAGTTTTGAAGGCGAACGAACAAAAAATATACTAAAGGGAACATTTCCACTTTAGAAAAAACCCCAACCTGGCCGGGAATCAAAACTGATACTCTTGGACTGTCAACCAAATACGCTGACCACCAGACCAAAGAGCTGGTCGGGATATGAACGTGCCAACCTTATTAATGTAAAACAAGCATAGTTTCTTTCGACTCTTAACTATACTAACCATTTTTTTTTTAAATATCACAAATTATTCTTTAAAAATGCTAATGTAATATTACAAATTCATGTATTACATTTAACAATGCAGTTCTGTAAAAACTACTTTTTTATGTTATTGATCAAAAATAATGTAAATGTATTAAATTATTATTATTATCGCCGCGTCTTACTACTCATTCGGGTTATACGCACTTACGCTAATGTGTAATGGTAGGGTGATTGTGAGATGAAATGAAGGACCTACAGTTTAACGTGGAATCCGAACCACGGTGGAGGCCTGGCATTCCCCACATTCACAAGATGTCTTGTCAGAGGTGAAGGAAGGGTTTGGCAAGCAGCTAAATCTGTGCTGGGACCGAGGATTGAACCCCGGCCGCCAGCGCAGAAGTAAATGTATTAAAGATTTTGTAAAGTGTGTATCTTCATCATACACAATACTATACCAAACTATATCACCTACTATCTAGGATTTTTTTTAATAAGTATGTTAATTTTTTAAGGTGATCAATCGCTTACACCTAGCTATAAACAAATGGATCTATCTCCAATAATGTAATGTTCAGTATAATAATTATTTATAAACATATGGTTTATATAATCGAAACTCGAGGCAATGGTAAAATCCTAGTGTAATTATAAGGAGTTCAAAAGTCCAAGAGGTGGCTTAACATAGATTTTTTTTCCTCCAGTATGTATTTATATGAAATACCATTGCCAACGTCTTTTTAATGATCCAAGCTAACATGTGAAAAAAAAATCACTTTACATTGACACGTTTTAGAGATATTCCAATAAACTCACTTTTGTCCCATATACCGCCATGTATATATTCCGTTCACGATAGATTTTTACCTGGATGAAAGTTCTAAAATCATATGTTAAGGTTATGGGTTGCCAACACTTGTAAAAGATAACAGTTTTGTTATAAATGTAAAGATCTTTAATTACCTGTTATATAATATATTTAAAATAACGTAAGCCTAAGTTTTCTCATACTATTTCATTTTTTTAAATAATTTCTTTTGATCTAACTCGAAACAATATTTATAGTTGTTAGGTCAGTCGTCAGTAAAGCAGACCGCCTAGCAGACGACGCTTCAGGGCCGTACTCTTACTATACATATAAGTCATTCACGAGCTAATTATACTTAGATGACAGCTCGAAATGTTACTAGAAGTAATCCCTAATATATCACTACGCCAACAGCTGATTTCTACCATTTTGGATGACTGTAATGAAAACAGATGGTAATATATTAATGTGTTAGTTAACCACAGTAGTTTAGGCCAATATTATTTATATATTTATTTGAGGACACAAATAGTTATATTCCCCTTACAAAAAATATTCGCACCACTTTAACAAAAACTTCTAACGAACATAGCTTCAAAATGGCGACCGACGAATTTAAACCATGTGGTTGAACATGACGGTTAACCAGTTTTTTTTACAATGATGCAGACACGCAGTTGATGAAAATATTTTATTCAGTTAAATATTTCAAAATACGATAAAATAATCATAAAATCATTTATTGTATGTAAAAAATGACAATTTTCTCTTTTACAAGTAAATACGATGCCTGTATTAAAAAGTATTGATATGTGCACTATATTACACAAAATCAGTAACGTTACAAAACGAAAAATAAGTACTTTTAATTATGTTTAAAATATTGTTTCGAGTTGGACAGAAAGAAATTAATTTAAAAAATTAAATAGTATGAGAAAATTTAAGTTTACGTTAATTTAAATGTAATATATAATATGTAATTGAAGATCTTTACATTTATAACAAAACTGTAGTTTTTTACAGGTGTTGGCAACCCAAAACCTAAAAATATATGATTTTCGAACTGTCATCCAGGTAAAAACTATTGTGAACGAAATATAGCTTTAAACCATACCTGCTCTTTAGCGCTTTCTATGATTCTTTTTAGAATTATATTATATTGTTAGTTTTATTAATTTTTCTTATATTGGATAAAAGTGGTTACCAGTCCATACTCCATAGTCCATAGATAAAGAAGGACGTGACATTTCATGTTTGTATACACTATTTTGCGTTCATCTCAAAATTGGCTCCCATTATCACGATTCAAATGCTGTAAAGTATTGTGTGGACCTAAATTAATTTTTAACGTTTTTGCAACTGCAAAGAGGCAGTTTCGATACTATCCACCATTGTCGTTGGTGAATTGTCAAAATCAAAAGTCGACTGCACTCTCCTTAACTAACTCAGGTAGGTTATAGGTTAGGTGAAGTATTTTCTCTAAATTAATATTTAGAACTAATATTCCGCACTATACTATTCATGCTTAAGACACTGACCGGGAATTTAATGGGATATTTATGTGTTGTATATAATATATTGTATTAAGCGTCCATAATAATTGGCAAGTGCTGAGGCTGTCTTGCAATTTTCACTATCAACAAAACAAATCTGTTAAGGCTAGAATGGATTGTTCTGTGATCTGAATCCTCAATTAGTTGACACTGAGGAGGTAATTCTCTCTTATCTAAGGGCAGGGGCGTCGCGCCGTGGGGTGAGTGGGGGGGGGGGGGGGTTCGCCTCCCCAATGTTGGTTAAGAGCTTGAAAGTTGGACATTTTGTGAGATTTGAGATCTGGAGTTGGGAAATTCTAGGCTTATTCTGTACCCCACTACTTTCTATTATGAAAGTTCCTAACCACAGACTTGTACAGACAATTTTAAAATTTCCCAGCTGTTGATCCCTACTCTACAAAAAATCCCAACTTAAAAAATCGTCAAACATTTAGGGGATTCCTTGTTTAATATACTCTAGAAGTCTTAGTTAATCAAGTTGTCTAGTAGTGCCGTTGTCAGTAGGCAGAGGCCACAGCCGGTGAGTCTATGCCGAATGCGATATGGAAACGGATCGTAAGGGAACATGAGCTGCCCAGTAGCAAAATTTCACTCAACCAACAATGCTTGAAGTGGCAGCATTGTCAGCCAATGTTTTGTTTATGGTTTAGTGTTTTTAGTTGTGACTGTCATGACTGCTAGACTGTCACAGTTTTATGATTCAAATTATCATCTGTTGTACAGTCAATGCCTTAATTAGGGCTTTATTAAATTTTGAAGGCATAAATGCAGGGAATGTTAGGCAACATTTTATTGTTTTCTCAACGAAAGCTCTGACTAATGAAATGAGGACATTGAGGTTAGTGTTGGTGTTTTACTTGTGAAATACACACTAGTTTTTCTAGATAGTATCCATACCGTACTAGTTTTAATTGAACTCATGTATCTTATTTCATTGTTAATTAAAATAGGCTTTCATGAAAGAAATTTAAATAGGCTTAAAGCAACAATGAAGGAAGAGGAGTAATAAGGCTGTGTTACATTGTTACAACTCTTATAATTTTTCATTTGCTTAGGGAGATTACATTAAACAAAAAATTAAGTTTTTTTTTTGTTGCTATTTAACATTTTCAAATTTGGGATACATTTTTAAATTAGTTATTTAATGTTCGATTTGCATGAAATTTTGTATAACCATGTTGTATAGCATTCTGATTTCGAATTTGCCAAAAGTTATTATATAAAATGTTGGAGGAAGCCCCTTCACCCTCACGCGCTAAATTACAATGTTTTGAATAGTTTATTAACGTACCAGTATTAACATTTTAGGGCAACTTCCATGGTGCTATGAAGCAAGACATTGGTAGACAGGCATCAAAATACTGTAGAAATATCGATAAATTTAATTTTTTATTGCTTTATTTTACAGTTGAAAATGTTTTTAATTAAATATGGCCAAATTACTAATTTTTTGATAAAGTGATGAGCGAGTTATAGATCTCCGGGAGCTTACTATATTGCTTCCAAGTGTGTTCTAATAAAGCAGCGGTTTCCAACTTGGGGGTCGCAGCGTGTTTTGGTGTCACAATATAGAGGTTTTAGCTTTATATTTACTTTTTCAAGGATTTTAATGATTATAAGAAGATGCAACATTCTAATAGAAACAAGTTGTTAAAGTGCTAAAAACGACCAAGTTACTGCTTAGATTCCTTTTGGCTGTTCCATTCTGATAGCTTCTTGCTGACTTGTTTACTGTGACAGCCTTGCAATGCTGCTAACATAACAAAACATCATCCCCCAACCTCGGGCTTGTTGATTCTATTTTACTACACATTAGTCGCATATAATCATTATTATAAGCAATTTATAATAATTAAAACAAGCATTAGTGGACTTGTGGGTTTAATGTCACGCTCTTTTGGTTTGGTTTGTTGGTGGAAGTGAAGTAAGGATTTTAATTCTGGCCAGGGATAGTTTATCCTAATATCTCTCCAAGCAAATAAGTGTACATTTACTCTAAATTTTACCTATCCCACTGGTGTAGCTAACTGTAGATAGTTTGGGCTGGTAGTAATACACAGTGGAAAAACTTAAAAACCAGGATTTGAATGCTTTTAAGTTATCAAAGGGCTACGATGGCTGCAGAGAGACAAGTTGTCATAAAATACAAAATGTTGGAAACCGCTGTAATAAAGTCAGTTAAATTGTTTAATTTAAAATACACGATTTGAACAATATCTGCAAATCTAAATAAATATATTTAAGTTCAATTGAATATTTAGCTCAGATGCAGGTAAACTGAAATAGATAATAATTCAAGTTGCACTGAAAAAGCCTTGTAGCTTTAAAAATCCAGTATGAACAAATAAACAATGCTGTGGAGGGGGCTCAAACCATTCCCGAAATTTTATGAACAAATTGGCTTTTTTATGGTTCAAAAAATATAAAAATTAAGATACAAATACAAATTAGGGGGCTGTGTTAACATAAAAAGCACTTCAGTGAGCTTCTAGGGGTGTTTAATATTTAGAAATTTTCCTAGCCTCGGCAATTGTGGCACGTAACCTCCCCCCCCCCCCCTCCTGAAATTATTGGATGGCTACAGCCTTGCATATAAATAAATAAATCTAAAAATACAGTTGCCTAAAAGCTCGGTTCAAGGCTTGATTATCACCCCTAATTAAAAAAAAATTGGCTACCTCCTTATGGGCCCCTAATCCCCCTCCCTCCCACTTTCTCAACATTGCCCTTTTTGTACTTTCCTTTGCTACTTGGGAATTTTTCTAATTTCAAAATGCTTAGAGTTGGTAAAAACACTGGTTCACTCCCCTCTCCACTCAAAATATACTTCATGCAACGCCCCTGTCTATGGGAGGTATCACAGAAACCCCGTTTAGAAAATACAAACGTATTTTTAATAGCCGATATTGATAACAGTTCACTATAGTATTACTATTATTATTGTTGTATTGATAATATCTCACAAGGAACAAACATCGACAATACGTGTAAATAGATCTAGAAACTTTACTGTAAATAATAACATCATCTATTATTATTTACACTTTTGAAATTATCATAATTTTAATCTCGCCTTGAAGGTGTATGTTAAAGGGCTCCGCTCAAAAGGGGGTGTTTTAGGTGAGGAGGGGGGGGGCGTACAACCCTCCACTCCACCCCTTCATCTCAAAAGAATTGAACGTTCCACCAAATTGTGCTGCCTCAATTATGAAAAAGAAAACATTCCTAGTCATCTGCTTTTTCGGGACTGTACCAAAACTCAACACCAGTAGCACATTTTACAACATGTAAAATTAACGATGTGGGATTGCACTTAGAGTGAACTCTTTGGTAATGTATACACATTAAAATACATTAAACTCGTCACTCGCACTATCAGCAATTTGGTGTCAGTTTTTATCACCATCATTGTCTTAGGAGTATTGTTGTGTTGACACAATCGGATGTTGGGTCCAGTTGTCTTAAAACTAGGCGTCTAGGACTATCGGTGGTTTGGTGCACTCGTCTAGTTCTGAGTGGCGTCGTTGAGTTACTGATAGTGTTTCCAACACCGTGGTTGTTCTGGTCCTGTAGTTGTCTAAAGCACCTGGTGCTCTCGGTCTCTAGTGTAAGCACCGTGGTGCTCTCGGTCTCCAGTTGTAAGCACCGTGGTGTTCTCGGTCTCCAGCGTAATAGCACCGTGGTGCTCTCGGTCTCAGTTGTAGGCACCGTGGTGTTCTCGGTCTCCAGTTGTAAGCACCGTGGTGTTCTCGGTCTCCAGTAATAGGCACCGTGGTGCTCTCGGTCTCCAGTAATAGGCACCGTGGTGTTCTCGGTCTCTAGTTGTAAGCACGTGGTGCTCTCGGTCTCTCAGTTGTAAGCACCGTGGTGTTCTCGGTCTCCAGTATAGCACCGTGGTGCTCTCGGTCTCCATGTAATAGCACCGTGGTGTCTCGGTCTCTAGTTGTAAGCACAGTGGTGCTCTCGGTCTCTAGTTGTAAGCACCGTGGTGTTCTCGGTCTCCAGTAATAGGCACCGTGGTGCTCTCGGTCTCAGTAATAGCACCGTGGTGTTCTCGGTCTCTAGGTGTAAGCACCGTGGTGTCTCGGTCTCTAGTTGTGTAAGCACCGGGCTCGGTGGTTACCCGGGTCTCCGTAATATGGCACACCGTGGTGCTCTCGGTCTCTAGGTGTAAGCACCGTGGTGTTCTCGGTCTCCAGTTGTAAGCACCGTGGTGTTCTCGGTCTCTAGTGTAAGCACAGTGGTGCTCTCGGTCTCTAGTTGTAAGCACCGTGGTGTTCTCGGTCTCCTAGGTTAAGCACCGTGGTGTTCTCGGTCTCCAGTAATAGGCACCGTGGTGCTCTCGGTCTCTAGTTGTGTAGGCCAAGAGGTGTTCCTCGGTCTCCAGTTGTAAGCACCGTGGTGTTCTCGGTCTCAGTTGTAAGCACCGTGGTGTTCTCGGTCTCTCTAAGGTTCGTTAAGCACCAGTGGTGCTCTCGGTCTCTAGTTGTAAGCACCGTGGTGTTCTCGGTCTCCAGTATTAGCACCGTGGTGTTCTCGGTCTCCAGTAATAGGCACCGTGGTGCTCTCGGTCTCCAGTAAGCACCGTGTGCTACTCGTTCAGTGTAGCACCGTGGTTTTCGGTCTCTAGGTGTAAGCACCGTGGTGTTCTCGGTCTCCAGTTGTAAGCACCGTGGTGTTCTCGGTCTCTAGTTGTAAGCACGTGGTGCTCTCGGTCTCAGTGTAAGCACCGTGGTGTTCTCGGTCTCCAGTAATAGGCACCGTGGTGCTCTCGGTCTCTAGTTGTAGAGCACCGTGGTGTTCTCGGTCTCAGTTGTAGGCACCGTGGTGTTCTCGGTCTCCAGTTGTAAGCACCGTGGTGTCTCGGTCTCCAGTTGTAAGCACGTGGTGCTCTCGGTCTCTAGTTGTAAGCACCGTGGTGTTCTCGGTCTCCAGTTTAGGCACCGTGGTGTTCTCGGTCTCCAGTATAGGCACCGTGGTGCTCTCGGTCTCTAGTTGTAGGCACCGTGGTGTTCTCGGTCTCTCAGTTGTAAGCACCGTGGTGTTCTCTGGACCGGGTCTCCAGTTGTAAGCACCGTGGTGTCTCGGTCTCCAGTTGTAAGCACCAGTGGTGCGCTCTCGGTCTCTAGTTGTAAGCACCGTGGTGTTCTCGGTCTCCAGTTAATAGGCACCGTGGTGTTCTCGGTCTCCAGTAATAGGCACCGTGGTGTTCTCGGTCTCTAGTTGTAGCACCGTGTGTTCTCGGTCTCCAGTTGTAAGCACCGTGGTGTTCTCTCGGTCTCTGTGTGTAAGCACAGTGGTGCTCTCGGTCTCTAGGTGTAAGCACCGTGGTGCTCTCGGTCTCCAGTTGTAAGCACCGTGGTGCTCTCGGTCTCCAGTTTGTAAGCACCGTGGTGTTCTCGGTCTCCAGTTGCTGTAAGCACCATGTGTGACGTACAGTGTAGACTGTCTCTGGACTCACGTTGTAAGCACCATGTGTCTCCTCTCGAGAGAGCACAGTGTCGTTGCTCTCTCCATATAGCACCTGCTCTGGTCTCCAGTGAAGCACGGTCATCCGGCATCCAGTTGACACCGGTGTTCCTGGCACAGACACCTGGCTCGGTCCAGTGTAAGACCACAAGAGCTCCTCCTTAAGGAACTACTTGTCTCCAGTCATGTAGACCACATAGAGCCTCCTCCTTGTAAGGACTACTGTGTAGCCCGAGTCTCCTGTAAGGACTAGCTCTCCGAGACCACAAGAGCTCCTCCTGTAAGGACTCTTGCTCCCAGTAGACCACAAGAGCTCCTCCTGTAAGGACTGCTTGCTCTCCAGTAGACCACAAACTCCTCCTGTAAGGACTGCTTGCTCTCCAGTAGACCACAAGAGCTCCTCCTGTAAGGACTACTTGCTCTCCAGTAGACCACAAGAGCTCCTCCTGTAAGGACTACTTGCTCTCCAGTAGACCACAAGAGCTCCTCCTGTAAGGACTACTTGCTCTCCAGTAGACCACAAGAGCTCCTCCTGTAAGGACTACTTGCTCTCCAGTAGACCACAAGAGCTCCTCCTGTAAGGACTGCTTGCTCTCCAGTAGACCACAAGAGCTCCTCCTGTAAGGACTACTTGCTCTCCAGTAGACCACAAGAGCTCCTCCTGTAAGGACTACTTGCTCTCCAGTAGACCACAAGAGCTCCTCCTGTAAGGACTACTTGCTCTCCAGTAGACCACAAGAGCTCCTCCTGTAAGGACTACTGCTGTTTGACCTTGAACTTGACCTTTGTATTGGTTTGTTTGTTGATATTGTTGGTGATAACGCGCCTTACTACAAGTATCAACGAGTAACACAAGGCAGTTCTATGAACCCGCACATCTACAGTCATTTGTCTCAACGCAATGATGTGGTCGTGTGTAAAGCATCTTTCGCCAGCATGCCATCGAGGCTAGATTAAATACTCTGAAATAAAAACAATATATAGTTCAGCCGGTCGGAATCAAACGCTGGATCGTTTCACTGACGCCATCCGATAAAACTCCTCTCGCTGTCAAGTTTACATTACGACAAAGTGCCGTACTTATCTTATCTGTGAAATCCAAGGTGAGCTTATGGGCCATTAAGGGACATTCAGCAGATGCTATTCGTTCATGTTCGTCCTCAGGAAAGTATGTTAGAGTGCACTGATTGAAAGCTGCGTCGTTTCGAGTGCCGGCCGATATATCTCGACAACACGACGAACAGGTGGGTGAGTTTATGTTTCCTGTCACAAACTGACCTGGCCGGCTCTTCTCTAGGTTCGAACGAGTGTTCTACGGCGAACTTGTCAAATAAATATACATTAAAATTAAATATTGGTCAAAGATTGGCTGGTCCGTGTGATCATACAAGCGACATCATCTCTCATTGTCTAACAGCCGTGCTTTCATATCTGCTGTTGAGAAGTTACGTGCTCTCATATCTGCTGTTGAGAAGTTACGTGCTTTCATATCTGCTGTTGAGAAGTTACGTGCTCTCATATCTGCTGTTGAGAAGTTACGTGCTCTCATATCTGCTGTTGAGAAGTTACATGCTCTCATATCTGCTTTTGAGAAGTTACGTGCTCTCATATCTGCTGTTGAGAAGTTACGTGCTCTCATATCTGCTGTTGAGAAGTTACGTTCTTTCATATCTGCTGTAGAGAAGTTACGTGCTCTCATATCTGCTGTTGAGAGTTACGTTCTTTCATATCTGCTGTTTAGAAGTTACGTGCTCCATATCTGCTGTTGAGAAGTTACGTGCTCTCATATCTGCTGTTGAGAAGTTACGTGCTTCATCTGCTGTTGAGAAGTTACGTGCTTTCATATCTGCTGTTGAGAAGTTACGTGCTTTCATATCTGCTGTTGAGAAGTTACGTGCTCTCATATCTGCTGTTGAGAAGTTACGTGCTTTCATATCTGCTGTTGAGAAGTTACGTACTTTCATATCTGCTGTTGAGAAGCTACGTGCTCTCATATCTGCTGTTGAGAAGTTACGTGCTTCATATCTGCTGTTGAGAAGTTACGTGCTTCATATCTGCTGTTAAGAAGTTACGTGCTCTCATATCTGCTGTTGAGAAGTTACGTGCTTTCATATCTGCTGTTGAGAAGTTACGTGCTCTCATATCTGCTGTTGAGAAGTTACGTGCTTTCATATCTGCTGTTTAGAAGTTACGAACTATAAAATTTGCTGTTGACAGCTGTATTTTAAGTCAAATGCTAAAAGGGGGTTGAATTTTATATAAATAATTATTCCACTCGTTCCTTGGTTCGACTCCACTAAGTGTAGAACACCTCATCAAGTAGTTCCTTGTTTAAAACTGTGCCCGCGATGCGGGACGCCCCTAAGCGCCGCGACGCCCTGTTCTACACCTTGGTTGGGACGTGTTGTCTGCTAGCCGTCCTCTGTGTCTGTCTCATCGCCAGCCTCGTCCTCTTGCGGCGGCACCTGACGCCCGGGGGCGGTGGTGACCACGAGCGTCCCCCGCCCCCGCTTGACCGACTAACAAACCTCGGTGACCTCATGCTAGGTGACGCCATGGCCACCACGACGGAGCGAGGCGGGGGGGCGGTCAGACCTGAGTGGGAGGCGGACTACCGACTGCCGGCGACGACCCTGCCACTCCACTACGACCTCCTCCTGCACCCTGACCTTGAGGGCGGCACCTTCACCGGCGAGGTCACCATCAAGGTGAACGTGACGCAGGCGAGGCGTTCCCTTGTCGTCAACTGCAAGCTCCTGGAGGTGCTCAGCACGAGACTCTGGCGTCTGGACGCGGGGGGCGGGGAGGTGGCGCTCAAGAGGGCCTTCGAGTACCCGGCCAACGAGTTCTGGGTGGCAGAAGTCGGGGATTCCGCGGGACTCGCACCTGGGACCTACAGTCTAAAGATGGAGTTCTCCGGGAAACTGACGGACAAGATTGTCGGGTTCTATAGGAGCGTATACGTGGACCCTAGCAGCCAGGAGAGGAGGTGAGTACCCTGGCAGCCAGGAGAGGAGATGAGTACTCTAGAAGTTAAGAGAGGAGGTGAGTACCACAGCAGCCAGGAGAGAATGTATCTTAGCAGCCTATAAGATAGGTCCATAGTGTAATCTGTCAAGGTAAGACCTTTCATGGTAATTGAATACTACATTTGATAACTAATTCTTGTGTATGTTGGGAATTTATCTGTAAACTGATTCTAACTTGTGGCTACTATCTGATCTAACGTGTTTGTATTCAAGATACACAAGTAACCTGTATTGACTGACATCGTGTAAACCCGGCTATTAAGCAGTGTGTTGAAGGGGAAGGGGGGATTTATTGAGAAAGTTTGTCTGGCAGCACGGAATGTAATGTCCAATCATTTTATGATTATATCTGTCACGCTTTCCCTTGGCTTGTCGACCTTGTTTTTTTTTTTTTTTTGTAAAGTTTGGTCCATTACACTTGCATAACCCTCGGTTGTTTATTTCATCTTGTGGAAATAGCTCTCCATCTCTCTCTTACACTGGACTGGGACCAAAAAACTTTTAGAAAAATATACAAACAAATCTTTTTGGTGCAAACATTGATCACATTTCACCATATTATTATTTTTATTATTTTGTAGGTTTTGATAATATATATCAAAAGTGACAGCTGCAGATCATAAAAGTGAACATAGATCTAGTACCTGTTCTGTCAGATAAGGTTCTTCCTATGAAAGTAGATCTAGTACCTGTTCTGTCAGATAAGGTTCTTCCTATGAAAGTAGATCTAGTAACTGTTCTAGCTGTCAGATAAGGTTCTTCCTATGAAAGTAGATCTAGTAGCTGTTCAGCTGTCAGATAAGGTTCTTCCTATGAAAGTAGATCTAGTAATTGTTCTAGATGTCAGATAAGGTTCTTATTATGAAAGTAGATCTAGTAACTGTTCTAGCTGTCAGATAAGGTTCTTCCTATGAAAGTAGATCTAGTAACAGTTCTAGCTGTCAGATAAGGTTCTTCCTATGAAAGTAGATCTAGTAACAGTTCTAGCTGTCAGATAAGGTTCTTCCTATGAAAGTAGATCTAGTAGCTGTTCTAGCTGTCAGATAAGGTTCTTCCTATGAAAGTAGATCTAGTAATTGTTCTAGCTGTCAGATAAGGTTCTTATTATGAAAGTAGATCTAGTAACTGTTCTAGCTGTCAGATAAGGTTCTTCCTATGAAAGTAGATCTAGTACCTGTTCTGTCAGATAAGGTTCTTCCTATGAAAGTAGATCTAGTAACTGTTCTAGTTGTCAGATAAGGTTCTTCCTATGAAAGTAGATCTAGTAACTGTTCTATTTGTCAGATAAGGTTCTTCCTATGAAAGTAGATCTAGTAATTGTTCTAGCTGTCAGATAAGGTTCTTATTATGAAAGTAGATCTAGTAACTGTTCTAGCTGTCAGATAAGGTTCTTCCTATGAAAGTAGATCTAGTACCTGTTCTGTCAGATAAGGTTCTTCCTATGAAAGTAGATCTAGTAACTGTTCTAGCTGCCAGATAAGGTTCTTCCTATGAAAGTAGATATAGTAACTGTTCTAGTTGTCAGATGAGGTTCTTCCTATGAAAGTAGATCTAGTAACTGTTCTAGTTGTCAGATGAGGTTCTTCCTATGAAAGTAGATCTAGTAACAGTTCTAGCTGTCAGATAAGGTTCTTCCTATGAAAGTAGATCTAGTAACAGTTCTAGCTGTCAGATAAGGTTCTTCCTATGAAAGTAGATCTAGTAACAGTTCTAGCTGTCAGATAAGGTTCTTCCTATGAAAGTAGATCTAGTAACTGTTCTAGCTGTCAGATAAGGTTCTTCCTATGAAAGTAGATCTAGTACCTGTTCTGTCAGATAAGGTTCTTCTATGAAAGTAGATCTAGTAACTGTTCTAGCTGCCAGATAAGGTTCTTCCTATGAAAGTAGATATAGTAACTGTTCTAGTTGTCAGATAAGGTTCCTATGAAAGTAGATCTAGTAACAGTTCTAGTTGTCAGATGAGGTTCTTCCTATGAAAGTAGATCTAGTAACAGTTCTAGCTGTCAGATAAGGTTCTTCCTATGAAAGTAGATCTAGTAACTGTTCTAGCTGTTAAATAAGGTTCTTCCTATGAAAGTAGATCTAGTAACAGTTCTAGCTGTCAGATAAGGTTCTTCCTATGAAAGTAGATCTAGTAACAGTTCTAGCTGTCAGATAAGGTTCTTCCTATGAAAGTAGATCTAGTAACAGTTCTAGCTGTCAGATAAGGTTCTTCCTATGAAAGTAGATCTAGTAACTGTTCTAGCTGTTAAATAAGGTTCTTCCTATGAAAGTAGATCTAGTAACTGTTCTAGCTGTCAGATAAGGTTCTTCTATGAAAGTAGATCTAGTAACTGTTCTAGCTGTCAGATAAGGTTCTTCCTATGAAAGTAGATCTAGTAACTGTTCTAGCTGTCAGATAAGGTTCTTCCTATGAAAGTAGATCTAGTAACTGTTCTGTCAGATAAGGTTCTTCCTATGAAAGTAGATCTAGTAACTGTTCTATCTGTCAGTTAAGGTTCTTCCTATGAAAGTAGATCTAGTAACTGTTTATCTGTCAGATAAGGTTCTTCCTATGAAAGTAGATCTAGTAACGTTCTGTCAGATAAGGTTCTTCCATATGAAAGTAGATCTAGTAACAGATTCTAGACTGTCGATAAGGTTCTTCCTATGAAAGTAGATCTAGTAACAGTTCTAGCTGTCAGATAAGGCTCTTCCTATGAAAGTAGATCTAGTAACTGTTCTAGCTGTTAAATAAGGTTCTTCCTATGAAAGTAGATCTAGTAACTGTTCTAGCTGTCAGATAAGGTTCTTCCTATGAAAGTAGATCTAGTAACTGTTCTAGCTGTCAGATAAGGTTCTTCCTATGAAAGTAGATCTAGTAACTGTTCTAGTTGTCAGATAAGGTTCTTCCTATGAAAGTAGATCTAGTAACTGTTCTAGCTGTCAGATAAGGTTCTTCCTATGAAAGTAGATCTAGTAACTGTTCTGTCAGATAAGGTTCTTCCTATGAAAGCAGATATTTCGGTCTGTTATTCAATGTGTATTATCCAGTAGCTTTGTCTGCGTGGTGTTTATTTTTCTAGGTAAGTCGGTTTGTAAGTCGTGTTCTCCACGTTTATAAAGTACAAGATGTCCATCTGTTTAAGATTGATCGCTACCTCCAAGTTCCAGCCGACATACGCCAGACAGGCCTATCCTTGTTTCGATGAGCCTGGATTCAAGTCCCAGTTCAGGGTGAGACTGGTGAGGCCCAACCAGGGGTACTCCGCGCTATCCAACATGGATCAAGTGGTGAGTCAGCTCGTGGGTACAGACTAGAGGTGAGTATTCTCCCGGGAAATATAAAAAAGAAAAAATATTTCAATATGTCAGATGATTGAATCTCAGAGGGTTATAGCTAAGGATGGAACCTTCGAACCTTTTAATCCTAGAACCCTTAAATACTTATGCTCCTTGAATGGTCGAATGCTTAAGTCATGAATCCTCAAATCCTTGAATTGTGAATCCTTGTATTCTCAAATCCTTAAAGCTTCCAATCCTTGAATTGATAATTCTTGAATTCTCAAACCCTTAAATTGTGAATCCTTAAATCTTTAAACCCATAAATTGTGAATCCTTAAATCTTTAAACCAATGAATTATGAATCAGTAAATCTTTAAACCCATGAATTGTGAATCCTTGAATATTCAAACCTCTGAATTGTGAATCCTTTACTCTTCCAACTTTGAATTGTGAATCCTTTACTCTTCAAACCTTTGAATTGTGAATGATTTAATCTTGAAACCCTTGAATTTTGAAGTCTTGAATTTTCAAACCCTTTAATTATGAATCCCTGAATCTTCAAACCTTTGAATTGTGAATCCTTGAATCTTCAAACTCTCAAATTGTGAATCCTTGAATCATCAAACCCTTGAATGGTGAATCCTTGAATCTTCCAACCCTTGAATTGTGAATTCTTGAATCGTCCAACCCTTGAATTGTGAATCCTTGAATAGTGAATCCTTGAACTGTGAATTCTGAAATTCTCAAACCCTTGAATTGTGAATCCTTGAATCATCAAACCCTTGAATGGTGAATCCTTGAATCTTCCAACCCTTGAATTGTGAATCCTTGAATAGTGAATCCTTGAATCTTCAAACTCTCAAATTGTGAATCCTTGAATCATCAAACCCTTGAATTGTGAATCCTTGAATAGTGAATCCTTGAATTGTGAATTCTTTAATTCTCAAACCCTCGAATCCTTGATAACCTCAAATCCTAGGAATATTAGAGTTTCAAAGTTTCCAGAAAAGATGGAATCTGAGAAAAATGATCATTTTGAATTAGATTTAGTTTAAATTTTTTAAATTGCTGGTTCTTTCCCAACATAATTACAGGACAAACCCAACAACCAGGCCCCAGACCATTAATCCGGCACATAATTGAATATGAATGTTAAGATCTAGTCACTATTTTTATTTTTTCTACATTACTTTACGGAGTAAAATAACACCTCTGGTGTTTACTAAGATTTATAACCCGACACCTTAGCAAACACCTCTGGTGTTTACTAAGATTTAAAACCCCACACCTTAGCTCAGTCTGTAGGGTCTCTTCTCTATTGAGCCAGGGGTCCTCGGTTCGATCCTCGGTATGGCCGAAAAATTTATCATTGGTGAAGTGTGGGCTTACCCTTTCACATTGATAAATTGATGGCTGGGGACTGGATGTGTGTCTGTCCTAGTCTTATGTTAGATTATAAGGAGTATGAAGCTACGACGGGTCTAGCTGACGACCTTAGGATCCCTGACGACCTTAGGATCCCTGACGACTTTAGGATCGCTGACGACCTTAGGATCCCTGACGACCTTAGGATCGCTGACGACCTTAGGATCGCTGAAAGTCAAGCTCCGAGGTCACATATTCACCTTGACCCCGACCAAGCTTCCCACGGCTCACTCTATTAACTCCAATCGCTCGGGTCAACTTGCGTGTGACCTCCATGGGAGGAGGCCGGAGTTTGATCCTCTCTGGCAGGGTGTTGTTCTGGACAGGAGAAGGACTCCATGTTTGGATTGGTTAGGACTATTACTCGCCTTGCTCCATTTAACTATTCAAAATACATTCAACTTGCCCTACTGGACCATTTGTCCAAGAGAACCAGTTGTCCTACTCTATCATTTGTCCTACATATTTTAAATACTCAATAAACTGAGCTCTACATTTGATTAGACTTTATGTTTATTTAAGTTTATGATTATCAGGGGAACAGTTTTCAAATTCAGGGAGAGGGGAATAGAGCCAAAATGAACTTGTGGGGTCCTCACAAATGTTCAGGGGGGCTTGATCAGAAATGTAAGAATAATTGGGTGTCCCCAAGAAGGCAACTATGGCGCCCATCTTGAGTGAGACGGTGGGTAGGGGTGGGGGGAAAAGGGACATTCAGATGGACCATAGTCTGATGTGCAGCGGGTTGATGTTGTTTTAGGGGGAAGTATCGGACTCCCCCGCCCCGGGGCTCACGACCGTAGAGTTCCGCACCTCCGTGCCCATGGTCACGTACCTCACCTGCTTCATCGTCAGCGACTTCCAGCGCCTACCCCCGTCAACATCTCCCAAGGGTTCCCCTTCAGTGTGTACTCGACGCCTGCACAGGTGAACAAGACTGCGTACGCCCTGGAGCTGGGCTCCAAGGTCACCGAGTATTACATCAACTACTTCAACATCCCCTACCCTCTACCCAAACTGGGTGAGTTCCTTTTAAAACACAACTGGGTTTCGGGTTGAACGGGGTAATTTACACGGGACTGTTGGCTTAGAGTGTCTCTGCTACTGAGTCATCCTGGGTCGTTTCTTATTCAGGCTAACTTTTTATTTGTGGTAGGTTGGACATTATTCTTAAAACTAGCTGGATTCAAAACATTAATGTTCACATTGATAAACAAAACAAACAACCCCAACAGCAACGACCAACATTCACTTTGGTGGTTGAATGGTCTAAGGTGTCAGGCACTCTCGCAGTATACTGAACTGCCTATGACAGGGAGATTGGGGTTTGAATCACGTTCGGGTGACACATTACATATCAGTGTAATTATTATTACCTCTGTTTACAACTCAAATGGGTAGTAAGAGGCAACGGTAAGAATGATAGTGATGACGTTGTTACCCCCAGATATGATAGCTATTCCCGACTTTGTGTCGGGTGCGATGGAGCACTGGGGCCTCATCACGTTCAGGGAGACGCTCATGCTGTACGACCCCAACATAAGCTCCACAGCGAACCAACAGCGAGTGGCTCTGGTGGTCGCTCACGAGTTGGCGCACATGTGGTTTGGAAACCTCAGTAAGTCATTCTTGTGGTCTGTACGAGAACATTATCATCATTATGGACAGAAACAATTCTAGTAATTACTAATTGTTCATTACCATCTACTTTGCATAACAGCGCTGGGCTTGGATCAAGGTTAAAAGTAGGAGGGATAACCATTACACTTAAGTTGGTAGTGCTGGAGAACACTAAGAGACACCCTCGCTTAGGTGGTATATGTCATCACTCTCGCAGTAGACTGGACTGCCAATACGGGGAGTTCAAGTTTCAAATCCCGGTTGGGTCTACTGAGGATGTTTTATCCTAGATAGTTTTACACTCTTCTCCCTCCACGCAAACGCGGGGACACCTCCTTTAGATTCAGCCTTTTCAACCCTAACACATTAGCATAATTAGTACATATGTATAACCCGCCTCGGTGGTGTGGTTGGCTAACGTGCTAGATTTGTGTTGAGCCCGACTGCTGAGGACAGGGAGATCGAGGTTTGAATCTCGGTCGGGTGAACTGGAGTATTTAAAAAAAAAAAAGGGTTTCCCACTCTCCTTCCAAGCAAATGCGGGTTCACTTCCCCTAAATTCAACCTTCCCAATTCCTAATCCATTAGCGTAATTAGTACTTAAGAGTATAATTTGAACAGGTAGCAAGACGCGGTGCTAAATAAAACATAAAATACATGTAAGTCGCGGTGTTAAAAAACTACCTGACACAAAAATACACAAGGTAATAGAAATAACATAACATTGCCTGGAGATTGGCCGGATCTAAGGGGGGGGGTGACGGGCTGACACCAAGCCCCGAGGGCCCCCACAAACTGTGCCAATAAAAACAATGTTAATCTTGTGGCTCTATAGATTGCATTCATCAATTGCATATCAATTATTTCTGACAAAATGTTATTTACTTACTAATGGCAAAGTTTTACATTATATTCAGCCCTTAGTTAAAAACAATTGAAAAAAAACCACCTATATTTTAAACAAATTTAATTTATTGGGATAACATTATTTCCTTGGTATATTACCCGATTGGGTAGTAAGACATGGTGTTAAAATAAATATATATATATATATATATATTTTTTTTTTTTTCTTCTTATTTGAATATAATCTTCATCATCAAGATTTTAATTGTTAAATGGATGTCATAACATTGAAAATAAATATTAAGCCTGTGCAAACCTTGAAAATTTCGAATCTAAATTCAAATCTTGCTAAGATTTGGATTCGATTCAAGACTTAGAGTCTTATTATTAGAGAGGTTCGTGGTGGATTCTAAATATCGAATCTAAGTAAATTTCAGATTCGGATTCGATGGGCTTAGTTCAAAATTCAAATCTTTTCATACTTAAGAATAATTTCAACTTTATATGGTCTTATAAAGCAAACCATTAAAAAAAAATAGTAATTTATTTCGTTTATAACCTTTCATAAGTTAGTCGTTGTTTAACTTAAGCTTAAGTTAAAAATATTTTCAAAGACTCCTAAGAATATGTTATCTGATTTGGATTGGAAACATTTTCTAAATAAAATATTTGATTTGAATTTGATTAGAAGTTTTATTTTTAGTATGATATTCACTTCGTATTCGATTTAAAAAAAATCTGGTCATGATATTCAATTCAAAATTGATTCGTGTTGGTTTGACAAGATTCGGGTTTGACTCAAAATGAAAAATCAGGGATTCGCACAGACTTAATAAATATATTTGTTTAATGTCGGGGTCTCCAAGTTTGACAATCCCCAAGTACCTGTTGTTTGTCTGTCTACAGTGACCTTGAAGTGGTGGAACGACCTGTGGCTGAACGAGGGTTTTGCCACCTACATGGAGTACAAAGGAGTGGACAACGCTCATCCCGATTGGCACGTGGTGGGTAACGGGGTTATGTCATCTCTCTTGCGCACACATTATAACAATCAATGTCAAGTTTGAAGATACTTTAGAGAACCAAAACATTTAGGAAAACCCACCCTAAGTACATCTGACTGTGGTCGAACCAATATCTCCCCATCCTGCAAGTCACGTGATACAGTAACATGATGTCATAGGACGACTGCCGCTTTATGAGGACATTCCTAGACCGAGACAACGGACGTACCGTTTCCGACAACCGGTCCATGCGCCGGAGTTAGTCTGGGTCGACTGTGTCCGGTACCTCATCAAGGGAATGGGAATAGGGTATTCTTATTGCGATCAAACTGTTAGTTTTTGTCATGTTAACTTAGTTAGATCTTGTGTGTGCCTCCTCCTGTTTGAATAGGCAACCGGTCATAACCATATATTCAATATTGACAAAGCTAGTCAAATTACATTTCATTTTAAAAGTCAAAACAGATGTAGATATAGAGAGGTTAGTACCATCTAACGAGTGCAGTAGTCTGGAGACGGGATTGAATGTGCGATATGTGCCGTGTTGCCAGATGGACAGTTTTCTAGTGGACGAGCTCCATCCGGTGATGGTGCTAGATGCGGTCCTGAGTTCGCACCCCATTGTCCAGAGTGTAGGACACCCAGACGAGATCACCGAACTCTTCGACACCATCTCTTACAACAAGGTCAGTCGTTCAACACCACTCTATTCCTATCACTCATAGGACTTACAGCTACTACAAGTAACCAGTGGTGTAGCTAGAAACATTGACGAGGGTGTGAGAACGTGATTATAGGTCTATAGTTGAACCCTAAACAAATTTTAAAATTATTAGTAAATATATTCTCATAATCTTTGAATACTTTTTCCAAAATAAATCCAAGTCTGACAAAAACACGTATTATTTGTAGATGTTGTCGAAGCCACTGGAGAGTATATAGAGTACAGTAATATTGTTTATTTAGAATCTATCTATTTACCAGAGGACACCAACATTTATTTACTAGTGTGGAATTTATTTACTGTGGGAATTGGGTGATGGTGACATCTTGTAGGGAAAGTTTGGAACTATTTCAAGCTTTGTTCTAGAGTTGAGTTGAACCCACCACTATTTTACAAATCAGAATCTCCAATTTACCATCAAATTCCGAATCTTGAAATCCGGATTTTGAAAAAATGACAAGAAAAACCAGAAATCTAATGGAACAATATAAAATACAAATAGTAACTAAATGTTAACATTCTTTCTTATAATACATTCATTATAACATTCATACATTCAGTTAAGTGTAAAATTACTGGTCTGGGGGCTGGTTGTTGGTTCATCATATGATTATGTTGGTTTTGAACCACCAATAAGCAGGATTAGAGCTATAAAATAAATTTTGCTTAAAAATTTAAAAAAAACACCTTTTTAAAGTATTTGAATCTCAAATATCCTTAAGAAATAATAATAATAATAATATTTAGCACCGAGTCTTACTACCCGTTCGGGTTATACACTTTAAGTACTAATTACGCTAATGGATTAAGAATTGGGAATGTGGAATTAGAGGAAGTGAACCCGCATTTGCGTGGAACGAGAGTGGAAAACCATTTAGGAAAAACCACCCCTAGTTCACCCAACCGAGATTCGAACCTCGATCTCCCCGTCCTCAGCAGTCGAGCACAACACGACAAGCGCGTTAGCCAACTACGCCACCGAGGCAAGTAATCCTTAAGGATTTAGGGTCCCATCCTTAATTCTGAATAAATGATATTATACCCAACATAAAAGGTGGGCAACGGTGCTAACACCCACCGACCCCTTTTGGGGCGTTTATCAGATGACTCGTGTCCTTGTCCGGATGTATTTAACTGGCGACTCATGTCTGTTACAGGCCGCGTCTATAATCCGCATGTTGGAGGACTTCATGGGTGCGGACAAGTTCCGTGAGGGGGTGAGTCGGTTCCTGAACAAGTTCAAGTTCTCTAACGCTCTCACCCAGGACCTTTACGACGAGCTAGAGTCATCAGGGCCAGAGGCCTTGGACATCACACGTGTCATGGACACGTGGACCAGACAGATGGGGTTCCCCGTGGTCACCGTGACCCCCAGAGAGGCGGGGTCAGGGAGCTGAGGCAAAGCAGGTTCCTGGCTGACCCTGCTGCTTTGGGGGACCAACAGGAGGGCGGGTGAGTTGATACCAGAGTCTCGCTACCCTTTCAGGTCATACGCATTTTACTGTTAGTGATCAAGAAGGTTGCATTCACAGGTAGTGTATCTATATTTGCATAAACAAAGAGCAAACACAATTTATGAAAAAAACCTTCACTACACTCAACCGAGATTCGAACCGCGACTTCCCTGTCATCGACAGTCTAGTATACTGGGAGAGTAATGCCCGTTTCTCCTGGTGACAGCTAACTTTCTCTCCTTGTCTCTCTTACATTCTCTGTCCATGTTTCTGCTGCATGTGTGACTATGGGTACAAAGTACAACACTTCCTTACACTTCCTTACTCTCAAGGGCTTCTCTTACACACCTATAGAATAACTCTCCTGCTGTCCTCTCCTCATAACATCCTCAACTGTTGCGTCACTATCAAAGCTGTGTTTGTTCTGCGTGATTGCAGCTACCTCTGGGATATCCCTGTGACTTACACCACGGCTAGTAGCGACAAGGTTCATAGAGCCTGGCTCAAGAGCGACATTGACAGTTGTGAGTATTGACAGGTTAACCTATATTCACAGTTTAACATGATAGTTACACCACGGCTATTAGCGACAAGGTTCATAGAGCCTGGCTCAAGAGCGACATTGACAGTTGTGAGTATTGACAGGTTAACCTATATTCACAGTTTAACATGATAGTTACACCACGGCTAGTAGCGACAAGGTTCATAGAGCCTGGCTCAAGAGCGACATTGACAGTTGTGAGTATTGACAGGTTAACCTATATTCACAGTTTAACATGATAGTTACACCACGGCTATTAGCGACAAGGTTCATAGAGCCTGGCTCAAGAGCGACATTGACAGTTGTGAGTATTGACAGGTTAACCTATATTCACAGTTTAACATGATAGTTACACCACGGCTAGTAGCGACAAGGTTCATAGAGCCTGGCTCAAGAGCGACATTCACAGTTGTGAGTATTGACAGTTAATTAATACTTTACCCATTCGGGTTGTATACATACTTACTAATTACTCTAATGTGTTAGAGAATGAGTAAGGTTGAACTTAGAGGAAATATACCTGCATTGGTGTGGACAAAGTGTGGAAAATCATGGGGAGGGCACTCGGTACAACCGACTGCTGGGATTTGAACCTTTATCTCCTCGTTGTCGTTAGTCCAATCTATCGTGAAAGTGACGCCTTGGTCCATGCGACCATATTATATACATTTGTAACAATAATAAGAGTCTTGCTATGAAGATTGTCGTTAGGACTCTTTACTGACTGATGTGTTTGCTCCTGTCAGTGAAAGTGGAAGTGTCGGAGTCCGAGTCCTGGGTGAAGTTTAACCACCACCAGATAGGATACTACCGAGTTAACTACGGGTCTGAAGACTGGCGGTCGCTCACGGGCGCTCTTCTCAACAACACTTTGGTTAGCTGCATCTTTATATATATAGGATGATTGAATTTAGAAGAAGTGAACCCGCATTTGAGTGGAGGGAGAGTGGAAAATCATTTAGGAAAACCACCCCCTAGTTCAACCTACCGAGATTCAAACCTCGGTCTCCCCATTCTCAGCAGTCTAGCTCAACACGAAACTAGTACGTTAGCTAACTACGCCACCGAGGTGGTTTTTTTTATATAAATAAATATATAAATTTATAAGAATATTTTAATTAAAATAAAATGTGAATATGGTCCCATGATTTACCTAAAATGTAGCGATGAAATTGTTGATTATCTTTTATTCCTCCCATAAGTTTATATTTAAAAGGTACAATCATTTGAAAGTTTGACTTTTGAATTTAAATTTTTAATTAAATCAACAATCTTTTCAACTATTAAGATTAATATATTTGAATCGAATACTAATCTCGGATAGTTAAAGTTTCAGACTATAGATTGATCGGAACAAACACAATATGGTGCAAAAGAGAACACAGTCAACACTTTATACTGCTGCCACTGGACAAAGAATTGTACCTTCTTCCAATTTTAATAAATTTTTTTCATAAAGCAAAAAGAGGTTATCCTTATATATAATTAGACAGTATAAAAACACTGTACAATAATGTAAAGTAAGTGATAGTGAAGAAAGCCAACCTGAATGGATAGTTAGGATAGGTCTGGATAGAAAGACACACTTCTCTCTACATTTCCAAGCCATTAGGCGGTAATTCAAACTCTTGTATTTTAAATAGGCCTGTTAGCCTTTGACTGGCTTAGTAGTTATATAAAACACACATTTCTTTACCAATGGTCTTTGTTGGAGGGAAATATTTTGTCTGGACTGGTAACTTTCATCTGTTATGGGAATATTAAGAAGAAAGGTAAAATAGTGCATTTGGTAGTATTTTTCTGGCAATTTCAGCCAAAGAACAAGGTTAATAAAGTAGACATGTAGTAACACTAAGAATTTGCCTGTGGCAGTGAAAGCTTGTCTTGGAAAATGTGTTTTAGTGTTTTATATAAACAATTTCTACTTCTTCATAATTTAAGTCATTATATAGCAATATTTATAGACGTGTCACCGAGGGAGAAGCAGGAAGGGACGAGGTTGTTCCCGACGACCTGGTAACTTTGAGTGATGATGATAGTATAGACTTATATTAATAACAATAATACATCTCAACAAAAAAAAGTTTTTTATTATTTAGAAGTTTCTTTCCCAGGAAAATCTTACTGTTGTTTAAGTTTTATTAAAGTTTATAATGTGTTCCATGGTCAAGCAAATATGAACCTTATTGAATATTTTCAATAGGGGTGCAATGGATTGCTGTGCTAGACAAATTGAACTCTTACCGGACAATAACCTGTATTTTTATTTCAGTCGCTGGAGACCCCCGACAGAGCGCACCTACTTGACGACGCTTTCAAGTTGGCAGACTCCGGTCTCCTGGATTACAAGATTGCTCTTAACCTAACTGGCTACTTGGGCAACGAGACAGAGTACATCCCCTGGAGCGTGGCGGCCACCAACTTTGGTTTCCTCCGGAAAATGCTCAGCGGCACCATCACCTACCCCAAACTCAGGGTGTGGACCTTACTCCCTTGTTTTTAAATCAACCCTGAGTGACTTTCAGTGGAGTGTTGAAAATATCTTTAAGGAAAACCCCTTTTTCCTTTTTGAGGGAATTTGTAATATATATTTGGAAGAAGTTACTGGAACAAACACAACATGGCTTTTACAATGTAAGTTCACACTTTACACTGCTACCCCTGGACAAGAAAGTGTTCTTCTTTTCATTGTAGAAGCCATATTGTGTTAGTTTTTTTTTTTTTATGTTTTTGATCCACTGTTCTTGTAATGTCTTCCAGACATATATTACAAATCTTCTCCAATAAAGATATTACCAGGAATATTAAACTCTATCTCCTGATTCCCTAAATTGGTGATCACAAAATGGTAGACCGTAGTCTGCTTTCGGGCCACAGAAACTTTTTTAATGACCTTGACTAGATAGCGATAAACAGAAGAAATGTCTATTTCGGTGATGAGCGGGTGGTAGACATGGAAGGCCAGCAATAATAAATAAGTAGGACATTAAAAGGAAAGCAAATCATGTTTTAATTAGTATAGGCCTAGGAGCTTGAACTTGAGTCACTGTTAAGTTTTGCTGAACCGCGGAAGTATGTCAAGTTTTTAAAACGGACCTCCATCAAAAATAATTGTGGACCCATGCCCTAAATAGTTACTGATATCGACCCTTGTTTCTTTCCATTATATTTTTTTTAGCACCTTGTCTCACTAGCTGCTTGGAAACAAAGTGGAAATTAGTTTTAGAAAAAAAAAACCACCCTCATTATACCCCACCGATACTCAAATGTCAATCTTCCGGTCGTCAGCAGTCTGGTCTAACACGAGCGCAATGCCTTAGACCATTCTGCCACTGAAGTGGGTGGTATCGGCTATTGAAAGAACTAATATTAGTATAATGATTTTGATACCTTTATCTTAGCTCTTAAATCACAGTAAGTGAAAGTTTTGGGGCATTGAAACGAAACTGCACATTTAGAACTGGGTATTGTTTTAAATTGTGGCCTCTATTAGTTATTTTTCTGTTTCACTTTAGTGTCCGCAAATTGTAAATGTGCTCAACACGACCAAGTCAAACTTGATCGTTTATAAGTTCTTATTTTTTACAACCACAGTACGATACATCGTATAAATAAATAACACATTTTTAATGAGAGGTTGGGTGTGTGGAAAAAAGATTGAAATTGTATATTTGCAAGACTAGAAATCGAGAATTGATCAATTTAGGTTAAAATTTAATAATTTAAATCAATAATATTTATTTTGAGAAAAAGAGGAATTGTCACATCTTTAGTATTTAAATGAATAAATATGAATTAATTGAATTGCATTTTATGGTAAAAACTTAGCATCATCATAGAAAAAATGTTTACAAACAAATTATGCGATAAAACATTTCATAAATGATATTATTATTTAATTTATATAAATAACCATAACAGTGATACGTTTTACATCAAGTTGTTTAAACTGTAATCTTGTATATAAGGTTTTAGATTGAAACAAGAAGCTGTAGTTCTCATTAAATAACTCACATATATATTCTTGTTTCAGAAATATGTTAGAAACCTGGTGGAGAAGGTTTACCAACAAGTGAGCTGTAGTTCTCATTAAATAACTCACATATATATTCTTGTTTTAGAAATATGTTAGAAACCTGGTGGAGAAGGCTTACCAACAAGTGAGCTGGGACATTGATCCGAAGGGCAGTAACGCAAACAAGTGAGTATCAACTGTCAAGTTAATTTTACAACGGTATTAAAGAAACCTTTGAATCCTAACATGTATTCGAGATTTGAAAAAAACAACCCAACCTGATTTAGCCCAACTATAGTGTCATATGCTCGTCTACTAAAACTAAAAATGTATTTCTGAAAACTGTTCTCGTAATATATGCACTGCCAAATCATTTTCTCTTAAAAAATTTGAGGTTACTACAGAGGTTTATTTTGTAACATGTTGGAACAGTATCAGCAGGAATGAATAATATAGTCTAATAATTAACTCAAGGTCAAAACAAAGAGAGAGAGAGAGAAAATATTTATATGCTTCATTGTAACTGAACTGGTATTTCAGTAGGCCAGTTAATTTTATAATAAAGGAAATTGATAAAACTAAAGAAATAGGAAAAATAAACTACTAAGAATAAGAATGAATTTGATGAAGAAAGCCCACTAGGGAAAGAGGAAAGATGTGGGAAGAATCCAATGCACAAAGGTGACATCTTCTTCCTTAAGTTAAGAAATAATATCTACCTTACCTAGCATTCCCACCTTAACACAAACATTATTAATCAGCAAATGCTTATCATACCGGGTCCTGCTTCTTGACCCAGACACAATGTACCACATTAGCGCCTGTGTGACTCGTTCGTTTGCCCAGGTTGTTGGGAGTGAAGATCTTATCTCTGGCATGCGAGTACGGACTGCCCGAGGGTCTCCAAGAAGTGAGTCGTAGATTCTCGTCCTGGGTATCTAACCCTGATCGCAAGCCGCCACCCGACCTCAGGACCATCATCTACCACTACGGTACAACACAGCCTTTCTCGGGGCTGGGCCATATTAATCATTAAAATAAACCTGTGTGACTCTCAACACGGATATGAGTCTTGCTAGAATCCGTTGTTGTTTTGAATTTTAATATTAATATATAGTTTTATAATTCTACTTTACGACGTCATACATCTCTCATTCTGTTCGTCATATCATGGTGCATTTTCACTGTCTGAGGTGTTGAAAGACTTACGAGCCAACATTTTTATGAGATTTTTGCACTTTTTTAAAATCAAAATGTATCAAGTTTAATTAAAAATATCATATATAAAAAATTTATGGAATCAAACTGACTTACAGATGAATATTTTTGTTATTTCTAGTGTTAAGTAAAGATAATTTTTTAAATGTCTGTCAAATTATAATTTAATTCTAAATGTCAAGTGTAGTATACCTGATGTTTTGCTGTGACAGTGTCATCTGCTTCCTAGGTATGTTCTCCACGGGTGGGGAGGACACCTGGGACAAGATGTGGCAGATGTATGTGAACGAGACAGATGCACAGGAGCGTACCAAGTTGCTGTATGGACTGGCGTCTGTACCAGAACCGTGGCTGCTGCACCGGTGAGGATAGTAGTGTTGTGCGCCGTGGCTTGTATTGTACCTTAATGCTGATCACACGTGGCTTGTATTGTACCTTAATGCTGATCACACGTGGCTGTGGCTTGTGTGGAGTTGCGACAGTTTTCCTCTTGTTAGTTGTTTTGTTCCTCTTGCAGTTACATCGAGTACGCCAAGGATGAGTCGAATGTGCGGTCCCAGGATTTCTTCACAGTCTTGCATTTCATCGCCAGCAATCCAGTGGGGAACCCATAGTCTGGGACTTCATCAGGTGCAAAAGAATAAATTAACCTTTCCGGGTAAACTCTCTTCTATATCAAGGTCATGACCAAGCTTACTTCGCCTGGAGAGAGGATTGAAAACGATATCCCCCCATATCTCACTTCCCAAGACGGTCGGACACACCTTATTAGTTTTGTTACTTTTCTACTTAAATTTATATTAACTACAATAATAATAATAATAATATAATAATAATAATAATAATTCAGTTGGATTCCATATATCAAAGTCGATGGTTATATAAAAAAAATTCGATACATAGAAACCTCGATGTATAGGAACGATCTATTTTTACATGTGATATTGTGTAGTCTCTTGTGTTTAGAAATACCTCCTCATCAATGCACTCGTTAAAAGGGAAAATGAATGACATTATGTACAAATTATGTTCATAAAGTTAATCAAAAACAAACAAGGAATAATGTGTTTTAACACACCTTAAAAAAACAATATCGAGCATAAACCTTCGTATATAAATACTGAAACAAGCTGAACTACTTGACTTATAGAGGAGGGAGGAGTGTAAATACAATATCACCTCACTGGGTGACCCAACGACCTTAACCAATCATTTCTTTCATCCTTTTGTAACATCTCCATTCTATTTTTTCTAACTTGTTTTTATTATACCATCGTTATTACATTTGTCTTGAAAAAAAATTTGATCTGTAGATTTTTTTTGAGATCTAGACATAATTTTTCTATGTAATTACATGAGGATTCACCAAAACTTTGATGCATAGAGAATTTTGACACACACAAGTTTGATATATGGAGGTCCCACTGTAATATAGTAAAATGTTATCAATGTTGATTTTTCTAAAAGGTCGTTCTTATGAAAATTGGACTTACAAAGTTTACTGCGATTGATTTACCTTGTGGTCAAAACTTCACAACTGACCTGTAAAGATACTAAAGTAATATTTTTGGCGAGTTTTAACCAAATAAAACATAGTTCCACTTGTGTTATGAGTCAATGTTTAATTTCTCTCGTTTCTCAGGTCTGAATGGGAATATTTGACCGGCAGATTCACCCTGAACAACCGATACCTCGGTCGAACCATCCCTCATGTGTGCAGCTCATTTGCTAACAAGTTCAAACTTCAGGAGGTGAGACATCGACTCATTAAAATAATATACATTATTAGTGTGCGTGTGGACATTTCCATATGCTTGATTTGAATAATCCGAGTTTCATTTGTTTCTACTACAAAATATTTCAAGTGAAATTTCTATAATAGAAATATACATTTTTAGAAATGTGTAGAATCTCTTATTTTACGAATTTGAATCTTGAATCCCAATTTTTTTTTTATCTTTGTATCAGAATTTTGGAAAAATTATGAACATAGTAGGAATATATAATAATAATAATAATAATATTTAGCACTGCGTCTTACTACCCGTTCGGGTTATACGCTTTAAGTACTAATTACGTTAATGGATTAGGAATTGGGAAGGTTGAATTAGAGGAAGTGAACCCGCATTTGCGTGGAGGGAGAGTGGAAAACCATTTAAGAAAAACCACCCGCAGTTCACCCGACCGAGATTCGAACCTCGATCTCTCGTCCTCGGCAGTCGAGCTCAACTCTCACAAAATGATATAAATAGTGACCAAATGTAACATATTTGATAAAAGCACTCACCATAACATTCAGTTAAGTGTTAAATCACTGCTCTGGGGTCTGGTTTTAGTTTTTTACTGTAGTTATGTTGGGGCTTGGCCACCAATCAGCAACATTAGAGCTTTAAAACATATTCCATTATTATATTTTTAAATTTGTTTTTATCAGATCTCAAATTTGATACTGTCACAAAAACTGGAATATCCTTAAGAATTCAAAGATTCAAGGCCACCCCTGGTATTTAATAGTTCGTACTACCACACATAAATATACAAGTTGGGATCCAGGGTTTGACTTTCATGTCGTCATTTTTCAAAAATGATTTTTATTCTAAACACTTAAAGAAATTAAAAAAAACTATCCTAAGAAGTCCCAAGACTGGAATACTGATGATGGGAATATCAGGGTTCAAATCCTGGTTGAGTGTGCCTGAGGTTGGTTTTCTACACACTCTTTCCCTAACTCATTAGCATAATTAATACACATGTGTACAACCTAAACAGGTAGTGAGACGCGATGTTAAACAAAAACAACTCAAAAAGAGACCAGACGCAAGCAGCTCAGAACATGACAGAAGTGTGTGTAGACCTCCCTCGACACTATTTCCCCGGCTCTAAGTCCCCCCGAATGTTGTCGCAAAAGACCAGACGCAGCAGCTCAGACTGACAGAATGTGTTAGACTCCTCACACTTCCCCGCTCTAAGTCCCCGATGTTGTCGCAGATGGAGACGTTCTTCTCGCTGTACCCAGAAGCCGGGGCAGGGACCACAGCTCGTAAACAGGCCCTGGAGAAAGTGGCCAACAACATCAAGTGGCTCGAGCAACACAGGACAACCATCGACACTTGGCTCACAGACGCACACAAGGATTAGTGTGAAGTTGACACTATCTACACACACGGTGGTGTGAAGTTCACATGTTGAGATGGAAATAAACCAACAGCTTGTGTGCTGGATATTAACGTTGTCAGTTCTGATTGGGCTGTCTTACATTTAGCTCTTAAAGTAAAACATGTTGTAACATTTTTATAAAAGGAATAAGGTACAGGAAACAACATTTTACAAACACATCAACAGGAAGTAGATTTTCTTCGACGAATAGGGTTGGAGAGAGACTTACTGGAAGAAATAGTTTTACTTTTATTTATGAAAATTGTAACCATACAAATATTTGTATACAATAAAATGTATAATTATTTATATTTTTAACTTAATCATAAACATAGAGATTCGTTAAATAAAGATAATGTTTGAAATTAATTATTATTATTTTCAAATGCAATTTAAATCACATTTCTGTTCCCCCCAAGTCTTATAACAAATATTCTTGGTGTTAACAGCAACTTAGATTAATGAAGTGTAATGAGGGTAATTATAATTAGCAGTTTCATGGATTAGTTCATTACATTTAGGGGTGTGCAAAGATAATAATATTTAAGCTTTGACTTTGAAACTCTCCTGATTCGAAATTAAGAAGCTCCAACAAGAAAAATGTTAAAGTAAAACATTCATGTTTAATTTTTGTTATTTACGCAACATATTAATGTTCACACTACACAAATCTATGATAGTAACTTAATTTATCAGCTTGGGACAAAAATAGTTTAAAAAGTATACTTTACACATCCCTAATTATATTAGTTAGTTTTAGTGCAATTTTCACTAAATGAATGAATGTAAACTACTACACACAGTTAAAATAGTGTTTAAAAAACACCATTTACTTAGAACCAAATTCAATCAAGGGAGTCAAACCCAATACCTTTTGCTTTGTGTGCCAATGATTCACCAGCTGAGCCATCGTGACTTGTCTCTTATTCAAGGGAACAGTAGTACTGTACCACTCGTCTGAATTAACTAGAAATGGCTCAAATCTCCAATGAATGTTTGAAACAATTATGAACGTAAAGAATAATAGCAACATTTTCATTTTAGCATCCTGTATATGTACTAGGTAATTATACTGTGTTAAGGATTAGGAAGGTTTGGATTTAGAGAAAGTGAACCCACATTTGTATGGAGGGAGGGTGGAAAACTATTTAGGAAAAAAAACCTCAGTACATCAGTGATTGAACCCCGATCTCTCTATCATTGACAGTTTTTGACTAACACGAGATTGACGCTTTGACTCATGCGGCCACTGAAGCATGTTCTTGTGTTTTATTAATGGCTTGGTTGTTAATTATGTTGGGCTGAACTACCATTCTATTAGATTTTAATAAATTTTAGTTGGAAATTTGAAGAGTATGGTATATTTATTTTTCTAATATAAAATATCAAGGATTCTGAGATTCAATCCCAGAAATTTAATGTTTACTTAGGATTTAATATATAAATAAATTTAAATATTTAAACTGACAAAAGCTCGATATTGATTGTTTTACAAGTTGTTTACAGCCTCCCTTCTTCTATCTGAGGCAGGTGTCAATCTCCTGAAATACATCTTTATTTACTATAAGGACTAGTTTGACCATCTACTTCTTCTACCTGAGGCAGGTGTCAATCTCCTGAAATACATCTTTATTTACTATAAGGACTAGTTTGACCATCTACTTCTTCTACCTGAGGCAGGTGTCAATCTCCTGAAATACATCTTTATTTACTATAAGGACTAGTTTGACCATCTACTTCTTCTATCTGAGGCAGGTGTCAATCTCCTGAAATACATCTTTATTTACTATAAGGACTAGTTTGACCATCTACTTCTTCTATCTGAGGCAGGTGTCAATCTCCTGAAATACATCTTTATTTACTATAAGGACTAGTTTGACCATCTACTTCTTCTATCTGAGGCAGGTGTCAATCTCCTGAAATACATCTTTATTTACTATAAGGACTAGTTTGACCATCTACTTCTTCTACCTGAGGCAGGTGTCAATCTCCTGAAATACATCTTTATTTACTATAAGGACTAGTTTGACCATCTACTTCTTCTATCTGAGGCAGGTGTCAATCTCCTGAAATACATCTTTATTTACTATAAGGACTAGTTTGACCATCTACTTCTTCTACCTGAGGCAGGTGTCAATCTCCTGAAATACATCTTTATTTACTATAAGGACTAGTTTGACCATCTACTTCTTCTACCTGAGGCAGGTGTCAATCTCCTGAAATACATCTTTATTTACTATAAGGACTAGTTTGACCATCTACTTCTTCTATCTGAGGCAGGTGTCAATCTCCTGAAATACATCTTTATTTACTATAAGGACTAGTTTGACCATCTACTTCTTCTACCTGAGGCAGGTGTCAATCTCCTGAAATACATCTTTATTTACTATAAGGACTAGTTTGACCATCTACTTCTTCTATCTGAGGCAGGTGTCAATCTCCTGAAATACATCTTTATTTACTATAAGGACTAGTTTGACCATCTACTTCTTCTATCTGAGGCAGGTGTCAATCTCCTGAAATACATCTTTATTTACTATAAGGACTAGTTTGACCATCTACTTTTTCTACCTGAGGCAGGTGTCAATCTCCTGAAATACATCTTTATTTACTATAAGGACTAGTTTGACCATCTACTTCTTCTACCTGAGGCAGGTGTCAATCTCCTGAAATACATCTTTATTTACTATAAGGACTAGTTTGACCATCTACTTCTTCTACCTGAGGCAGGTGTCAATCTCCTGAAATACATCTTTATTTACTATAAGGACTAGTTTGACCATCTACTTCTTCTACCTGAGGCAGGTGTCAATCTCCTGAAATACATCTTTATTTACTATAAGGACTAGTTTGACCATCTACTTCTTCTACCTGAGGCAGGTGTCAATCTCCTGAAATACATCTTTATTTACTATAAGGACTAGTTTGACCATCTACTTCTTCTACCTGAGGCAGGTGTCAATCTCCTGAAATACATCTTTATTTACTATAAGGACTAGTTTGACCATCTACTTCTTCTATCTGAGGCAGGTGTCAATCTCCTGAAATACATCTTTATTTACTATAAGGACTAGTTTGACCATCTACTTCTTCTACCTGAGGCAGGTGTCAATCTCCTGAAATACATCTTTATTTACTATAAGGACTAGTTTGACCATCTACTTCTTCTACCTGAGGCAGGTGTCAATCTCCTGAAATACATCTTTATTTACTATAAGGACTAGTTTGACCATCTACTTCTTCTATCTGAGGCAGGTGTCAATCTCCTGAAATACATCTTTATTTACTATAAGGACTAGTTTGACCATCTACTTCTTCTTTTAGAAATCCTAAGTTACATAATCCTTGATATAATTTATAGCCTAGTTATTAAAAACTACATCAGAGTCAAGATTACCTGACCTAAACTGGACGACGGATGGTCGGATGTCGGATAGTACGGACACACAGAGGGAAGTGCACCATAGATATGGAATAAGGATGAGTAATTGCTCCATAGTTAAAATATGCAATACAATACAATATTAATGAACAAAGGATCTTAAATCAATTAAATGCAACTTTTATTATATACTCGAGACAAAAGTCACCATTTGAAACATGTATTATATTTGTAAGAAGGTACAGGAAAGGTGGATATAAACATATAAAAGGAACGAACACAGTTCACACTTTACTCTGCTGCCACTGGACAAAGAGGTACTGGTTGACTCTTGAAGAAAATCAATTGTTACCACCCAATCCCCCGACCTAGGTTTCATTCTATCGGAACTCATCAGGAGGGAGTGGGAAACGCACAACACAACTTCCTAAGAGAGGAAACCAAAAAACAAAAGGGGAGAAAAAGGAAAATGGTAAAGAGTGATAGGACACATAGATAGGAACATGTAAAAGGTATAATAAAGGATAAACACAGGAAAATAATAAAATAAAATATAATACAATTACCTCATAAAGTTATATCATTTGAAACATGTGAGCTTAGCTTCACTTCTTTGCTGCGAGGTCGCACGTTTATAGATGTCGGGACTTTACTGTATTAATACCAGTAATCAAAACTTTATTATAAAATAAGTATATTTATTTAACACATAGATTAATAATGTTGATCTCTTTTGATAAGAAACAACTTACAGGTGATAAACAATTTAATAAACATGACTACCAAGTTACAAATTCCTCTCGGTAACAATTAGATAACTAAATAAGAGATCATTAACATAAACGCACATTTATATCGTCAAGCCACATACACATATCAATATATTTTATCACAAGGCGTTAATTATACTAGAAATATATATTTTTAGTTTTAAAAATAATTTTACTTTCTCATATATAGAAAGTATTGTAACAGTGAAAATTTTTGCCTCAAAAGTTACGGTGAATCTACCCCTGTACACAAAAAAGAGGTTCTTACAATTTTTTGTGTCCCTGGGGCTACAACTGAGATGAAGTGTGTTTCAAGGGGGTTGTTAATGATTAAATTTTGAAAATGTATGTTTCAAATTATAAAATAGTTATGTAAGAAAGAATTTACAATAATGTCATACAGTTTTTTTCAAAACTTGATAAGGTGAACAGTAAAAACTAATATCAATTTTAAAAAACATAAAAAATAAACATTCAATATTACAAGAGTATTTTAACATGTGATGGTCTATATCACAGCCTCTTTGTACATCCTTGGTAACCTCACACGGCCAGCAGACTTACCGAGACCTGTCACACACATGCTGTGTATGGTACATGTGGTGAAAAACAAGCTCAACTTACTCTTGACTAGGGCTGTCAAACTCGATTCTTACTGGTATCAAAAGAATCGAGAAGCGATCTTAACATTACGATTCTCGCTACTTCGATTCTTTGCTCTCAATAAAACTGGCAACATTTAAAATAGGTGATAATCCCTTATCTCTCATATTAGTTTAGTTGCCATTTCACTTAGAGACCGGCAAATTGTAAATATACCGTAATGGCCTTAGTATAATACGACCCCAACATTTTGAGGTGATCTACAAGAAAAATAATTGTTCTCGAATATATACAATCTGACATTATGACAGTAACAAGAGGTAGAAACTTAATTCTTGACACATTTTTTTAAATGTTATAGTTAAGTGAGACTGTCAGAATATAAGAATCGATTCTAAACAAACAACAGATATATAGTACGGAGACTAGGGATGGTAATTTTCTGTAATACCTATATCGGAAGCTACGATATTCCTATCAAATTAAAATAGCCCACTCCTATAATTATATTCTGTCGCTCTTCAATTTTGAATGTTTTATTTAGCTCTTTGAATAAGACAAGTTAAATAAAAAAATCGACATATTTTATATCCATATTTATTTTAATTCACGATATATCGTTGCCAAAACTTCACTAATATCTGACGAGCTAACGTGCATAGGATCATTTATGGCGGACGACTTGAAATATTTGTAACGTGTATAATGTGTTATTTCCGTTATATAATCTGCAATTTATAGTATTAATTTTGAGTTTATTTGAATTCTTGGTTTTGACTTTGTTTTGAAGAATTTTAGTGTGATTAGTAAATATATATAAGATTGTGAGATTAAAGTTTAAAATGATATGTGTTGTAATGATCGAGTCCAAGTTTTGCATTTAGGAGGGTATCGGGTGCCAGGCACGTCAGATTTTCTATGCAATAATGCTTGGAAAAATAATGAAAAAGAAAATGTTCAAGAATCGGAATCGAGAAAAACAGGCATCATGACATCTTTACTCTTGACTGTAAAACATATTGACCTGACAGTAAAATATTTGGTTATTTGTAGACCGTAATATATTTTATAATCATGGAAATTGATAACAATAAAGAAAGGAAAAATAAACTACTAAGAATAAATTTGATGAAGAAAGCCCACCTAGGGAAAGAGGGAGAGTCTTATTTTTCTTGCTTCCCCAACACAAAATTTGTTTATATCTAGGGGAGCTCCAAAAACAAAATTCAGGGTTCATAGGACACACATTTTTATTAAAATGACCCTGCCACAAGCTGGTAACATTTGGTGATGATAATAAATGAAAAAACACAGGAAATGGACACCGGATGCCACTTTTTAGAGTGTATTTTGTTGCGTTGCACTTTTCACTCAATCTCCAGTTGAGTTCCAAGAGAACGAAAGCTAGGTTGGGCAGTTTTCTTCGAGAGGGAGCCATTGGCAGCAGTGTAAACTGTGTTCCTATTTTTATTGGCACTTTCTGATCAACAAGCGGGTGCGAAATAACCTAATTTTGCCGGGAAAGGTATTGTCACATCCTCCCAGAATTATTTTACTTGCCACAATCAAAATGAGACCGGCGACTTTACTTTCCCGCTGAACAAAATGCTACAGATTTTTATCACTCAAGAAAAATTAATTCACTCCTGCTGGGTTTGAACCAACAAACATCAGGTACTTTAATCCAAGATTACCAACGGTGACTTTTCTAACATGCTCATCAACTTTGATATGGTCTTCGATCAAGAAAATTAAGGTGTCCCCCTGAAATTGTGTGATATAAAGCTATGGCTTATTTGGTATATGTTTTGACATTTTTTAAAATGAGTTTATCATTTTTGCATGCATCCATTTACACCACTGTGTTGTTTATTCATAAAAAACAACAAAAAAACAACAACCTTGAATTCAAAGGTTTTATCACCAGATACGCCCGGTTTAGTAAATTATTTTAAAAGGTTGGTACAAACATTGTGACAATCGAATCAAGTTAAAAGTGTGATATGACGGCCAGTCAAAATGATTCGGTCGGTAATTCTGATATAATGGATGTAGATTGGCGAGTCTAAGTAAGTCTGCTGGGATATGCTCTTTGCTTACCTTGCACTATTACACTATGGAGTAGCTTATAAGATAGGGCCATAATGTAATTTGCAAGGTAAGACTACATGTACTTAAAACTTAATATATTATTTTTGGCAGTTTTGATATAAATAATTCTCCATGAACTGATTCTAGAGATATAACAAATCCAACGTACTATGCTAGACTATGGAAATAGAATAAACAAATTTTACAAACTAAAAAAATGAAGTACAATGAAGTTTAGTGTTAATTGGCTCTAACAGCTATTGTGTCAGATCCTAACTCAAAGGCAAGGTTAATTGAACCAACTTACAATTTGTCAAAAATAAATCTAAGCTTCTAGTGACGCAAACTTTATAATCAAAGATATACTGCTGTGAAAGCTGGACATGGACGAGGAGAGATCCAAGTAGATTGGAGGCAGCAGAGATGAGGAGGTTCCTGAGAGGCAGTGAGAATGTAACAAGAAGAGATGAGAGAAGGAATGAAATAATTAGGGATAGTTTAAAAGTTATACCATTAGAAGAGACACTGAAGAGAAAACAGTTGCTGTGGTTAGGTCATGTCATGAGAATGGAGGACAGAAAGACTTAGAGAACAAAGAGAAGGGTAGAACTATTAGAAGACCCCGAACAGGATGGACCAAGTGCAGAAGGACATGGAGGATAAAGGAGCGGACTGGAGACGCGTGGCAGAGGGAGGAGATTGGAGATATCGACAGGAATGGAAGGGGATGTGCCAGACGACCCTCAGAGGTGGGAACGTTGAATGATGATGATGATGATGATGAGACCTGAAAATCCAATGGTTTCCAATTCTGAAGTGAAAAACTGGTGGAGCTTTAAGTTATGAATTATTGTGATTAAAAAAGTTGAATTTGAGATTCTGGTGAGTGATGTCGACATTTCATGACCTATCGAAACAGAAAAAGTGGTTTACACGATGTTCTATCTTTGTATCATTTTATTGATTGGGCTGAAACTTGTTATCTAGGCTTTTCATAAGGTTCGTCATAGGAGTTTTTGGAACGAGATCACAGAGTTTACTGACAGGCCAAAAGAGAAAAAAAGATTGATTTTCTCAAAATTTGTTCTAACAATTATGATTAACATTACAAAAAAATTAAAAATTCCCATTTAAGTTTTCCTATAATTACTTTAAGGGTACTTTATATAAGCGTAGAATTTATTTTTATTTTGATCACGTCTTTGAAACTATTTGAGATACAAAATAACTTATCATCGTAAAGTTTTGTATAATATTAAAACTAATATTTTATTTAAAATAGGTCTTTATAAAACCAGTATACATATATGTATTTTACTAAACTGACCCGGTCACAGGTTGGAAATGATGAACTCAATCTAGCCGAGAGTTAAAAATATTTCACATTGGTTGTATTGTAAAAAAAAAAAAAAAAGTTTTAACAAAAGTACATTGAAAATTTATTTACATTTTTTAACTAAAACAGGATATAACATTTTTAATTGGAGTTGGATCAAATTGATTCTTTCTCTGATTCGACTTCATTTTACCTACAAATCTCGAATCCAGAATTCAAATCTTGGAAAACCAAATGAGAATAAGATGTCAACTTTTCCAAACAGGTATTCCTTTTCCAAACACGTATTCATGGTTTATGTTCATTCTTTGGTCTGTATGATATATAAATAATTATAACTGACTAATAACATTTTATTATATTGTGTATTTACATTTGTTAATTAGTTAATTGTGAACTATAATTATCTTGGGCTGAACCACTTACTAGCAACATCTCTAAAAAAAGATACAGTTTTAAAATTTAAAAAGGATTAAAGATTTCTAAGGGCCCATCCCCATTATAAATATCTTGGGAAATTAAATATATTCAATTTCTGTCATTTGTATTATATTCAACTTAAAATGGGATATTTTGATTGTTTTAAAAAATTTCACCTTCAAGTTTATTTCTAATGATAAAAAGAAGCCATTTTGGAAATGGTAACATCACTACAAGCACAAGAGCTTGTAATCCAATATATGTTTGTGTGGTTATAGTTCGAATTTGTGAGCTCAAGTTGACAATTTTACTATCCCTCACTAAATGTAGCATTTTTAAACATAAATATCTCAAGGGTAGGGGTGGGGACAGAGTCCCAGTCTGAGTAGCTCGTCCTCTTACATGGGGAGATCAAAGAGAGCAGAATGGCCACGGATCAGACCAACCGAGGATCCCACCAATCACAGCCACATTTCAATTCTTGCACTTGCCTCATGAGACTCCCTGTCTCCGAGGAAGCCGCCCCCTAAAATAACAAACTGTGTATTAATAAGGAAGTACCCTAGTTAATATATGAGTATCTACTTACAACCTGGTATCAGAACAGGATCGAAAGAGTGGGGATACACTATTTCAATGACTCAAGTCCATTATCAACTTCGAATCTTGTGGACAAGAGAATAGTAATATAACAGAAATAAACTAAAGTTAAAATTCCACATCAGTGAGTGTCAATAAGCTGGACGTTGTTGAGTTCAATAAGTTGGGCTGGAAACCATCAATAAGTAGTTCTAAAACAAATCCCTATTTTTTTTCAAATCTCAAATTTGATGTTTTCTTAAATCCTTAAATATCCTTACGGAGCCCATCCTTAATATTATAGTTTGTATTATAAATGGAATATAAATAATTTTTTTTAAGGATATAGAGAAAATAGATCAACATTTTGGTAAATAAAAACACTTAATCATATTCGGATAAAAATATTATAAATATGATTATAGTATTGATATAATCTTTCGACCTAACACCTCTAATCTTAGTTGCGGGTTGAGGCAGTGCCCCCTCCACCTCCCAAGGGGCAAACATACGCTCTATCCAAAAACTAAAACCTCCTACCCTACTGGGGTCTAAACCAGTCACTAGAAGCCGTTTAAGACATCTCAATGAGGGTCACAGCCAAGGCACGTTTTACCCAACATACGAACAAAGAGAGGGTTATTACAATTATTAGTTGTACATCCCCAGCGATGATCTCTAGGTCACATATCATGAATCATATCCGTAAATTAAAAAATGACACCTGTACATGAGAATAGAACCTGGGACACTTGGCTTATCAAGGAAATGCTCTATCACCGAGCACAAAGCCGCACTTTGGGTGAAGTTATAAATCACTGGCGCTTCTACTGTGGTCTAGTGGTCAGAGTTCCTGGGTTCAATCCCCAGCGCTGCAGCGAGTCTAGAACGAGGTCAACTTGGCTTCATGAGGACAAAAGAGGAGCTACTTGAATAAGGAAGCAGCGACTCCGGTCTAGAAAACTGAGTTGGTTGTGCTGAACACACGATAACCTTTATTCGCAAATGTTGGCGCTATATTTGCCAACGTGTGGTCGCTGACGCCACAGAGTTTGGTTTGTTCCCGGAATGTCTGTATGACTGTCACCCTCACCGAAGACTCCAGACTCTCCGTCTTGGTGAGCAGGTTGTCCAAGTCCTCCCCGCGCTGCATAACCTTCTCCACGTTGTCCAACATGATGCGCTTCACGTCGTCCACCTGCACTTGAAGTTGGGAGATCTTGTCCCCTCGGCCGATGTTGAATTCGTACTTCAATCACAAGTCACATCCTTACATTACACTAGTGGGGTAAGGGCGACCAAGTATAATATAAGGAAATGCACCCACATTATATGGATGAAAAGTGGGGATAACATTGGGAAAATCATTTCAGTACATTTTGACGGATTTGAACCCCAACCTGCCTGTTTCCGGCAGACCAGACCATAGATTTGTCAGTGCGCCCAATGATGCAAGTAGTTGGAAGTTAAACAGCCCTGACTTCTCCATTTGATTGATGTGAAAACCTGCTTCGGTGGCTACATGGTCTAAGGCGTCACTTTGGTGTTGGACTAGAGTGCTGATGACAGGGAGATGGAGGTTTGAATCCTGGTAAAGTGTACAAGGGTGGTGTTTCCACGCTCCCTCCAAGCAAATGCAGGTACATCTCTTCTAAATTCAACCTTCCTCATCCCTAGCTCATTAGTGTAATTAGTAGACTACATACGCTCACTGCGATTCAGTTACCATTCAAGATGGGATAAGGAGGAGGAATGTGGTAGGTCTGAGGAAATGTAACTACATTTGTGTGAAGGTGGAGCGGGAAGCCATTTAGTAAAAACCACCCTCAGTAGACCTGATAAAGATTTGAACCCCGACCCCCCCCCCCCCCCCAGTACAACCAGAGAGTGATGCAGGTGATAAGATAACGTGAAGATAATCCACTTACGACGATGGTGGTCAGAACTGGCCCAAAGTCCCTGTCGAACTCGTTCTCTCGAGCGTGTACTGACCGACTGACCAGGCTGGGGATCTCATGGAACTTCCTCTGGAACGTTTCCAGGAACATGAACGGCATGTAATGATGGTTCGTCTTGTAGGTGATGCAACTGAACACTAGACCGTTGTCGACTATCACGTGCATCTGAAATCTAACAGCAAGTATACTAATTACGCTAATGGTTTTATTGTCGAGGAGAGCTATATTTGTGGGAAGTATACTCGCATCTTGGAAAACCACCCTCGACACATCCAACTGAGATTCGAGCCTTGATCTCCTCGCCAAGTCCACTGTGAGAGTAGTGCGTGAAGACCACGAAAGCCGATCTTTTTTTTATTTCAACCGAGTTCAACCCAACCTTCCAAGTTTATTCAAATCCAATAAAAATAAATAATTTTAGGGGGCCTATGGATTAATAGTTGGAGGATAATTATCAAATGCAAAGTTATCGTGGGTGTATCTTGTGGCAAGAAGTAGTAACCAAGAGATTGTAAATCTAAGACATTTTAATCACCCTCTAAATTAATTATCTATTCAACTATCCAATAAAAATATTTCAATGTCCGAATTTTTAGTTTTGTGTAATTGATAAGACCGCAGATTTTGTTATTGTTGAAATATATAGTTTATCAAAAGAAAGTGTAAACTTTCTCTACTCAAAATATGCTTACCTATCAATTGGGAAAGTCAGTTTTCTGTTGCCCTCGACATCTAAATTGGCAAGAATTGAATACACAACTGGTGAATAGTTCTCTGGCTCCGTTTGGTGAGACATCAAAATATACTGACGGTTGCAAACGCAACTGTGACGAATTTGAAGTCTAACATGTTGAGAGTTGCTTTTATCAGTCTCTCCAGCAGATGCCATTTTTAAAAATAAGAGTTTCAAACAACACCTTTAAAACGAAAGTTGTTCACCACTTCGGGTTGGTCGTATTATTTTTTTTATCACAAAGTAGATCTACAATTGGGACTTCACACCTAAGCCTATGCGTCATTAAGTAAATCTTTGTCTGCTGATAAGTTTTGATTAAGAATTAATTTGCTTTACCTTTTCAATAAGTACAATTAGCCTATAATTAGTTTACACGTCCAACTAAAGAGCTAGCTCATTTTCATTTATTAATTCAAAACAATAAAAACATCACGACGAAAAACTTAACCTTGACTTAATTACAAAAGCTATTCCAAAACATACATGTAACTATTAAATACTAATACCTAATATATTTTTTACTTTAGGTAAGAATGACAGGTACAACCTATCAGCTGACTAAAGCAAGGATCATTATTTAAATACTTTATTAAAGTTCGATGTCCATTTAGTGGTAACTTTTGAATAAATAGATAGATAGATAATAATATTAATTCGTAAAGAATAGACGGAATTTTATTATATAAATATGCTCTTTATGAGGGTTGATTAACTTATCAAAACACTCCAACTTAGATAACTGTAAAACACTCCAACTTAGATAACTGTGAAACACTCCAAATTAGGTAACTCATGATTTTAATTTAAAAAAAAGATTGTTTATATAATATATTTGTGTCTTTACTAATAATTATAAAATTTTAGCCAATTATATAGAATGATTTTGAGAAAATGCATTGATTATAGAAACAGTGTTTAGTTTAGTGAAACGTTATTTGTAATTTTGTAGAAACTGATATTATAATGGGAGCAGAATGTGTATGTATATTGTACTTTTTTTCTATATTTTGTAAAGGTTTTTTTTGGTCGTTGTTGTTGTTATTGTTGTGGTATACTTTTATATTTAATTGCAGATTTACTATCATTGGGCGGAATGCATCTAAAATAATGTGGCCGGATGAGGACAAATAATCTATACCCTGTAATAGACCTCACTTTCCTAAATGTATGTAGCAAGTTAGTGAATGAACCACGCCTACATTAGGATGTTTAAATTCATACGAGCCGATATTGGCTCTTTTTGTAAACAACTTCTGCATAAATAAAAAAAAAATAGCCATTGATGCCACTTGTGAAAACGCACGAGGCATTGACGTGGTAAATTTTTGAAACTCCTACGTGATACAGTTGATAGTTAAGGCTGGGCTGGGCATAGCTTATAGCGAAGAGTGTCTTAGTACATAGTGCAACATAAGTTAAAATCCATTAATTTCAATGATAACGTTAAAAGTCGATACATTGTTAATAGAATATAGTGTACAACGCAAAAATTGATTCAACTTAAACTTTAAGTGTTAAGGTGAATTCTTTCGTACGCTAAAATTTGAAAGCAGTACAGTAAGTTACCACTGCTTAGTGGTGTAGCTGTACAGCGGAAAGTTGAGAATCTCTGTTTACCCTTGATGCATTGAAACGTCAAACATAAACACGTAAATATTACAATCAGTGCAAGTTTCTGTATTTAAAATAAAATGAGATTCTTTACTTACTGCCTGGGTTTGATTTTATCATCGATAAACCTCATGGCATCCAATAAACTTACTGTCTTTTTAAATCATCACTTTTAAGATAGACCAACGTGAGAGAGTGCTGTGTTTATAAATACCGCATGATTGAAAGATTGAGCATGCGCTAAACAGGTCTTCTTAACGGGTTTTCTGTAGAAGCTCTGGAAAATTTGAAATTATTTCTACTCGAGCAGTGTGGGTTACGCTGGCCAAGCGGACTTCTTATGACTAGATTAGAGCTGTCACGTGTCCAAATCTCAGCACTGCTTGCGTTTTACAGCAAACGTGTGAATTAACAGTTATTCATGGAGTGGTGTATAGATAATCATTGACTTGAGACGCATCATCTAATAGACTGGGAGGAGGGGCTATAGCCAGTTAATCGCCAGTATGCACATACACGAAAGTTGGCTTCTTTGTTCATGTTTGAAATGCCTTTTGGTAGCTATGCTTGTTTATTTTTGACGAATTTTCTTTATTTTAATGCCAATGACTACCGTTGTATATAATATAATTGAAAATAAGGAGAAAATATTACGTTTTTAGGTTTTTTACTAAGAAATAGGTCAACCTTAATATTCATAACAAAAATAAAATCATAGCAAAATAAAATTTGATTTTGAACCAAACAGACCTGGCCAGTGGGTAGAAAGTGCCATTTCTGATGATGAGTCCGGGCAAACCTTAAATCAGGTTAATTTTAAGTTTCAAAAGATACAGTTTATATAACGTGATTTTTCAAATGAACCCTTTGGTTAGATATGGTCATAGACTTTATCTAGATGCGCAAATAGGCTAGACCATTTTCTACGAATAAAAGGCAATCGATTTACGTAAAACCTTATACAATATATTTCATTATTAACCATTGTATTTCTTTTTTAGGAAATGTGCACTGTACGCTTTTGTACTATTAATATTAGCTACCTATGCGGTATGCATGATTATAAACCCAGCCTAAGCACACAGTATAGCAACAGATACCAAAGAATAATCAAATATGGATTTAAAACACCTGGTTATTGTTCACATCAGTTCTTAAAGACGTAGTTAGGATTACTTAAAGCAAGTCATGTAACCAAATTAACTGAAATTAAAAGATGTGAAATTTAACATGTAAATTCATTTTATCGATCAGCAAAATATGTAAGGCATATGTGTGTTGTTCAACACCTTATAATATTAAAAATGTCCAAAACAAAATAAACACTAAGAAATGTGTAAACCTAGTATAACAAAGAAACTACCTTTACTATAATTTTACCCCCGAAACACATTTTATCGTAGTGAAAATACTCTGTTGTTCGGATTTTAACCGCCAGCCCTGGAAACGTTCATTGGGATATTGGACCTTTTTAATTTATGTACCTCTATGTGAAATATTTTAAGTGTACTATGGTTTCACGACATGATAAACTTTAGTAATACAGATTATTCAAAATACGATTAAATACCTTGTGGGATATGTGTATTCTGATTTGTTTACTTATATACATTATCGTATGTGTACTTTGCTAGTCATTGGGTGTGTTGTGTGAAGTTGTCTAGACTGAAATGGATGGATGCGGGGTATTTTTCTTATCGCCATGTTGTACAAACTGTTCCTAAAATTATCACACAGAAAGAGAATTCTGTGATGACATTATAGAACTAGCTAGGAAAAAAAGAGGAAATCACGAAAACAGAAGACGCCGGGAGATTTGAAAGTGTTTAGAGAAAGTTCAATCTAGTGCGTAAATTCACAAGACAGCTACCACTACGGGTATATTTTTATTTCCCCCCCCTTTAATTACACCTATATTTTACTACAGTTTTATTTCTGTCTATTTTTCTCTCTCACTATATTTTTATTGTTTTGTCATCCTCCTTCCTGCTTGAACTTTTTTCTTCCTCTTTGGGGAGTAGCTTTGGCTAATGCTAACATAGATTGCTACGAATTCAAATTTTGAAACGAAGACTCAACTACTTTTCTTGAAGGAAGAAAGAAGAAAGGTTTGTTATCCCATTTTTCCAAGCTAAATCTTGTCTGAGGACGCTGGTGAGGACTTTAGGAGAAAGCTCCAGCTTCGATCTCCAACGGGAACACATTATTTTTCAATTACCATAAGACTCATACAGAATCTCTGCTTACCAAGAAATTTCACCAATTTGCAAGATTACAAGATAAAGGACAACATTTTCTTAACTTTTATCTAGAACAATCCGAATTACCTGTAACCTGTTAAGCTCATTAGACTTTAAATTATCAGAATTCTACTATTTTCATAGTTAAATGTAAGCATCCAACAAATAATAAATTCCAATTTAATTTTTTTATTTGTTAAAAGTGAAATGTTTTTTTTTATTTCTACTAGGTATGTAGGTACTAACTGCAAACATATATATTTTTTCTCTTTAAAATTTTGGGATTAGACTTTAAGCTTAGATATTTTAAAGTAAATTTAATTATTAGTATTTTCTTGTAATTTTATTCATCCCAAATATTTATACATCTGGTATTGGCTTTGAGCCTATTTTCTCATATATAATATATTTTGCTTTATTTATCCCATGTGGTATCTTCTCTCATAAAGACACATATGTGAATGCTATAAAAAGTTATAAAATAACTTAACAAATGCCACAATAAAAACTCACATAGTTAAAGTATTTTAAATTGTTTTATTATGAGTATTAAATTGAACCATTTCATTTTGACATGCATGTTACTGTATCCATTGTGGTGCAATTCTCTCCATTGTTAGACCACTATAATATATTGTTGAACCTCCAAATGGTACAAGGAGATCTGGTAGTGAGTATTGTTGTTATGACAACAGTAGCACGAGAGTTGAGACTTTAGGATATTGTTGTGTGATACTGTTTATCTTTCATACTACCCAATTGCTTTAAGAACAAGTTTTTCGTGAGTATTATAAATTAAACCCCTCCCGACTGCGTTTACTATTAATGTTAGGCTAAATTTGACTTTTTTTTAGTATGGCCCCCAGTAACAGTTTTTTTTAACTTTGTTTTGTTTATGTTTAATGTGTTTACATGCAGCACGGATGGAAGTATCTAGAACCCGTCAAAGTTATTGAAGGGCAGACCCAATGGGAAGACCATTGGGAAGACACAGACGCAGAAGGGAGCAAGGGCGCCCGCAGGATTTTTCTCCAGGGGAAAGGGGGGCAAACCGGGAGTTATTGAATACCCTTAGTACGGCGAGGAGTTTGGGGGTTCTCCCTCGGGAAAAATTATTAAATTGAAACATCAAAAACGCTTTTAAGCAATACTTGTCTCCTAAAAATAAGGTACAACATAAGATTTTTTTTTCAAATCCATTCAAATTCGTGTGTGTACATTTGGCCTTGACGATTTGAATGGCGCATGCGATCAAACTATTAACCCTAAAGTCATCAGGCTTTTGGTACTTGCTCTGAACACTGTTGGATAGGATTAGTCTACTTCTGATATTAATACAACCTCAGGATCTCGGGGGGGGGGGGAATTGCTGCGTATGCCCCCCACTGGGGTGCCCTTTGAGATAGAAACTAAAGGTAGTAATGAGATAGACTGGATAGAATGAGCTCAAGATTGTGATGAGCGGCAATGAACTTGCGAGCTCCTAATACCACGCAGTAAGAAAGTAATCACTTAGAGGACGTCACCATATTTTGATGTTGATTTAGTCCTTTACCCTCCTTTTTCTTAGACTATACTAAATCGTGATATTTCATTTTTTATTTTAAAACTGAAAGTTAACACCTTTCACCCATCAAAATTAATGTATAGCATAAATCTTCAAAATGTCAACAAAATCTAGGTTTGGTAAGGAATAGTTACATCTTAGGTTTGTATATTTTATATTACTGCGCCACCATGTAATAATAGGCCTATAGTTATGATATTTAGTATAAAAGCCGTGACAAAATCTTATTGTACAAAGTAGGTCTATATCCTATTATACAAAGTAGCTAGGCTCTACTGATACGAATTGACTGGTGTACATATTTATATTATTTCCCATTTGGCCCATACTTGACAAAGATGTACAAATCAGCAATGATAAAACCCGAGTTGAACTACCGTACCTAATCAACAGATTATCAACAATACGAGGTACTAAGATGACATTTCAAAGCATCGTGTTGATCAAGACTCGTCCTTGGGAACTACAAAAGGTAATGTGTACACATAATAACCAGTTGTTAACATATTCCCATCAGACGACTTTAGGTAAAATCTGCTTTGGAAAAATGCCGTCTAAAAGGCGCCAGCCTTGGGGCCCCTCAGACATAATTAATTACATCGTTTAGATTCTTCCCTGGGAGTTAATTGGGACCAAAAATGTCCGCTCGACGCCTCACAAGGAAACTAGCCTCATGCCTCATTGTCCTTCCTCTTCCAAACTTGGGCAGCAGACCTTTCGAAAAAACATCCGTGCTTTTATTATAAAACCACTTTCAGTTTTTTCGTAATAAATCGACTACCAATGTTTCAAGAACATAATAGTTTATGATTTAAAAACAGGTTTTATCTCTCGTCGGCGTTTTATTGATACAACATGGCGCCAACGACAAATTCTTCGTTTTCGATTATTTTTTCTAAGATATATATTGTTAGACTCTGTAAGTGTTGTTAATATTCAGCTTCCTCATCCTATTTCCTTAAGACCCTGTCAAGTGCAAGTCTAAGACCTACTTTGTGGGATGGTGGGCGGGAGGGTGAAAGGCGTGGCTTCACAACTGACCAAAGTATCCTTCCGCGCCAACCAGAACAGATATATCACGGAAACAGTAGATGGCGCTAGCTACCGACAGGGCTTGCGGAAAATCATAAGTTTGGAAATGTAAGTTTTCTCAGAGGACGAGTGAAATTTGTATGTTAATAATCTCACACCCCTTCTAAGATAATTTATTGATGTTTATTAATTGTTACATTTTCTTATTTTTTGTTATGAAGCCGGCAGTTTTCTATTGAAAAATGTCAATTTTATCGATATTTGATCACTGTTAAAATTATAGAGGAGGTGTTTATATAAAAAGTATAACTTAATCAACATGCTTCTATTCTCGAACAAACTCGTTTCCTAAAAGAAAATTGCAAGAAAAAAATAAAATTTCTTGAAGATACCCGTTTGTTGCATTTCCACGCCAAATGAAAAGGGTCAATTGCCTTAAGGCCCTGACAGTAACAGCCTTATCTCCCCACTGGCCCTATAGTAGTTGTTATAGCAAGTAGCCAGAGAGTACTTACGACTTTTAAAAAAGTTTGCATCTCAGGAAATTTGAACAGGTTATAAATTGTCTACTTGTCTTTAATCAGTCCAAATCTTGATTAAGGGGGTGTTTTCTCAGGATTCATACAAGTGGACAAGATTTGTTACTCCAGACAAACATTATTTGAAACTACATCTGTCTAGAGAGAAACGGACATATTTCATTTGATGTTACCGACCGACCTAAAAACAATCAAAACATATATCGGAACAGATCAAATGGCGCCAATAAAGTTGGGACAGCAAAACTATTTCAAGCTCTCCGATCAAACTGTGACCGAAATTTTATAGAGCACGGTCAATTATTGTGTTGCTTTATTTCAACTTAATATAGAGATCTAAACAATGGACGTTATTAAACTACACAGGGTGTAACATATAAAAAATGCAGCGTTTGTTAGTTTGCCTGTCATGATCGTTGCGCGATATCTACCGCACGTAGAAGACTGACACTTAAATATTAGTAGCCCCTGTGAACAAATTTGTGCATCTTAAACATGGAATTTTGAAATTTGGATTAGATTTTTTGGATTAATTAAAAAATTTGTCGGAAGAAATAAAATTAAGAGTTTTTGATTGTCTGTTTGAAACAAAAAAAACTGGTCAGGGGGTAACCCTGTGTGCTCCTGTTATATCCTCCTTACAAGGTCGACTTGTTTACGTTCTAAAAACTCTATTTTATATTTACAGTCTGTCCCGGAGACAAGAAAGACAAATCGTCGAGTCAAGAAACTTTTCTCTTCTCTTCACCCTTCATTTACACGATGCTGCAACCACCATTGTGACTCTGTAATGCAGTAGCATGCACCACGAAGAAAGGGGCCGGATGAATGGTAGCATCAAAATTGTCTAAACGTTGGTAGGATAAATATATTTTATATCAACATATATTGTATTGCCAGTAATGTATTAGTAGCATATATATGCTACCACCTCATTACCAGAACTTCATTATATTGTATACCGACCCCTTATACCATTTGACCATCAATTTATAAAAATACTTACCAAATACACATTCTAATGTAGATTTTGCGAGAACATAATACTTCAATAGATATATTTTAAGGGAGCTCAACTAAAATTTAAGGGGTATGAATTAATAAATAAAAATGTCCCATATAATTTGATATAAGATATTTTAAATTTATATTTATTAATTCATGTCTATTAAATTTTAGTTGGGCTCTCCTTAAAATATAATCTCACACAAATCTTAATTATAATGTTCATTGGTAAGTTATTAAAAAAATGTCACAGTCTAAGGCGCCAGTCTCGCCATATAATGGTATGTTGGTGATGGGAGATTTGTAGATTCGAATCCCGGCAGCCACACAGGTTTGATTTATCACCGTTTTCGTAACCCCTCTTTATGCTAATGCGGACGCACGTTCTCTAAGATACCCTTTCCTTCTCCACCTTAGATCAATTTGTTGATAACTATAGTGTTAAAAGTAATAAATAAAATACATTTAAAATACAGGATTGCGTTAGAAAAATATATAATTTAGGTAAATACTTTATTTCAATACTAGATAGCTGTTGCCCGCGGCTTTGCTCGCGGGAAGTTGATTATATACAAATACGAAAATATACATATGTATTTACAGATTAATTTAAAATATTACGTTACGTTGATGACCATAACTTGACCTCAGATCAAAAATAATGCAAGTCCGATACAAACTTTCACCCCCTTTTTCATCCCTTATTAAATATAATTTCCAAAATTCCTGAAACACGTATTTATTTGTTTTACGTCAATAACCGAAATACAAAATTTTGTTTATGTAACTTTCAAAATTACGGACTTTCATACATATTATCATCCCTATTTTGACCCCTTTGGGGTGGAATTTTCTAAAATCCTTTCTTAGTGGGTGCCTACATAACAAAATGAATATACAGTCCGAATTTCATGCTTGTAGCCTTGATAGTTTGCGCTCGGCGATGATGAATCAGTCAGTCAGTCATAGGACATGTTATTTTATAAGCATAGATTAAACTTCAAATATTTTATTTTGATAATTTTACTACAACAACATTTGCTTACAATGTTCACTTGTAAATTAGTGTCGTGCCATTTTGATTGCACACAGACTGGCTCTTTTATACCAGAAATAACAATATTATAGGATGACTGAGTTATTAAATAAATAAGGATTAGGCAAGTCCATAGCAAGCTAAGTTGGTAGCTAAGTATACTTAAAGCCATATATTTTAGGGCTTGAATAAGTTTTCCTAAACATTTCTTAAATACACAGGATTTAAAAAGGGCTTTTAAATATGTATCACTTTTGGTTAGATAACATTATTTTTTAAATATATATAAATACTATTTGTTTAGTAATTTACTTAAAAATATGGTTTAGAATATTAATTTATTTCATACACATTTTTTAAAGTAATTATTTTGACTTATCTGTTTGGTACGTAAACGTAATTTGATTATTATAATTTTGGCCACCATAATCATTTCTTATGAATACTGGAATACAAAGCGAAGCAGAGACAAATTGAAAAATAAATATTAGATACATTTAGATTTAAGAAACAACAAATTAAGATACATTTCTCTCTATACGTAACTAATTATTTCATGATTTCAAAACAACTATCAAAACATTAATTTATGAACACAAAGGATAATATCTTAGACAAAAATTAAATGCGAAAGATATTCTTACAAATTGACAAAACAAAATATATTGAAAACTAAAAACAATTGTACCATGATCATTATGCAAACATTAAACGAGCAAGAAATACTGTAGTAGCATAATTAATATCATGAGACATACACTACTTTACACAAATCACATTGAATATAAAATTCAATATTTAGTTTCTACTTACAAAAATATATTTTATTTAAAATACGATTCATTTGACCAATTCCACAATTGTATTCCGGCTGGCGATTGTTTTTCCTCAAGGGCGTTTTAAATAAGCTAGAAAAACTACGCTTTCATATAAATTGTTGCTTAATTATTTTATGGAAAAGTTTATGCAATAAAATATGTACATTTAAAAAAATGCGTATGTGAATTTTCCTAAACGATTTTAATTTGTGTATACAAGTGTAGTAATCATTATTTGAAGGACTAAATACACATGATGCCACCATTTTTGACTTACCTATATCGGCTAAAAAAAAATTGAAATTAAAAAAAGTTGTATACATATTTAAAGCTTTTTAGGTAGAGATAAAGTATTTTTGTGTCTATAGAGAACTATGAATAAATGGATAACTAGGACTACACAGGGGAAATATATCAACGGTGATATTTTTCTTCCTCGTGAAATATCAAACTTTATGTCCTAGGACTCAAATTGGTTACTTCTAGACCATCCCAAGACATTAAATAATTATATTTCAAAATGTCACAACTAAGCGCTGAGCCTTTTGCAGTAGATATTAAGTTTTAAATAAGGACTTATTTTAAAATAAGCCCGTATGAAATACCTTACTAACAAGGCTGTACTTATATATTTGTTGGCTTCTGAAATTAATATTAACGTTTAGAATCGCCTCAACAGTTTAACACTGATCTAAAAGTGGACGGACCTTTATCAATAAAACTAGTTCTTCTTCGTCAAGAGCTGGGTTTAGGGTTAGTTGAAGCTTTTAATATCTACTCTCTAAATGAAGTTAATCTGTTGGAACTAGGACAATTAAGCTACTGTATAAATATATAAATTAAATTTCAATTAAATAAATACAGTCCCGTTTTTATAGGAAAGCGTTTTTAAGAAAGTACAAACATATTTAGAGGTCAACATTGATATAATTTATCTTACTATATTATTATTATTATTGTTATTTTATAGGTGTTGGTAATATGTATCAAAAGTTACAGCTGTAGATCCCATGGCTTGACGTATGAATACGTGAAAATAGATCTAGTAACTGTTCTAGCTGTCAGATAAGGTTCTTCCTATGAAAGTAAAAGTAGTAACTTTTATATTTGTCTGATAAGGCTTTTTATATTAACATTGGACTTTAGCTGTGGACCTGTCATGCGAGATGAGACCTTCAACTCAACTATAATACTGCTGTGACATCAAATGCCGTGTTGATATAGTCGTTTCAAGATAACTTTATAACTTCTCTGACAGTTTAAATATCAAAACAAGATTTGTTATTATCCAACCTGCAAGTATGTTTTGTTGGTTTGACACGTGATGTAAAATTAAGTATCTTATTTTTCTTAGGCGTGTGGGTGTGAAACTATATAGAATATATTTTTCTCATTCATAAAACCCCAAAACTACCATGAACTGATAGTATTTATATTTACAGTACATATGAAAGATTATATGAATGGTCTCGTCTTATCTTATAAGTATTAATAATCATTAAAATAATAATAATAATAATAATAATAATAATAATAATAATAATAATGCTAAAAGTAAATCTTATACAACAAAATTTTACAATAATTATTATGACTAGAGAAATATTAAGGAACATTAAATTTTTGTCTAAAATATAAAATGAACAATGTATACAATATATATATCACGATATTTAACTAGAATCAATTACAACATCCGATACAATTATTCACTTTTAATAAACTTACAATATTTGTGACAAACTATACGCATATTATCACTTTGATAACATTACAAAATATACTAAATTACGACACAAGATAAACTGTACAAGTTAAAGGAACAATCCATTATATAACATTCAAAGCTCAACGTAAAGTTAGTTTTAGTTTAATATTTAAATTAAATTAATATCGCAAGTTTTTCTGTCATGAGGGATGTTACAGCATGAATTTTATAGCATTTTGAACAGATATAAAAACTCAAGTAAAATTATATTCACTGTTAATACTAAAGTAGTTAATATTTGACTACCAAGCTAGCGTTGCACCAAGATTTTTGTGAAACGTGATTGTATTAAACAAACTAAATTTTTATAAAAATATTAATTGTGAAACATCCAAAATGTGAATTTAAGAAAATAAATAAAATGACTAGTAGAATATTTATCTTAAGTTTATTAAAGACATATTTACTTTATAGTTTGAGGATATTGTGATAAATGGAATGTAATTTATATCTAAACAGAGAGATAAATAATGATCTACACAAGAACTAAGCAGTAAATGTCCACAGTAGACCCCCACGAACATTATATAATATTGGAGAGTATAAAAAAATAAGAATAGACCTAACCAAAACGAGGTCCGTCAAATCTAAGGCTGCCTATTAATAAAAAAAAATTAAGCCATATTCACATTAAGATCCGTGCTTTAATCTACTCGTAGTAAAATATAATAGTTTCATGGATTAAGAAGTGAATTTTAATTTCCTAATTTATGTACTGTGATCGCTCCATTACTGCGTTTAACTTTATAACAAGACACAATATATTATTGTATAAATAATATTACCTCCTTCTCACCAACATTCTTTCTTATCCTATAATCTCTCTTTTTTTAAATTTAGCACCGCGTCTTACTACCCTTTCAGGTTATACGCTTTATAATATTTATTGATCAACATTATCTGGCATAATATACACTTTTAGAGAAAGTAGTAATGAGTTAAGTTGATTTATTTAGCACCTGATATAGACTAGACAAAACTTGTTTTTTCAAATTTTTTTTCTTACCAAAGAGAGTAATAAGTTGTACATGGTTGAAATAAAAATAATATGAACAGTGCACTTACAATTCAAGGCTTACCTTGCTTGGTTCCACTATGGAACCACATATAAGATGAGGCCATGGTGTAATCGTTCAAGGTAAGACAATATGAGGTATACACAGTATATTATAACAGGTATATTCCACAGGGAGAACTTATCCAACAGTTTACCAACCAATATCACCGGTAGAACTAAATAATCCCACTGTCATAACATTTGAAATTTTAATTAGACAGATAGATAGCACTGATAACAATTAACAACAAATACTGTTATCAGGATATTAACATCTCACGCCTTTAATTACTCCCATTCAGACTGAAAATAAGACATTGATAGACGTTATTCATGGAAAATAAGGCGTGAATAATGTTAGTTTTTACCAACGATAGAATTGGAATGCAACCGCCTTAAAACGTCCCCTTTACACACACACACGTAATGGCTGAAACATTTCACAAGAGCCTGGTTTAGTTTCTCCAAAGCGCTCTTCAAGTTCCTGTCTGAACAGATACCAAGTGTTGGTTCTATAACTTCAGTCAGCTCAACACTAACACTTTGTAACAAGATTCAAACCCGGGTCTCCGAGTTCTGGAACTATCTTCAGGGTATTTCTTCACCAATCACTCAGCCCTATTCTAGCTGGATAGTAATGAATTCGATACATTGAGTAGATCTATCCCTTGAAGGTAGACTACCTGGTTAGCGGCACATGGTCAACTAACTATAGTTTGTTGTTAGGGAGATTACAAAGTTACTGAGTTCGATGTCCGTATCATTTACTACTTCTCATCTGCCCCTTCTAAGGAAAGGCTCCTACACCCCCCTCTAGTGCAAGGCCCCCAGCTCCTCCCCCCTCTAGTGCAAGGCCCCCAGCTCCTCCCCCCTCTAGTGCAAGGCCCCCAGCTCCTCCCTCCTCTAGTGCAAGGCCCCCAGGTCCTCCCTCCTCTAGTGCAAGGCCCCCAGCTCCTCCCCCCTCTAGTGCAAGGCCCCCAGCTCCTCCCCCCTCTAGTGCAAGGCCCCCAGCTCCTCCCCCCTCTAAGTGCAAGGCCCCCAGCTCCTCCCCCTCTAGTGCAAGGCCCCCAGCTCCTCCCCCCACTCCTCCCTCTAGTGAAAGGCCCCCAGGTCCCCCCCCCTCTAATGCAAGGCCCCCAGCTCCTCCCCCCTCTAGTGCAAGGCCCCCAGCTCCTCCCCCTCTAGTGCAAGGCCCCCAGCTCCTCCCCCCTCTAGTGAAAGGCCCCCAGGTCCTCCCCCCTCTAATGCAAGGCCCCCAGCTCCTCCCTCCTCTAGTACAAGGCCTACAGCTCCTCCCTCCTCTAGTGCAAGGCCCCAGCTCCTCCCCCCTCTAGTGCAAGGCCCCAGCTCCTCCCTCCTCTAGTGCAAGGCCCCCAGCTCCTCCCCTCTAGTGAAAGGCCCCCAGCTCCTCCCTCCTCTAGTGCAAGGCCCCAGCTCCTCCCTCCTCTAGTGCAAGGCCCCCAGCTCCTCCCTCCTCTAGTGCAAGGCCCCAGCTCCTCCCTCCCTCTAGTGCAAGGCCCCAGCTCCTCCCTCCTCTAGTGCAAGGCCCCCAGCTCCTCCCCCCTCTAGTGAAAGGCCCCCAGCTCCTCCCTCCTCTAGTGCAAGGCCCCAGCTCCTCCCTCCTCTAGTGCAAGGCCCCCAGGTTGTTCAGCTCCCCCATATAACGAACCAGCTCCTCCCCCACAAACTCAGTCTCGTCCAGGTCCTGCAGACTGGAGTTGCTGATTGTGTTCGTGCTCTTGCCGCTGTCGATGCTCACGTGGCTCGCGCGGTGACGAGTACGCAGCGTCGGCGTCCCTCTCAGTGCGTCGCCTGACCCAACGTTCTTTGGCAGGCCCCTCTGATGGGGTGTGAAGATGGTCCTGGTACTCGCAGGGAGGGACCGTAGCTTCTTGGCCAGGACGCCGATGGTGGACGCCCCGGAGGACGACCTGAACAAGGAACACCTTCTGGCTATCGCGGTCAAACCGGTGACCTTCGACCCGGAACAGTGGTCGCACCTGCACCTCAGCTTCAGCCTGGCCGAACCCTCGTGTCTCCCTTGACAGGTCTTGTTACTCAGCTCGCGAGCGTCTGTCAGGTCGACCTCGCCGGTCCCGTCCACCTTCAGGGCCCTCTTGTCGTCGTGGTTCACAGCGGGGATCGGGTCGGACCGTAAGCCATTGTTGTTCCCCTCGCCTAGACTCAGCTTCCCCAAGGACGTCGTGATGGTGGCTTGACTCGAGTTGGAGGAGACCCTCGCCCGCGGCTGGAACCCCGGGTAGGGGTTGTTGGCATTCTCGGTGGGGGGCGGTCTCCTCCCTAGAAGGGTCGAGTTTGGCCGATCCTCAAGGGAGTCCCCTCCAGAGTTGCATCTCACCCTCTGCTGCAGGTTGTTGATCCTCTGGTGGTGGAGGGGGGTCTTATTAGGGGGGCAAAGTGGAGGAGGCGTTAGGTCGGAGTTGAGTCGGCGCAGTTGGTGCGGGAGGTTGTTTGGTTGGCAGCTCTGGTTGTTGTTGCACTTGGAGAGGACGCTGTAGGTCTGTCTTCTCACGGCACGCTTGCGACCTCGGCCGCAGTGCTGCGCTAGCGTCGACTGAAACACAAGTTATTATTATTATTATTATTATTATTATTATTATAATTAGCCCCACCTCTCACAACCCGTTCGGGCTATACGCACTTACGCTAATGTGTAATGGTAGGGTGATTGTGAGATGAAATGGAGGACCTACAGTTTAACGTGGGATACAAACCACGGTGGAGGCCTGGCATTCCCTACATGCACAAGCTGTGATTAATACACGTCTTGTACACAAGTTGATTAGGTTGACTGATTCAATGGCAACTAATACAAGGTTACTTAGAGGCTACACTTCATTGTGGTGGGACTGACGCCTTAGACTCTCTACCACCAGTGTAGGAAGCTAGTCTAAAGTCCTAAAGATATAAGGTGTAGGTCAAGGGGGATGTAGGTCCCAGGATCTAAGGTGTAGGTCAAGGTGGGATGTAGGTCCCCAGGATCTAAGGTGTAGGTCAAGGTGGGATGTAGGTCCCCAGGATCTAAGTTGTAGGTCAAGGTGGGATGTAGGTCCCAAGATCTAAGGTGTAGGTCAAGGTGGGATGTAGGTCCCCAAGATCTAAGGTGTAGGTCAAGGTGGGATGTAGGTCCCAAGATCTAAGGTGTAGGTCAAGGTGGGATGTAGGTCCCCAGGATCTAAGGTGTAGGTCAAGGTGGGATGTAGGTCCCCAGGATCTAAGGTGTAGGTCAAGGTGGGATGTAGGTCCCCAAGATCTAAGTTGTAGAACAGTGGTATGGACAAAACACAAGTTTTATTCTAAATTTTCGTTGTTGTCATAGCAATGCAATTTAATGTCCAAATTTAATATAATACTCATCCAGTAGATATTGTGTTTAGTTTAATGTTTCACTTATTGCAAGGTCAACAGTTTTAGAATATGTATCACGAGCTTAGTGGAATTAGAAATGGACAAATTAGAATGTATGTTCATGACAGATATTTGAGAGCTTTTGAGATAATCAAGTGTGGAACATTAAAATAACATATCTACTGGAGCAATAGTTTATTTAACATTTTAGAAAACATTCCGAGAATATTTTATAAAACTTGTAAAAGAATATGGTTCATATCCCACGGTTCTCCTTTCGTGTCGTATCTACTAGCTAATAGCAAGGCAACAGTTGTGAAAGCTAGTCTAGCTATTCGTTAGCAGGAGGGCAGAACTGACCGTATTGACACTACTGAAATGATCCCCCCCCCCTCGCCACACTACTTCACCCAGGAAGTAAAAGGCCCAATAGGGGGTGGGAGGATAGTGATCATTTGACGGAGACAAACTGCCAATTGAAACTAGACAAGATTGAGGTTAATTTGAGGGTGGAAAAGAGGGGTTTTTGGTCTAGACTATTGACGTCTGGTGGTTGGTGGATTGGGGTGGTCAAGTGAGACTTATATCCCTCGTGTCATCAGTAAGTGCTCCATACATCTCTCTGTCCAAGCACTTGTCGCTGCAATGGAGAAGGTATTCAACAAAGCGCAATACACATCCCGAGGGACCATCTTCCATCTGTAGCCATTTTGTGAATATAATTATAGATAGGATGACTTGAGAGCATACAGATGTTTAAAGAAACTCATGGGACTGAGAGCAGAATGTCAATGTAGCTTAGCAGTTTTAATAATATATCGGATAAAACAAACCTAAAAATATAATTAGCTGGCAGGAGCTCATATAAGCTAATATCAACAAACCAGGAACTAAAATACTAAAACAATAATAGTTAATATTATTAAGTTTAGGAATCTGTTCATCATGTTTGCTGAAGTTCTGTTTGTCATTAAACTAATATGCTATTATTTTTTAAAGTGGTAAGTCATTATTTATAAGTTGTTTGAGATATAGTTTAAATAGAATAAACAGTTATGTAGTAGGCCCTACAAACTTCAACGGCCTTACTAAAGAAGACCGTACAATATAAAAGAAAATACCTTAAGTACATAAATCATATATTAACTTGAGTGAATCTATAGTTACAGTAACAAAGCAACAGGAACCAAAGGTTAATATACATTTAATTGCCATATAATTCCCTCTTATATTATATCAGAAATAAAGAATATTATTATATTATTCCCAAACATATTTTTAGTTACCTTGACTAAAAAGAAATAACAAGTCTTAAAGACAGAGACTAATAGCTATTTAATATTTCCTATAAATGACACATTGTTAATATTTTCACAAAAAACTTAATTCTATCAATTCAAAACATTTCACAAGCCCAAAAGAGACAGAGGACAACATTAGCGTGTTTGACACACTCTCTCACATAAATAAATTTCACATACACAAAGCTGTTAACAAAAAATACCTTATCCGAAATATAACGTAAGGTCATATTAAATAACTTCAATAAATGATTATCATTCTTTAAAAAATATTATAAAAATAATAAAGTATGAATCAAAAAGTAATTTTGACTGAAGGATTCCAAATATTACCAATTAATATTTTATGAATTTTAGGCCAAAACGAAATCTAATAGAACTAATTATTTAAACATTTATTATTACATTTTATTTAACGTATGAGCTAACGAATTAGCTCCTCCTTGAATGAAATATCCTCCAAGATTGGTTTTACATTGTCAATCCCGTGGTGTTAAATACAATAGTTGTCTTAGAAAAGAAATAGAAGGGACTTTAGGCAAGGGGAACAAAGGGAGATAGTAAGGGGAGGAAACGTATGTCGGCTGTCAGGTGGCGGGACTTTAGGCAAGGGGAACAAAGGGAGATAGTAAGGGGAGGAAACGTATGTCGGCTGTCAGGTGGCGGGACTTTAGGCAAGGGGAACAAAGGGAGATAGTAAGGGGAGGAAACGTATGTCGGCTGTCAGGTGGCGGGACTTTAGGCAAGGGAACAAAGGGAGATAGTAAGGGAGGAAACGTATGTCGGCTGTCAGGTGGCGGACTTTAGGCAAGGGGAAACAAAGGGAGATAGTAAGGGGAGGAAACGTATGTCGGCTGTCAGGTGGCGGGACTTTAGCAAGGGAACAAAGGGAGATAGTAAGGGAAGGAAACGTACGTTGGCTGTCAGATGGCTGGACTTTAGGCAAGGGAAAAAGGGAGATAGTAAGGGCAGGAAACGTATGTCGCTGTCAGGTGGGGACTTTAGGCAAGGGAACAAAGGGAGATAGTAAGGGGAGGAAACGTACGTTGGCTGTCAGATGGCTGGACTTTAGGCAAGGGGAACAAAGGGAGATAGTAAGGGGAGGAAACGTATGTCGGCTGTCAGGTGGCGGGACTTTAGGCAAGGGGAACAAAGGGAGATAGTAAGGGGAGGAAACGTATGTCGGCTGTCAGGTGGCGGGACTTTAGGCAAGGGGAACAAAGGGAGATAGTAAGGGGAGGAAACGTATGTCGGCTGTCAGATGGCTGGACTTTAGGCAAGGGGAACAAAGGGAGATAGTAAGGGGAGGAAACGTACGTTGGCTGTCAGATGGCTGGACTTTAGGCAAGGGGAACAAAGGGAGATAGTAAGGGGAGGAAACGTATGTCGGCTGTCAGGTGGCGGGACTTAGGCAAGGGGAACAAAGGGAGATAGTAAGGGGAGGAAACGTATGTCGGCTGTCAGGTGGTGGGACTTTAGGCAAGGGGAACAAAGGGAGATAGTAAGGGGAGGAAACGTATGTCGGCTGTCAGGTGGCGGGACTTTAGGCAAGGGGAACAAAGGGAGATAGTAAGGGGAGGAAACGTATGTCGGCTGTCAGGTGGCGGGACTTTAGGCAAGGGGAGGAAAGGGAGATAGTAAGGGGAGGAAACGTATGTCAGGTGGCGGGACTTAGGCAAGGGGAACAAAGGGAGATGGTAAGGGGAGGAAACGTATGTCAGCTGTCAGGTGGTGGTTCTACATAACAGGCTGCCATGCTATCCAAATGGAACATCTGGAACATTCTAGGTGAGGATGTGAGGTCATCCCATCCTTCTAGAACTTTGGGGAACTGCTATGAAATGGTGCATTGCTAAGAATCCTCTTTATCTCACCAGTCAAACGTCAACTCTTGTCGCGGGTGGGTGGACTTGGATTGACTTTAGGTTGTGTGATCGTAGAGAGAGGGATTGAATGGAGAATATGGGGACCACCTATGTTGATGTTTCCTGTTTAGTCATAGTTTTATATTTGTTGTTTATTTTTATCAATAATACACATCTTCCAGTGATAATTTGGATCAAATGTTTATATTTAATTAATTGTCATTTAGATATAGTATTGTTACAGTGAACATTTTCTACTTGGAGATTATGAGTGATCTTGAAGTTTTATGTGCAATCAAACCCAATAAAAGTGGGTCTTATAATTATGTCTGCCTCCATGTATGTTTATCCCCATTTTTATCTGTCTGCCCCTCGTCTCTATGTCTGCTGGGAGATGGAAAGTGGGAGGGAGAGAGAAGATACCTGTAAGAACATCTGGACCCAAAAACAGTTTCAAGACGGGACAACCACACCCGAGAGATGGAAACTAACAGTGATGATTTTGAAAATTTAAAAATTTTCAAAACGAGTAGCTTTTTTTTTTTTTTGCTTGATAAATAAGAATGCGTGTTGGTTTTCCTAGAAAGAATCATTTGAGTGATGTTTATTAATTTTTGATTTTAAAAAATAATTTGAAATTTTTAAAAATCTACATTTAAGAGCCTTTCTTTTGATGTTCAAAATAACAGGTTTGTTTTTTTGAGTAAAACTTATGAACAGGTGGCTTACTAGTAACAGATTTTTGAAAATTCTGGTCAATCCATGATATACTGTATGAGAAAGGATTCAGGAAAATGTCTTACTATTTATTTTGGAAGTAAGCGTGATAGAAACTAATATTAAAATGGCCTCCATGTAGGTCGTCTGGGTTCGAATCCTTGTCTACAGCTCCAGCTGACGGGTTGAAGCCAGAAGTTTTAACCGCTACACCAAACCTGTAATAACATCTGCCAACCTTTGAGGATTATTATTATAAACTCACCAATTGGATAGATATGACTCTCCATTCTCCATTTGTATACATCGAGAAAAAGATTTGATTAAAAATACAGCTGACGTGCTTGCTACCTGCTACATCATTTGGACACTTCGAGTTTACGCCAGAGATAAATTAATTATTGTTTACGTGGAGTCCCGCCTCTCTCCCGTCGTAATATGTTTTTATTTCCACTCGAAGTGTTTGCGTTTCCCTGGAATAGATCTGGACGAATCTGGCGGACGTCCTTGAAACGTGAGGTAGAACGTTAATATCCGGCGACTCTTGACATTCGTACTCATTCTGCTTGTAGCATCCAGGAGGCCTTGCATGTTTACCTCGCTTTCAAGGGACGCTGCTTGTAGCTTCTAGGAAGCCTTGACTGTCCATCTCGCTTTCAAGGGACGCTGTTGGTAGCATCCAGGAGGCCTTGCATGTTTACCTCACTTTCAAGGGACGCTGCTTGTAGCTTCTAGAAGGCCTTGACTGTCCATCTCGCTTTCAAGGGACGCTGTTGGTAGCATCCAGGAGGCCTTGCATGTTTACCTCACTTTCAAGGGACGCTACTTGTAGCTTCTAGGAGGCCTTGACTATTTATCTCGCTTTCAAGGGACGCTGCTTGTAACATCAGAGGCTTTTGACTGTCTATCTCACTTTCAAGAGACGTACTTGTAGCTTATAGGAGGCCTTGACTGTCTATATCGTTTCAAGGACGCTGTTTATAGCTTCTAGGGCTTGACTGTCATCTCGCTTTCAAGGGACGCTGCTGGTAGCATCCAGGAGGCCTTGCATGTTTACCTCCCTTTCAAGGGACGCTACTTGTAGCTTCTAGGAAGCCTTGACTGTCCATCTCGCTTTCAAGGGACGCTGTTGGTAGCATCCAGGAGGCCTTGCATGTTTACCTCACTTTCAAGGGACGCTACTTGTAGCTTCTAGGAGCCTTGACTATTTATCTCGCTTTCAAGGGACGCTGCTTGTAACATCCAGGAGGCTTTGACTGTTATCTCACTTTCAAGAGACGCTACTTGTAGCTTATAGGAGGCCTTGACTGTCTATATCGCTTTCAAGGGACGCTGTTAAAGCTTCTAGGAGGCCTTGACTGTCCATCTCGCTTTCAAGGGACGCTGCTGTAGCATCCAGGAGGCCTTGCATGTTTACTCCCTTTCAAGGGACGCTACTTGTAGCTTCTAGGAAGCCTTGACTGTCCATCTCGCTTTCAAGGGACGCTGTTGGTAGCATCCAGGAGGCCTTGCATGTTTACCTCACTTTCAAGGGACGCTACTTTTAGCTTCTAGGAGGCCTTGCTGTCTATCTCGCTTTCAAGGGACGCTGTTTATAGCTTCTAGGAGGCCTTGACTGCCCATCTCGCTTTCAAGGGACGCTGCTGGTAGATCATGGGGCCTTGCATGTTTACCTCACTTCATGGGACGACTTTGCTTCTAGAGCCTTGACTGTCCATCTCGCTTTCAAGGGACGCTGTTGGTAGCATCCAGGAGGCTTTGACTGTCTATCTCACTTTCAAGAGACGCTACTTGTAGCTTATAGGAGGCCTTGACTGTCTATATCGCTTTCAAGGGACGCTGTTGGTAGCATCCAGGAGGCCTTGCATGTTTACCTCACTTTCAAGGGACGCTACTTTAGCTTCTAGGAGGCCTTGCCTGTCTATCTCGCTTTCAAGGGACGCTGTTTATAGCTTCTAGGAGGCCTTGACTGTCTACCTAATTTTCTATTATTTATTAAGTCCTTACCTACGTAGCGAAGTGCTTGTCTTTAGTATTTTCTGTTTATTGTTTAGCTTGTTTATTTATTTTATAAAAACCTAGTTCATAAGTTGTGTACTTTATTAATATTAGGTTTAAAAGTGTCGATTGATTACACATTATAAAACAAACCGAGGCGTTGCACGCCAATAGATTAAAGTTTATGGCCTCATTTTGATTAAGATTCTACCAATCTCTGAATAAAAACAAGTAGCTTTGAATTAAATTTTGCTCTCACATACCAAATAAATAAAAAATATATTATATTCTCCTTTTGAACTTAGCTTTTACATGCCACCAAGTAAAAGTGGGTGGTCTCTCTTTAAATACAGACTTGGCACGTATCTTTTATTTGAAACGGGCAGCACTTCACAAGCAATACTAAGTTACTGTTTGCACCACTCTGAGCTAAGATCACCTCTCGTATCGGTTAGTTGTTTGGAGAATTAACACCCTCTAGCGGTGGAGCCAGGAAATTGCTGTGTGAGCGTTCATTGCCGATAGCAGGGAACATTGGATGAACCTGAACAGTACACAGACTTCACACACGGGGCGTTAGATGAATATACCCCTGCACCTACTAGCGAGGTAAATACATAGCTTAACCTACCCCTGCACCTACTAGCGAGGTCAATACAAAGCTTAACCTACCCCTGCACCTACTAGCGAGGTAAATACAAAGCTTAACCTACCCCTGCACCTACTAGCAAGGTAAATACAAAGCTTAACCTACCCCTGCACCTACTAGCGAGGTCAATACAAAGCTTAACCTACCCCTGCACCTACTAGCGAGGTAAATACAAAGCTTAACCTACCCCTGCACCTACTAGCGAGGTCAATACAAAAGCTTAACCTACCCCTGCACCTACTAGCGAGGTAAATACAAAGCTTAACCTACCCCTGCACATAACTTAAAACTAGTATTTGTTGTTTTTGTTGATATTTTAGAGCATCCTATATATTGGTTTATTGTAGGTGTACAATATTTTACTCAGATAAGGAACAGGTATTTACATGAAGTTTATAGGAAGTGTTTTCTACTAGATCAGTTTGTAAGTTCCTCCAAGATTTAATATTGAACGATAAAGAATAAACTTCTTCTTAGCTATTCCCTCATCACTGGGACTTTTTATTATGGTTTAATCTGCTTCATAGGCTTGGTGCAGCAAGGACATAACTGCACTAGACAATATTATTTACCTATGAAGGATGTCAAAACACAAAGACTAGCTTCAATTATAAATAAAATAGACAGTCATTGATGTCAGCAGGAGCCAGCTTAGACGGTCATACGATCTAATGCGTCACGTTTGCAGATACTGGTCGTAATTCGAATCCCGGCAGGAATGTTTTTATGAATGTTTTCCCACTCACATGAACATGTGGGTACAAGTTTTAATTCCTCCCTCCCTACCTCATTAGTGTAGATATGTGGATATCCCGGACGGGATGAGGTGCACAGAATGAATACACTCGTGTAACTATGTTATCAACCTTTATTTCGAGAACTAACGACTATATAGGTCGATTGCGAGACATATTCGAGACAACTTTATCATATAGAAATACTGATACAACGAGATTATCGTAAGTAAACAACGATTCAAAAATTGTTGAGTAGGGTTTCTTGTCTTGCCTCTTTTTTTTAAATATTATTATTATTAGGTGTTCTGTCTTACGACTGATTCATTCCTTTTGTCAGCGAACTTAGACTGCCAATGCACCCTGTCATCTGCTTCCTCCTTCAGCTCCAGAATTTTCTTCTTTCCTTCAAGTCATCTAATACTTGAATCTTCCCCCTTCCTAACTCCTCTTTCCCTCAACCTTTCCTTCTATGACTCATGCAGAAGACAGTTCCTCCTAAGGATGTGTCTGATACAGTTTGCTTTGTACCGAAGAATCACATTCATAATGGTTTCCTTCTCAATCACTCTTATTAGGACTTGTTCATTTGTCCCTCTGTCTGTCTAACTGATCTTCTCAAGTCAAGTAAGGATATATATAATAATATGTAATAACATTTAAAATACTCTTTAGTAACGTAATAAATAAAATGAGGATAACATCCACGCTTTTAATTTTGTTTTTAAAACTTTTACAAAATCAATTTGAGCTCAACTATATTCTAGTCTAACTTACCCGTTGACTACCTAGAGTTAATCCGTTGGCTATAGCCCACTGTTGCATTTGAGGCTTTTTTTTATACTCTGTAATGACCTAAACTTCGAATATCAACTAATCATTCTTCGAGGAAGTTGTAACGATATTTTATGTTTACGAAAACATACCAGCAGTGACTTTCAAAGTTTCAAAGTTTGAGTAATTACTACATCCTTTAAACTGTTTCTAACCTTAATGATTTGATAGTGTGTGTGTTAGGTTAAGTTAGTTTGCAAGTCTATATCCCTGTGGGTGACCTGGTGGTCCAGGGGTAAGGTGTCAGACTTCTGTGCTGGCGGCCGGGGTTCAATCCTCGGTCCGGCACAGGCTTATCTGATTATCAAACTCTTCCTTCCCCTCAGACAAGACATCTTGTGAATGTGGGGAATGCCAGACCTCCATCGTGGTTCGGATTCCACGTTAAACTGTAGGTCCTCCATTTCATCTCACAATCATCCTACCATTACACATTAGTGTAAGTGCGTATAACCCGAACGGGTAGTAAGACGCGGTGTTAATAATAATAATAATATATCCTGTGTATATCTCGTCCAGTTATCCTGATATTATTTGAGATATTTAACGTGCATCGAAAGGACCTACCAATTTTTCCGGGAAAGGTATTTTCCCATACCTTCCATGGTTCTATTACATGCCACAATTGATGTAGGACTGATGGCTTTAATTCCACTCCGAAGAAAGTTGTGCTACGAGTTTTTATCGCTCAAGAAAAATTCGTTGACTTCAGCTGGGTTTGAACCCACGCACATGGGGTACTGAGGTGATAACTTTACCCCAAGACCACCGAGGTTCACTAAGGAAAATCCTCAGTATAACTGGTCAGGATTCGAACCCCACCTCCCCATCACCGGCAAGCCAGTTAAGATGAGTTTGTAGTTCAAGCCTCGTGCCCACCAATACGGTTCTTTCAGAAATAATTCCAAATATTATTTGAGTGAACTATTTCATCAAACATGTTTAATGTTATTACTTACACTGTTTTCGTGCTGACGTCATTATAATGACACAATTTGTGTGAATGTAATTAATGATCAATTTTGATCTATTTCATCAAAGCAGTGAATATCAGTGACAAGTTATCATACTTACGGAACTGAATTAAGTGAGATACAGTTAATTTTAATATATGCGGGTAAACTTCTCCCAAAGCTACTAGCCGGGGTTTGAACGTCACTCCGCCACGTCCGAGTCCTCTACTCTACATGTTTGTACAGCCAGCTCACGGTTCTTAAAACAGTCATATTAGCACTGGACTCGTTACCTAACTTAACCTAGGACAGCAACACTAAACACTCAACACTAACCTCGGTGGTCTTGAGGTAAAGTGCTCTCCTAACGACTCTATATTATTGGGTTCAAACCCAGCTGGGGTCGACGGATTTTCCTTGAGATACAAAAATTCGTAGCACAAATTCGTTCGGATGGGAAGTAAGGCCGTCGGTCCCATGTCGATTGTGGAATGTAAAATAACCCTGAAAGTTATGGGAAAATACCTTTCCCAACAAAATTGTTATGTTCTTTAGCTCTCTCTCATAGAAATTTTCGTGGGTTGATATAATCGGTTGGTTCAGAAAGTGCACTTTAAATACCTTAATTAATTAAAATATTTTTTTCTAAAGAATTTCCTATTCTCATTTTTCACGAATTTGGCTACATTTCCTCAAAGTCCTACCTTTCTCATCCCTTCTCATTCACAGTAATCAAATGTGGGCGGTTCTGTCGACTGCTAAAACGCGAATGCACAAAAGAAAGGCTAATAAATATAAAGAAATAGGTTATGTGTGTTTAGTGTATATGGTTAAAGTTTACCAACTTGATACGACCAAACTTCCTAAAAGGCTCTTCTGACCCATAACAAATATTTCTCCACGGCTCATTGATGACCCTTTCTAAATGTTTACTGGCCCCGTTGGTTTTTCAAAAGACAAGAGATTCTTGTATTGCTTCCACAATATCCCCCACCCCCCGTACTTTGAATAACTAGCGACCTAGTTCACGAAAATACAAAATGAACAACAAGACACGTTCTAAGTTAACGATTTTCTTCCCCCCGGACGGGAGACCAAACATAGTCGACTCCCGAGTTTAAACGTCGAAGCCATCGGTTTGTTTTTGTTGGTTGACACACGTCAATCTTGAAACTAGCGGTTTATCCTCTTGGCAAGCTGCCAGCTGGAACTATCCTTCATCTGTTAGTTAAAAACTGTTTGGTAGTTTTACTGAAGTGTGGAATGAGATCGTCCCATTCATATTCATCGTGGAAACATTTCATTCACTGTAAGTTGCGCCCGGACACCAAGCAACATGCGTTACAGACTCGGTCAGCGGGACAGTATCAATCGCTGTCAGGCTTCAAATACAATGGTTTGTGTCGTTTTATACAACTACTCTGTTCTGACTGAGATTATACTCCCTTTCTCGCTCCACCTAAAACCACACTTTGTCATGTCAGTAAGAAAGAGGTTAAAGAAAACTATGGAACTTTTTTATCTCAAGGTAAAGAGGAAATCTCTCTGCTATTTCTCAAATATCTCAAGAAAACCCTTTGTGAGCTTAACAAAGAATTGCTGTATTTGTTAGAGGAAGGCTAAATCTAGAGCCTTTTTTTTTATCAAGCCAAGACTCTTGCTCCAAAAATATGATTAAAAGTCGTTGATAATGAGTTAATGTTACATTTTCACAATTCTTTATATTAATAAAAATTTAAATATAGGGTTGTTAACATGGGCTGGCAGGGGACGCGAGAAAAGCCAGTGTTTTTTTGCACTTTTTACGGCAAAACATTTTATTTTGCTGAAATAAAAAAAATGCTCCTGTACAAACGTAGAATTTAATTTTCTTCGCGTGATGACCTTATAATTTCTTGAATATCTGTTGAGGGTGTTATAGAATTTAATGACAACTTTTTATCTTCATTTAAAAAATCTGTTAGATAATGCCGCTATGTTCATGATGGATATTCAGGAAAGGTTGATATCAACATGTTGAAGAAAATTGAACTCTATGTTTGTACTGGAGCAATATTTTATCTATTTTGGCCAAAAAAGTGTTGCCATAAAAACTGCAAAAACACTTAGCATTTATTGTAACCCCCTTTATACCACCTTAAAGAAAAAACCCAGTTGGGATCTTTTGACTATTTTCGCGTGAACCCTATTTTGAAATAACGAATTGTATAATTAAATATTGCGTTAGAGTCGAACGTCTACGCGGCAATTTCTCGCTTACCTAGACGGCCTCCTTAAAGATTCTCCTCATGTTTTTTTTTCAAAGGGAAGCCATAATTTCCACATAACGTTAAGTGAAGTGTACCACATGTGCTAGCCAGCCAATCATATTCCTAGCAACGTCAGCACGGCTATTTAGTACGTCATTTGTTTATAAGGTGCAGTAGACTTATGGCGTTTAGTACGTTGGTCCACGTCTCGAGACTTGGTGAGCTCTTCTCACACTTTATTTGGTGGTGCCAGTAAAGTTTCTATTGCAAGTACTTGAGGCATAATCAGCCTCGATTGTTAGAGCTGGATTTAAGTGAACAGTTTGTTATAAAATCGTTACAAAACCTTTGATTGTGTTTTTAGTTGGCTTGCCTGGATGATTATCACACACACTGTTATTTGCATCACGTGGATACGAAGTTGTTTGTGATCCCGACATTAGTATCTAAAGAAATACAATAATAAAACTCTACTCTGTGTTAGTGGATAAAAGTGGCCGCTTGTCGGATCATTGAAATGTGTCGCGTTAGTTAGGGGGTTATTTGGGATTTTAAAATTTGGCTCACGTCAAATTGGAAATAAAAATTCTCAAAATGGATTTTAAAATTTCACAAATTAAAGTTGTATCGTTTAGGAAATGTGTTATTAATTATGTATTATCTCATTTTTAAGGACATTGTGAAATGTCTTATTTCTGGGATCAAAGTAAATAATTAAAAACATAAATCAACGTTCCTTAAATAAATCAAGTATTTTTTAAGATAGGCTCACAACAGAACATCCTGAGATAGTTGAGGATTGTTTCAGTGTTTTGAAGCTTCAGAACTGACCTTACCGTAAGAAATACAGCAGTATGAGGGTCACAACAGAACATTCCGAGATAGTTGAGAATTGTTTCAGTGTTTGGAAGCTTCAGAACTGACATTACCATAAGAAATACAGCAGTGTGAGGGTCACAACAGTCATTTAGAGATAGTTGAGAATTGTTTTAGTGGTTTGGAAGCTTCAGAACTGACATTACAATAAGAAATACAGCAGTGTGAGGGTCACAACAGTCATTTAGAGATAGTTGAGAATTGTTTTAGTGGTTTGGAAGCTTCAGAACTGACATTACGATAAGAAATACAGCAGTGTGAGGGTCCCAACAGTCATTTTGAGATAGTTGAGGATTGTTTTAGTGGTTTGGAAGCTTCAGAACTGACATTACAATAAGAAATACAACAGTTGTAGGGTCACAACAGAACATTCTGAGATAGTTGAGGATTGTTTTAGTGGTTTAGAAGCTTCAGAACTGACATTACCATAAGAAATACAGCAGTGTGAGGGTCCCAACAGTCATTTTGAGATAGTTGAGGATTGTTTTAGTGGTTTGGAAGCTTCAGAACTGACATTACAATAAGAAATACAACAGTGTGAGGGTCACAACAGAACATTCTGAGATAGTTGAGGATTGTTTTAGTGGTTTAGAAGCTTCAGAACTGACATTACCATAAGAAATACAGCAGTGTGAGGGTCACAACAGAACATTCTGAGATAGTTGAGGATTGTTTTAGTGGTTTAGAAGCTTCAGAACTGACATTACCATAAGAAATACAGCAGTGTGAGGGTCACAACAGAACATTCTGAGATAGTTGAGGATTGTTTTAGTGGTTTGGAAGCTTCAGAACTGACATTACAATAAGAAATACAGCAGTGTGAGGGTCACAACAGAACATTCTGAGATAGTTGAGGATTGTTTTAGTGGTTTGGAAGCTTCAGAACTGACATTACCATAAGAAATACAGCAGTGTGAGGGTCACAACAGTCATTTAGAGATAGTTGAGAATTGTTTTAGTGGTTTGGAAGCTTCAGAACTGACATTACGATAAGAAATACAGCAGTGTGAGGGTCCCAACAGTCATTTTGAGATAGTTGAGGATTGTTTTAGTGGTTTGGAAGCTTCAGAACTGACATTACCATAAGAAATACAGCAGTGTGAGGGTCACAACAGAACATTCTGAGATAGTTGAGGATTGTTTTAGTGGTTTAGAAGCTTCAGAACTGACATTACCATAAGAAATACAGCAGTGTGAGGGTCACAACAGAACATTCTGAGATAGTTGAGGATTGTTTTAGTGGTTTGGAAGCTTCAGAACTGACATTACAATAAGAAATACAGCAGTGTGAGGGTCACAACAGAATATTCTGAGATAGTTGAGGATTGTTCTGGTGGTTTGGAAGCTTCAGAACTGACCTTACCGTAAGAAATACAGCAGTGTGAGGGTCCCAACAGTCATTTAGAGATAGTTGAGAATTGTTTTAGTGGTTTGGAAGCTTCAGAACTGACATTACGATAAGAAATACAGCAGTGTGAGGGTCCCAACAGTCATTTTGAGATAGTTGAGGATTGTTTTAGTGGTTTAGAAGCTTCAGAACTGACCTTACCATAAGAAATACAGCAGTGTGAGGGTCACAACAGAACATTCTGAGATAGTTGAGGATTGTTCTGGTGGTTTGGAAGCTTCAGAACTGACCTTACCGTAAGAAATACAGCAGTGAGAGGATATTTTCCTCCAAAAAGGTGGGGCCGGATGACCTCTACTACATCTGTGTAAGTATCCTTGATTGAGAGGCTATGTAGGCTAACTACAAAATGAAATGTGTATTCTTGGTTCTAGAGTTGGGTGTTTTATCAGGGGTGAAGCTGGAATATATTACTGGGGTGGTACAGGTTCAGAGGTGTTATATCTTGTAAATCAAATTAAGACTTGCGAAGGAAGAAAGAGCTCAGAGGCATGGCTACAAGATATGTATTTTTTTAAACTTTTCTTAAAAAACAAACAAACACTATGCCGACAAGTTTGACGGCGTATTAAGATTCTTCTTATACCTTATTTCCAAAAGTATACGTTGAATTACAAACTACATTATTTTCCACCTAAAACTCATTTAATATACTGTAGATGTCAGTGGCGTAATGAAACGAGATTACTGGGGGGCGGGGGGGGGGGGAGTTGGGCATAGCTACAAATTTGGTAGTCCCTACCACAGCTTATTTTGATTTGACTAGTAAAAGGCTGGTATTTACAAGTTTGTGGGACAAGTTGGTGATCACGTGGAATAAGGCGTCAAAATAATAATATAATACATAATATCTGGTTCTATGGAGGCTGGGCTTCAAATCTCGGTGGCGAACACTAAGTTTATTTTATCCTGAAAATTGAAAAATGACACCTGGACACGGGAATCGAACCCAGGTGTCATTTTTCAATTTTCAGGATATGATATCTAAGAGGTGCTATCCTCACCAAAATGCATAGATGATAGCTTCGGCTATCTGATTCATTACTAAGTTTATTGTTCCATATGTGGTGTATATAATTGTGGTTTTCCCACCTACCTTGTGATACTAATGTGGCTACATTTTCTCTAACTACTCTACACATACCTATCCCGTAGATTAATCTATTAAATAACCCCAGAGTTAAATTGTATGAAATAACAGATCATTTTTAAGCCTCTTTTCTTCTTTTGACCACAGAGAATCAAGATTTCCCAGGGGTATACATAAAACATGTTGACACCAATTTGTATGTTTTTAATGAATCCCTCCACCATTTATTAATATTCATTTATACCAGCTCCACTTATGGGATAGTTTTCAATTTAAATGTAAATTAATACCATCACATGCTGAGCATATACTGCGATTACTTATGAATAAAAAATATTCCCAGACTAAAAAATATCTATTTTGTTGTCTGATCTATTCTGGTTAAAAACGCTCTTGTTTATGGTTTCATCCAACACGCGTCATAACCATAAAAACCGGAAGTAAAGTGGTTATTAAATTGAGCTAAGTTTCATATTAATTTCAAAAAACACGAACAATGTCCACGGATATCTTAGAGATCACTTTATAATATCAACCATAGCCCCTCCACAATAAGTTCAACATTTTAAAATTCCTTGAGACCAGTTAATAATATAAATCTATTGTCCATTCCTTCCGAGTTCAACATTTCTGACGCTTATTTGAAATAAAATAAAATCCTGGACTTGCGAAAATCATATTCCGATAAGCAGTTTTTATTGTGGTATATTACGTTCACTTCCCAAAATAACCAAATATATAAGAACACGATTTACCTAATTTAACCTGAGACTGACTAGCAATCAGATAGCAGAATGAACCAGTAAACAACTACTAAATATTCTTACCAACATTGCTTGAAATAGAGACTAGGTATCCTAAACATGGGATCAACTCCTTTAATTACCTAATAATGAGGTTTGCGGGAATGGTGTTTATAGAATGTATTTCACCCTTTTTGTGATGGGTTAAAGCCTTTTAGTGCGTCACAAGACTAACGACATGGTATGCGTGCCCATCAATACATGTGGACTACCTGGCCTTAGTACAATCTTCAGAGGAAGTAAATACAGACATATTGTTTGCGGTCAACATTGATAAAATGTCACTATATTATCTATTATTGTTAGATTTTATAGGTATTTATAATATGTATCAAAAGTGTCCGCTGTACATTACATGAATTGACGTATGAATATATGAAACTAAACATAGCACATTTGTTGGCTGGCAGATAAGGTTCTTTCTATGAAAGTAGATCTAGTAACTGTTCTAGCTGTCAAATAAGGTTCTTCCTATGAAAGTAGATCTAGTAACTGTTCTAGCTGTCAGATAAGGTTCTTCCTATGAAAGTAGATCTAGTAACTCTTCTGTCAGATTAGGTTCTTCCTATGGAAGTAGATCTAGTAATTGTTCCAACTGTCAGATAAGGTTCTACCTATGAAAGTAGATCTAGTAACTGTTCTAGCTGTCAGATAAGGTTCTTCCTATGAAAGTAGATATAGTAACTGTTCTAGTTGTCAGATAAGGTTCTTCCTATGAAAGTAGATCTAGTAACTGTTCTAGCTGTCAGATAAGGTTCTTCCTCTGAAAGTAGATCTAGTAATTGTTCCAACGGTCAGATAAGGTTCTTCCTCTGAAAGTAGATCTAGTAACTGTTCTAGTTGTCAGATAAGGTTCTTCCTATGAAAGTAGATATAGTAACTGTTCTAGTTGTCAGATAAGGTTCTTCCTATGAAAGTAGATCTAGTAACTGTTCTAGCTGTCAAATAAGGTTCTTCCTATGAAAGTAGATCTAGTAACTGTTCTAGCTGTCAGATAAGGTTCTTCCTATGAAAGTATATATAGTAACTGTTCTAGCTGTCAGATAAGGTTCTTCCTATGAAAGTAGATCTAGTAACTGTTCTATCTGTCAGATAAGGTTCTTACTATGAAAGTAGATCTAGTAACTGTTCTAGCTGTCAGATAAGGTTCTTCCTATGAAAGTAGATCTAGTAACTGTTCTAGCTGTCAGAAAAGGTTCTTCCTATGAGAGTAGATCTAGTTACTGTTCTAGTTGTCGGATAAGGTTCTTCCTATGAAAGTAGATCTAGTAATTCTTCTGTCAGATTAGGTTCTTCTTATGGAAGTAGATCTAGTAATTGTTCCAACTGTCAGATAAGGTTCTACCTATGAAAGTAGATCTAGTAATTGTTCCAACTGTCAGATAAGGTTCTACCTATGAAAGTAGATCTAGTAGCTGTTCTAGCTGTCAGATAAGGTTCTACCTATGAAAGTAGATCTAGTAACTGTTCTAGTTGTCAGATAAGGTTCTTCCTATGAAAGTAGATATAGTAACTGTTCTAGTTGTCAGATAAGGTTCTTCCTATGAAAGTAGATATAGTAACTGTTCTAGTTGTCAGATAAGGTTCTTCCTATGAAAGTAGATCTAGTAACTGTTCTGGCTGTCAGATAAGGTTCTTCCTATGAAAGTAGATCTAGTAACTGTTCTAGCTGTCAGATAAGGTTCTTCCTATGAAAGTAGATCTAGTAACTGTTCTAGCTGTCAGATAAGGTTCTTCCTATGAAAGTAGATCTAGTAACTGTTCTAGCTGTCAGATAAGGTTATTATGAAAATGGGACCGTGGTGGAGTGTACGAATAACTAACTAAGAGTATATCTTTGTTGACACCACATGAACTCGACTGTACCGATGTGGCTTCATGGTAGATTGACGTCTTCCTCTTCCGTATCAATCTCCCTTTCCTCTCCCTCCATGAGCCAGCAGGTGATAACGACCTGGAGGCGATATTGTCCCCCATCCCTCACACTCTGGTGACGTCACGTCCTAACCACCACCCAGTGTAAGACAACAGAGAGATAGAGAGGGGAGAGGGACAGCAAAGTTCCTGCCCTCAATCACCGCCGAGGGCAATGGACGGACCACAGACTATCAGACTTTCACTGGGAGCTCAACAAGGTCAAGATAGCGTGGTCGAGGTGAGGATATGATGTGTCTAGGGTGTCTACGGGAGTGTTGTTTAGTAGTTGTTGTCTAGGAAGTGTTGTCTAGGAGGTGTTGTCGAGTACACCTAGCTCAGGAAGTCCTAGAGATGTTGGTACGTACCTTGAAGGCCTCTCTGAACTTGTTGGACATGATGTGATACAGGACGGGGTTGACGGTGGTCGACAGGTAGTACAGGATCCCGGAGACGTAGGTAAGAGTGGAATACACGGTCACTATCACCGGACTTGTGGCCCGTTTGTGGTTAGCGTACACCGCCAGCAGCCTCTGGGCGTGGAACGGTGCCCAACAGATGAAGAACGCCACAACGACTGCAACTGGAACACAAACAAAACGCAATCAACGGATGAAGAACGCCACAACGACTGCAACTGGAACACAAACAAAACGCAATCAACGGATGAAGAACGCCACAACTGCTGCAACTGGAACACAAACAAAACACAATCAACGGATGAAGAACGCCACAACTGCTGCAACTGGAACACAAACAAAACACAATCAACGGATGAAGAACGCCACAACTGCTGCAACTGGAACACAAACAAAACACAAGCTGGTGAGTGACGTCATATAGTCAACAATGTAAGAACAACCAACACAGTTTCAACACGAATAATACTCAAAGCTAAATTTTATTAAATCAGAGTATCCAACTAACCCGCTTCAGTGATCATATGGTCTAGGACATACTCTCGCAATAAACTAGATTATTGGTGACGGGGGGATCGGGGTTTGATTCCGGTCAGCTGCACGGACCCCTCTTAAATGGTTTCCCACTCTCCATCTATGCAAATGCGTGTACACTTCCTATTAATTCTACCTTCCTCATTCTAAACCTATTAGCGTAATTAGTTAATGGGCAGCCCGGACAGATATTAAAACGCGAGTACTCACAAAAATACGTCCATTTCTCTTGGAAAATTACCAGACTCTCCTCGTGAGTAAATGTTCGGTGAAGACAGAGCAAAGCAAGGCAGTTAATGTGTTAGACCCGAGAAGTTGATGGTATGATTTTCTTAGCTAATAATGGTCTTTAAAAATATCCATTTTTAATATTGTACAATAGTAGTTTCGGGTTTAAGAAATATAAACCATAAAACATGCCTTTATTTTTGAAAGAAAAACTATGTTAAAAATAAGTGTGAGCTGTACGAGGCTTAGATAACATATGGGTTGAATTTTGTCTAATATGTCCAAATAGTAACCCAGACTAGCCAAATAATAAGATCATATCATTGTTCAGCCAAGCCCAAACAAATAATAATCCGACACTTCGCTGGCCACATGGTCTAGCGCGCTACTCTCGTAGTATACTAGGCTGCTGATGATGGGGAGATCTAGGTTGATCTTGATCGAATCTTGATTGGGTGTACTGAAGGTTTTATTCCAAAATGGGTTCACATTCTCCCTCCACACAAATGCGGGTACACTTCCTTAAATATTACCTTCCTAATCCCAAAAGCCCTAAGCGTATATCCCGATCGGGTAGTAAGATGCGGTGTTAATAATACTAATAATAATGCGGTAGTTACACTGTTCTTCCACTACCCCTTGCAATGTTTGTTGTGTTGAGCTCTCGACCATGGAGGGCTGAATGAAAATAGTCCCAGTAGGAAATAGCCCGCGTTAGTGAGAAGTCTCGCGTGGAAGTGATTTATTAAGAAACCATTCATAAGAAAACAAACTCTTTTTTCCACTTCAGAGTTCTCATGGAGACTGAGACATAGGTACTGCTTGCGCGACTGGTTGCTGGAATACACTCGACTGAGACATAGGTACCTCTTACGTGACTGGTTGCTGGAATACACTCGACTGAGACATAGGTACTGCTTGCGCGACTGGTTGCTAGAATACACTCGACTGAGACATAGGTACTGCTTGCGCGACTGGTTGCTAGAATACACTCGACTGAAACATAGGTACCTCTTGCGCGACTGGTTGCTAGAATACACTCGACTGAGACATAGGTACCTCTTACGTGACTGGTTGCTGGAATACACTCGACTGAGACATAGGTACTGCTTGCGCGACTGGTTGCTAGAATACACTCGACTGAGACATAGGTACTGCTTGCGCGACTGGTTGCTAGAATACACTCGACTGAAACATAGGTACCTCTTGCGCGACTGGTTGCTAGAATACACTCGACTGAGACATAGGTACCTCTTACGTGACTGGTTGCTGGAATACACTCGACTGAGACATAGGTACTGCTTGCGCGACTGGTTGCTAGAATACACTCGACTGAGACATAGGTACTGCTTGCGCGACTGGTTGCTAGATACACTCGACTGAAACATAGTACCTCTGCGCGACTGGTTGCTGGAATACACTCTACTGAGACATTTACATCGTGCATGGTTTGTAGCATAGCCTATTAATAAGTTATTTTCGAACAAATAAATTATTTATACTACACGTACATATAAAGGTTACGACAAAAAATACATTTTTTTCTAAAACATAAATTTCCAACTTTTAAAAATTAGTTCTCAAATACTACTCTTAAATCAGTTTTATTCTAAAACGCAGGTATACGGGTTATTTATAATAAAAAATACACCCACTTCCCCCCGATACACAATTTGAGCAATTTTTTTTTTCATACAAATTTTCAACATCAGTATTCAGTAAGCTACCTTTAATTTTAAAACCAGATTTTAAATCTAGACTTCATCTCTCCCCGTCATAGTCAGTCTAATCTGTTGTGATAGCGCCTTAGTCCATGTGGTCACCGAAGCGGGTCCTATAATTTTAAGCAGAGCCACATGACTAACTCGAAAACAAGGTCTAATAGAACACAATGTGAACTGTTTGAATTGTGGTTGTGTCCCACATTCTGTATTATTATTACTATTGCTATTGATTTATGTTCTATGCAGTGGCGGCTGTAGCTAAAATTAGTGGGGGTGCCGCTGCAGAAAATGTTTAGCCTTTGTTTTAAAATTGTGTAAAAGAAAAAAGAAACATGTATAAAAAGATTTTTTATTCGGGAACTTGATAAAATCTTAACAAAAAAGCATTTTTTACTTACTTTAACTTAAATTATTACAGATCTATTCATTTAAAAATGAAATCCACTTTTTGGTTTTAATTTGAGCAAAAAGTTCAAAAATTTTCTCCTTGATCTCTTTATGACAATTGAGGAAATTTTTCTCCATTGAAAGTACTGCAAGTGCATTTAGTCTTTCTGTTAAATAAAAGAACCGAAAAAAATTAATCAAATAAAATAACTGGAAGCAGAATAATAATCTAATTCTACACTCTTCTACACTTTATCACATTCAAGAATATGGTACACGGTTTTTAAGCACAACACACGCTGAGTAAAAAACAATATCCTTCCACTATCATGCCAGAGCCGGCACTGCGAGAGCAATAGTGCTTGCCTTCCTGCCCACCCCCTACTATTTGCGCATGCGCACAACAGTCAAACATCACGTCGCTGGTACTGTGAAGCGCACAGTTCCATACAAAGACTTTAGTATTTTTTTCATAAACTGGGGGATGGCTACTGAAGTACTGACATTAAGCTTAAGGAATATTATATTGTACTACAAAAATAAAGAAAGAATTAAAGAAAAAAGGACTCATTATATTAAATATTATCGATAATATCAATTGGAAATAGGGGGTGCTGCAGTTCCGCAGTGCCTATACAGGAGCCGCCACTGGTTTTATGTATTTCCTCATCACACAACAAACGTTCAGATCACACAACATTGAATCTTTACAAGTGACATACTTTCATATCAGAGATGTGTGTATCTGACTCAAAGTTACTCTACTAATCCGTGTTCCAGGGAGTTGGCTCTGAATGAACGTGTTCTAGGGAGTTGGCTCTGAAGGAAACGTGTTCCAGAGAGTTAGCTCTGAATGAAACGTGTTCCAGGGAGTTGGCTCTGAATGAACGTGTTCTAGGGAGTTGGCTCTGAAGGAAACGTGTTCCAGGGAGTTGGCTCTGAAGGAAACGTGTTCCAGAGAGTTAGCTCTGAATGAACGTGTTCTCTGCCAAGCACAATCATTGTGCCTCCAACTAATATCTGGGCGCATGTTGTGGTTATTAATGTGACGGTAAATGGATGTTAATGTGCGTTCATGACTATTACTGGATGTGCTTTAGGCTATGATTTTAATATCTTAAATGAAACTAATTACTCTACCATGTACTGAGGGCTTTCAAAAAACATGTCCCGGCTGTCAAGCTAAATGGATGGGAGGTTGGCTCTTTACAACCCAATGTTCATAGAAAGGCCTTTTATAAACTAAACACATATTTTGTTGTGGTTAATATATACATAAAGTGGTGCTGAAGATCCCATCACTTGATGTATGAATACGTGAAAGTAGATCTAGTAACTGTTCCAGCTGTCAGATAAGGTTCTTCCTATGAAAGTAGATCTAGTAACTGTTCTAGCTGTAAGAAAAGGTTCTTCCTATGAAAGTAGATCTAGTAACTGTTATAGCTGTCAAATAAGGCTCTTCCTATGAAAGTAGATCTAGTAACTGTTATAGCTGTCAGATAAGGTTCTTCCTATGAAAGTAGATCTAGTAACTGTTATAGCTGTCAGATAAGGTTCTTCCTATGAAAGTAGATCTAGTAACTGTTATAGCTGTCAGATAAGGTTCTTCCTATGAAAGTAGATCTAGTAACTGTTATAGCTGTCAGATAAGGTTCTTCCTATGAAAGTAGATCTAGTAACTGTTCTAGCTGTCAGATAAGGTTCTTCCTATGAAAGTAGATCTAGCAACTGTTATAGCTGTCAAATAAGGCTCTTCCTATGAAAGTAGATCTAGTAACTGTTATAGCTGTCAGATAAGGTTCTTCCTATGAAAGTAGATCTAGTAACTTTTCTAGCTGTCAGATAAGGTTCTTCCTATGAAAGTAGATCTAGTAACTTTTCTAGCTGTCAGATAAGGTTCTTCCTATGAAAGTAGATCTAGTAACTGTTCTAGCTGTCAGATAAGGTTCTTCCTATGAAAGTAGATCTAGTAACTGTTCTAGCTGTCAGATAAGGTTCTTCCTATGAAAGTAGATCTAGTAACTGTTCTAGCTGTCAGATGAGGTTCTTCCTATGAAAGTAGATCTAGTAACTGTTCTAGCTGTCAGATAAGGTTCTTCCTATGAAAGTAGATCTAGTAACTGTTCTAGCTGTCAGATAAGATTCTTCCTATGAAAGTAGATCTAGTAACTGTTCTAGCTGTCAGATAAGGTTCTCCCTATGAAAGTAGATCTAGTAACTGTTCTAGCTGTCAGATAAGGTTCTTCCTATGATAATTGGATTGTAGATCCCCTGTTTGACCTGATGACCTGGCATTAGGCAGTGTTTGAAAAGTATATTAGTATGCGTTTCATCAATATGTGTGACGTCACAGCTATGATTGATGTCTGACTGGGAAAGGACATTCGCCACCGGCCAATGTTCAACTTATCACTGTGGTACACTTAGCGACACAGGGTTGGTGGGAAGATATACTGCGTGTTCATAATCAACAGATCATGTCGGGGATGAGGGGGGGATTATCAATATGTTGTGTGTCCAATACATACGTGGGATGTTTTCATATTTATATTTTTATGCACCCATTGTTAGAAGTGAATAAGATTGAATTTAATCGCTATTAGTTTAGTTTAGCTACAGTTTTATTATCGTTATTTTAATGTTGTTGTAATGTATGATTGGTATGTATAAAGGCTCACAGCTTCTGATCACGTCGCTTGACGTATGAATACGTAAAAGTAGACATACTAGCTCTTCTAGCTGTCAGTTAAGGCTCTTCTTACTGAAGTAGATCTAGTAACTGTCCTAGCTGTCAGATAAGTTTCTTCTTAAGTAAATTCGACAGTAATAAAAGCTTCTATTGTTTTTCCTCTCTCAGATAAAATACAGTTTATCAACTCTGCTACGCCACGAGGCAAGACACTTTCATCCCTTAGTCTATCCTTCCCCTTCCGTCCCCCCGACGAAGATAATTTATCTGACTTCGTTAATGGAGGTGGATTAAAGTTGGTTGCGATGTCCGTCCACGTGTGTTTGCTGTCGAGCGCTGAGCAAGCAAATAGTCCAAACGAGTGATGGAGGGGTTTTCGCTCGAAGCGGGCAATTACCACAGCTTGGAATACACCCGCGGCGAATGTTCCGTGTTTTGTCTTCTGGTTGTACGCCGATAGATGGCAGCAATAGAACTAGACCATGCTAGTGTCCGTTATTGCGGAGGCTTGTGGCAGGGCCAGAGACGTTAATCATTCTATACATTACGCGCACTTGCAATAACAAACTTCATCGTTATCTAAAGGCGTCATTTGGCCTTTTTATTGGGCGTGAGGAAAGGGGGAATTAAATGGTATGCTACCCTCTAAAAGAATGTTTAGGTTGGGTAGATGCTGATGTGTTAAATATTAAAACCTGTGGTCAATGGTAATATTTGGAAGCTATTTAGATTTTCTAACCAATCGTTACCGGGAGACATTAAACCAATCATTATACCCACAAAATGGCTTCAAATGTTCAGAACTAATGAGAATTCAGACTTGAGGAGATTTTATACATAAACAAGAAGCTCAAAGCAGGATTAATAACCATCTATATTAATAAAATGAGCGGTTAGTTTGTCTGTCATGAGCACTGCACAATATCTACTTCACGTAGAATTTTAAAAAAGGTACTCTCTCTGCACGGACATGTGCGCCTCTAAGCAGGCATTTTAAAGTTTTAATTAAGATTTTTTAATCAATTAAAAAACTACCTCAGAAGCAAAAATGGCCCTGGGCAACGCTGTCTGAAAAGGATCAAGAGGTTGGACTTGAAAGAGGTGCCTCAGGGTTTGCTTGACGTATTTAATTAAAAATTGTGATCTAGATGTAATATGATTATAATTTGAGGCACTGGAGGTCTCGTATTTTGATGTAATAGTAGCACTATGAGATAATAAAGAATGTGATGTTAAAGATGTTATAAACTAAATATAAGAACTTGGACGTTTGAACTCGTGGAAGAACTGACTTAGTCGTGAATACTTAAACAGTTGGAATGAATGACACGGTCGAGACCCCTGCAGACTCGAACTAAGTACTCTAGGCACGGTGGTTGCCCTCTAACACGAGTACTCTGATGGCCCGAAATTCTAATCTGCTATGGTCCGGCGACGAGTATAGTAACTGTCTCCGAAATAAATGATAATGTGTCAGCCGCGATGACAAAAGTTAAAGGTTTTAATATCCAGATATGGCCTCGTTACTTCACAACTAGTGCAGGCTTGTTGTGAGTAGTCAGTATTCCGCTTCAATCAATACTTATAAAATAACATGTCCTGACTGACTGACTGACTGACTGACTGACTGACTAATTCATCATCGCCGAGCGCAAACTACCAAGGCTACAAGCATGAAATTCGGATTGTATATTCATTTTGTTATGTAGGCACCCACTAAGAAAGGATTTAGAAAATTCCACCTCAAAGGGGTCAAAATAGGGGATGATAATATGTATGAAAAGTCCGTCATTTTGAAAGTTACATAAACAAAATTTTGTATTTCGGTTATTGACGTAAAACAAATAAATACGTGTTTCAGGAATTTTGGAAATTTTATTTAATAAGGGATGAAAAAGGGGGTGAAAGTTTGTATCGGACTTGCATTATTTTTGATCTGAGGTCAAGTTATGGTAATCAACGTAACGTAATATTTTAAATTAATCTGTAAATGCATATGTATATTTTCGTATTTATATATAATCAACTTCCACGTGAGCAAAGCCGCGGGCAACTGCTATCTAGTGTCTTATAATTCATTACATCAAGTTCTCTTAGCCAGTTTTAATATCCAGATATGGCCTCGTTACTTCACAACTAGTACAGGCTTGTTGTGAGTAGTCAGTATTTCGCTTCAATGTCTTCTAATTCATTACATCAAGTTCACTTAGCCAGTGCTTTCAGCCACTTAGGTCCAACAAAGTTAAGCAAATCAAACATAAACATAGCAATCTAGCTCAGGGCTGTGACATATTGTTATTTTTATATGTTATTTGAGAGAAAACTATTAATGGTACTTTATTGATAACCAATCTATTTAAAAAGTGGCTCCTAGCTAGTACATGAGAAATTATATATCATTTATTCCTCAACTTTCCCGGAAAATACATATTACCAAAACTTCGGAGAAGTGACGCTTTCAAACCGAATAAAGTATTCTCGGTGGAAAATTATTTTCGCTTTTCTTCGGTTCGGTTCGGTTCAGCTCGGTTAGCTCGGTTCGGCTCGGTTCAGCTGGGTGAGAGTAGATCTTTAAAGTCTCCTTTCTCATCCATACCTCACTGAGCGGATATCTTGGACGAGTAGTAAGACGCGAAAGGTTGTTATACTGACGTCACCGTAGTTTCAGATACCGCGCGCCAAGTGTACCAAAGCTAACATTCTTCTAGAAAGGTTGTTATACTGACGTCACCGTGGTTTCAGATACCGCGCGCCGAGTGTACCAAAGCTAACATTCTTCTAGAAAGGTTGTTATACTGACGTCACCGTGGTTTCAGATACCGTGCGCCGAGTGTACCAAAGCTAACATTCTTCTAGAAAGGACACTGAAGCAAGTGATAGACAAGCTCTAATAAAACAAACAGAATACTTTACACCTCATCGACTTAAGCTAAATAAACAGTTTAAAGAGTTTACTATTAGTTTTGACACTTATGTTAAATAGACTTGACAGGAAAAATATGACTGAATATTTTACGCGATAAGCGGTTGAAGGAAAAGAGGAATATGAAAAAAGTGTATCTATTTTTAAAAAAGATCGAAATATTTGTGAATAGTAAAATAGTGTAAACCAAACATAACTAATCATCACTTTAGCTTATTTGATCACATACAGTTTTTGTGACCGTACATTATCAATATCGACAATTTGAATTGGAATGCTAGTTGTAAATGCACTTGGTCCTAATAATAGTATTGGTGTTTATGTATATTTAAAATATATATATTGGTTTCTCTCGCATCTCAAATAAGGGTAATTAATTTTATTAATAGATATACAGGGTGTTCCCGGATCTAACAAATATGGTTAAATGACATACATAGGAGATAAGCTAGCTTTCGCTTCTTTTTCAATCAAACAACTAAAGACTAAATAAAATAAAATAATACTAAATAAAATATATTCACTTACTTTATGGTATTGGGAACTCAAAATTTCATTGCCACACTTACAAAGTATGTGACCTATTTCTATCTTGAGCTGGTTCTATACAGTCATTACATCATATCCCTATCTTGAGCTGGTTCTATCCAGTCCACCTCATTAAACTCTACCTATTTCAGGTCCATTCTGTTGTTATCCTCCAATCTGCGTCTGGGTCTTCCCAATTGTCTCTTCCCACTGGGTTTACCAGTCAGTACTCTGATCACGGTTCTAGAATCTCCCATTTGCACTGTATGTCCTGCCCACCATAATCTCCGAGACTTGATTACTATAACAATGTCTTGTGATGAGTACAGTTTATGCAACTCATCATTATGTAACTTCCTCCAATCCTCAGTCGCCACATCCTTTTTTGGACTAGATATCTTCCTAGGCACCTTGTTTTCGAATCCTAAATTTGTTGTTATCGTCATGTAAGTTAAGAGACCACGTTTCACAACCAGAGAGAGCCACCAGTAAAATTATTTTCTTGTATATTCTGAGTTTTACATTCCTTAAAAGAAGGCGAGATGTAAACAACTTGTTTATCAAAAAACACCTGCGTATAAAAGTTGTGCAGCATTAAATCTTAGTTAAGATTAAACGTCATATGTTTCGAACTTTTGCTTGGCTTAGGGAGAGTTTAGTATGAAACATCCAATGAGAGCTGCTAATGATATGAAACATCCAATGAGAGCTGCTAATGATATGAAACATCCAATAAGAACTGATAATGATATGAGACATCCAATGAGAGTTGCTAATAATATGAAACATCCAATGAGAGCTGCTAATGATATGAAACATCCAATAAGAGCTGCTAATGATATGAGACATCCAATGAGAGTTGCTAATAATATGAAACCATTTTTAAAATACTAAGTTAAAAAATTGCTATTAAATTTGTGAAATGCTTGTCTTCGATTGAAGGCCATCAGTGAAGTGAATTAAATATTTTATTTAATACTTATATCTTGATTTTGTTTTGATTTTGCTGTGTGCTCGAAAAGGAAGCGAAAATGATATAACCTCCGAGGGACATTTTGAGTTAGTTTTTATATCTCCCAACACTTTCCGTAATTTGGTTATCTAGTTCTGGAACAGTGGTACACTTATATTAGTTCTGACAAACAAATATTTTAAATAATATACGGTACGTTTTATTAGATATTAAAATATAACAGGTGTTCATAAATTATTCATCCCATCATAAACCTTAATAAACTCGTTATTTTAGGAGCTAATTAAGGAGTTAGTTAGCTTACTGAAGCATTGATTCAATTTTGATAATCTACATGATTAAAACAATTAATCTTGAGCTATGCTATTAATTATTTATTACCGCTTCTTACTACCTGTTCATATTATACGCGTTGTGTACTAATTACGCTAATTAATGAGTTAAGGGCTGAGAAAGGTTGAATTTAGAGAAAGTGAAGCTGCATTTGCGCAGAAGGAGAGTGTAAAACAATTTTGTAAAATCCACCCTCAATAAACCAGACTAGTACTGGAATCCCAATCTCCCTGTCATTGGCAGTTTGGTCTGATACGAAAGTGACGCCTTAGACCTTGAGGCCACCGAAGTAGGTTATGAAGCTTTCTATCTTATTTAATGGGGTGAATAGTTTATGGACACCCTGTTATTTCCACGAACAAAGATAACAGAAACCTATATCAGAGTAAAACACACGTCACAGATTTTTTTTCCTTCCAAAAGTAAATTGACTGCGAATCCTATTGTAGACCTAACCCAAGCGTTGGATGATATCACCTTGTCTGTACAGGTATATTTGATTAGGCTACCCCATACACCCTTGCACTCTTCTATTAACCTCCAGAGGAGGGGGGAAGGGGGGAAAACACCTCGTTTATGAGCGCTCAGGGAAATTCTGCTAGAGCGGCCTGTCCAAACCTTGTTACAGAAATCATAGGTTCAAGTGAAGAACGACACAAGACACAGTTAAATGTGAAAAATTACACCCGGACCTTTAAATTTACCTACAAGAGCTTTTAAATATCAGCTAGCCGTGCTCTAGATCGTTCTGGCTGCTTTGTGTATGTGGTTGAGTGGTTCGGGAAGCCCATTTCTGCTATATTATTCCTTGAAATCCTTTTCTAAGACTGTATTATTTGTATATACTTAAAACTAAACAATCAACAAACACTAGCAACGGGATGAACACATACACAGAGATATTGATTTACAAATTAACTTAACCTAGAACAGCAACACTTTGTGTTAAACACCCACATTTACTGCGTGGTTTAGAAACATCTTGGAATGATAGCATATAAGTTTTGTGGGTAGATTGTCTGTCTACTGATCTAAAGGTCCTGGGTTCAATTTTCGGTCAGAGCCAGACATAACGTTGATTGGTTTTCATTGTTTGGTAAAGTAAGACTGTGGGGTTCGGTCGTTGTGTTTGTATTAATGTTTGGTTAAATACAATTGGCTAGTAGGGCTCAAACATTAATTAATTTGTTTTTTACTATAATGTCAAACATCATGATCATTAAAGGCTTAATCTAGGAGGTAAGGATGAGGAAGGTTGTTTTGTGGATTTAAGTGGAGAGGGGATGATAAAAACCCAGCGATAACTCACACACATAAAACTACCCCTAATGCATTCAGACAAGACTTGAACTTTGACCTCCCCTTCAGAGGCAATCCAACCTAATGTGAGGCAGATGCCTTAGACCACGGTACTATCGGTGTGGACTATAAATTCTCGTGGTTATCTGAACGAACGAGACTTCTGTTCGACCTCTCCTAGCCACTGAGCCAATAGCCCCCTCTCGCCTCCCTAGGTACTTAGCCCCAGATACGCCACTGACCCGGATAAAAACCCTCGAGACGACGCAATAACAGGTCAGGTCAATAATCTCGTCACCATCAATAACAGACAGAGCACATCTGAGGGATATGACAGTCTTCAAGAACAGACGGTTTCTATGATGGGTAACTTCCGGTAACTCTTGGTGAGGTTATGTCTGTGTAACAAGAGGTAACTCTTGGTGAGGTTAGGTTAGGTTGTAGGTTTAGATAACTCGTCTGCTGATGTAATCAGTCCGTTCAGAAAATTCACGTTAGCTACCTAAACAACTAAACCAAATATTCTTACAGCTATTGTGTTAAACGTAATCATTTTTTTTTAACTCTATGCCTCAAACAAACTTAAGTAATCAGAAATAATGTATTCCATTCCCAATATTTATCATAGCTCGCCTGTCAAATCCTCAAATAAATCAACTTTGCAGTTAATTTAACTTTCTTATTTACGTGTTCAAGAAATTTAAATTAGTTTTATTAAAAAACTAAAAAATATAAACATAGAAATATGCCACAATTTGACACCCTAAAAATCGAGGGAAATATAATTAGAAAATAAATTTCACCTTTTAAGTTTCCAAGCATGAGCCATTGTATTCATAGAATTGTATAGCTCACAATATTTCTCAGAGAATTGAAACATATTATTGATAGTTGTAAAGAAAACCTAACATTTATTATGTTAGGATATTTTTCTTCTCTTTTGTTGAAACGTTTGAAGTTCATGAACCCAAAAATATTTATCATGGTAAATTAGACGCCGAATGGAGATATGGTCTAATCAATTCAAATTTGACTTGAAAAGTTGATGTTTTGACGGTTGTTTACGGAGGAGTTCAAAGGAGATACCGAGGAGGAAATGTTGAAGGAAACATTAGCAATCCAGGGGATGCATTATATTGACTTGGATATATATTTCATACATCTTCTTTTCTGATCAAATAAAATCAAGATTCTTAGGAAATATCAGAGTACTATGCAAAGTGAAACAGTATGTGGTGTGATTTCCAGATTTCTCAACATCACTAGTAGGTGCTGGATTAGGTTAGGCTAACCCCAGGAACATTTATATTATTGTGATTACGTGCGTCGCGTCAAGGCTATCGGTATATTCACACTTATTAAATAGGGATGTCAAGGTAAGAGTTTAGAGGAAATATATCAGCATTTGCTTGGAAGAAGAGTGGGAAATCACTTAGGAAACATCTCGGTACCTTCAAAAGGGGTCATAGCCCAGACGTCCCAGTCACTGGATGAGACTGACGCCTTAATTGGCGTGATTACCGGTGAGTGTATTTGGTATGACATGGGTTTATTACTGTCTCTAGAAGAAGTAAGAGATAAGTTAGGTATCCCGGATAAAATTAGCGCTATCTAAGAGAGTGATTTCCAAACTCCTACCAGTGTTGTACCCCTTATCAGGGCCATGGACTAACCAATGTACCCCTACAGCTCTTCATCCTGCTATCATGTAAAGTATAAACGGTGTTTACAAACTTAAACCAAACCCCAGTGGTAACCAAACGAAGCGATGACATAGAGAAAGAAAGGCTGCTATAATCCCACGACATCTCGTCAAAATCTTTACTATTTTATTTCCATATATTTTCACCAGAATATTATTTGTATTACTAACACTCAGTGATACGTCACGAATGCCCAGACCTATTTCACATTCACCTAGGCGGGTACAATACCCACAGGTTGCTAAACATTACTCTGATAAAACACTTGACCTCAACATTATTTGTGTGAATGTTTATATATTTCGTTGGAACAAACTTTACATTTCCTTTGCAGCTCAGACATTGAAAGTATCTAGTTTGGTAACTTTCTGTGAAATTACATAGAAATATGCATCACAGTTACTGCATTTTATTGCTAAGTAATATTTACTCTTTATCCAGAGAATTGTAAAATAAAAAAAACAATTGCTTTTCCTCGCTTATTTCTTGAGTTTCGGATGGTTACGGTCGTTTGAACAGTTTTATTGACTTACACATCTTTTTTTGAATAAACAGTTAGAAAAAGAACTTTCATAGATGTTTTATAATATTTATTTTTCAAGATGCAATAAAAAATTATTTGATTTTTTTCCTCCCACGAATTCTGTTAGTTTTGTTTGCATCAAGCAAACTAGCTTATATTTTAAAAAACAGAAGTAAAAGTCCTGGTATTCTGGTTGAAGATTTCAAATGGATTTTCTTTTATTATACATTTTGTCAAAAGTATACTTTTTTAAAATTACCAGTCTTACTTTTTAGAAGATTTATTTGTAAAAAAACAACAACTTAAAGTGAACAGAAACTGCTGGGCTGTGAGCTCATCCAGCACACAGAGTACAGATAGACTCTTTTGGAAATCAATACTGAACACTTGTTTTTTGAGGGTGAAATAAACACCGCAACAAAATATAATTTATATACTAACTTGTGGGTGCAATTCCTCCTTTACACTCCTCTCTGCACCACCAACCTTTCTCTGGCCCTTCTACAAATAAACAGAGGTCAATATTGAGATTTATTTCCAAATGAAAAGTTTCCACAAACTTTCTCTGTCTGTCTTTTATAGTAAGTTATATTTTATTAACCGCCTCTGTGGTCTAGTGGTTACAGTTCCTGGATATATATCTAGAGGCTCTGGGTTCAAATCCCGGTGCTTCCAAAATATGTCTCTGAAGTGTTTGATCTGTAACGGAGTCAAACTCGGCTTCGTGAGGACAAATGAGGAGCTACTTGAATAAAGAAGTAGTGGCTCCGGTTTAGAAAACTGAGATTAACAGCCGAAATGCCGCAAATGTTGGCACTATCTTCTCCAACCTGTGACACTCACTTGGTCGGTATGGCTCACACCATGGAGATTTTAATAACCATAAAATAATTTGGGTTGAAAGTAAATGCAAGAGTTTCCTAATCTCCTACACGCAAATGTAGATACATTTCCTCTAAATTTTATATTGACCATTTGTACACCCCTATTTGGATAGCACGGATGGGTAGTAAGACAAAGTAAATGTTTGATTATCTTTGACTGAAAGATCTTCTTTAGTTTAGACCGGATGACAAGTGAGCGTTAATTTCACAGACCGGGGGGAGGGAGAGTTGGAGGAAATGGGCAGCATGGGTGTAATTTTAATTAAGAAGAAGGTTAATTAAAATAAAGAACCATTTGTTGGAGAGACGTGCCATAGAAGACATTTTTATATGGAGCATTTATTGTGATAAAATATCTGGAATTGACTCGGCTACGAATATCAAAAGCTTAATTTACTAGAAGTAAAGTTTTAAAATTAATATTGTAAACATTATAATTATATATATTCTTTACATTTAAAATATTATTACTTTTTTCAAATTAATGATGAGGTTTATCTTTAAAGCATTTAAACGTAAAAATTAGAATTGTATTCTATTATAAAGACAGTATTGTACGCTTAAACATTTTCTGGCTCATCTTATCTGCCCCCGAACTCAAAAAGGTGTGTTTTAGAATTTGTTCTGTCTGTCTGTCTGTCCGTCTCTCTGTCCTTGAGGCTACAGCCAAAAGTGTTTGATGGAGTTTGTTAAAACTTTATATTTAAATGTTATATGATCATACGTCAAGGAGAAATCGGGATTTTGATTATACACCAAACTTAATGGTAGCTTACTGATGACTGAATTTAGGAATTTCTCTATATTTAAAAAATTGAATTACCAATTTTGTTCAAATTCGATATCTTGGAACCCGATTCAGTGTCCGCATGGTCTGAGGTGCCACTCTCGCAATATACTAGACTGTCGATGACGGGGAGATCAAGGTTCAAATCTCTGTTGGATGTATTGAGGGTGGTTTTCATAAATAGTTTTCCCCACTTCAACCATGCAAATGTGGGTAAACTTCCTCTAAATATAACCTTCCTCATCCCTAAAAACCATTAGCCTGATTGGCACATAAGCGTATAGCCCGAACGGTTAGTAAGAGAACTACGATGACGTCATCATTCGAAATCGTCTCTGATCATGATTGTAGGTATGAGGCTTACTTCCTCACAGCGTCTCGTTGGTCCGACGCCAAGGAAGCGTCGTTGTTGCGGTTATTTATGTTCCATTAAAGAAGTGACTTCATTGGCTCAGGGAGAGAGGGGAGGGGGTGAGGGGGGGTATTTACACTTGTCATCGGGACAAAACGCTACCAGTAAATTGGGTGTTCGCGTCGGCCTCATTAGGGGCAATTATGGCGTCGAGGAAGCGTCTTACAGCCCGTGGGTGTTTTATTGGGAGGTGAGGGGGGCCTTAATTTCCATGGGTCAGGTCGAGGGTTCGGCTTGGAAAAGTATACCAGCACTCTTGTTGCATGTAGTTGCTTGTTTCTGTTTGTTGAGTTTTTTGACCTGCTTCGTTCATCAGCCTCAGTTGGTAGTGTTGGCATGGTACGAGTGCGTGGATAATTTCGGTACGATCAAACTAATTAGCTGAGAGGTGACCTGGTGGTCTAGGGGTAAGGTGTTGGACTTCTGTGCTGGCGGCCGGGGTTCAATCCTCGGTCCCGGCACAGATTTATCTGATTACCAAACCCTTCCTTCACCTCTGACAAGACATCTTGTGAATGTGGGGAATGCCAGGCCTCCACCGTGGTTTGGATTCCACGTTAAACTGTAGGTCCTCCATTTCATCTCACAATCATCCTACCATTACACATTAGCGTAAGTGCGTATAACCCGAACGGGTAGTAAGACAAGGTGATAATAATAATAATATTTAGCTGAGGATACCAGACGAGCCGCCCTACGCCTCAAGAGAACATAAAAAACTAAACAAATGTTCTGCAATCGTGTTTACCAATAACAGTTTCCTAAGTCTTGATAAACAAAATATTTACATTTTGTCTTATTTGTCATTTTAATTTTTTAATTTATATAAAAATTAATATTATTTTAAAATCAAAAACCTATCTACGTATCTTTAATCTATATTTGATATGCCTTGACTTTCTTACATTAACCTGACTGTTCTCTTACACCTCGCAGCAAGGTCAATCAGGGAGTCACTCCAGCAAGGTCAATCAGGGAGTCACTCCAGAGAGGTCAACCAGGGAGTCACTCCAGCAAGGCAAAGAGACTGATAAACAAAGTTTATAAATATTATACGCATCGTGTATATAGTGAGTTAAACACACACACACATGCATATACACATAGTGTATATTGCTACACATAAATAATATCGTCAACCCCTCAGAGATAAATATTGTGATCGTAAACAAAATATATCTCGAGATTTTGATAAATGTAAACGTTTAATGACCCCTTGAAACTAAAGAATTGTTTTTCGCGATACCGTCCGTCTGTCTATTTATCTTTATCGTGGCCAAAACCGTTTTACCGATTGCGACCAAATTTGGTATCTAGGTTTCATTTTATCAATCAAGCCGAAACTTGCTACCTATGGTTTTAATAAGGCTCTCCCTGGGAGTTTTTGGATTTAGGTATCTAACCATAAAATTAAGGGTAGTCTACTGAAGGATAAAAAGACATAAAATAGGTTTTCTCAAAATCCAATATAGATTTTTTTATTACATTTTGTATACTGGAATTGTTTAAAATTACAAAAAAAAAATTGCAATCCTCCATAAAAATTATTTTAATTAATTTGAAGAAGCGGAAACATCAAATTTTGATCTTATCTCCCCAATTATGTGAGACACTAAATAACTTATTATTGTAACAGTTTCAAAACAAAATTTTTATGGAGAACTTTCAAATGTGAAATTGATTTTTATGCTTTTTTGTGGACAAAGATGTTCCCCCTTTTTTTTTTCAATGTTCCTGTAACAAAGTATGCCATTTGATTTATGCTCTTTGGTTGAGTGTTTCTGCAACAATGTATATTATTTAGTTTCACAAATCTTACTAGTTTTTAGTAAATATCTCTATTTTGAGATAAAAGAGAGAGAAAGTCCGTACCATTTATTTATAAATATAATAAATGTGTGCTACTATTTCAGAAGTGCTAGCCAGTAAGTGATACACTTGGCCGTGAAAACACATCCGTAGCAATTAGTCACCCGTCAGAGTGCAGTCAACGTGTCGGCAGACAGACAGACAGACGGACGGTGTCTGAGTGGTTGAATATTCTAGTAAAATAACTAACAGTCAGTTTGTTGGGTTAAATAACTGTAGAACCTCGTTAAACCGAACTAATTTAAACCTAAGTTCGTTTGGATTAAGCAGGAGAGAGTATTTTCACAAATTTTAAATTGTAGTTGAATGAGTTTTATAAAATTTACAATGATTTGACTCTTATATAAAACGTAAAATTAACTGTAGCTTTACATTTATGGTATATATATATTTTTACATCACTGTAGGTATTTTTAATTACAGGAAAACACAATCTGTTGACTCTAACATGCAGCTATTAAGGACGGTCATTGTTTTTTTACAATTTTCTTTTAACAAAATTTGTTTCATTTGACCTAGCTTGTCCCCCCACCCTACATCCCTTTGTCAGAAAATTGTGTTAGGATTTTTCGGAATTTTGGATAACAGAGACTCCCTCTAATTGAGTTATTACTGTAATCTATATAGTTTTCACCTCTAATAATTAATCAATTAACAATAATAACTCCACATTATCTTCCATTAATAATTTATTAACGTTCCAACGCTCTAAAATAGGGATGAGTGTGTGCCGATATATTAATATTTCTACTTTATTTGTGACAACCATTCATATCGATATGCAGGGGCGGACAAAGACGTGTGTTTCATATAGTTTGGTGACAGGGAGAACTTACACACACGCACACACATGTACAAAGACGTGTGTTTCATATAGTTTGGTGACAGGGAGAACTTACACACACGCACACACATGTCAAAAGCTGTGTTTCATAAGTTTGGTGACAGGAGAACTTACACACACGCACACAATGTACAAAGACGTGTGTTTCATATAGTTTGGTGACAGGAGAACTTACACACACGCACACACATGTACAAAGACGTGTGTTTCATATAGTTTGGTGACAGGGAGAACTTACACACACGCACACACATGTGAGACAACTGCAAGCCGAAGAGGAGTGAACAAAACTCTGAATTCCATTAGACACAGAATATCTCAATCTGTTACGATGAGAATGTAGAAGGCAGACAGGTACTTTCTAATTCCGGTGTCATCCGAAACAAGAAACCATTTATTCTTCCGCAAAGAACAACACCCCCTCCACAGCGCGGTTTATTTCCGTCCGCGCATCGTAACGACCTTTAAATTTGGCCCAGCGTCATGACGGTAAACCCCCCCCCCCACCCTACCCACGGGTTTATAACCGGGGGAGGGGAAAGGGGGCCAAGCAAGGGCAGAGGTCTCCCAGATTTATCTTTTCCCGCGTGAATTTTTCATGGCGTCAATTAGTGTCCGATACAACCGCCGCGCCGCGCCCCGGTCGCGATACAGTCGACTGATGGATGGCCTGACCGACCTTCAACGAAGGGACGAGGACTTTACGGCCGTTTTATGCCGTGATTATGTTTTTTATGAGGTCTACGAGCCGGGCTCCTTATATATATCTGGCCGAACAGTTGCTAAGAAACCAGTTGTGGTCAATAAAATAATGGGGCTGATTCAGTTCCCGGAGGGATGTCACGTGAGTGATAGTGACATTTTGTATAGTCACTTTAAAAAAATGACGTCTGCAATAAAACAGATATTAAAATAAATAATTATAACAGCATTTACGATTCACCCAAATTTAATTTTTCGAAAAATAAACCCACCACACCCCAGACAATTAATTTACCGCTAAATAGAAAGGAACCGATTCAATCTCCCCTGGGAATCAAACCTGGGATAGTTGGCTTGGACCGGGCCTCACTTTGTGTTAAAGTTACACCGCCCCTCTCTTCCAAAACTGACACTTGTTTTTCCTTCTCTCTCCATTTCGAAACTTCATCTCTTCTTCGTATTACAACACTTTCTCCATTCTTCTCTTCCCAACACTTTAAATCTCCTTTTTAATTTTTACAATTCCTTCCTCCTTATATATTTTCTTTTTATAGTTCCTCTACTCTCTCCTTCTCAACACTTTCTTCTTGCTCCTACTTTTCTTTTCACACCTACTCTCTCCCCTCCCTCCATCCTCCCCTCCCTTCCTCCCCTCCCTCCATGTTCCTGTCAGTCAAAACATGCTCTAGTTTATTTTGACAATGGAAGCTCTTAGCCCCCGTGTAGGCCTAGTCTCTCTGCTTGGCGTGTCTTGGGGACAGGCACAGGGACAGGGACCAAAGTGGATTCCTCCGCTACACAAACACACGGCTATGATGGGGAGCACCAATCAAGGTCACGATTTATTATGTTATTATTCTGGTTTAAAGACGTGCCGACATTAGAGGAACGATTAGCGTCATCTTCACAAACACTTAAGAGCGAACGAAAGAAAAATAAATGGCGGGACACACTTGTACGCACTTTATAAAATAGTCGTCTGTTATTATGAACAACCATTTAAAAAAATTCGCTATCAATAAACAACCTTTAAATTAAATTTCTTTAAAAAATAAATATTAAAGGGTTATTTAACGTGTAATAATATTCACAGATATTGATTTAAAAAAGATAGAACTTATTTTGAAAAGTTGCTAGTTTTTAACAATCTGTTTTCAATAAAATTACCCTTAATTTTAGAGTTGGAATTATTAAATTACAATTTCTATAATCATGTGACATTTAAATTGTCTGAATGAGATCCATTAACTCGTTTTGACCGTAGCTACAGACAGACAGACATAGTTGTAAGATCTAAATTTTTCTTTAGCTTGAGGGACGTAAAGTGTTAACATAATCTCCTATTGCAATACTTTCTCTCCACTAGAAAGTATATACACAAGAAAGTCAAGGCAACCAAGGATAGCATGACTGCGAAAGAGAGAGAGAGAGAGAGAAGAAGAGAGAATAAACATGAATGATCGGTGGACTTGAAATGTAAACGACTAAAGGATAAATCCCAAAACCCCCTCACCTCTAGTCTGAAGGCACAAAGGCGTCAGTCTCGTATAGTCTGGTTTTACGGGGAGAGAGTTCTAACTTTTACTGGCATTTGTGAGGTATTTTCCCTCTCCCTCTCGAAGGGTTTCCCACTCTTTCTATCAGCATATGTGTGTGCATTTGCTCAAAACCCTACCATAATCATTAGAGAAAATATACGGATGTTCCTGGAGGACGAGAAATGTGTATTTTATTTGAACCAAGTGTACTTTCTAAGATCGAAGCGAACAAAGACTTCACCAAACCAAAGAGATGCCATCATATCTCACTTGGCTGCCTTCAGATAACACGTTGCAAAGAGGTTGAGGGTGCTTAAGGGGAGAGTGGTAGAGAGGGGAGGGGCTACCTACGCGTGATACGGGCCAACTGAATATAAAACATACCAACATAGATACGAATCTGGACATTTTATTTGCAGGTTCTGTAGCCCTTTATCAGACTTCATCCTGTCATGGTACGCTACTCCTCACAGCACATCAGACACGCAGTTTGCCTATACAACCGTTCACAGGAGGAAACAGTGCCCCGGGAGTCTCCGTGCGAGAAGGGTATATGTCACGTCTATTGCAGGAGCATTGGAGCCGTGGTCTTCCATGGCTCATGCACAGTGACTCTAACATAATATAATATTATTATTATATTATTATTAGCACCGCGTCTTACTACCCATTCGGGCTGTACGCACTTACGCTAATGTGTAATGGTAGGGTGATTGTGAGATGAAATGAAGGACCTACAGTTTAACGTGGGATCCGAACCACGGTGGAGGCCTGGCATTCCACACATTCACAAGTTCTAATATTGTAAGCTTTAGATTAATTTTATCGTCACATCTTACGGGGAGGAAGAGTTTAAACCAATTTAGGAAAAACCACCTTGAGTACACCCGACCGGGATTCTAACCCCGATATCCTTGTCGTCGGCAGTCAAGTCTATTCCAAGAGTGACACCTTAAACGATGTGTCCACCAAAGTGGTAGGCCACTCTGAAAGAGGAAGCACGATCTAAAAACAACGCATTAAATTTTGTTTATTTCCAAGAATATTCGTTGAAAAGGAAGCAACACAGCCTTGACGGTAAAATGGTGTATATCTACCAAATTGTAATTTAATAATACCCAATTTATTTATATTTCTGTTTTGTTTGTGTATCTTGTTTTGAGACTAGGGAGAAAATCCTGAGATTGTCGATAGTTTTGAAAGTTTGAGGGTGTAAGACCCAAACGAATCTCTAAATCCAAGGAACATGAGATATTTCCACGTTTAGCGAACACCGGATCAAAACTGTTTGTTCTTGGATATGTTCATCCCAAAGTTTTGAACAAAAGATACTGAACCATTTGTATTCGACTTGGATTGTTGTAAATCTATAAAGTTGAATAAAAAACATGGGCGAACATTACTTTTATACTAATACATAAAGTAAAACTTGTAGCTATATATATTTATATTTACTTCTCTATACCGATTTTAAGATATCTTAATATTTTTTATCGTGAATACTTGGTGTTATTTCTATTTGTAAAATAACAAGGGTTTGAGTATTATTTTTTGCTATTGCAGTAGTGCTCTAATGAAGTAAATATATAAAATATTTTTCTCCAAATTTTTCAGCAAGAAGAATGAAGTTTTTTGTACAAGTTTATTTGGGTAATATAATATCATTGAAGTTATTTTTAACTATCAAACAAATAATATGACTGTTAAAATAAACCAAAAATCATTATTTTAAGCACCTAGACTTATTATTTGTGTTTCTAGCTGTCTCGACTTCTTTCTCCGGAATAAGTCAAAATGTCAGAAACTGGTTGTCTCTATTTTATGCACATAATTATATATATATATATAATTATGGCTAAACAATTCAAAGTTATTGTTTATTATGTGAGATAAGGATATTATCATTAGCACCGCGTCTTACTACCCGTTCGGGTTGTACGCACTTACACTAATGTGTAATGGTAGGGTGATTGTGAGATGAAATGTAGGACCTACAGTTTAACGTGGAATCCGAACCACGGTGGAGGCCTGGCATTCCCCACATTCACAAGATGTCTTGTCAGAGGTGAAGGAGGGGTTTGGTAATCAGATAAATCTGTGCCGGACCGAGGATTGAACCCCGGTCGCCAGCACAGAAGTCTGACACCTTGCCCCTAGACCACCAGGTCACCTCGATATAAGGATATTAAACATTTGACCTAGACGGTATTAGAAACAGTATCTCCAAGAAAATTGATCATAGTTTCAAGCCCAACATGGTTAACGCAATGGTTATCAAACAAATTGATTAAACCACCAAATCCGATCCTTCTTCCATCAAAATATAATTAGCTTCATTCTAACAAACACTCAACACTTATTTACAGAATGTAGTACTGTGCACGTAGTATGAGTGTTCTCAGGTTAATTTAGCCTAACACTGCACATATGGTGAATAGTACGTTTTTATTCTAAAATGTTAGTAAATGTGGACATAATAAAACCCCTCGGAAGTGATTGAATTAAAGGTATTTTATCTGTTGTCTTTATTCCTATTCTTTGTTATATGAAACCAAGAAGAATATACTAGAATGTCGACTATCTCCATTTGGTTGAAACTTAACGCATGAGCTCAGTATATCTGCAATGTAGCACTCATTACTTCCATTCAATGTGGTCTTGTGAAAGCTTTACAGTGATAAAACACAGAGAGAAAACAAATTCTATCCGGCTTTAGAGGCAAGAAAAATGTATTTGATATTAGAAAGGGGAGGTTTTAATGTTTATAATAAACCAAATAATGTAAACAGAACAATCACAGGGACATACAGGATGTAGCCAGGATATACTAGACCTGTAGTCAGTCTCTCTGACCAGACAGAATGTAACCAGGGTATACTAGACCTGTAGTCAGTCTCCCTGACCAGACAGAATGTAACCAGGGTATACTAGACCTGTAGTCAGTCTCCCTGACCAGACAGAATGTAACCAGGGTATACTAGACCTGTAGTCAGTCTCTCTGACCAGACAGAATGTAACCAGGGTATACTAGACCTGTAGTCAGGGTGTAACCAGGGTATACTAGACCTGTAGTCAGTCTCTCTGACCAGACAGAATGTAACCAGGGTATACTAGACCTGTAGTCAGTCTCTCTGACTAGACAGGATGTAACCAGGGTATACTAGACCTGTAGTCAGTCTCTCTGACCAGACAGAATGTAACCAGGGTATACTAGACCTGTAGTCAGTCTCCCTGACTAGACAGGATGTAACCAGGGTATACTAGACCTGTAGTCAGTCTCTCTGACCAGACAGAATGTAACCAGGGTATACTAGACCTGTAGTCAGTCTCCCTGACCAGACAGAATGTAACCAGGGTATACTAGACCTGTAGTCAGTCTCCCTGACCAGACAGAATGTAACCAGGGTATACTAGACCTGTAGTCAGTCTCCCTGACCAGACAGAATGTAACCAGGGTATACTAGACCTGTAGTCAGTCTCCCTGACCAGACAGAATGTAACCAGGGTATACTAGACCTGTAGTCAGTCTCTCTGACCAGACAGAATGTAACCAGGGTATACTAGACCTGTAGTCAGTCTCTCTGACCAGACAGAATGTAACCAGGGTATACTAGACCTGTAGTCAGTCTCTCTGACCAGACAGAATGTAACCAGGGTATACTAGACCTGTAGTCAGTCTCCCTGACCAGACAGGATGTAACCAGGGTATACTAGACCTGTAGTCAGTCTCTCTGACCAGACAGAATGTAACCAGGGTATACTAGACCTGTAGTCAGTCTCCCTGACCAGACAGAATGTAACCAGGGTATACTAGACCTGTAGTCAGTCTCCCTGACCAGACAGAATGTAACCAGGGTATACTAGACCTGTAGTCAGTCTCCCTGACCAGACAGAATGTAACCAGGGTATACTAGACCTGTAGTCAGTCTCTCTGACCAGACAGAATGTAACCAGGGTATACTAGACCTGTAGTCAGTCTCCCTGACCAGACAGGATGTAACCAGGATATACTAGACCTGTAGTCAGTCTCCCTGACCACTCAGCTATTGGGAAGTAGATCTACTGGTTCTATTTATATCTCCATGTTAATTCTCAGACAGCTCTTGTGAACAGGGCTTGTCATCTCAGAACATTACTTCTTGACACTTTGCGGGGTAATCTGAGTGTGGGAGTGGGAGGGGCTAACTCTTTGGAGAGTGGGCGCGAGATCGTTTAGTGGGGCATTTTATCCCCCTCCCGTACCAAGCGTTGAAAGCCGGGGGGTGGGGTGTTGGTCTCTATGACTGAAGAGGGGGGAAGTAGCTAATAGCTTAATAGGAGTGTGTTTCTTACAGGCGGCGTTTATAAAACTCGTGACGACATTACAAACAGTTTAGTTTGAGTTGAATACATTTCTCCTGCTCCTCTAAGCACGTTTACAGGACACGCATGTACGCACGCACGAACGAACACACACACACACACACACACACACACACACACATACATGAGTTTCAAACATTTAAACAGCCAGAAGATTAGACAGAAATTCTAGCTTGCTTGAAAAATAAATGTTTTTTAAAAGCATGAATAGAATTTAATTTTTAAAATTAACTTTTTTTAATTAATACAACTTTTTAAGAATAAGGTACTTAATACCATTATATAAATTAAATTAAATTAATTCATTTTTAATCACTTTTAATCCTTATAGGTACTAGAAGTTCGAGAGATTTGAAAAAATATCGGAAACAAGATATACAGTACATTTTTTATATTATATAATTTGAATTAGAATTTGTTTTAAAACTCAGTTTTTGTTTAAGTTTCAGCCGCAGTATTCTATTATTTTATTATGTTTATATTTAATCTTAGTCATATTTACTTACTGTATTCATATTTTTATGTGAATTTAAGATCAGTAAAAAACAAGATTGAACTTAAATATAATATTTACAAGTTAAACCTGGAAAATGAACTAATATTTATTTTTTACATCCACCATCCACCGTTACGTTACATATATCGCATTGGATTAGGCTATACTCACTCGTAAATGAACCCTAGACTTCCACGCTGAAGGAGAACCTGTCTTTTATTTTGAAGGATGATGTTTTAATGATATTTATTGACTCAGTGAAAATCCGCGTCTCTAAACGGTTTCCGGTTGATTCAATCTCACTTCAACCAGAGCCGTCTTGTTGGACGCCGTGTGGAAGAGGAGTTGGTTGTCAGGCATACACCTGCCCGCGATGTATCAATTAAGAAGAAGACTTATTCAGCCAAAATACCAAGTCCCGCATTTTGACCCAATTCCTTTGATGTCTTCTAAGCTAAGATATTTTGGATCGTAGCCAAACTTGGACATTTTTAACAACTAGATTTCTTTATCAGTGAAAACTCAGCGATAAATTGCTTTATTCATGTGTTTGCGCAGTTCTAGTGCAAGAGTGTGTGTGTGTGTGTGTGTGTGTGTGTACACGTACGTGTGGAGGAGGGGGAGGGGTGTTAAGAGCCCGTCTTACACCCAGCTAACACCTAGCTAATGTAGGTGATGATGGATTAAATATCTATATTATTATATTTGCTAGTTACTCTTATAGCCGCATCTAAATAACATATTTTTTAAATTGAAAAATAATACCTAGACGTGGGTATTGAACCCGGGACCTTTTGCTTAGTACACCAATGCTCTAACCACTGAGCTATCCAGAATATTATATTTAAATGCGGCTCTAACCGTAATTAATAAATATAATATCTCAACTATTCAATCCATAATGATGTGCGAATTGGTACGCTTGTCATTGTACTATTGGCGGGATGGCTGCTTCGTATGATAGCTCGTGGTCTTAATTCATCATGTAGTTGATGGTTTACGCATGTCCATAACAGACTCTGCCTTAAAATATGAGTAGAGAAATACCCTGGGCAAGGGAAAATTCCTGGCCAGCTCAGGGGTTAGAAAGTTGGCATACTAAGCCAAAGGCTCTGGGTTCAATTCCCGTGACCAGATGTAATTTTTCAGTTTAAAGGATTAGGTAGGTTAAGATAGCTCAATCTAGACTTAACACTGATGAGAATTGTTCAGTATTCTAATTTAAAAACAAAAAACAAACAGTGTTTTAAAAAAATTATATATGTCGACGGTTTTCAAAGATATTGGCATAGTTTCAATATTTGTATTAAAAAAAATTGTTATGAACCAAGCATAATAACCAAAATACATAAAGATAAAATTATATTGTAGTTGGCTGAATTTAATCTTATTAATTAGAATTTTATGCGAAAACTTCTGCGTATTTTTTTTCTGTAAACATTTTACGACTGTTACGACGCACTAGAACGCAAATGATTTAGGTATCCCTTATAATGATAAAACAAGTGGTAGCCTTGAAAGAAAACATATTTGGCGCAACAGCTCGGACTAAGGCGGATCATAATTTCTTGTTTTATCGCCAAGCGAGGCGTGTTGCATACAGAGGAATGGAGCAAGTTATAAACAAGGGAACAAAAAGAAAGTACAGCAATAAACACAGAGCGAAGAAAAATGAGCCGAGTTAAGAATGCGGGAGAGAGGGAAGTGTGGATATCAACACCAAACAAGAGCAGGGCATGGCGTAATGAAGAAGTCAGGTAAGATGATACGTGAAATAGCACCAGTGCCGGTTGCACGGTTAGTGTACAGTCCAGTTTCTACAGGAAGAACCTTGTCTGACAGCTAGAACAGTTACTAAATCTACTTTCATAGGAAGAACCTTATCTGACAGCTAGAACAGTTACTAGATCTACTTTCATATGAAGAACCTTATTGACAGCTAGAACAGTTACTAGATCTACTTTCATAGGAAGAACCTTATCTGACAGCTAGAACAGTTACTAGATCTACTTTCATAGGTAGAACCTTATCTGACAGCTAGAACAGTTACTAGATCTACTTTCATAGGAAGAACCTTGTCTGACAGCTAGAACAGTTACTAAATCTACTTTCATAGGAAGAACCTTATCTGACAGCTAGAACAGTTACTAGATCTACTTTCATAGGAAGAACCTTATCTGACAGCTAGAACAGTTACTAGATCTACTTTGATAGGAAGAACCTTATCTGACAGCTAGAACAGTTACTAGATCTACTTTCATAGAAATAACTTTATTTGGCAGCTAGAAAAGTTACTAGATCTACTTACATGTATTCATATGTCAAGCCATACGATCTATAGATGTCACTTTTGACAGATATCAATAATACTATAGTAACAAGTTTATTAATATTGACAGCAAAAAATATGTTTGGGTTTTCTAAAAGGTCCTTTCTATGGAAATTAATGTCTACCTTTCTCTGACCAATATTATTGTCTTTTTTTTAATACTACTTGCAATCCAATGCTGGTTAAATAGAGTAAAAAGTTATTTTTTCCTTATTTTTAGAAGTATTTATATTCATAGCATAAAGGCATAGTATAAATAATCTGTTTTTATTTTTTATTTTAATTTTATGTGTGCTGTAATGACCTAACTCCAAGGTATACATAACAACCAGAGCTAGAATAATTAGTTTACCACTTAAATGAAAAACAAAATAATATAAAATCATACATTTTAGGCTCTGTAGATAGTTAAACTGGGCAAATACCATAAACTGGGCTAAGGTATTTAACCTCATGAGTAAGATTTTAAAGTTTAAATTTTTATCAGGGAAAAAAATATCGATCCAGTTATCCTTTCAGTTACCTTGATTTATTACACTATGCTAGAGCCCTGCGTTTGTGGAGATCGTGATAATTCGCGAATGTTAGAAATGGCATTTTTTTTTCTTTCAGATGTTCACATTTCAGGTTACCCTGATTGCAAATATATGCTCAGAATTGTCGCGATAATTCGCGAAATCGGCGTTTTAGCGCGATATTTGCGATTTTAAACGATGTCCGCGATAATCGCGATTTAGTCACGATTTTCGGCATTCGCGCTAATATTTTGGGATATTGAAAAATAAATATTTTAAGTTTGAAAATTGCATTTTTAATTTTCCAATATTCTAAGTAGGAGTACGCCTAACATAGAGCAGGTTAAGATTAATTTTAAAGTACTGCCCTTTTTTGTCAACTACGATGGGGATTTGTCTTTTTCTACATTGAAATGTGTAAAAAATATAAAGTTTTGATGAAAGAGAGTGATGGCATCGAAAGTTTAAAAATTGAGAATGTGCTGCTAGGGCTGAAGACAGACAGTATGATCAGTGACTTCGCAACAAAGTGTTTGCAAGCGTTGTGGCTGCCGAGTTCAAATGCAGATTCAGAACGATATTTTTCCAGGTATAGTTTAGTAGTAACAGACCGCAGAACCACAATGAAACTGGATAACATTGTTACCAGCTGAATGTTGCAGTTTGGTGATGTTGAGTAGCTATTTTGTATTTTTCTAGCCTAAATTGAGATTTAAAAATATAGTCACAATTTTTGTGAAGTAACAAGATGATTTTTGTGACTTGTACATACTTTTCCCGGACCAGCTGACGCTAAATCTTACTTTTTTAATAAGTTGACAGCACATTTTTTTGCGGACTAGTGTTTTTTACCGTTTTGTCCATACAAAATGTAATTTTTGGTTTTAACTTCAATATGTTTAGTTTACCTGTTTCAAACATTGTCCTGGAAGTCTAGTTTGAACCCAACAAAGTCACCTTAATCACGAAAGTTTGGTAAAAACCACTTTTTTAACGCTTTTGACTTAATTCAATAATTTCGTCGCAAAAATAGGATTTTTGTAATTCACCGCTTATTCGCCGCTTTTGGGAAACTTAAAAACGAAATTGGGCTTTTTTATTCACCATAAAAGCAGGGCTCTGCGGCTATGACCCTATCTTATAAGCTACACCATAGTGTAACGAAGCAAGGCGAGCTTGCTACTTCTCCTATTAAAAGGAGTGCACATAACAAACGTCCTGGTAAACATCCCTTGATGGATTGTAGGGGTGAAACATCCCCTGACAAGTGTATCAAAGAGAGAATCAAGATAAGGTTGAAACTGAACCAGTCATAATCTCAGGACGGATAAATAGATCAACCCTTGGTGTAGGCGGCAGCCGCTTTTCAACTGTCATCGCTAGACAGATTTAGGAAGCTACTTAAAATATTGTAAACCCATGACAATCAAGATTAACGGTGTTTTAACCTCCTGCTCGTTCAAGGCCTGGGCGCGGATAAATTACTGTCGGGAGAATCTATTTTCTCCGCGCGGGTCTGGCCATGTCTGGGCGTTGCTTACATACATACGTACACACATATATACAGAGAATGATGTTTATCTCTTTTAGTATCCTGAAGATAAGTACTGTACATCGTTCATTTAAAATACAGCCACCTTGTTTTTAATTAGGGTATTTAACATGAAGTTTCTAACCTCGCATCCTGCATCAGAACACGACAAACAAACTAGCTTAACCTTAAACAGTAGCTTACATTTACACTCCTCCCTGGCGAGAGAGAAGGAATAACACGTTAACAAACAGTGAATTATTATTATTATATTATTATTATTATATTTTTAGCACGCGTCTTACTACCCGCTCAGGTTATACGCACTTACGCTAATGTGTAATGGTAGGGTGATTGTGAGATGAAATGGAGGACCTACAGTTTAACGTGGAATCCGAACCACGGTGGAGGCCTGGCATTCCCCACATTAACAAGATGTCTTTTCAGAGGTGAAGGAAGAGTTTGGTAATCAGATAAATCTTTGCCGGGACCGAGGATTGAACCCTGGACCCAGCACAGAACAGTGAATATAGTTTTCCACACCTTTCAGAATTTAGTCAGGGTCTATTAGAATCTAACCATGGGCCACTAGATTATTAAGGTAGGCTGGAGATTTAAGGTGAATATTTTTTTACAATTTAGAGGACAACACACCTTTTTTTTTACCAAAATAAATGAATTAATGCTCCAGTAGAAATGTTTGGTTTAATTTTATACAATTGGTGAATATCTGACAGAATGATGGTGGACTTTGAACATGACATTTTCTCTTCATTTAAAAAGTTTGTTAGATATGTGCTATGCTCATGAGTCATGACAGATAGTCAACATGAGTCATGAAGACAGTCACCTGAGTCATGACGACAGTCAACATGAGTCGTGACAGACAGTCAACATGAGTCATGGCAGACAGTCAACCATGAGTCGTGACAGACAGTCAACATGAGTCATGGCAGACAGTCAACATAGTATGCAGATAGTCAACATGAGTCATGCAGACAGTAACCATGAGCATGGCAGACAGTCAACATGAGTCTGGCAGACAGTCAACATGAGTCATGGCAGACAGTCAACCACTGTTGAGTCACATGTGAAAAAATTAGACTCTATATTATACAAAGTAATGTTTTATTTAGTTTGCCAAAATAAAAAGTGTTTTGTCTTCTAAAAATAATGAAAAAAAGGGACTTTAATTCGCGTTGCTTTCCATCCCACCTTAAAAATAAGATGAAGAAGAACATAAAATAATATTCGACCATGAACCTTTTCGAAAGAAACCCCCCAACCGATGTCAAGAAAACAACCCACTTGGCAGTAGAGTTGGGGGTGGCTGCGCCTCCACCCTACTAAACACCCCCTAAACTAAACACCACATAAGACATAACCTCATCCCCTATCTTGTAGGCTGTTGTTTTCCCTCTTACCATACCTAGCTATTCATCACCCTCACCTTCCTCTGTATATTTGGCTCCACGCCATTGTTATCTTTACTTTAACCTCTTGCTCGCGTACTTTGTCAATATCTCACCGAAACAAACACACAGGCTCGTTTTAAGGATATTGAAGACACGTGTTTATACAGTTCCAGTGTCTGTGACAGACTAATTTACTTACAGGATCAGTTCGAACCTGTAAGTCTTATTTTGACTCGCCACTGGACAAACTACCGTGGCTCAATAGGAAGTACATGGACCCTAGTTCGGTCCTCGGTCACGCCTGTATTTTACCCTATTTTCATATCATCTCAGTAGAACATCCCCCTTTCAGCTCCATATTGGCCTGGAATATTTACGTTTTAGGGCGGGGGCTCTGGTGTTTAAATTTAAAATATGCACGGCTGAAGCGATTTTATCTAGCCATGGCCAAGAAGCTTTCAACAAGAAGAGGTTACTGCTGACCAGCAAGCTGAGTTTGGAACTGAGGAAGAAACTGATGAAATGCTACATTTGGAGCGTCACGCTGTTTGGAGCATAAACTTGGACTCATGGGAAGATGGACGAGAAATACTTGGAGAGTTTTGAAATATGTTGCTGGAGAAGACTTGAGAAGATCAGGTGGGCAGACAGGGTGACAAATGAATAAGTCCTAAGAAGAGTGGGTGAGAAGATCAGGTGGACAGACAGGGGGACAAATGAACAAGTCCTAAGAAGATGGATGTGATTCTTCGGTACAAAGCAAACTGGATTGGACACATCCTTAGGAGGAACTGTGTTCTGGACGACGTCATAGAAGGAAAAGTTGAGGGAAAGAGGAGGTTATTAAGGAGGAGGCAGAGGACAAGGCGTATGGGCTGTCTAAGTTCACCGATAAAAGGAATGGACCTGTTGGAAGACAGAACACCTTATAATAGTAATAATAATACAGCATATATTAATGTTTTTCGTTTATTCATCTTCCCTCCTCCCCAACATTTCTAATTTACCATCAAGGTAGAACGAATTTTAATTATGTTAATGAGGTAGGGAGGTGGAAGGTTTAAATTGTAAATAGGGAACAGTGTTGTCATTCTCTTGTTTTCCTATAGTCAGTTTTCCCTTGATTATAAGATAAGTTTGGCACCACTGGTTCATTGCCAGTAGCTCCAGACATTGAGATCTAGGAGATTTGGCAACAGTTAACACAGAGGGAGAGAGAGCGGGGATAAAGCTTTTCTCCTCAAGACCTGCAGTTGTGATGTTGGGTTGTCGACGAGTCTGACGTTTAGTCCGCGTATCCACCAAGGGGGTTAGCACCGTGCAACAAGCCTCTAAGATACCAGTTCTAGCCATGACTGTAAATATGTTCGTTCTAATATCGTCACGTCTAAACCTGTCGACCGCGGGGAAATGGCTGGATGGATCTGATTTTTACCGGGGTTTTATTTTCATGGCGGCGCAGTCTCTCATCCTGTCTGTTTGATCCTGGAGACAGGAGTAGCGAGAAGTCCTTCAAGAAAACAATCCGTCTTTCCTTAGAACTACATTAATTACTATAAAGGGGCGAGGAAGGATCCCGACGTGATAAATCCTTCAAGATAAATCGGCCGGACGGCTCAATCTTTTAGCGAAGGTCTCTCGATATTTTATACTTTCAAGAGGAAACCTTTTTTTTTATGTATCTAAGAAATTTTATATTTTATCTTTATCGGTGAGCCCGCGGAATAAACGGCGAACATGTTTAGTCTAGTTTTCTAGTGGTAGGGATATCGGGGTTCCTATCCCAGATGGGTGTATAGTGGATCCTTTACTTTTTTCTAAATTGATTCACACTCTCTATACATGCAAATACGAGTACATCTCCTCGTTAATTTCCCAACTCTACCCTTTGGAGAGGTTAAGGAAATACTGTCTGCTTGTGTACCTTGTAGAGACTAGCAAGTCAGGCTAATACTAGACTGACGCCCTAAGCTACGCGACCACCGAGGTAGAACATTCCAGTCGTTAAAATATCTCCATAGCGCGACTGCTCACCCAAACCTCAACCCATAAACAAACATTATTTAACCCGCCTCGGTGGCGTAGTTGTCTAACGCGCTTGTCGTGTTGAGCTCGACTGCTGAGGACGGGGAGATCGAGGTTCGAATCTCGGTCGAGTGAACTGGGGGTGGCTTTTCCTAAATGGTTTTCCACTCTCTCTCCACGCAAATGCGGGTTCACTTCCTCTAATTCAACCTTCCCAATTCCTAATCCATTAGCGTAATTAGTAGGCCTACTTAAAGCGTATAACCCGAACTGGTAGTAAGACGCGGTGCTAAAATATATATATAACATTATTTATATTTTTTCTTTTGAGGGCCGGCCCTGACCCTTCACCCGATAAGATACTTTAAGGGGACGCGGGGCTTTATAAAACCATAAGACCAGAAGTAAACACATTAATCACTAGTGCAAATATTAATTAATTACCCAAGCCATGAAATAAAGAAACATTAATGGACGTATAGACACAAGCTCTACTCATAAAAAATGTACATCCTTCAATGTTAATAGCTTGGATGGATGTTTTATAAAACATGGCGGGGGGGATCGTTTAAGATAAGGGACAATCGGGCTGAGATGTTTGTTTAAAAGCTCTCTAGCCTCAATACCGAGTGGTCAGCTTGTCTAGTTAAGTTTGACGAATGTTTAGAGACTGTTGCTCTTGAAAACAGAGCGCGAGTAATAGCGACCAACGTCACACTATCGCATTCCGTTCAATTAAAAGCTATTTTTATTTGCTTATAAATTTGGAACAGATTCAATTCAATTTAAGTGGTATAGTGCTAGATGAAATTCTCCTTAATATTTAAAGTGATATTTAGGGTGAGGGTACTGGGGAGGGTATGAGGTTACTTAATGATGGGTTACATACCCTGTACTCATGAATGGGAGAATCTATAGCCGTGTTCAGGGTACTGACTAGCAGATCCAATGGAAAGACCTAGACGTGGATGGTAGGATAGCATTAGAATGGACCTGTAAGAGATGGGATTTAATGAGGTGGACTGGATAGAACTAGCTCGAGATAGAGATAGGATGTAATTTCAAATTAATGTTAGGGCTGAAATCAAAATCACAATTTTTCCTCGAAGTATTACCATATAACACCTAAAGATAACGTTTGAACAAATTCCATAAAACTGTTCAGGCTGTAGGACCGACAAACAGAGGGCGGAGATGTAAAACACACTTTTATGAGTTTAGGGGAAAACAAAACTTCAAGGTCGCTCATAATTTTGAGGTTGAAAATGTTCACGATTGCGATCATTTCTCCAGATTAAAAAAGTAAAAACACACACACAATAGGTTTTTGACTGTTTGCACACGTCACTTGTGGTATATTTTGTATCGCCCCCACCTGGCTGGTCTTGCAAGGAACGTTTGGTTCACCGGAAGCGGAAGTTTAACGCCGCGGAGTTGTCGGTACTTCCCCGGGGGCAGGTTCACGAGAGTTGTTTATCGGCCGGATCGTAGTGTGGGCGGTTTCTTGGCTAGATCTGATCTAAGGAGCGCCGTAATAGGACCGTGCGTTACTGGTCCATGGGAGGTATCTTACCTGACAGCTAGAACAGCTACTAGATCTACTTTCACGTATTCATACGTCATGTCATGTGATCTACAGCCATCACCTTTGATAGATATTATCAATACATATCAAATAACAATATTACTACAGTGAAATATTCTCAATGGCCGCAAAAGATTTGTTTATGTTTTTAAAGTACACTTTCTATGACATTTGGACTATAGATTACCTTAGCTACTTATTTTAGGATAGTTACGTGCACTTTCTAAGGAGAATAGATACATGACCTGGCTGGCAAGGTTTGGGGACTGATTCATATTCCCGACTTTTACTTGGAGGTCACGGGTCGAACCAGCCGGGTTCAATTGTTATTGATAATGCCTCATCAGCCAGCCTGGCTGCCCACGTGTTTACAATCATTAGGCTGGGAAGAGTAATGTGAAATTTAGAAGAAATGTACCAGAATTTGGGTAAAGGACGAAAGAAGAACCGTTTAGGAAAACAGCCACCCGCAGTACACATGTTGAGGATTTGAATTTCGACATCCCACATCTGCGGAAAACCAGATGAGATGAGAATGACACCTTAGTCCTTTTGGCCATTTGTGTAGGTTATTCTCTTCATACCCGCTGTTGAGGACTCGATCTAAATCTCTGGTCTGGTTTTCCTTTTACGGGAAGGTCAAGCTGTTTCAACCCTGGTGGTTTTTCTTGAAAGTTTCCCTCTCTAACTTTACTAAAATTTGGGAATATTTACTCTAATTTCTGCCTTCATCCGCCCTAATACGTTACTGCATGTATCCCGAATGGACACTAAGCCACCAAGTGTCCCTTGGATCTATATTAATCCTCCAGATTGACAGCGTCATGGAGCCTCGTGAGGGTTGTGTATGTTGGGAACACTCCAGCCAGCTTGAGAATACGGTGAACGATATTTTAGAAAGTGAAAGCGAACTGGACCAGTTGTTGTTCTGGCTGGTGTTTATAGAGTTGTCTGTCTGGTCCGAGCCGGGATATGTCTGTGGGAGACAACTCACCGTGGAGTGTTTCACTCTCTAGTCTGAAACACCTGTGAGATGAGCTCTTGTTGGTGTTGACACTCACACACACACACACACACACACACACACACACACACACACACACACACACTCACTCCAAACACCGTCAGAACAGCTTGTTTATAGAATCATTAGCGCGCTCATTGGTCAACTGAGTCGATAAATGTCTCGTTATCGGCTACTATTTATTATATTTTATATCCAAACTTTCTGAACTCTCACGGGTGCGTGACTGTCGGGTAAATAGGGGTGTTTTTAAGAGGAATACCGCCTCCACCCTCAGCAATCTTATCAAATGGGACTAGCTTAGTTCCGTAAAATAAAACATTGAGGTGTTTAATTAGAGAAAGAAATTGTCCAAAATCTGTGGCAACGCATGGTCAAGTTAACTTGCGAGAGTGATGGTTGGATCAGCGGTAATCAATCTGGGGACGTCATGCGAGAGTGATGGTTTGGATAGCGTAATCAATCTGGGGGACGTCTATTGCGAGAGTGATGGTTTGGATCAGCGGTAGTCAATCTGGGGGACGTCTATTGCGAGAGTGATGTTGGATCAGAGGTAATCAATCTGGGGACGTCTATTGCGAGAGTGATGGTTGGATCAGCGGTAGTCAATCTGGGGGACGTCTATTGCGAGAGTGATGGTTTGGATCAGCGGTATCAATCTGGGGGACGTCTATTGCGAGAGTGATGGTTTGGATCAGCGGTAATCAATCTGGGGGACGTCTATTGCGAGAGTGATGGTTTGGATCAGCGGTAATCAACTGGGGGACGTCTATTGCGAGAGTGATGTTGGATCAGCGGTAGTCACTGGGGAGTCTATGCGAGAGTGATGGTTGATCACGTAGTCAATCGGGGAGTCTATTGCGAGAGTGATGGTTTGGATCAGCGGTAATCAATCTGGGGACGTCTATTGCGAGAGTGATGGTTGATCAGCGGTATCAATTGGGAGTCTATTGCGAGAGTGATGGTTTGATCAGCGGTAATCAACCTGGGGACGTCTATTGCGAGAGTGATGGTTTGGATCAGCGGTAATCAACCTGGGGATGTGAAGACATCTTAGGGGTTACGTAACATTTAAAATAAACATTGATATAATTTCCTGATAAGTACGTAAGGACATGCCATATGGAGTGGAATTCTCTCTCTCTCTCTATCTCTCTATCTCTCATCTCTCTTTCTCCATTTCTCCTAGATGTATATTATAGAACATGTATAGCTTGCATTATGAACCAACAACTTTGGGCGGTACAAGAACAAAAAATCTTGAATACCACACACAGCCTTTGACCATTCGGCCACCGAAGAGGATTTTGTCAATCGCTTGATTCAACATTATTTTTATTTCTAATTTAAAGGTAAAATGGGTTCGTTCTGTTCCCCCTCCCCCCTCTCCAAATATACAAGAGCTAGTGACGTCTGCACCCTAGTGTAGTGTATTTTATCTATTATTGTAGGAGATAAGGGCGTTGTCGGGCGTATGAAATGTGAAATGTGGCGTCGGACTAGTTCTCAAACCTTGACACACGTGTTTCCGTGTTGGCCAAACTGTAAGGATAAGACTCCCAGGGCTACGTGACTCTCTCTTATGTTTTATTATTAATAACACATTTGTTTTAAATATAAGTAAATCCAATCAACAAATGCAGATTTTGACGAGATTTGATTGACTTGTATAATAAGCCTTTATTTTCTTCTTCTGTAACAGCTTATTTTAGCTACCAAACGGCTTTACTAAAATTAATAACGACCTTTTATTTTTACTTTATAAAAGAGCAGAAATTTGCTTTTTTTTTTTAATGGACAGGAGGAAGGGCTAAGTTGGTTATACCATATCGCCGTATGGGGCACGCGACCCACTAAAGTTTGAAAAATACTTCTTTAGATGCACTCCTAGAGGTTGTAATATAAAACGTGGGTGTTCACTACAGGGGGTCTACATGACACCATATTAGATGTTTCACACGCCTGACGCTGCATACATGCGCGTTTAGAATGCCGCGTAATAAATACAACTGTAACATTTGGACGCAGCGGAGTTTCAACCGCCTCTTACGAAGTCACGTGATGGGAAACCCACGGCTCCGCTCCCTAACACTTACATGTCGGGACTATCAAATATACCAGATTAATTGTTCAACAAATAAAGTAGTGACAGTGTTCAAACATTACTCTCTTTGACCAAAGCACTGATGACCCTGAGGGCGCAAAATTAGGTCCATGGCACTGAGACATTTAGGAACACATGGCCGGACCATTACTGGTAGATTGATATTCCTCGGCTTGGAGGAATAAGTTGTGTGGTCTCCAACAGGATTCATGGTTTGTAAACACGCTCTGAATCCCCCTCGGGGAAAACAAGATTGGGGTTATAAATCTTCAGAAGGAGGGGGGGGGGGGGTTGTCCCCACGATCAGTTACATTTCTGGATGCCATGTTTTATAGGAACCAACGATATATGCTCACAGCTATGAACTGTATGTAGAGCTCATTTATAATAATATAATATAATATTGTAATACAACTTTATTGAGAAAAATTATTTAGCCTATTTTCCTAATGAAAACCTTATCTGACAGCTAGAACTGTTACTAGATCTACTTTCATAGGAAGAACCTTATCTGACAGCTAGAACAGTTACTAGATCTACTTTCATAGGAAGAACCTTATCTGACAGCTAGAACAGTTACTAGATCTACTTTCATAGGAAGAACCTCAGCTATCAGTTAGAACAGTTACTAGATCTACTTTCATAGGAAGAACCTTATCTGACAGCTAGAACAGTTACTAGATCTACTTTCATAGTAAGAACCTTATCTGACAGCTAGAACAGTTACTAGATCTACTTTCATAGGAAGAACCTTATCTGACAGCTAGAACAGTTACTAGATCTACTTTCATAGGAAGAACCTTATCTGACAGCTAGAACAGTTACTAGATCTACTTTCATAGGAAGAACCTTATCTGACAGCTAGAACAGTTACTAGATCTACTTTCATAGGAAGAACCTTATCTGACAGCTAGAACAGTTACTAGATCTACTTTCATAGGAAGAACCTCAGCTATCAGTTAGAACAGTTACTAGATCTACTTTCATAGGAAGAACCTTATCTGACAGCTAGAACAGTTACTAGATCTACTTTCATAGTAAGAACCTTATCTGACAGCTAGAACAGTTACTAGATCTACTTTCATAGAAAGAACCTTATCTGACAGCTAGAACAGTTACTAGATCTACTTTCATAGGAAGAACCTTATCTGACAGCTAGAACAGTTACTAGATCTACTTTCATAGGAAGAACCTTATCTGACAGCTAGAACAGTTACTAGATCTACTTTCATAGGAAGAACCTTATCTGACAGCTAGAACAGTTACTAGATCTACTTTCATAGGAAGAACCTTATCTGACAGCTAGAACAGTTACTAGATCTACTTTCATAGGAAGAACCTTATCTGACAGCTAGAACAGTTACTAGATCTACTTTCATAGGAAGAACCTTATCTGACAGCTAGAACAGTTACTAGATCTACTTTCATAGTAAGAACCTTATCTGACAGCTAGAACAGTTACTAGATCTACTTTCATAGGAAGAACCTTATCTGACAGCTAGAACAGTTACTAGATCTACTTTCATAGGAGGAACCTTATCTGACAGCTAGAACAGTTACTAGATCTACTTTCATAGTAAGAACCTTATCTGACAGCTAGAACAGTTACTAGATCTACTTTCATAGGAAGAACCTTATCTGACAGTTAGGACAGTTACTAGATCTACTTTCATAGGAAGAACCTTATCTGACAGCTAGAACAGTTACTAGATCTACTTTCATAGACAGAACCTTATCTGACAGCTAGAACAGTTACTAGATCTACTTTCATAGGAAGAACCTTATCTGACAGCTAGAACAGTTACTAGATCTACTTTTATAAGAAGAATCTTATCTGACAGCTAGAACAGTGACTAGATCTACTTTCATAGGAAGAACCTTATCTGACAGCTATAACAGCTACTAGAACTACTTTTACGTATTTATACGTCTAGTCGTGTTATATGTAACTGTCATTTTTGATTGATATCATTAACTATAATATAACACCAATAAGATAGTAAAATGCCATCAATATTTACATTAAGGTAACTCAAGCAAAATTTCTTATTTTTTAATCTTAATATACAAAAAAAAATCCCGCTTTGTCCAAAATAAATCAAATCTCTCTCCAGAAACTAAGTTAAGTTTATTTTTAACCACTTGTTATATCAACAGTTCTAGAATATTTGTCATGGGAATCTCATAGGTTTATGTTCAAAGTCCACTACTTTCATCACTAATATTCATCAACTGTAAAAAATTAAACCAACCATATCTACTTGATAAATATTTCATATACTTTATCCAAAATGTTTAGGCCTATTTTAATTTAAAAAAAAAAGCAAAAATACATACAGTAACTCGTGCCCTCTTCCATTTCACCTAAAAATCGATGACTGTCTCAGGAATAAATGTATTATAATAAACCTTTGCTCTAGGCCAAGAGCACTTAGTCTAGTTTGCCGGTGATGGGTACATTTCCTCCAAATTTGACCTTCCTCTACCATACCACACTAACTTAGTTAATATATCCGTAAAACACGTATTAACGCGCGATGAGGAAGGTAATAATAAAAAACACCCGAATACCAAAAATTCCTCCCTTAGTGAGCTATTAGTGTAAACTAATCAAGTAGTCGACAACGTTACAGAAACCAGACACAAAGTCTTCATTAATCAAGAGTAGTCGGTAATCGCAAGAAGACAAATAGGAGACCTCAAGATGACGGATAGCTCTCCCATCAACATTTGACAAGACGTATTACAGCACGCCATTCCCCACGGAGAGAAGAACACTTTGACACTCAGGAGGGAGATATATATTACAAAAGTTCTTCTTTGTTAAAATGCCAGGAGGTGATCAGGGAAAGAGAGAGGTGGAGGAGTTATGAGGAGAACATTATGTGTAGGTGGTTAGAAGAAAAGAGAGGTGTAGGTCGTTATAACAGAGTTTTGTAGGAAGCTATCAGGATAATAGAAAGATGTAGGAGGTTATCAGGAGAACATAGAGCAGTAGGTGGTTAGGAAACAGAGAGTTATATATAGGAAGTTGGAGAACAGAGATGGCCGGTTATCAGGAGTAAAAGGGGTTAAACAATAGAGAGAGTATGTGTGGTTAGGAGAAATGAGAGAGTTATATATAGGAGTTGGAGAATAAAGATAGGCGGTTATCAGGAGAACATAGAGAGGTGGTTAGGAGATCAGAGAGTTATCAGAGGTTACCAGGGGAACATAGATATGGTGGTTATCAGGAGAACATAGAGAGGTGGTTAGCAGACCAGAGAGTTGTAGGAAGTTGGGAAAACAAAGAGAGGTCAGCAGTTATCAGGGGATCAAAGAGTAAGAGGAAGCTATAAAGAGACTAGGGAGGTGTAGGAGGCTATCAAGAGAACATAGAAGTGTAGAAGGTTATTAGAAGACCAGATAGGCAAAGGAGGTTATCAGGAGACCAGTGGTGTGGAGAGGGCGTGGAGTTATGTTTAGTGTATACAGGCTGGCCCTCAACTTCTCTTACAACTTAAAATACCATTTAAAATCAGGAAGGCGATTATCAGTAAAGGCTACAAACACATTATCTATCTACTTTACTTACTTCGTCGATTAAAACTAAACTGATTTGGGGCGTCATTCTGTATACAAATAATCACACACCTCCACTGTTACCAACATGCAATTATATCCCCTCAGACTCTTCGGTGGCCGTGTGGTCTAACACGCTAGTCTTGAGTTAGGTTAGACTACCGATTACGGGGAGATCGGGGTTTAATCCGGTCAAGTGTACTGAGGGTGGTTTTACTAAATGGATTTTACACTCTCCCTACACGCAAATGTGGGTGCACTTACTCTAGATTAAACTTTCCTAATAACTAATACATTGGTGTAATTAGTACATAGGCGTATAACCCAAACGGTTAGTAAGAGGAGTACAAATTATATATATATATTATATATATATATATATATATATATAAACTAGATAGCTTTGCCGCGTGCTGGGAAGTTGATTATATACAAATACGAAAATATACATATGTATTTACAGATTAATTTAAAATATTAAGTTACGTTGATGACCATAACTTGACCTCAGATCAAAAATAATGCAAGTCCGATACAAACTTTCACCCCCTTTTTCATCCCTTATTAAATAAAATTTCCAAAATTCCTGAAACACGTATTTATTTGTTTTACGTCAATAACCGAAATACAAAATTTTGTTTATGTAACTTTCAAAATGACGGACTTTCATACATATTATCATCCCCTATTTTGACCCCTTTGGGGTGGAATTTTCTAAAATCCTTTCTTAGTGGGTGCCTACATAACAAAATGAATATACAGTCCGAATTTCATGCTTGTAGCCTTGATAGTTTGCGCTCGGCGATGATGAATCAGTCAGTCATTCAGTCAGGACATGTTATTTTATAAGTATAGATACATAATATTATGGCATAGTTTTCTCAGTCGTTGGAAATCGACAAATTAACCTCTTAATCGCTATCCCCTAGATTAAGGTATTAGTAACCTGGGTTTAAATTAAATCAACTAGAATGTTAACAAACATGTCCATTATAGTTCTGACACAAGTTCTCACGACCCAATATTCTGAAATGTTAGCCTTGCTCCAATTGTCTCGAGGAATGCACTTCAACGAAATTCCTCAATCCTCGTCGTCACTTAATTAAGTCCTTCGTCTTAGGTCGCGTGGACGGAACCTGTTTTCTTTCAGGTCCAATCCGACGCGCGAGAGATATACCTTACTTATGAATGAAATTATGCCATTATAAATCATATTTTCTCTAGAATAAAGATACGGACGCGAAGGTCGGACGTCGGCAATGATGGATCACCTATTCAGCTGCTCAAGCTGAACCGGTTGTGACGTCAGAGGAGGAGTGACCACGGCCTAGAGGAGGGTCAGTGTCGTACTTGTTCATTCACTAACCCCGTAGCTCAGTGGTATGGTGCACAAACCACAGGTCCAGTACCTCCAAACTTAATCTACAATATTTGTGTGTTGGTGCCATATTTTGACTAAAATTACATCTGTCCTCTGGAATCAATCCTACGACCTTTTGCTTTGCAAGTCATATACTCTATCAGTGAGCTATCTTGGGATCGTCCCATTCGATCATAGTTTAAGGTTAGATGGAAAGAAAAAAATGTTAAAGGAGGTATTCTCACAGTTTTTAATGAAAGAATATATTTTTGGGTGCCAAAATATATCAAATAGAGCTCCAGTAGGTACTTTTAGTTTAACTTTCTACGCTTGGTTATATCAACAGTTGTTGAATATCTGTCACGAGCACAGCGGACTTGGACAGAAAGATTTCTGTTCATTTAAAAGGTTTGTCATTTAATGCCGCTATGTTTAAGACAGATATTCAACAACTGGCGATATTACCGTGTGAAGAAGGTTAAACTAAGCACAATGTTTCTACTGGAGCAATATATTATTTATTTTAGACAAACAAAATTTGCTATAAAAATTTCAAACAAGCTGACCTTATATTTACGTTTCCCACCATTCATCTGGACCATATGCGGCCCCATGGTGTAGCGGTCAGTGTACCTGGCTATAAGTCTAGGGGTCCCGGGTTCAATTCCCGGTTGGTACCTTGGTATTTTCCCCGGAAGGGGAAACTATCCCACCTGCCACCAGGGTTTGGTTAGTTAGTCTTAGAATAGGTTTAAGAGTTTGCACTGGTTTCACACATTCATACTCACTATCACCCTCACACTCACTATCACCCTCACACTCACTATCCCCCTCACACTCACTATCACTCTCACTGTACATTAGTACTGGCTAATATTTTCACGAGTGATGAATCCCAAACGCGACATATTATTATCATCCTGCCAATGTCCGAGTCCTCCCCTGGTGTTCTCGACACGGGTGCTTCAGAACAGAAACCCCTAGACGCCGAGTTTAATCTGTCTGGAACACATCTCTTAGGAATCATCTAGAGACTGGACGTGGCCTTGAGGCGCCGCGACGCTTGGGCTCTAGTGATTGCCTACTGAGGGGTTAATGAGAGGTCGTAGACCCTTCTTCCGACTCAGCGTCACAAGGGCGTCCGATAAACGGAGACAACATGAGACGACTCTCTAGGGAAGATGTTCAGTCCATAGAGCTGGGAGTACCTTATTCTAACCCGATATGGGGCACTCTACTATTTTAGTTCTATTCCAAGTGTTCGAACCAGATTTTTCAATATTTGCCGCCTCTATGGGGGGCTTAGTCAGACTTTTCTGAGTTAAGCTGGTTTGTAAGCCGTGTATTGTTTAACCTCAAAATAAAACAAACCAAAAACAATAAGGGGATAGCTCGTGACCTAACTCATGTACTTAAGATTTCTGATTACTGAGATATTTTTAGCAAAATAATATCCATTCCACATTGTTAGGGTAAATTTGGCGCAGTTTAAAGATTGTACAGGTATTTTAGCGAACAAATTGCAGCGAATTTATATCACCTGTGTCTTTGTAACGTTTTGGGCAAAACATCAACCTAAAATACTCCAATTTTCACCAAATATCCCAGTAATCACAGAGGTTTAGACATTGTACCTTACATATACTCGTTTTATCAATCCTATACTATTTTTCAATACGTGACAAATCACACACATACACATACGTCGCATAGGGGAAATAGGTGAATAGTAACTCACGATAAGGTACCAGGATGAGACGGGCGCAATTTTAAATACCCAGCATGCTCGTGGATAAAAGATTTAAACCTCAATATAATAGGACCCGAGCCTATACAAAACAAGTAATAAGTTCTAGGCAGCCTACACCTGTGATCAGGCGGACAAAGGCGTCAGTCTTATTTAGTCAGGTTTCCCGGTGATTGGAAAGCCTGGGTTTTAATACCTGTCGTGGATGATATTGAGAGTTGTTCCTCCTAAACAGTTTTCTAGCCTTCCTCAACGCAAATTCTGGTGCATTTATTTTTCAGACTAATGGTGTGAATAAAAGACGGCCTGGAGGGGTAGTAATTCGTGCAACGCACACTATAGGAACCCCGGGAGTAATGACGTCACTCACCGAGCATCCTGATGACGTGGTTCTGGTTGTTGGCCCCCCGGTGTCCACCCCTGGTGCTTCCCCCACCCTCGGACGCCGCCCCCCGCTCGCTGCTGATGGACGGACGCTTGTTGGCCGAGGTTAGGAGTCGGGAGCGGCGCAGTTTGAGGGCGATCAGCACGTAGAGGACGCTGATGACCGTCATGGGCGCCACGAAGAACACAAAGGTGGAGATCTCGAAGGCGTGCTCCACGAGGACCGTCTTGATGGTGCACATGGCTGTCTCTGGGTCCACAGAGCCGTCAGTGGTGCGCAGGTACACCACCCCAAACTGTATGGCCTGCAGGAGGAGAGATACAGACTGTATGGTCTGCAGGAGGAGAGATACAGACTGTATGGCCTGCAGGAGGAGAGATACAGACTGTATGGTCTGCAGGAGGAGAGATACAGACTGTATGGTCTGCAAGGAGGAAAAAGAGTCGAAATACAGACTGTATGGCCTGCCGGAGGAGAGATACAGACTCTACATTTAAGTTACTAAACAAGTATTGATTGTATTCATCCTTCTTTTACTGTTATTCTTTGTCTGATCATTTTAAATATTGAAATCTCCTACAAACACTAAATAATACAAGTACTAGAGAGTACAGGCACTAGAGAGTACAGGCACTAGAGAGTACACGCACTAAGAAGAGTACCTGAGGAACTGCCAGGCACAAGGCTAGAAGCCAGATCCCCACCACAAACGGACAGCCCTCGACAACTTGGACACGGTGTGCGACTGGAACGGGTGGCAGATTGCCACGTACCTCTCCACGGTGAACGCGGTGATCGTGAGGACTGTGGCGTTGGCTGACGTCTCCGCAGCAAAACCCTGGATGACGCAGAACACCTCCCCGAACACATAGGGGTACCTGGAGTCAGAAAGAGGAGTTAGCCGATATTACAGTGGAGGGAACTAGGAGGAATAGAGAGGACAGACAGGGTTAGGCTGGAGAAGAGGAGGAATACTAGAAATAGTCTGGAGAAATCCGGTAAGACTATAATTACAATAATGTATGCTAAATAATGTATTTGTTAAATCAATATTTTCTAAACGTTGTGATGTTCCGCGTAGTATTTAACATGTCATTAAGGGGTAGATCCCTACCAGGCAACATTGAGGGGTAGATCCCTCCCAGGCAACATTGAGGGATGACAACCACTCTCCGGGTAACAGACCTACCCTTGTTTTGTAAGAATGTTATAAATACGACTGAACGGGGGTATATTAAGATGATTGCATCAAGTAAACAATACAACCTGTTGTGAATGGGAATACACATGTTACAGGATGCTATCTCTCTTGGTGTCATGAAGAGGGTTGGGGAGGATGTCTCAGTCTGGTATATAGACGGGTCGCTATCTAAACCAGGCCCCCGTCACACTGCCACGGAGAGTACACTTTGACACTTTAGATAAGCACTGTACTGACAATCAGCTCCACGCTGGTTCTCAGAGACACTTCCTGAGTCCCTAGGAAGACGGAGCTCTACACTGATGTATAACACCAATAACACCCAACCTAGATTAGAACCTAGAGCTCCCCGTCATCGGAAGTCCATTCTATAGCGACTGTGACGACTTAGACTATGCGGCCTCCGGAGCAGGTAAAGGTATATTTAAAACTTAGTAATTGAAGTCAAGCCTTTACTTTAATATTTTAGGGATGTCTACTGGTGACTTCACGAGAGGTGAATATAGAATTTGTCAGGTTGATGAATTTACGTCTAACTCAGCTAGTTTTAAAGATATTACGTCGTAACAGAAACCATAAATTCTTAAATAATTCTAAAAATAGTCTTACAGTCTTACAAAATTATTAGTTTTATCTTTAAGTAGTTTTTTGTAAACATATTTTTTTATAAATCATCTACAACTTAGGCTATTTGGCTTGGTCAAGAAAATATCCTGTAGGACTCTTCATACCAGGATGTAGATTAAAAAGTTGGTGCTACTTAATGTCTATCTAGAATAGGAAACCAGAAAAACGTAAAATTAAAAAGAACGTCAATGTTTTCAACCCGCCAATAGCAGAGTGAGTGCGTAAACTTGTCAGATGAAGAGGGAAGTGTTATCCGTATGTAAACAAGAGACTTCTCAGGGTTGACTGCCCATTTTCTTCTCTCTATTTCTATTTAGTACATTGGTGTCTAAGTGTGATTAGTGCTTAGACTGCTTAGGTGCATCGAGTTAAGATGCAACCCGCTTCGCAAAATGGCTTTGAAATCTCCGAGCAGACAACGTCGTTAATATATTTTACTGTACACATTCATTGGATGTCGCTTCGGAAATCTACTTGGATGGAATATTAAAATAATCTTGCTTTATTATTAATAATATAACAATAAACTTTGTCAGTTCGTGAAATTCTACCCAGTCGCCTTAAAGTGAATACCGCTGTTATCAGTTTTATACGTCGTCATCTGGTCAAGGGCAGAGATAAGCTCTTTCCCTGTGTTATCTGGGACACTGGAACAAGGCAGTAGTGACGTCTTGTCCGGGACAGGGAGGCCGGAGGCACAAATCTAGGATAGGTGTACTGAGGGGGAGGGGGTTTAGGTTTCTCACACTTCCTATACGCGAATTTGGGTACATTTTCTAAATTCTACCTTCCTCACAATTTGTGTAAATATACGGATAGGCTGATGAGACATGGGGCGCTTTTGTTTTGTTTTAAACAATGAGTTTTATTAGAACATTACATTCTGTTCAAACTGGGGTTCAAACCAAGGTACCTCAGGGCTAGTTACCCAAACTCTAAATAGCGGGTCTTCATCCCTCTTGGCCAGGTCCGAGGCTATGAATAGTTGACTGTGGACGGCACAAGAGGGTACACAGTGAAGGGAACAAGAACAGATGTTTATGGGGGAGGGGGGAAGGGAATTAGCGGAAATGTCAAATAAATTGGCCGAGAGTTGAGGCCCCAAGTGAACAGGCAATTATAGTCGACGCGTTCTAGCCGTGGTGGTGTGACGTCACCTGAACAAGTGTAACGTGATGAAACCAACCACCTCTCCTGGACAGGTTTTAACACCAGGGTTGTACAAGATCGGTACAAAGAATATCCACAGGGAATGTAGGAATAGTTGCGGAAATTGTCTGAACAATGGGTGGATACAATAATAACCCTCAATTAAACCAGTCAGGATTGAACCAAGGCCTCCCAGCACTGTGTCAAGCACACTATCTGTGAATCCAACCTTGCTGGTAGCTGATACAATGACACAGAGCATTCCTTGATAACGACACTACACAGTCTGTGCGCTGACTATGCTGACACAATGCTCCGTAACCGTCTCTTTTTAATTGTCACCGCGTCTTACTACCCGTTCGAGCTATTTGCAATTTAACTAATTACACTAATCTGCTAGCGATGAATAAGGTTGAATTTAGTGGGGATGTATTCACATTTGAATGGAGGGAGAGTGGAAAACAATTTAGTAGAAACCACCCTCATTGCATCCGACTGATATTCGAACCCCGATCCTCCCATTATCGGCAGCCGAGTCTATCGGGAAAGGGACGCCTTAGAGCAGGGCTGTCCAACGTTCATCATCCCTAAGTCCCAATCTGACTATCAGTTCGTACCTTAACAGGTGGTAAGAAGTGATAAATAAATAAAACTTGAAATAATAAACATTATTTTCAATATAAATTGTATTTTCTGTTGGTAGAATTTTTAAAACTTTATGGTAATAAATAAGTTAATTTATCTCTAAAAAAAAAATGAAATGTGTAAGCACGCAAACTTTCACTAAACAACTTAACATCGTAAATATATATCTATACATATGTTTATATTTGTAAGGAGGTCTAGGAAAGGTGGATAGAAACATATAAAAGGGACAAACACAATATGGCTGTTACAATGAAGAGAAGAACACAGTTCACACTTTACATTTTACACTGCTGCCAATGGACAAAGAGGTAATGGTTGACTCTTGAAGAAAATCAATCGTTAACTCTCAATCCCCCGGCCTAGGTTTCATTCTATCAGAACTCATCAGGAAGGAGTGTGAAAAACACACACAACACAATTTCCTAAAAGAGGAAACCGAATAAAAACACAAAAGGGAAAGAATGTAAAGTTGTAAAGATAAAAGAATGATAGAACACATAGATAGGAACATGTAAAAGGTATAACATAAAGGACATTGGATGTGAATATATAATATATCTCTATAAGGAAAACCTCTTTTTGCTTTATGAGGTAATTGTATTAAATACATATGTTTGGTAATCCAATTAATGCATAATAAAATGCAATCATTACCTTTTTAAGTACACATCTTAATTTTAACAATTAGCTATCTCACATCCATCACCGAGAGTTTTCCTTTAATCCTCTTACAGGATACTGCGAGGTCGACCAGTTAGACCGCAATATCAGAATATTCGACCACCGAAGTGGAACCAACTCCTTATTAATTACCTTCCCATTAGTTAGGTGAAACGCGCATGCGCCTTCAAGATCTCAGCTAGAGTGATCCACCATACAGTAACTACATTGGTCCACTCATGGAAGACTATATTTAGAGCAACACGTCATCGAAGATCCTTAGGAAGTTTAACGAGTACAAGGATGTTTTGACTTTGGAAGGTTTTTAAACAAACTAATAAGAACATAAAAGCCATAAAATTATAATGATTGGTCTACACAAACCTGCTCTAGTACAGACACAGACACGACTATCACACATGAAACATGTGTTCATATTCCTAAGCCACAACGAGCTGAACCGCACACGTGGACAAATGTGTAGTTTAATATATTGTTTGTTGATGACAGGATGTGGGAGATTTGAATCCCAGCCAGGGATTTTCTGGCCCGATGCAAATGTGGGTACACTTCCTATAAAAATCAACCTTCATTACCCCTAAGATATTAGTGTCATTGGCTGAATACGAATAAATTGGAAGTGAAGTAAGAATAGGGTGCTTTGAAGAAATCACTTCAGAGTAACTAGCACCTGAAGTAAGAATAGGGTGCTTTGAAGAAATCACTTCAGAGTAACTAGCACCTGAAGTAAGAATAGGGTGCTTTGAAGAAATCACTTCAGAGTAACTAGCACCTGAAGTAAGAATAGGGTGCTTTGAAGAAATCACTTCAGAGTAACTAGCACCTGAAGTAAGAATAGGGTGCTTTGAAGACAGCACTGCACCGGACTTGTAGGTGCTGGGCTAAGGTTGGTATTACAATGTCATATTTCTTATATAGATGAAAATTATTTATTTTGTAAAATATAAGATAAAATAGTTGACACCGCCTTTGATAAAGGCATGTGTTACAGTTTATCACATTTTTTAAAAGTTTGTACAGTGTACAGCAAGAGTATATGACTGCTAGGATGGCCGCCAATCATGTCAAAAATATTTACTAATGGACCATGAAACTTGTACAAATTTAGTCACCAAAATATCTACGTTAATTAAACGGAAAACATACACTTACGTTTGCTTTTGATTAAATGTTGAGTTTGTGCCATATAAGAAATATTCAGTTTAAACTGTATACTTACGTTTTTAGCGGCTTCGCATGTTCGTGTTTTTCTTACAAATTTCGCAGTTGTCTTTGATAAAACTCTATATCATGTTTCATAATGTGTACTCATTTGCCCTATGGGTAGTGGTCTTACCTTGACTGATTACACTATGACCCTATCTTATAAACTATGCCATAGTTGAATGATGCAAAGTGAGCTTCTTACCTTTCAGGGTAAACGGGGTGTACATGTTTAGTAAAATATATAATTTTCTTTGATGGGTGGATTGCTTCTTACCAACCCTACAGGCTATACACATATCTACATTAATTAGTAAGTAATTATGAAGGTGTAATCTAGAGAAAATGTACCCGCATTTGCGTGGAGGAAGAGTGGAAAACTATTTAGTAAAAAATTACCGCCAGCACACCAACCGGATTTTGAACTCCAAACTCACCATTAACAACAACCTCGGTTTAACGCGAGAGTAACACGTTCGACCATGCGACCACCGACAAAGGTTGTTGTCAAAGCTACATCTTTTTTTTTACATTAAAGAGCTTTTATAAAAGAAATGTGACAGTGTAAGTAAGGCCAGCCAACTAATAGAAGGGACTCTCTAAAAGGTGTAAATGTTTGCGATCACTTTCGATAACGATAGGTTGTGAGGACAAGGGAGGAATTGTTGTTTTAATGTGCACTTCATTGAATATACATCTTCAAGGGGAACGAAGGACATTTTTTAATAAAAGAAAAGTCGAAGTTAAGATTTTTATTGTTGTTACATTACACTACTTTATATTTTAAAACTATCTATTAATGCCTTTTGGTAGAGAGGAAGATTTAGATAATATAAAAAAGCGCATATATTAGTATTATTATTTTATAGTAATAAACAAAGCCCATGTATAATATTTTATAGTAATAAACAAAGCCCACTGTATTATTTTATAGTAATAAACAAAGCCCACTGTATTATTTTTATAGTAATAAACAAAGCCACTATATTATTTTATAGTATAAACAAAGCTCATATATTATTTTATAGTAATAAACAAAGCCACTATATTATTTTATAGTAATAACAAAGCCCACTATATTATTTTATAGTAATAACCAATGCCCACTATATTATTTTATAGTAATAAACAAAGTTCAATATTATTTTATAGTAATAAACAAAGCCCATATATTATTTTATAGTGATAAACAAAGCTCATATATTATTTTATAGTAATAAACAAAGCCCACTGTATTATTTTATAGTAATAAACAAAGCTCAACATATTATTTTATAGTAATAAACAAAGCCCACTATATTATTTTATAGTATTAAACAAAGCTCATATATTATTATATAGTAATAAACAAAGCCCAAATATTATTTTATAGTAATAAACAAAGCTCATATATTATTTTATAGTAATAAACAAAGCCCACTATATTATTTTATGCTGACATAATATATGAATTTATCTCTGCTTACGTTACAGATGTCATTTAATCACCAATCCGTGTTAAAATACTGTTTAGTAGCTGTTATGAACATGATCTTATGTTGAAAAATGTCATATTTAAGAGATGACTCAAATATGTTCATAATATACACAAGTTTTCTTCTTCCTGCTAAATGTGTCCAAGCTGTGAAGGCTACTGTGGCTGTTGAAGTTGAATCAAAGGGGATTTTACTTAAAACCTCGACATTTTGAAGATTCGCACAACCCTAACATCTCTCCTTGTTTTTTCAACATTTACTGTGGTTTGAAACAAATTTGAAACGTATCAAATTTTATTTTATGATTGAGAAAACTAAAATAAAAAATATGTATACTTATATTTTATGTTATTAATATTTTTTGTTTGAATCAAGTTTATCAAATTGGATTTGAAATTTCTATTATTAATAAATACACACCTTGTCTGAGAGTGAACCGCAGTTATTATCAAGGTAGGGATGAGGAAGCTCATTTGTATTAAATTAATCAACATTAATGTAGATAGAGTATGAGAAAACGTCAGTGATAAGTAACTTGGAGGGGAAATACCGCCATTGGTGAACTTGACTCCTTGGACCATCAGACCACCAATGCAGGTCAGAATAGTATAGTAATTACAGGAATTGACTGGTCAAATGTAATACATTACAAATAATACGTTTTCGTGAAAGCTTGAATTTAATTAAATTCTAGGACGAACAACTGAAATAATATAATTTAATACTTTATCAATTTCCATATAAAATATGGTATTATAGAACGCAACATAAAACTAAACTCTAATTTGAATAATTTGGGAAAATTCTTTTAATAATTTTGTATAAAAATATATGTTTACCATAAAATCCGATCGCTATCTTTTGTCTATTTAACTTACATACCTATACCTATTTTAACAAAGGGTTTTTATTAATACACAACTTACAAACAATCTAATCCTAAACAAGCTAACCATGGCACAAAACACCCAGCACTATCAGCATAAATTGTAATATTTGTGTAGCGTGGACATGACATAAACACGAGTGCTTTCATATTCTCTAACTACGTGAACGTGGATGCAGTTCAATTAGAACCCCCCTACACATCCAGCCCGAGATAAGACCTGCCAATGTATCCTTAGATCCACACATCCCTCCACATATTCAAACTCTGTGAAAGTAAATAACCGGAATGTTTTATTTGTTGATGTGTGTTTTGGGAACTTTTAGCTTGCAGCTTGCGCTTCTTGTTTGTTGTTCTTTAGTAGTAAGCTCTGGTGGCAGAAATAGCTAAGTGCCTGAACAACATTTCTTTCACATCGCAAATTAATTAGATATATATATATAATTTAATAATCTCGTTTCCGGAAATAGAAATTACGAAAAAACGGCTTAAACGATTTTGACAAACGAAAGTTCATTTTAAAGGTTAGGGGACTAGTATGTCAGCAAAAAATAGTAACTTCCAGAAACTGTTGTTTTTCTATCGTGGATATTCTGTAAAATTATTATTTGTTTACATCACCATGTAAATCATGATTTATATATGATTGTATGTATTTTTTAAATATTTATTTAATATGGTGCAACAAATAGATAGAGAGAGCTGAAGAGTTGTCATCTTAAAGTTCTTGTCGTGGAGTGAAGAAATAAAATATTAGTTTTGATAAAACACACAGATATCAAAATCCATGGAAGGTTGGTCGTCTTTTACGAGTAAACAAACCTTCGACTAAAACGTCGAGTGAAGCCTCATTAAATAGAACTTTCCTAAACAATTGTTTTGAATACATTTTAACGTGATAATATGCGGCCAACGCTGCAACTATCCACTAGTTAAATGTGTGTACGCGTGTCTTACTACCCACCCGAGATATCCACATATTTACATTACTGGAGTAAGAACGAGGAAAATAAAGCTTAAGAAAAAATGAATCCGTGTCTTCGTGAACGGAAAGTGAGAAACCACTTAAGAAAATAAAACATTCTCAACCAACGGGATTCGAACACCGATATTCCCATTACTGGAAAGTCAGAATAGATGATCTCGACAGTTAGTCTGCGTGCTCGCCAGTATCAGATCAATCTTAATGATATCTCAAGTCGCAGTACGTACTATTTGATAGCTTAAATAAAACAATTTGAACAAATTTTAGAAATAATACGCATCTACTAAAATTAGCCTTTAAAATAAGCTAAATCCTAAGACTTTTAGTAAAGTGTAATAGTTGAAAGTATGATGTAAACATACATTAATATACAAAACATTAATAAAGTTGGTAGGAATCGAGTCCCGGACTCGGGTTAGTGTTATTGTACTTATTTCACCTGGACCAGATGTTGTACATCTCTGGTGGAAGACCAGACACCAGTAGCAACATATCGGACACCGCCAGACTGAAGAGGTAGTAACTGTCTCACCTGGACCAGATGTTGTACATCTCTGGCGGAAGACCAGACACCAGTAGCAACATATCGGACACCGCCAGACTGAAGAGGTAGTAACTGTCTCACCTGGACCAGATGTTGTACATCTCTGGTGGAAGACCAGACACCAGTAGCAACATATCGGACACCGCCAGACTGAAGAGGTAGTAACTGTCTCACCTGGACCAGATGTTGTACATCTCTGGTGGAAGACCAGACACCAGTAGCAACATATCGGACACCGCCAGACTGAAGAGGTAGTAACTGTCTCACCTGGACCAGATGTTGTACATCTCTGGTGGAAGACCAGACACCAGTAGCAACATATCGGACACCGCCAGACTGAAGAGGTAGTAACTGTCTCACCTGGACCAGATGTTGTACATCTCTGGTGGAAGACCAGACACCAGTAGCAACATATCGGACACCGCCAGACTGAAGAGGTAGTAACTGTCTCACCTGGACCAGATGTTGTACATCTCTGGTGGAAGACCAGACACCAGTAGCAACATATCGGACACCGCCAGACTGAAGAGGTAGTAACTGTCTCACCTGGACCAGATGTTGTACATCTCTGGTGGAAGACCAGACACCAGTAGCAACATATCGGACACCGCCAGACTGAAGAGGTAGTAACTGTCTCACCTGGACCAGATGTTGTACATCTCTGGCGGAAGACCAGACACCAGTAGCAACATATCGGACACCGCCAGACTGAAGAGGTAGTAACTGTCTCACCTGGACCAGATGTTGTACATCTCTGGTGGAAGACCAGACACCAGTAGCAACATATCGGACACCGCCAGACTGAAGAGGTAGTAACTGTCTCACCTGGACCAGATGTTGTACATCTCTGGTGGAAGACCAGACACCAGTAGCAACATATCGGACACCGCCAGACTGAAGAGGTAGTAACTGTCTCACCTGGACCAGATGTTGTACATCTCTGGTGGAAGACCAGACACCAGTAGCAACATATCGGACACCGCCAGACTGAAGAGGTAGTAACTGTCTCACCTGGACCAGATGTTGTACATCTCTGGCGGAAGACCAGACACCAGTAGCAACATATCGGACACCGCCAGACTGAAGAGGTAGTAACTGTCTCACCTGGACCAGATGTTGTACATCTCTGGCGGAAGACCAGACACCAGTAGCAACATATCGGACACCGCCAGACTGAAGAGGTAGTAACTGTCTCACCTGGACCAGATGTTGTACATCTCTGGCGGAAGACCAGACACCAGTAGCAACATATCGGACACCGCCAGACTGAAGAGGTAGTAACTGTCTCACCTGGACCAGATGTTGTACATCTCTGGCGGAAGACCAGACACCAGTAGCAACATATCGGACACCGCCAGACTGAAGAGGTAGTAACTGTCTCACCTGGACCAGATGTTGTACATCTCTGGCGGAAGACCAGACACCAGTAGCAACATATCGGACACCGCCAGACTGAAGAGGTAGTAGTTGGTAGCTGTGTGCATGTGTTTGTTCCTGGCGATCACGATGCAGGTGCTAACGTTCCCGATGATCCCCAACAGAAATATAAGGGCATATATGACAGTGATGGGCACCACGATGAACAGAGGGTCTCTCTTCGAGGCTTTCTGTCCGCCATCGACGGCTTCGGTCAGATCGGAGATGTTGAACCCCCCAGCTTCGGCGAACAGGGCCCCCACCAGCGATTGTGGGGTCGCGTTCAACGCCTCCATGTAGTCTAGGAAGGAGCCGTTCTGGAGCGGAGAGGGCTCAGTTTCCGTGGGCCAGAAAGATTCTAATAACCCCTCAGTCATATTGAACAATAGTTGGTTTTAAAACAAATAAGTCCTCAATTATGTTGACACCAAACTAAATATTTTTACCTATGTAAAGATTTTCTTTACACTTTTTCTTCGTCACATTGCTACAAAATATAGCTGTATTATAACAACACATTAGTATGTATATATGTATCTGTGTACACACAGGCTTATCCCATATTAATAGAAAAAACTAAATATGGTAATAGTTGAATAGTTCCTTTCCAAAATTTAAACATTAGTAATAGTGTATTAAAACGTTTTAATAAACTAAATATATAAACAAATACTATTTATGCTATTAACACTTAAAATAAACCATACGTGAAATATATCAATATTTTTTTCTAGTCTTCGCATCTCCGTCTACGCAATTGAGTCAAATAAACGTATCTCAATCTATTAAACACCACTTTGTTTTTTTGGCGAAATTGTATAAAGCAATACATGGTTACACCACAGAAACAGCACAAGATTAGTAAAATAAAAATAACCAGTCTCTTCTCGATAATATTCACTGATACTTTAAAGTGTAGGAGTTTTAAATTGAAGCTCATAACATTGTATTAGTTGTCACTTTCCAATCATTGACAGTAATTTATCACAACTTAGTGACTTTGTTCATAATCACATACGTCTTTATACTCTATTTATTGTGTGTGTTTTCCCCTGTATGTATTAGATTCGACCAAAACCTTAGGTCGCGCAACGACACCTCCCGACAATCGGCGGAACAAAATACAAGGTCAATGTTTGTTTTCCTGTCGTTTTGACCTCTTAAAAAAGGTTACGAGAGTTATAAAAAAACCCGGACTAGTTGATACCGACACGACTAACTTGGAGGCCGACGGACGACTGACTAACCGACAGAGCCAGGGAGTCCGGATGGGAAGCAGTAGCTCCTTTTACCCTCCCCCTGTTTCTAACCCCCTTCCCCCTCCCATACCAACCGACAACCCCCCGTGCGAAGCTTCAGGAGAGAAAGTGTCTCCGATGATATTGGTCTCGTGTGTCGATTAAAGCACCTTGACCTTCGTAAATCATGAAAATGACCTCTTAACGTCGTCACCTACATATTTGGTGCGTTCGAAACTATTTTGTGAAGTGGGTCGCATCTTAAACTGACGCACTCTAAGCATTATCGCACTCTAATTTAATTAATAGAAAAAAATATAGTAAAACTAGCTGTTCACCCTGCGAGAACTATTGTTAACCTGTTGATAGCTCCTTCCCTCATCCATTGACGAGTATAAACACTCGCTTTACTTTTCGTACCTGGACAGTATTGACTTGCAGTTCAAAATTATATTTTCTTTGTCTCCTATTCTGGATAAACAAATGCTTCCACTGAACATTTTTGATCAACATCCTGGCAGGAAGATTCCTACTGTCCATTTTCGTGAGAAAACCAAATATCCTTAGTTATTGATGATTTAAAAAAATACTATATTGTTACAGTAAACAACTACTGAGATGTAACTTTTATTTTTTGAAAATGTAATGTGTCATTTTTAGAATAATTTAAGAATTTATGGTTTTTGTTACAATTTTATACGACTCTAATATAACATATTCCAACATATATTCATTTTTATAAGAGTTGCTAAAAGGTATTTTAACACCGACTGGTGATTAAATGAAAGATATAACGTAAGCATAGATAAATTCAGATATGTCAGCATAAAATAATATAGTGGGCTTTGTCTATTACTATAAAATAATATAGTGGGCTTTGTTTATTACTATAAAATAATATAGTTGGTTTTGTTTATTACTATAAAATAATATAGTGGGCTTTGTTTATTACTATAAAATAATATATTGGCTTTGTTTATTAATATAAAATAATAGTGGGCTTTGTTTATTACTATAAAATAATATAGTGGGCTTTGTTTATTACTATAATATAATAATGGGCTTTGTCTATTACTATAAGATAATATAGTGGGCTTTGTTTATTACTATAAAATAATATGTGGGCTTTGTTTATTTAATATAAAATAATAGTGGGCTTTGTTTATTACTATAAAATAATATTGTGGGCTTTGTTTATTACTATAAATATAATTATAATATAATATAATATAATGGGCTTTGTCTATTACTATAAGATAATATAGTGGGCTTTGTTTATTACTATAAAATAATATAGTGGGCTTTGTTTATTACTATAAATAATATAATGGGCTTTGTCTATTACTATAAAATAATATAGTGGGCTTTGTTTATTACTATAAATAATATAATGGGCTTTGTCTATTACTATAAGATAATATAGTGGGCTTTGTTTATTACTATAAAATAATAAGTGGGCTTTGTTTATTACTATAAGATAATATAATGGGCTTTGTCTATTACTATAATATAATATAATGGGCTTTGTCTATTACTATAAAATAATATAATGGGCTTTGTCTATTACTATAAAATAATATAGTGGGCTTTGTCTATTACTATAATATAATATAATGGGCTTTGTCTATTACTATAAAATAATATAATGGGCTTTGTCTATTACTATAAAATAATATAGTGGGCTTTGTCTATTACTATAATATAATATAATGGGCTTTGTTTATTACTATAATATAATATAATGGGCTTTGTCTATTACTATAAATAATATAGTGGGCTTTGTTTATTATATAAAAATAATAGTGGGCTTTGTTTATTACTATAAATAAAATAGTGGGCTTTGTTTATTACTATAATATAATATATGGGCTTTGTCTATTACTATAAGATAATATAGTGGGCTTTGTTTATTACTATTAAATAATATAGTGGGCTTTGTTTATTATTATTAAATAATATAGTGGGCTTTGTTTATTACTATTAAATAATACAGTGGGCTTTGTTTAATATAAAATAATATAATGGGCTTTGTCTATTACTATAAAATAATATAGTGGGCTTTTTCTATTACTATAAAATAATATAGTGGGCTTTGTTTATTACTATAAGATAATATAATGGGCTTTGTCTATTACTATAAGATAATATAATGGGCTTTGTCTATTACTATAAAATAATATAGTGGGCTTTTTTATTACTATAAAATAATATAATGGGCTTTGTTATTACTATAAGATAATATAATGGGCTTTGTCTATTATATAAAATAATATAGTGGGCTTTGTTTATTAATATAAAATAATATAATGGGCTTTGCTTATTACTATAAAATAATATAGTGGCTTTGTTTATTAATATAAAATAATATAGTGGGCTTTTTCTATTACTATAAAATAATATAGTGGGGTTTTTCTATTACTATAAGATAATATAATGGGCTTTGTCTATTACTATAAGATAATATAATGGGCTTTGTCTATTACTATAAAATAATATAGTGGGCTTTTTCTATTACTATAAAATAATATAGTGGGCTTTGCTTATTACTATAAGATAATATAATGGGCTTTGTCTATTACTATAAAATAATATAATGGGCTTTGTCTATTACTATAAAATAATATAATGGGCTTTGTCTATTACTATAAGATAATATAATGGGCTTTGTCTATTACTATAAAATAATATAGTGGGCTTTGTTTATTAATATAAAATAATATAGTGGGCTTTGCTTATTACTATAAAATAATATAGTGGGCTTTGTTTATTAATATAAAATAATATAGTGGGCTTTGTTTATTAATATAAAATAATATAGTGGGCTTTGCTTATTACTATAAGATAATATAGTGGGCTTTGCTTATTACTATAAAATAATATAATGGGCTTTGTTATTAATATAAAATAATATAGTGGGCTTTGCTTATTACTATAAGATAATATAATGGGCTTTGTCTATTACTATAAAATAATATAATGGGCTTTGTCTATTACTATAAGATAATATAATGGGCTTTGTCTATTACTATAAAATAATATAGTGGGCTTTGTTTATTAATATAAAATAATATAGTGGGCTTTGCTTATTACTATAAGATAATATAATGGGCTTTGTCTATTACTATAAAATAATATAATGGGCTTTGTTTATTAATATAAAATAATATAGTGGGCTTTGCTTATTACTATAAAATAATATAGTGGGCTTTGTTTATTAATATAAAATAATATAGTGGGCTTTGTTTATTAATATAAAATAATATAGTGGGCTTTGCTTATTACTATAAGATAATATAGTGGGCTTTGCTTATTACTATAAGATAATGAGTGGGCTTTGTCTATTACTATAAAATAATATAATGGGCTTTGTCTATTACTATAAAATAATATAATGGGCTTTGTCTATTACTATAAGATAATATAATGGGCTTTGTCTATTAATATAAAATAATATAGTGGGCTTTGTTTATTACTATAAGATAATATAGTGGGCTTTGTCTATTACTATAAAATAATATAATGGGCTTTGTCTATTACTATAAAATAATATAATGGGCTTTGTCTATTACTATAAGATAATATAATGGGCTTTGTCTATTACTATAAAATAATATAGTGGGCTTTGTTTATTAATATAAAATAATATAGTGGGCTTTGCTTATTACTCTAAAATCATATTGAGGGATTTGGTTATTCTCAAAACCTTTCTTTCATCCAAAACGCACTTAATATATAGGTCTATTTAAAAAGTATAAAGTAGTGCTAAGTGACAACAACAAATACCTTAGCTTCGACTTGGGCTTTACTTTCCTTCGCATTTTAAAAGTGACCCTCACACCCCTCTATAAAAAATATACATTAATCACTGCCCAGCAAGCAATACATTGCTCTCTGTCTGAAACTTCTCATTCAACTCTGCGCAAACCACCCTCTTCCTCCTGTCAATGTGAGCTTACTTTCTGGAATTCCAAACTTGCTGGTCATTTATTGGTCTCCACTGGACCTTCGTTATCTCTACTGTTCATTTTTGGTATCCACGGGTAATTCTTGGTCAGTATTGGTCTTTCACGGTACCTACAAATCCGACTGTCCTTCCACTTCCAGTGATATCATCTGCACTTGCTCGAAACGGGAATCAGCCAACGCTGGGAACAACAAGGCTCTAAGTACTCACCCGACATTCGTGTGAAATCCACATGTTTAAAGTATGAAGCGAATACTTTAAAGTTGATTCCCGGATATCCACCCAACAAATTTTAATCACTTTTATTATTAATTAAAGGCTAGACACAGATAATATGCCTCCAAAAAATTATTTAGATAAAAAAAGTATTAAAAGGGAACATCATTATTTAATAAAATTACCACATTTTTAGCAGCAATTTCTTGAGTTCTACCAAACTGACTTTATATATATATATATATATATATATATATATATATATATATATATATATATATATATATATATATATATATAATAATTTACTTCGAGGATTATCATAATAAAGTTAACAAATATTTAAAAACCACGGGGCTCCCTATATCATAAAAAAATTGGTGGAGGTTCCTAAACAAAAGTTCTTGAGGTGTAGATTTGCACAAAAACCACAAAACTTCTAAACTTACGCAGAGATTTACCACAAACCATGTTACGTGGAGGATCTGTCGTTTGTGTCACACTCGTTGTTTATTAAATTTAGTTTTCCTAAGATAATTACTCAAACATATTCGGTGGGTGACTAGAGAGGCTGTCTTCTCACCCAGAGGACCCTGGTTCGACCCTAAGTTTTGCCTTCAATAATCTAATATCATGTATGACTGAAAACTTTTTTATAGAATTTTTTCTAAAATGTTTTAGTGCCTGTATTTTCTATAAACAATTTAAAATACCTATTTTAAATAATTATAATGAGGAGGGTTAGTAGTTATGGTAATTTTACAGCATTCGCCCGAGAAACCAAAGTGTCAAACCACGCCCAGTATCTTTATCATCATGTTACCTAGATAATTCAATTCCTGTTACCTATATATCACAATTCCTGTTACCTAGACATTATAATTCTTGTTAACCAAATATTTAGATATTACAATTATTTTTACCTATATATTACAATTCATGTTACCTAACTATTACAACTATTGTTACCTATATATCACAATTCCTGTTACCTATATATTACAATTCTTGTTACCTAGTCATTACAATTCCAGTTAACTAAATATTACAATTCCTTGTGAGTGTCGAATTATAATGTGGGCATTTTAAATTTCCAGTTTTAATTCGTGTTATTATATTATCTTGTGTTTGTAAGGATGGAAATAAATAAACAACCTTGAAACAATTCGCTCCTGAGACCTTGTCCTGTATAGTTATGTTCATATGTGAAGTAACCAATCTCTAACATTTATACATCAGGTACCTAAGAGATGTGTTGGAAATATTTAATCAAACCCAATTCTGTCTTCTTTTTTCAAAGTGTTCACAGCAAACTATTTATTATGATACTCGTAGGTCAACTTTAGTAAACAGTGTCGTTCAAGTAGGAGGGGTTATGCAGGGCAGTTAAGAATAACTGCACTAACACACAACGTTTGGAAATATGGAAAATCACCGTGGTATCATTTTTATTTGTGCCGGTTAGTATTAAATAACACCACAGTTCATTTTTAGTAAAAAGTCATTTATTCTACAGCCATTAATAAGTCAAGTCAGGTGAACTATAGCTTTCAATTTTGATAGATATTATCAATACCTATCAACAATAATAATATATTAGGATATTACCAAGACTGAACACAGAAATAAGTTGTTATTTTCTGTAAGATTCTTTATGTGTAAATTGGACTTAAGTTGTTCGTTCCTTGCTGATAAAATGTCAGGACAGTACAGTTAAATTCAAAGAATGCTCAAACACATTGAGAACAGTCATATCAATAAATACATTCTTGTCCTTGTTCGACATTATTCCACAAAAATATTAAAGTGAAGTTTAAAAATGTTTATTTCATTCAAATTTGTTGTCCAACTGACCGTATGGTTGTCACGTACTCTTCTGAATGTCTAACCGCCTTAGAGTTTCCACATCTACCGCGTAGTCATGATCTATTTGAATGTATTCACTAGGGCGGCAGGATATCTCACAGACATACAGTCCAATTGTCATAGGTAGGGCCTTCTAGTAAACACAAACAGATTGATATCAACATTGATAACATTTTACTATATTATTATTATTGTTATTTTATATGTATGGTTAATATTTATCAAAAGTGACAGGACCAGATCGCAGACTTGACGCACGAATACATGAAAGTAGATCTAGTAACTTTTATAGCTATCAGATAAGCCTATTCCTATGAAAGTAGATCTAGTAACTGTTCTAGCTGTTAGATAAGGTTCTTCCTATGAAAGTAGATCTAGTAACTGTTCTAGCTGTCAGATAAGGTTCTTCCTATGAAAGTAGATCTAGTAACTGTTCTAGCTGTAAGATAAGGTTCTTCCTATGAAAGTAGATCTAGTAACTGTTCCAGCTGTCAGATAAGGTTCTTCCTATGAAAGTAGATCTTGTAACTGTTCTAGCTGTCAGATAAGGTTCTTCCTATGAAAGTAGATCTAGTAACTGTTCTAGCTGTCAGATAAGGTTCTTCCTATGAAAGTAGATCTAGTAACTGTTCAAGCTGTCAGATAAGGTTCTTCCTATGAAAGTAGATCTTGTAACTGTTCTAGCTGTCAGATAAGGTTCTTCCTATGAAAGTAGATCTAGTAACTGTTCTAGCTGTAAGATAAGGTTCTTCCTATGAAAGTAGATCTAGTAACTGTTCAAGCTGTCAGATAAGGTTCTTCCTATGAAAGTAGATCTTGTAACTGTTCTAGCTGTCAGATAAGGTTCTTCCTATGAAAGTAGATCTAGTAACTGTTCTAGCAGTCAGATAAGGTTCTTCCTATGAAAGTAGATCTAGTAACTGTTCTAGCTGTCAGATAAGGTTCTTCCTATGAAAGTAGATCTAGTAACTGTTCTAGCTGTCAGATAAGGTTCTTCCTATGAAAGTAGATCTAGTAACTGTTCAAGCTGTCAGATAAGGTTCTTCCTATGAAAGTAGATCTTGTAACTGTTCTAGCTGTCAGATAAGGTTCTTCCTATGAAAGTAGATCTAGTAACTGTTCTAGCTGTAAGATAAGGTTCTTCCTATGAAAGTAGATCTAGTAACTGTTCCAGCTGTCAGATAAGGTTCTTCCTATGAAAGTAGATCTAGTAACTGTTCTAGCTGTTAGATAAGGTTCTTCCTATGAAAGTAGATCTTGTAACTGTTCTAGTTGTCAGATAAGGTTCTTCCTATGAAAGTAGATCTAGTAACTGTTCTAGCTGTAAGATAAGGTTCTTCCTATGAAAGTAGATCTAGTAACTGTTCCAGCTGTCAGATAAGGTTCTTCCTATGAAAGTAGATCTTGTAACTGTTCTAGCTGTCATATAAGGTTCTTCCTATGAAAGTAGATCTAGTAACTGTTCTAGCTGTCAGATAAGGTTCTTCATATGAAAGTAGATCTAGTAACTGTTCCAGCTGTCAGATAAGGTTCTTCCTATGAAAGTAGATCTTGTAACTGTTCTAGCTGTCAGATAAGGTTCCCACTATTAAAGTAGAGCTAGTATATTCTCTAGACTTTATATATGGTTGTATCATTAAAACTTGACAATATCTAATATGTGTATAAACTACAAGAACGTGACTTTGGAACAAAACTGTATTCAGACGTTTATAAACAGTCCCAGGTTCGATCCCTTCTAATCCCTTTCATATCCAACATAATGTTGACGTTTACTATATCAGATGATGCTCAAACATAACCGAGTTAACCTTTTCACGTGAACTATGAGATGGTCAAGAGCTCAGACCAGCTTATCCCAGGAGCAATATGGATTTACGTCCTTTCTCTTTAAAAACACACGGGTTACACTTTGTACAATTGGAATGCGCAACTTGTTTTACAAACAAGTCTTGGATAATATTCCATGCAGACAATACTCACGTTTGCGGGATTATTTTATTACACTCTTTTACAAGTATTTCAATACTATATATATATCCACTTCCACCGGAAATAAATCATATGACATTCGTAATCCGAACACTTTCTGTAAAATGTACCTTAATTATTATTACTATTAGCACCGCGTCTTACTACCCGTTCGGGTTATACGCACTTTCGCTAATGTGTAATGGTAGGGTGATTGTGAGATGAAATTAAGGACCTACAGTTTAAGGTGGAATCCGAACCACGGTGGCAGCCTGGCATTCCCCACATTTACAAGATGTCTTGTGAGAGATGAAGGAAGGGTTTGGTGATCAGATAAATCTGTGCCGGGACCGAGGATTGAACCCCGGCCGCCAGCACAGAAGTCTGACACCTTACCCCTAGACCACCAGGTCACTCAAATGTACCTTAATAATCTTCCTTTCAACTCACTTTAGTGGCTGCATGTTTAAAGGCGCTACTCTCGCAATAAACTGTTCTTCGATGACGGAGAAACCAGGGTTGGATGCCGATCAAATGCACAGAGAGTGGTTTTCCATAAATTATTTTTCACTCTAGCTACATGAAAATGCAGGTGTACTTCTTCTAAATTCAACTTTACTCATACCCAGAGCCCTGCGTTTGTGGAGATCGCGATAATTCGCGAATGTTAGATATGGCATTTTTTCTTTCAGATGTTCACATTTCAGGTTACCCTGATTGCAAATATATGCTCAGAATTGTCGCGATAATTTGCAAAATCGGCGTTTAGGCGTGATATTCGCGATCTTAAACGATGTCCGCGATAATCGCGATTTAGTCGCGATTTTCGGCACTCGCGCTTATATTTTGGGATATTGAAAAATACATTTTTGTATAATATTTTGTCTTTATTTTTCAATATCCCAAAATATAAGCGCGTGCTGCCGCTAAATCTTACTTTTTTAATAAGTTGACAGCACATTATTTTGCGGACTAGTGTTTTTTACCGTTTTGTCCAAACAAAATGTAATTTTTGGTTTTCACTTCAATATGTTTAGTTTAACTATTTCAAACATTGTCCTGGAAGTCTAGTTTTAACCCAACAAAGTCACCTTAATCACGAAAGTTTGGTAAAAGCCACTTTTTTTAACGCTTTTTTCTTAATTCGATAATTTCGTCGCAAAAATAGGATTTTTGTAATTCCCCACTTATTCACCGCTTTTTGGAAACTTAAAAACGAGATTGGGCTTTTTTATTCACCATAAAAAGCAGGGCTCTGCTCATACCTAACATACTAGCGTAATCAGTGCATAGGCGTATAACCTGAACGGGTAGTAAGACATGGTGTTGAAAAAAATTATATCCTTTCCTCCCGAACTAGTAATTCTACCCGTGGCCTCTTGGCTTGAAGCTAAGAACGATAATAAACACCCAGCCCTAATACGTATTTAATTTATTCATGTTTTAAAATTATCTTGTTACATTAAAAATAAAAGCCTAAACAAACATCTCGGGGTAGCTTGCGTTTCAACCAACATAAGTCTTATAAATATATGAGCAATTAAAAAAACATAAAAAGTTATATCTTAAGTGTTATTTAACCTCATTTAACGCCATTCCATAACGACATTAGGATGTGAAAACTTTTGAAAGTGTACATTGTGGCATATAAGAGAGAATATTTCAACTAACATATTATTATAATTCTCTTACTTTCGTGTACATTACTTGTAAACAAACAAAGAAAAATAAATCGTTACATTTTAAGAACACAATCATCCCAGTCCAACTAACAATTGTAAATTTTATTTAGAGATTACTATCATTTTATAAATATTGATAATATCTATTAAAAGTGGCATTTGTAGAGATTACATGACTTGGTGTATGAACACTTGAAAGTAAATCAATGAGCTTTTCTAGCTGTCAGACAAGGTTCTTCCTGTGAAAGTATATCTAGTAACTGTTCTAACTCTCAGATAAGGTTCTTCCTATGAAAGTAGATCTAGTAACTGTTCTAGCTGTCAGATAAGGTTCTTCCTATGAAAATAGATCTAGTAACTGTTCTAGCTGTCAGATAAGGTTCTTCCTATGAAAGTAGATCTAGTAACTGTTCTAGCTGTCAGATAAGGTTCTTCCTATGAAAATAGATCTAGTAACTGTTCTAGCTGTCAGATAAGGTTCTTCCTATGAAAGTAGATCTTATAACTGTTCTAGCTGTTAGATAAGGTTCTTCCTATGAAAGTAGATCTAGTAACTGTTCTAGCTGTCAGACAAGGTTCTTCCTGTGAAAGTAGATCTAGTAACTGTTCTAGCTGTCAGATAAGGTTCTTCCTATGAAAGTAGATCTAGTAATTGTTCTAGCTGTTAGATAAGGTTCTTCCTATGAAAGTAGATCTAGTAACTGTTCTAGCTGTCAGACAAGGTTCTTCCTGTGAAAGTAGATCTAGTAACTGTTCTAGCTGTCAGATAAGGTTCTTCCTATGAAAGTAGATCTAGTAATTGTTCTAGCTGTTAGATAAGGTTCTTCCTATGAAAGTAGATCTAGTAACTCTTCTAGCTGTCAGATAAGGTTCTTCCTATGAAAGTAGATCTTATAACTGTTCTAGCTGTTAGATAAGGTTCTTCCTATGAAAGTAGATCTAGTAACTGTTCTAGCTGTCAGACAAGGTTCTTCCTGTGAAAGTAGATCTAGTAACTGTTCTAGCTGTCAGATAAGGTTCTTCCTATGAAAGTAGATCTAGTAATTGTTCTAGCTGTTAGATAAGGTTCTTCCTATGAAAATAGATCTAGTAACTGTTCTAGCTGTCAGATAAGGTTCTTCCTATGAAAGTAGATCTTATAACTGTTCTAGCTGTTAGATAAGGTTCTTCCTATGAAAGTAGATCTAGTAACTGTTCTAGCTGTCAGACAAGGTTCTTCCTGTGAAAGTAGATCTAGTAACTGTTCTAGCTGTCAGATAAGGTTCTTCCTATGAAAGTAGATCTAGTAATTGTTCTAGCTGTTAGATAAGGTTCTTCCTATGAAAGTAGATCTAGTAACTGTTCTAGCTGTCAGACAAGGTTCTTCCTGTGAAAGTAGATCTAGTAACTGTTCTAGCTGTCAGATAAGGTTCTTCCTATGAAAGTAGATCTAGTAATTGTTCTAGCTGTTAGATAAGGTTCTTCCTATGAAAGTAGATCTAGTAACTGTTCTAGCTGTCAGATAAGGTTCTTCCTATGAAAGTAGATCTTATAACTGTTCTAGCTGTTAGATAAGGTTCTTCCTATGAAAGTAGATCTAGTAACTGTTCTAGCTGTCAGACAAGGTTCTTCCTGTGAAAGTAGATATAGTAACTGTTCTAGCTGTCAGATAAGGTTCTTCCTATGAAAGTAGATCTAGTAATTGTTCTAGCTGTTAGATAAGGTTCTTCCTATGAAAGTAGATCTAGTAACTGTTCTAGCTGTCAGACAAGGTTCTTCCTGTGAAAGTAGATCTAGTAACTGTTTTAGCTGTCAGATAAGGTTCTTCCTATGAAAGTAGATCTAGTAATTGTTCTAGCTGTCAGATAAGGTTCTTCCTATGAAAGTAGATCTAGTAACAATTCTAGCTGTCAGACAAGGTTCTTCCATTGAAAGTAGATCTAATAACCGTATAGCTATCAGACAAATTTCTTTCTGTGAAATTAGGTCTAATTTTCTGGCACATTAGGCCCTCTGCGCTAAAATTGCTCTGTCTAACCTTTTTAAATAATCTGTACGCTTTTCTCCCACCAATATTAGAGACATTTAAGAAACAACACCAAAGATTAACTTGTCTCGGTGATACAACAGGGAAAACTTAAAACCTCTTCTTCTCAACGCTCCAGTGCGTGTATTATACCACACGTACTCACTCTCGTGAAAGTAATTTAATTTAATCAGATATATAATTAGCTATGAAATTTATAATGAATTCACAATATACTAGCAACTATTTAAAATAATCATTATTTATTATATATTGAGAACAACACTTTCAATATTTATTTTATAAAATGTACTTATTATAGTGTATGATACATAAATTAAAATATATTTTTCACTAAGGCTTATTATTCGTTTGACTTAGGCGCATATATATATATATATATATATATATATATATATATATATATATTCTTTAAATTGAAAAATGACACATGGACATGGGAATCGAACTAGAGATCTTTGGCTTAAGACGTCAATGGTCTACTGAGCTATCCAGGATTCGTCCCATGCACAGAATCATTCTTCACTCATATTTTCTGACTCATATGAGTCTGTTATGGACTTGCGGGAATCATCAGATATATATGATCATTAAAAGATCATGAGCTATCAGATAACGCAACCACCTTCGGTTAAGAAAGTCTTTACTCTGTCAATATTACAACAACAACTATATGAATGCTCGTTATGGATTAAATGGCCAAGCTATTATATCTATACACTAGGCTAGTAGACTAGTATGAAGAAAGCAACATTTAAAAGGAGGTATACCCACATTGGCGGGGAAGGAAATTGGGAAACCATTTAGGAAAAAAATAAAGGTGAATGTAAGGTCGGTAGAGGAAATAGAGCTTTAGAAACTATCAGCATGAACATAATTACAATATTATTCTAAAATTACTTTAAATGTAATATTACTGTCACATTGCATTTAAAAATAGTTTAAACTATTATTTACAATATCTCATACACAAGTGATAGTCTAAAACTTATATTTTAATCATACTTGTGTATTTAACATAGATTTTCTAAGCACAAAGGATTATTTAGAAAAATAACTAAGCACTTACAAAAGTAATGAATCTACTAAGGAATAAATTAATCAAGCCAATGTGGATATATATAGTATCTTCTATTACTCAGACTCCGGGGTTCAATCCTCGGTCCCGGCACAGATTTATCTGATTGCCAAACCCTTCCTTCACCTCTGACAAGACATCTTGTGAATGTGGGGAATGCCAGGCCTCCACCATGGTTCGGATCCCACGTTAAACTGTAGGTCCTTCATTTCATCTCACAATCACCCTACCATTACACATTAGCGTAAGTACGTATAACCCAAACGGGTAGTAAGACGCAGTGATAATATTACTCAGACCGGAGAATGAATTTGCATGATATAATAAATAAAACATTAAGTATATTTTAAATTGTTATCTATTGCAGCAATAACATGTATATATATATATACACACATACATACACACACACACACACACAGCCAACACTGCTGAAGCAACCCTATATGCAGTGAATATATATATATATTATACATACACTAGTATTGGCTGTTTTTCAAGAGAACCTCAGTAACTTATAATACAATGAGCGGAGCTATACATAGAACACGATACGCGCTTCTATGCCCTTCAATAAATCTATATCTGAACCAATGACACGTTTTCATTTTCTCGGGTAGTTCGCGAGCAACCATTTTGTAATTATAATCACAGCTAGTTTGAACTGCGACACGTATTTCATCTGTAGACCTATATATACTACTAGATAGTTTATTAGGTTTGTGTGCCAATAATTTATCCACGTTTTGGTAAAACATGGATTACATCTAACACAAATTCTCTCAGGGAAAGTTTATTATTTAGCCGCATCGGTGGGCACGTGGGTTAATCGTAAGGCTCGTCAACTTTTTTATCACCGCGTCTTACTACCTGTTCAGTTTATACACTAATGGGGTTAGGGATGAGGAAGGTTTAATTTAGAGATAGTGTACCTGCATTTTCGGTAAGGGGGAGGGAGAGTGGAGAAACCACGGAGGAAAACTACCCTCATTACACCCGACCGGAATTAGAACTTTGATCTCCCTTTCATCCGCAGTTTAGTCTACTGCGATAGTGACGCCTTAGACCATATAACCCCCGAAGCGGGTGCAGAATAACCTAAGAGTGATAATAAACCTAGTATCATGACTCGCTCCTATCCACATTCCTTGGGACCACAAACAAATGCCAAGAAATTAACAAATTCTGCGTTTTACATTCCTGTTAGTTTGAGTGGCCGGCTCTTAGAGCGCAGATGGTTTTAAAAGAGGTCCTTGGTTATCCAATGGGAATAAACATACACATTTTGAAATGGCGTACAGCCAAAATATGACGGACGTCTTTGAATGTATACATTTTGGATGTTTATATTTTGCCTGACTGATATTAAGGAGAGCATTGTGGTTTTTGAAATGAAAAGGACATGAACATTCAAATTCAAGGTCTTAGCTTAACACGAGAGATTTTATTTTACTTCTAATAGTGACCGATTAAAAGAGTTAATTTTTTGTTGTAAATATTTATACACACGTTGTCTAGAAGACTGGATAACCAAAATTTGTTTCCAATTGGCCAGTTCAGGGCTGGGTAACATGCGGTGTTTGAAGTTGTTTGGCGGCCTTTTAGCATATTTTGTCAATTATATATCTTCAGCGTTTATAAAATATACATTTTCAAATTGCATATATTTAAATTATTAGTAAAAAAGGGTATTTTGAATTATTTTTTTTCCATTTTCCTATATTTGAGATATTTAAATTGCCCTTTTTGAATTTACTGGTTATATCAACAAATTACTTATAAACTAACTTAAATATAGAACTAGCACAACACCTAGTCCTCCGGACGTTAATTCATCACTGTGAAAGGAGATAACCACATTTAACTGACGATAAAAATATCGACCATACCCGGAATTGAATCCGGGACCCTTAGCTCAGTAGGCAGACATGCTACCCGACTAAGCTAGGGTTTTGGACTTTTAAGGTATAATTAAAAAAATTAATCGCCCTCTTATCTATCTATCCATTCAGCTATCAATGGCTGGCACACTATCGTATTTTTACCAAATTTGTTGTAGGTTAATATAAGATGCAAGATAGAAAACTTATATTTAAAATAATCAACGTATACTTTTATGTTGGACAATATAATAATAATATTAGCACCGCGTCTTACTCCCCGTTCGGGTTATACGCTTTAAGTACTAATTACGTTAATGGATTGGGAATTGGGAAGGTTGAATTAGAGTAAGTGAACCCGCATTTTCGTGGAGGGAGAGTGGAAAACCATTTAGGAAAAACCACCCCAGTTCACCCGACGAGATTCGAACCTTGATCTCTCCGTCATCAGTCGAGCTCAACACGACTAGCGCGTTAGCCAACTACGCCACCGAGGCGGGTAGGACAATATTGATATATAAAATGTACCCACCGTCCAATACTAAATTGTGTTTTGAGGACAGTTTGAAATATTTTATTTTAGGAAACTGTTCTAGATATTAAAGATATCTCACGAAGTTAAAACTTATTTTTATAAAACCGACAGTAAAAGTCTTGCATTTGTATAATCTATGGTTCAGTTGTTTTATAAAGAGCTACTTTTTATTTCAGATAACATATTGTTAGAACTCCATCGTAACAATTCATACTCAAATTTGACCTAATTTTTGAACTGTTGCTGCAGAAGTTGACATCAGTGACTCCAGAGTGGACCGGCTCCGCGAGGGAACACATTTCTTTGTCGGAAATGGGTCGAAATAGAGAGGACTAACGTTTTATTCGTCGCAATTTACGGCCGCGAGTAAGTTTTCTCGCACCTTATTGGTTATGAAAATAGTTTGTGTGTGTTAATACTGCCCCTGCTAATGCCACCGTGTATTTATGAAGGGGCGGTCATAACTATAAGTTAATGTTGATATTATTTCAACGAGTGGCACAAATTCAAAACTCTTCTGGGGTTTGTTTCCATTATTAAATAAAACAATAACTAATATAACAGAATCCTATATATTAAATGACCAGCTTTGATTTGGTAATCTGCTAAGTAAATATTATTAATTTTAAACACTAAAATTAAAATCTGTTTAGTAGGCCTATAAATTAATAAAATGTTGTAGAAAAAGATTGTCTTTTCCTGAAATTGTGAATTCTTCTTTTAATATTTTTGAAATTTGACATTTTAATGAACATCCTCGGTATTAGCTCCATGTTGACTAACCAAGCGGTCGCTGCCGTTAGTAATGATAATGCTAACATATGCGGATAGATGGTATCATGTGGTCAGCACAATGATCCCTTCAGCCAATCGCTTCAGTTTTATAAACCGTGTCTGCTACTTATCTACTCAAGTATCTGTCCCCACGAGTCCTGAGTTTGAGCCGGTTCCAGACCCACAGATACATTTTGGAAGCTCCAGGGATAAAACCCGAGACTTCTGGATTAGTATCCAGTAACTCTGGCCACTAAACCACAGAGGTTATATTAGCATTTATTTAAAACATATTAAAATAAGTTTTGTTCGGGACTAATGTTAGTAAGGGATTGCTTCACGTTTTAAATATATTATAAAAGATTCTCTGGGTCTTGTGTCTGGCTGAAACAAAAATAAACATTATGATTTGTATTTTTTATATTCGTTATGTTAAAGGAAATCCTCCAAAATCATTGGTACATTTTCTGGCACATAAAAATCCCGTTAATTCTGGGAAAGACTTTCCCTTTCACAATAACTTTTATTTTCAGTCGATGTCTGAAACTACCGTAATGATGACTTCTTTCAACATCCACCCAAGTTTTATAGCACAGCCATCTTCAATGAATGAAATAAAATGTGTTTTTATTGCTGGGAATAAAGAGATACACTTCCAGCGCCATCGAGAAGATTTATTCAAAGTTTAGTGACGTATTTTTTGTTTGTTTGTATAATAAAAACCAGTGTAGCTAACGTTTGATGTGTTGATAAGAAAGGTTTTATTTTTAATAATTTTTTTAGCACCGCGTTTTACCTAAGTGTTTGTGTTCATTAAGAGGAATATTTTTTAAACACCCTCAGTGCACCTGACCGGGCTCAAACCCCTGATCTTCCCATCATTGGCTGTCTTATGTGAGTGGTTAGCGTTGAATTGGATGATATGTAGTTTATTTATAGGGACAAGACAAATCTCTCCTGAATCGTTGCTGGCAGTCAAACCAGATCTGGCCGACTCACGGAACTGTTCACAAATAACACCACGTTACACCTTTTTATTTAAAACACATATATATGTTCTCCGACTGTTAAACTTTCAAGTGACATGGACTGTGTTCATGCCCATGCGCAGAACCCTCTGCGCATCTTGGCCAATAAATCACTATTTACTAAAATAATGGTGTCTACACCTTGTGATTTGAGGTTGTTTCGATTATTTTGTGATATTCAAGGTCACACTCTAGTGTAAAATACATTTCCTTTCATTTCCCGCGTCCTAACAAGCATACGAGTGATCCATGTAGGGACGATTAATGTAAAACTGAGAGGAATTGTACCCTATTTGCGTGGAGGAAGAGTGGGAAACCATTTAGAAGAAAATATCTCAATTCACCAAGCCAAAGCCCGACTTCACATCAACGGGATATCATGGAAGAAGAAACTGATGCATTTTTCCGTGTACCGACCTGCTCAGACAGCCAAATACTTAGTTATTGATCTCATCGAATTAATCAAACAATTCTTATAATTGTTTTTAAACTAAAAACTTTCTATTACAATAAGTAATTAAACTACAAAAATGTAATTTTTCCATTTAAATTCTAATTTTACTAAGAAGAATCAGCTAGGAAAGCTATAGCTATACTTTCACGTATTTATACGTCAAGTCATGTGATCGTCGGCTGTCACTTTTGATAGTTATTATCAATAACTATAACTTAACAATAATAATATAATAAAATGTTATCAATGTTGGCAGTAACAAAATGTATTTTTGTATTTTTGAAATTACCCTTTCTATGGACATTGAACTGTATATCTTTAAATTTTTGGGTTTTAAAAATTATGAAAAGAATATCTTAAAATTAATATATATATATTATGGATGTGATAAATATAAATATTTGTAATGCAATCACCCAAAATACAGGGGAGGAGGATGGGGTGTAATCAATGTTGCTCGATTTGAACTTTCTAAATATAGAATCATGTCAACACACGACTTACAATATTTCCTTGGACTAAGCTACAAATATCAACAAGTATTTTAATATATTCATATAGATTAATAAAACAAATTCTTTCACTATGTCCCGTTATTTATCACTCCCGGGGATCAAACTAAGAACCCCTTAAATTTAGTCAACTTATCTAACCACTCAACCACGGGAAGTACTAACACTTAATGTCATGTAAAGATGTAAATATACTTAATTTCATTGCACCCGCATCGGTGGGCACGCGGACAAGACGTGAGTCTCCTCTTGATGTTGACCAACTTCATCCTTATCCCGTTAGCGTAGTTAAAGGCGCACAGCCCTGACGGGTAGTCGGAACGTAATAATAACAATAATAAATGTGTGGTTTGATGGCGAGATATGAGTAAGAGTTAGTCTGTAAGTTGTGGTTTATTGAATATCGCACGAGGTAATGGATGAAAACAAGGTAATAATTTACCAAGGGAACAGCCAAACTCGTGTCACTGAGGGCGTCTTCTTCAATAGAATAGTAAGCAGATAAACAAAGAAGCACTGTGTTTTATATAAACAACCAACGTACAGCACGTGTATTATATAAAAACCAACGACAGCGTATACTAGTACTGTGCATTAAATAAACAACCAACATACAGTATGTGCATTAAATAAACAACCAACTACAGTAATGTGCATTAAATAAACAACCAACGATACAGCACTGTTATTATATAAAACCAACAACAGTACGTATATAAACAAATACAGTACTGTGTATTATAGTAATCATACACACACATGATGTTGAATTTCCTCTTACTTATCTTTATGTTGAACTTTATCATTTTATAATCTCTGCCCACATTTGTATTTATTCAGACTAAGACGTCAGGCTCAACTAATTTGGTTTGCTGGTCACGGAAAGGTTTGGGTTCGAATTTCATTCGGATATTAGGGGGTGATTTTTCCTAAATGATTTGTCAGTTTTTCTCTTCGCTCGAATGTGGGTACACTTAATTTAAATTATACCTTCATCATTTATCCCGTTAGTTTAGTTAAAATACGTAAAACCGGGATATGTAGTAAAATGGGGTGTAAAGATAATTATAGTAATAATAATAATATTTAAATTGGGGTTCGAATGCTGGTCGGGTGGTTTTTTTCTCGATGGTTTTATACTATCCTCCCATGCCAATTTGGATACAATTCCTCTAAATTCCACCTTCTTCATCCTAGCTCATTAGCGCGGTTGGTACATGCGCGTGTAAACTGACCAGGTAGTAAGATGCGGCGCTAAAACCAAGCTAGGAGGGAACGCCATCCTTATGTTCATATTATCTATGTCCCTGTTTCTCTAACTGCAGCTTAGTAGAGCGTTAGAGAGAAATATTCCTTGGAAGCACTTACGAAACTGCAATGTTTATATGCACCACTGATGACGTACGAGATAGTTTTTACTTTCCATCTCCACCACAACTATCATCACTTGATTGATACTAAATATCTTTACTGATGTATTTCTGATGACGCGTTCAAACTACTAAAACAATCCTCAACTATCTCAGAATGTTCTGTTGTGATCCACACACTGTATTTCTTATGGTAAGGTCAGTTCTGAAATTTTCACACCACTAAATTATTATTATTATTATCACTGCGTCTTACTACCCGTTCGGGTTATGCACACTTACGCTAATGTGTAATGGTAAGGTGATTGTGAGATGAAATGAAGGACCTACAGTTTAACGTGGAATCCGAACCACGGCGGAGGCCTGGCATTCCCCACATTCACAAGATGTCTTGTCAGAGGTGAAGGAAGGGTTTGGTAATCAGATAAATCTGTGCCAGGACCGAGGATTGAACCCCGGCCCCCAGCACAGAAGTCTGACACCTTACCTCTAGACCACCAGGTCACCCACACCACTAAAACATTCTCAATAATATCAACATGTTGTTGTTTAGGCATATATGCGCACTGGTTGAGTCGGTTGTTTTAAAAATGTAATCGGTTCTTGTGAGGAGCGACCAAAGCAGTTCGCGCTTATTTCTGGTGATCAGCTTAGAGTTCACCACGTGCCCAAACGATCGGTTCTGCTCGTGTTTTCCAATGAACGTGTCTAAACGTCTGCACCAGCGTCGCACGGACACAGCAGGGAGGTTAAGAGGTCACCGTTATATTCATGAGAATATCTAAACTGGTCACCTTGAGAAGGTAGTCCCGGTAATGTATGTTCTGTTGTTTAATAGCCAGGTCGACCTTATCTCTCATGTTCTAAGCATGTTAACACCCCTCGTTTGCATCAACAATGAGAGAATTCATGACAAGTCGCCGTCTGCGTTATATCGATACGACCCGCGTCTCTCTGGGCTGTTCCTTTTTATCCGTTCTTTAAACTGTCTGTCTGTCTGTCCGACGCTAGAGGTACAAGTACAACTCACAATATTAACGTTAAAAAAACAAACAAAAAACACCCGTACATACAGACCAATTTTCATAGGAAGAGCCCTTAACCGACATCTATAAAAGTTACGTTACATAAAACTTCCAGATCTATGATAATTTCAAGGTTAAAAATTTACATATTTATATTATTATATTCTCTCTATTTTATTATTACTGACCCACTTCAGTGGCCACATTGTCTAAGGCTTTACTCTCGCAATAAACTAGACTTCCGAAGATTAGAAGATCGGGTTTCGAATCCTGGTTGGATGTACTAAGGTTTTTCCTGAATGGTTTTCCATTTTTCCTCCACGCAAATGTGAGTACACTTCTTCAAAAATCAACCTTTCTAATCTCTAATTTATTAGAGTAACTAGTACATATGCATATATCCCGAATGGGTAGTAAGACGCGGTGCGAAGAATAAACTAGTGTTCCTTGATATAAATATTAAAAGTGCAATGTTCTCAGCGTAAGTTGCTCAAAGTATATCGTCATGTGAGGGGAAATGAAGGAATACGTGTGTGTGTAAAGTTACATTATTATTACACTATGTAAAATGTGTTGAATATAGAATTAATAAATATTATTATTAGGATTGTTTTCTTTTTACATTATTTGCTGTCTCCATCATGTTTATATATGACATGTGAATGTTTGTGTGCTTTAATTATTCACTTCTCTCTCCGTTATTTAGTTCTGCTTTTCTCATTTATTTTATTTTATTATGTCCATAAATATACAGTTATATGAAGAGCTATTTGGTAAATATTTTAGTGGTTTTTTTTACTATTTGTATCCTCATTATTTAAATCATTTTTTTTATTTCCTAATAAAAGCAAGTAGTTATAAAATGGAGATGCACTATTACTGAGGCGCTGGCCTTAATTTCGCCTGAATAATACTATATTATTAATTAATATATTCATGCATCAAGTCATGTGATCTGTAGCTTCAAATTTTGAGAGATATTATCAACACAATAAATTAACAATAATAAAATATTAAACTGTTACCAGTTTTTACTCATATTAATTTAAATAATTTCTAAGCGAATCATAGCTAATTATATCCGAAAATATATTACAAAACAAGATTAATTAAAACTATTTTCACTCAATGTTGTTAAAATGTTTTACAGCCCACTAAAGGTTTTTTTTTTGGGTGAAGTAAACATTAATTGTTATAGTAGTGTTTTATTTATGTTTAAATTTAATTTTTACTACACTTAGATTAGATACTAACCTCAAAGTTATATTTTACTCCTGTTACGTCCGTCACACTCCATTTACCATTATCATGTTTGATGTTTGCATTGTACTTTTAGATTATAATTTAAAATTAAACTCAATCTGTAAATTCTAGTAAACATTAATTTAATGAACAAATGGTGTGTATGAGTTGGAAAGGGCAGGGTTTACTTATTTACAGTAAGATAAAGTTAAAATGTAATAATTCCAATGTGATGCTGGAACAGCTACCAGTAACATTTAATAAAAGAGAACAGTTTTATTTAATTATAAAGAGGAATAATTAATCTGTGGAAATTACAGTAATTAATTTTTTTTAAGCGTTTGCCATCAGGGTTTGTCTGTGGTGGATATGTAACTGTGTTGTGAGGTCGGTTACTTCGCCTCTATGAGATGATAATGATGATGATTATGTGGGTACAGTAGAAGTGTTAAACCTAAATTAATCCAAATCAACAAGGCTATGGCGGTCATATGATCAATTCTCCTATGGTATCACCGGGACCTCTATATTAGCAGCTAGACCAAGAGTCCCGCCACCTCAATATTAAGTTAGAATATTAAAAGTGGTTAGTGGTTTACGGTGGTACAGCTTGGTTATAAATCTACAGCCGAAAAAATAAAGGTAGACTTTAACTAATTTTGAATTAATTGTTCCAAAAAAACCAGCATCATATAAACTAATAACGGATACCCATTTTAATAAAATAACCTTCGAGTTTGACTATTTAACATTTAAATATTAAATATGGAAAAAAATCATCACAGACACAGATAGAGGGACAGGCAGACATACAGAATAATAATAATAAAATAATAATAATTATTATTATTATTAATCAGTCAGAGCGTCACGTGATGACATTGTCTCGCGGAAGCTATGAAAACGGAACCAACAGATCCCCCCTTCCGCCTATTATAGGCAACCCGCTCGCCACCCGTGTAGAGCTTCACTGTGCGTCAATGAACGCTTAACCTTATTTGACATCTTTGACCTACGGGGGAGATTTAATAGCTATCGTTAGATAAGGTTTGAAACAAACTCTAAAACACTGGATTGGATAATCTTCGAACCATCCAAATATTTCTTTCTAAATTTTGAATTAAACGTAATCTTTTATCATTGAGTCAAATATGAATTTTATAGGGAATCGTGGTGGGTTCAAACTATCCATATCCTACTGTATTAATAACATAAATAAAACAAATAAACTAGTTACAAGCTGTCAATATTGAGAAGGAGGGAGGGGGGGGTAATGTAGGTGAACATTTTGAGCCTTTCTTAACACGATTCCACTATACCTGCGTCTCTACGGATTTTATTTTATTTTATTTTTCCAGACATCTCTGTCTAAGAAGAAATTATTCAACCTATCTATCTATATATATATATTTGGCCACGCAACGATCCCCTCCCCCCGTTCATATAATGACTTAAACTACTTAACACAGCCCGAGGTGATAATTAATGACGGCAGCGAATAAAAGGCGGGAATGTGACGGAGCCCGACCGTTCAATTAACCACCGGCCGGTGCTAAACGAGTTTACAGTCAGTTGCCTGGGTTATAAACAAGTGGGGGGGGGGGGGCAGTGTGCCAACTGGGTCAGCTCGGCCTCATTAAGTCCCCACTGAGCGCCAGGGACCGACTTACTACCTGGACTGGGGAGGGGTTGGAGTCACCGCTAGTTTAACCACACCACTCTCCGCCGGAGATACTATTTTAAATAACGATCTTTAAAGATTAAAAAATAATAATTTTATATAGTAAAATTTTATCTACTTGAAAAAATTTAGGAGCTGAAATGTCAAACTAAAACAAACTGGATAACTTTATTCCGACATTAATATACAGGAGTATGTTAATCTGCCCAGTAAATATATTAATCTCCATATACAGTACTAATTAATATTACTAATTATATCGTGGTCGGAGTAATAACCTTAGTCTTAAGCGTTATGATTTATTAAATAATGCATCAGTAGGTTAATGGTCGAATGGTCTAAGGCATCACTCTAATCTTAGAATGGTCTGCTGATGACGTGGAGACCTGAGTTTCAATATTCTCTCTTTATGCAAATGCGAGACAATTCTTCTAAAATGTTGACTCCCTCATCCCTATCAACTAACGTAATTAATAAATGCATATCCCTAATAGGGTTGCCGTGAACATTTCTCCCCGCTAAGTGCAGGTCCTCATACCCTTAACAGGTCCTCACACACTGAACAGGTCCTCACACCCTGAACAGGACCTCACACCCTAACCGCGGCGCCTACTCTCCTCAAAGCGGCCAATGACAGATTTGTTGCTCATTTAAATAAAATACATTCTCTCCAAACTCTAAAAAACAGGACCTCTCTTTGGGGAGTTTGTCGGTGAAGCCAACTTAGAAGGTGAGCCCGCAAGTATAACATTATATATTAACAAGTTGGCGACACTGGGGCGGGCCAGTGCGTGTGGGATATTAATATCGTAACGGCGCACGGCTCGTTGCAACAACCGGCTATGTCTCGTTAGTTTTATTCACGCATCCGATGGAAAAGCCATTTTGTGTCTTACTACCCATCCGGGCTATACGCTTATGTAATGGGTTAGGAATGAGTAAGGTTGAATTTAGAGGAAGTTTACCTTATTTTCATGGGAGGAAAATGGAAAACCAGTTAGAGGAAAAGCTCTCTCACTACACCCAACCAGGATTCAAACCCCGATAGCTGCTCCACCAACAATTCAGTCAATCACGAGGATATCGCCTAAGACTGCGGGATCACCGGTGTCAAGACGACACATGACAGGAATTGTACCCGCAAACAAGGGAGGAAGGGGAAATACACTGATTTACCCCTCTACCCTCCGTCACGTCAATCAACCCCCTCCCCCTTCCCCTCGTCAAAGGATGTGTGTAGACGAGGCTATGAGTCCTTCATTATCCTCACTTCCCTCCTCCCTTTTCATCTCGTCTGTTCATGACAGAGCACCCTTCCTCCTCACCTAGCACCCTTTGTCCTCAAGGTCAGGGTGGCGTCCTTCAGACGTCGGAAGACGCTCAATACGGGGTGTAGGAGAGGAATGGTGTGAGGTATCAGGATACAAGTGTGTGAGCGCAGAAAAGTGTTGTTTGAGGAAGTTTCAACTCCTCAACTCCTCAACAGGAGTGTGAGTCACACAGCCCCAAGGGGGATTTGGTGACACCCTAGCATTGTAGTCAGGTATTCACCACACCTGGGACCTACTGATAATAGGAAACCATGAAACAATAATCATCTTCAAGATAAGTTCCCACTTGAAACCTCAGATCTGAATTCAGCCAACGGTCTCCTAGAGACCGTCATATGTGATATAGTGCTTGTTGACCGTCATATGTGATATAGTGCTGTTGATCATCATACGTGATATAGCGCTTGATGACCATCATATGTGATATAGTGCTTGTTGATCATCATACGTGATATAGCGCTTGATGACCATCATATGTGATATAGTGCTTGTACATCAGCATATATGTATATTGTTTGTTGACCATCATAGTGATATAGTGCTTGTTGACCGTCATATGTGATATAGTGCTTGTTGATCATCATACGTGATATAGCGCTTGATGACCATCATATGTGATATAGTGCTTGTACATCAGCATATATGATATATTGTTTGTTGACCATCATATGTGATATAGTGCTTGTAAACCATCATATGTGATATAGTGCTTGTTGACCATGATATGTGGCTCATAGTGCTTGTAGACTATCATATGTGGGTCATAGTACTTGTAGACCATCGTATATGGTAGCTTAAATGCTCTTAGCCACGTCAGTATAAATAAATACAGTACATAAAATATGTGTCTGGTAATAAATATTTCCTTATAAGAAGTGCCGTATTTGTCATAATATGTTTGAAGGCACACAAGTTTTTAATAGGTGCAACATACTCTATTTTATCTTATGTATTTTTTTTCTTTTAATCATTTTACTTTAACTCAATCAATTATTTATCTTTCTACTCATATAGTTAATTCTAAACTGAGCAACTAAACATTTGTCCTATTTCTAATCAGAGATACGTAACATACACCATTAGTCGTTTGATGTTTTAAATTTAGATATTCAGTTTTCAAGTCGCAAGCCTTGACTAAACAGTTTACACTTAACCATCAACCTTTCACCGACTGCGACGCCAGTAATTTATTTCTATTTCTCTTTTGGTTGTGTCTCAGAACAGGAACGACGGGAAATGTGTTACGTCACAAAATAAGATGCGAACTTGAAAGCGAATATTCAGGGGAAAGGAAGTAGAAAAAAATTGCTAGGAATATTTGCGCTTATACATATTTGAATGCAGATACATTTACTACCACATGCATATACCATCCTATTTATAAAGTGAGGACGTTAAATTATTTTAAAGTACAACCATTATCTTCGTTCAGAAAATTAAAAGATTAAATTGAGTTCATTGTCCTTTATTTGATATTATAGGCCTATCAAATGAACTTACCTTTCTTTCAATATACATAATACATACATACATACATACATACATACATATATACATACATATAATACATACATACATACATACATACATACAACATATGACTATACACATACATATACATACATACATAAAAAGTTATCATTCTAATCATTTGTTGGTGTTTATTCAATAAATACTTTCTAAACATATTTCTATACCATCACACAGCTTACAATCTAATTTAACTTAGGCCAATCCCTCATATACTAAACATACAAAATTAGCTTAGGGACATTTTTAAAACTATTATCTAACTATTTATTCTTCTTCCTTCTAAGCACATGGATTGTATGGATAGAAGAATTACCCACAATCTTAATATAGAACAATACAGTTCTCTTAGAACTACCTGTAGGCTACACCTGGCTCTGGTCATTTACAGATAAATTTACATAAGAAGCTACATATTACAGCTAGAAAAGTTACTAGATCTACTTTGATATGAAGAACCTTATCTGACATTACTAAAGCTAATATATCTACTTTCACGTATTCATACGTCAGTCATGTGATTCTAAAGCTGCGATAAAATCAATACATATTTAGTAACAATATTTATTACCAGGCTTAAATGTTATCAGTTTGACCTCAGCAAAATAGTTTTTATTTATGTAAATGGTCCTTCATAAGAAAGTGGACTGATATCATTTGAACGAGAACCTTATAAAACACAGCTATGTTTGATAATGGACAGTGTGGTTGTGGGAATGTTCCAAAGGTGGTGTTAGGGAGGTATGGGGCATTGTGCTCGACACACACTATCTGTGTCTGAGGCGAGATGTGTGTTGTTTGCTGTCCAGCATTAGCTCGGCTATAAACATTTACAGAGATAGTGTTGCATGGCGTGGTCTAGTGTGTGACCAGGATAGTCTTCTTCATACAACAGAGCGTGGTTCTAGTGTGTGACCAGGATAGCTCTTCTCTCATACAAAGAGAGTGGTCTGTGTTGTGACCAGGAAGCTCTTCTCTCATACAACAGAGGTGGTCTAGTGTGTGACCAGGAGAGCTCTTCTCTCATACAACAGAGAGTGTGTCTAGTGTGTGACCAGGATAGCTCTTCTTAATACAACAGAGCGTGGTCTAGTGTGTGACTAGGATAGCTCTTCTTACATACAACAGAGCGTGGTCTAGTGTGTGACCAGGATAGCTCTTCTTACATACAACAGAGCGTGGTCTAGTGTGTGACCAGGATAGCTCTTCTTACATACAACAGAGCGTGGTCTAGTGTGTGACTAGGATAGCTCTTCTTACATACAACAGAGCGTGGTCTAGTGTGTGACCAGGATAGCTCTTCTTACATACAACAGAGCGTGGTCTAGTGTGTGACCAGGATAGCTCTTCTTACATACAACAGAGCGTGGTCTAGTGTGTGACTAAGCTCTTCTTACATACAACAGAGCGTGGTCTAGTGTGTGACCAGGATAGCTCTTCTCTCAGTAAAACAACACGTTTCCCTTTCAAGCCAATATTTGCTCTCCAATTTACCTCTAAACAATGTTCTCGCCCCGTGAGTTTGTTTGACTATGCAACCCTGACTACTGCTATGCCTTGCTGGTGGTGGTGTGTCACACCAATGACACGTTTAGGCGGTGGGAACAGTAAACTCGGTCTATTTTTTTCACATCTCCATACACCATTCTAAGTCCCCTTCCTTGACACATGACCAGAGTGTACGCATCATATGTGGCCACATCTGTCAGCCAAGGAACGAGCTGAGCACATTTTATCAAGGAGTTGTTTTTACAAAGGATGACTCTAGGCGCGGAGTTCCGTTTCTCAAGATTTAATACGTAGTTTTATCGATTGGTAGGGAGGATGTGTGTGTGTGTGTGTGTGTGTGCTAGTCCTAGCCTCACCGGGGGTGGTCTTGAACAACTTGCGGCCCGCGGACCACCAATGGCCGTCCTACAGCACTCTACTTGTAGTAGTATCCCGGTAGCACCACTTCTTTCTACCCGTTTGGGTTGTACGCCAATGTAGACTACTAGTTACACCAATGTGTTAGAGATTAGGAAGTTTGAACTTAGAGGAAGTGTACCCGCGTTTGTGTGGCGGGAGAGTGGAAATCCATTTAGGAAAACACACCTTCAGCGCATCCGAGTGGGATCGAACCACGATCCTCCTGTCTTCATCAGTCTATTCTATTCCGAGCGTAGCGCCTTAGACCATGCACCCACCGAAGCGGGTCTGTATTTCTTAACAGTCGCAAAAGTTACTAAGACCAACTAAATGTGTTCATACGTCAAGACATGTGATTAGTAGCGGTCGCTTGATAGAAAAACCACCATCGCTAATATATTTGAAGACAGGTCAAGTGTCAAGTGTTTGTATGTTCATTCTGGGTGCAGTCTTAGGTGCTAAGAGCCCCAGTGCTCTTTATGGCTCTTGTCAAGAGTTTCCTGTGAGTCGCAAGAGATGAGACGGACCCGGTATAGCAGTTCCCCACAAGGTGAGGTTCGGACCAGTCACGGCCATTGGCAAGTCGGACAAGGTGGACAACGGACAAAACAGGCTTGGTCTATTTCAGGAAGGGACGAGGTCGTGTGTTTGGATCCGACAATTGTCGTCTGGTTCCCTGAGGAAACTAACATCAGACGCTTACAGAACTTACACTTGGTACTTGGTACCTGGCACGACCTATTGCCGTCTGGTTCCCTGAGGAAACTAACATCGGACGCTTACAGAACTTACACTTGGTACTTGGTACTTGGCACGACCTATTGCCGTCTGGTTCCCTGAGGAAACTAACATCGGACGCTTACAGAACTTACACTTGGTACTTGGTACCTGGCACGACCTATTGTCGTCTGGTTCCCTGAGGAAACTAACATCAGACGCTTACAGAACTTACACTTGGTACTTGGCACGACATTTTATATACAAAAAAATTCAATATTTCAAGTTAGACATAAATTGATAGGTTTTAAAAATCAAACAAACACAAAATTAGAATATAAAACCACATATTTTGCAAATGCTTAGTCGTTAGTTACATAAAAATGATAGATAATCTTTTTTTTACGTAACCTCACTCAAATATCATGACCTTGTTTAAATAATTGTTTTTTAAAAACTTAACAACCGTGATTTCCGGAATGTATGTAAAATAGGGTTATATTTTTTTATAAAAGATGAGACTAATAGAAAAATATAAGGGTAGAGTTGTGCTTACGTATGTACGAGTATGTTACATATAGGGACCGATGGACAACTTCACTTCTTTTACGGTTATTGACACCAAGGTGAAGTTCAATTGAATCAAACTTCATGCAAATGAAGATCTCAGTCTTAGATTTAAGAAAATAATCTTTGCCTGGGTTATGATAAGTTAGATCAGTTGATGCACACCAACAAGAATGAGAAAATATAGCAACAGGGATACATTATTGCTGTCAAAACTAGGTTTAGTAACGACTAGAGTATAGATGAGGAAGTTTGTGTGGGGGAAGAAATGCACCAGCATTAGTGGGTAGAAATCATGGGAGAGCCACTCATTGACAAATCACACGTAGGAATACATCTGCCAATTCCCCTTTCTGAGAGTCGTACTTTTATCTCAAAGTCATCAACAAGCCGTTCCATCGTGAGCCTGGCACCCTAGACTGCAAGCTATTCCATCGTGAGCCCAGCCCTTTATACTGCGTGGCTTCAGACAAGATACCACGAGTCTGTAGCTGGTCATTCTAACCACTAGGGTAATATGTAGAGGGTTGACTTGAAAAATAAAATGGTATTTCATAGCCATAGCATATATGTTAGTTAGAACTCAATTAACCGGGTATCTTAACAATCTAATTGGTTATCAATATTTATTGCTATAGCGGAGTCACGGAAGGAAATTAGGCTTAGAATATTTTCACAATATTTTTTCCCCTAAATTTTGACAAACTATAAATATAAGACCTATATAAATATATGTCGCACCTAACTTACCTGGACTTTAACCCATATATTTAAGAAATGTATAATATATTATAAACTAGTGGATCGTTGCAGCTTTGGCTGAACGTTATCTCGCGTGCGTATAACCCGAACGGGTAGTAAGACGCGGTGCTAATAATAATAATAATATAGTTATCTCGCGCTAAAACTGATCCCAAGCTTGTTATTGGATACATTTTATCCGCCATGTCTCCCTTTGTTGAGATTTCAGGTGAAGGAAAGGGGGGGGGGTGTCAACGTCTATGTCTTGGGTTTTAGCCCAACCCTGTATAGGTGTGGTCCTGACATTTCCTGACGTCAGGACACTAGAGGGGAAGACTTTAGGGAGCTTTTTAGAAAACTGAGTTCAAGTTAGAGGTAAACTGTTATTTTACCCGGTCCTGCATCCTGCTTGATATCTGTAAAATGAGTCATTTCCCACCATCTTATGAGTCACACCATTTACAACTGAATATTAACATACTTACTATATATACATATTCTTTATACTGTATATATTATTGGATTGTGCAGCAAATGCTGCAATTTATATTACAAAATTGCTAATGTATTTTTCCATGGAGATGTAAACAAAGAATGGTTGGACAGATTACTGCACACAGCAGGAAATATGGAAAATACTCTTTCTGTCGACATTATAGACCCCTAGCCTTTAAAATGAGTGTTTCTCTAAATCAGCTCTACTTCTCGTAACTTCATTTACCGGAGATGGGGCTTATAAAATTATATACAGTTATATAAATGTCTAGATATTTATTTGATCATTTTATCAGTATCGATATTATCTACCAAAACATGGTGGTTGAAGTAAATAGCATGAGGGGATGCTATGAATCTCGAAATAAACTTTGGTCGATGTTGTATCTGCCATATCTTCCTACCTTGATCTCAGTATGGGTAGTAATCAAACTGTAGTTGCGCAATTGTTTTGAGCGGGGGGTGGGGGGATGAGCAGGGGTAGGATATGTGTACAGTTGACACGCATTTGAGGGATTACTCAACCTAATAAAACAAAGTAAAAACATTTAACATTTATTGGAAAGTTATTATAAAGGGATTAGCTGATTTATTAAGATAAATATCTTTCGTAAACAAAATAGGATGCCCAAATGTATTTATAGTAGAAATGATTGAATAAAATTATAAAATAAAACCGTTCACTAATTTATTTTATTTTATAAAAAAATAGCTATGTAAAATATTTTATAAACGTTATGATATCCATAAATATAACGAATAATTGAATTTAGTTAATTACACTAGGCCTACTGTACAAGTAAATGAATAGAGTTGAAACGTAACAATCAATCAATACGTGTTTGTTTGCGTTGATATTCCTGTTTTATAAGAACATTTCTGGTAATTGGAAATTACGAGGACACGGCTGAACCCATTTTGACAAAAGAGCAGTCATTTTAAAGGCTAGGGGTAAATGTGTCAGCAAAATAATATATTTAGACGAGAATCCAATTTCACCAGTAAATTTAGAACTTTTCTGCTGTCTGCGCAGAGGATCATCTGGACAATCATAATTTTGTTTACATTTTCATTATGTGTGTACGATTACAAATTGGTATATAAAATATTTCTCTTGAGTTCAAAGTGATAATTTAATTCTTACTTGAGTGGTATGTGCAACAAATAGATTGAGAATCTTAAAGTTCTCATTGTGGGGTGAAGGGGGGAATCTATGTAAAGTTGAAAGCCTTTGACGAGTAAACCTTTGATTGGAAGGTCGAAGCATTGCGTTATTCTATATAACTTTTACCAATAAAATGTTCTGAATACATTTTAGCTTGATAATCTGCAGCCATCTTTGTAACAAACCACCAGCATATATATATGATATTTGGAAACTCATAGCCCAAACTTCACATATAGTTTGTTTAGTTAAATTGTGTTCAAAGTTTCAACATACAGCGCCGGGCTAGCGAAGCTGTTTAAGCATGCGTGTACAACAGGTTGCATAGGAGATAGGCGCTTGGCACTACACAACTCGTCGTTTTGGAGCACGGCAGCAGAATATACCACAGTTAATAGTAAACAAAACACCAGTCATCTAGAGATGTGAATTTGTTTTGAGGTTCATTATTAACGGTCCTACGTCACAGAAAGTGCTTGCCATTATTACATGAGCAGTGCCGCACGCCTAGCTCCTATGCAACTTTATGTACACGCATGCTTGAACAGCTTTGCTCTCCTGGTGCTGTAAGCAGAAACTTTGAACACAATTTAATGGTATTACCATAGTTTTCTTGATGTAAGTGTACAGAGACTTTGTGTAACTTTTTCTTCAAACAAGTTATATGTGCAGTTTGGGCTATGATTTTCCGAAAATCCTGTATGTATGTATATATATATATACACACAACGCACCAATACATGTATATAACAGCGCTGATGATCACACTGCCTAAAACTTTACTAAATATTACCAGAGAGGTAAAGTTTCAAATCTTAGACCAGTGAATTGGGAATGAATTTCTGAATGGAGTTTTTATATCGTTGTATCCATGAAAACGCGGGTGCACTTCATCATTCCTACCCTTTATATGAATAAATAAGTAATCTTTGTGCTTATGCAACATTTAACAAAGCGAATACATTTAAAAAAAAAGGGCAATAGCACTTGATTTCAATCTGAAGACGAGCATAGTTTTAGGAATAGAATCTTCTAGGTTTTCTATCGTTTAAAGATCACTATAATAAATAAGAGTTGAAAAAAACTCCAGTAGTGTCTTATGAACGATTAGTGTGCTTGACTTCGTGCTGGGATATTGTACCTTCATCCCTACATCTTCCCTCTATTATTAGGTGTTCTGTCTTTCGACAGGTACGTTGCCTTGTCCTAATCGAGTTCTCCAGCAAGACCTATCAGCAGATTCCTTCATCTTCTGTCCTTGTTTGAGGTCATCCATCAGTTGAATTCCTTCGTCATCTGTCCTTGTTTGAGGTCATCCATCAGCAGATTCCTTCGTCATCTGTCCTTGTTTGAGGTCATCCATCAGTTGAATTCCTTCGTCTTCTGTCCTTGTTTGAGGTCATCCATCAGTTGAATTCCTTCGTCTTCTGTCCTTGTTTGAGGTCATCCATCAGTTGAATTCCTTCGTCTTCTGTCCTTGTTTGAGGTCATCCATCAGTTGAATTCCTTCGTCTTCTGTCCTTGTTTGAGGTCATCCATCAGCAGATTCCTTCGTCATCTGTCCTTGTTTGAGGTCATCCATCAGTTGAATTCCTTCGTCTTCTGTCCTTGTTTGAGGTCATCCATCAGTTGAATTCCTTCGTCTTCTGTCCTTGTTTGAGGTCATCCATCAGTTGAATTCCTTCGTCTTCTGTCCTTGTTTGAGGTCATCCATCAGTTGAATTCCTTCGTCTTCTGTCCTTGTTTGAGGTCATCCATCAATTGAATTCGTTGTATTACTTCTCCCTTACCCTTTATGGCATCAATCGATAAAACATTTCTTCTCGTAATGTGATTCACACAATCACCTGCAGAATTATTCTCTTTTCATTGTCTCTTCTTATACCTGCTTCATTAATCACCAGATCTCTCCACTTTGTCCTCTATATTCTCCTCCAGCACCACAAATCAAAATTTTTTAAATATTTCTCCAACTTTTTTTCATGATCCCTGCTTCAACTCCGCATAGAGCGATGCTCTGTATGGGATGGTTATATAGTTCATGGTGTCGCTTCACATATTCATTAGAAGCGAACGCTGGTGCTTTTCTTTAAGACACCCTGCTTGTATCTGTTTCAAGTCTTACCACCCATCCGGGCCATCGAGATATCTACACTAATGGACGAAAGGATGAGGAAGGTGTAGATTTGAGTAAACTTACACGTGGAGGAAGATTGGAAAGCTAGTTAATAGTCTCAGTACATCCCACCGGTCTTCGAACTCCAGCCTCTCCAGACTAGACAAAATCTACTTTCAATCCGCGTGTACACATACGCAGGTCATAACAAATAAACATATGTGATACCTACATATGCCCCACAAGCCACCACAAAATATAAAATTACAAGAGAATGAAAAACAAGTTTATCTCTTTATTTTATCTCTCCTCAATTTGAAGAACGAAGCAAGATCGACCTGTTTTGGAAACGCTAGCTCTTTCTTCTAGTCTTTCTACACTATCAAATCTTTCCGCCGGCATTCTCGTGCGTCACACTTAACCTAATTCAACAACGGAAAAGTTCATCTATTTATTGTGATTCAGAAACTGACCCGAAAGCTGAATTGTTCGGTCTATAATAAGGGTTGTACAAGTTTGATAGGGGGAAAGGGGAAGGAGAAATTATATTCTGATGAAACCCTTTACAAAAACAAACCCTCAGCAGATAAATTCTCGATAGATAAACCCTAGACTGACAAATCCTTGGCCAAACAAGACAAAAGATAATTTAGTTAAGTTCAGAGACAAATTCAGGGACTGTGTATAGTTCTTAGTATTCTGAAGACTTATTATTTATTTTTTACATCTTATTAATTTTTAATATGCCATGTTTTATAAACAAACAAGTGAACTGACAGCGTGTGTATTAAAGCCCAACGTATGTTAAGACGGGTTATTTTCGTGCATATCTACCCATCAATAACTTTTTATAAACTAATTTAGATAACATTCTAGGCATATTAGTAATAAGGAGCCTTTAAATATTACAAATACAATATTTGTTGTATACAATTTATTATAAAATAATAGTCAAAAATATATTTAATATAATAAGGTTAAAATAATTGTAAAACTCAGAATACACAAAACAATAACTTTACCGGTCGTTCTATATGGTTGTGAAACGTGGTCTCTTACCTTACATGACGAAAACCAATATAGGGTGTTTGAAAACAAGGTGCTTAGGAAGATATTGGCTCCAAAAATAAATGAGACTACTGGGGAGTGGAGGAGGTTACCATATGATGAGCTACATACTCTGTAATCATCCCAAGACAGTGTTAGGAAAATCAAGTCTCGTAGATTACGGGGGGGAATGCAAAGCGAATGGGAGATTTTAGAACCGTGTTCAGAGTTCTGACTGGTAGAGCCAATGGGAAGAGATCAATGAGGAGAACTAGACGTAGATTGGAGGATAACATTAGAATGGACCAGAAAGAAATAGTGTGTAATGAGGTGGACTGGATAGAACTAGCTCAAGATAGAGATAGGTGGCGTACTTTTGTAAGTGCGGCAATGAACTCTCGAGTTTCTAACTCCACGGAGTAAAGTTAAAATGATTAATAAAGAACCCCAACCACATTTTCCCATGTCACCGGGATCCTTGTATTAATATCATCCATACTTTAACATTTTTATATAATTATATTATGGAATCACTATTGAAAATGTTTAAACTTTGATATGACAAATAAAAAAGTCTCCATGAAACAATATTTGTTTAAGAACCAGGAACCGATACCCCTTTAAAATATTGAGATTGGCTTGTTTTCATGATCACAATACTCTCTCTATACTTTGAAGTTCGAACTATCAAACTGCCCAAACATAGTGAATGTACCTTATTGCGATTATAAAAAATAAACTCAAAACTTAAAGGGATTTAGGTTATTTTTGCATTGAATAATAAGTTAAAGAACCAACATCTTTATCTAAGTCCGGTAGTTAATTAAATATATAATTGTTTGTTGAGTATTAATTAATCATGTAAGATTAAGACAATATGGAATATAAAATTCATTTTGTGTGTATTTATGCCATTCATATTTTTTTTCATATTATTTAATGACACGCTACTAAAAAAAAATTAGCAAAATATATGAACAAATTAACAATTAAATTAAAGTATCCCATTTACGTAATCATTTTAAAATGTCGGTTTATTTCCCAGTCGGTCAAGTTAAATCGTCTCGTTCGGAGTGTTCGAACATTTTTTTGAATGGTTACTGCAAAGTGGGTTTTACGGGGGGGGGGGGGGGAGTCGACTTTTTACGATAATGACCTCACTTTCCCCCGTGCGAGATACGTGAGAGACTGTTGTTGGAGGTGGATTGAGGGGAAGGGGACGGAAGTTCCCTTTCACCGTGTTAATCTGACAAACCCTCATGTATATGTTACTTAGGATTCTCAAAATTCAGGAGAAACTACGCTCATAGCTGCGAAACATTCCCGGGTATTAGGGTTCAAATGGGCGTTGGGGTCCAAACGGGCACAGAACAGTTTTTTATATGAAAGTAAAAAATATTATTCGAAACATAAATTATAGGAAACGTAAGAATGTAGTTCTTTCTGTCCGTGTGTCGCCCCCACCGAGAGACACACGGACAAAAAGATGGCTCTCCCCAACCAGTCTGGTTTGCAGGTGACGTGGGGTTCGAATCCCTGATGGGTTCAATGAGTTTTATCTTCTTTCTAGATGCTCTCCCCCTTTAATTCAACGTGAACGTTTGTACAATTAATCTGAATTATATCTTTCTCATCTCTAGCAAATTATATCTTTCTCATCTCTAGCAAATTATATCTTTCTCATCTCTAGCAAATTATATCTTTCTCATCTCTAGCAAATTATATCTTTCTCATCTCTAGCAAATTATATCTTTCTCATCTCTAGCAAATTATATCTTTCTCATCTCTAGCAAATTATATATTTCTCATCTCTAGCAAATTATATATTTCTCATCTCTAGCAAATGATATCTTTCTCATCTCTAGCAAATTATATCTTTCTCATCTCTAGCAAATTATATCTTTCTCATCTCTAGCAAATTAGTGTGAATTTGCAGTTAGTCCAGACGGGTAGTAAGATGCGGTTCAAAAAGTGTGGCCTGAATTTTCACCACATTTATGTAAAGACGCCATAATTCTATAAATAGTTATTAACAATGAGCAGTAACCAGACTAGTGGTGGTCAGAGAAATTTGGAGGAAACTAGGAGAGGTGAGGGGGGGGGGGGTTATGACGTAAACTTATTAAGCTCCACCCACAATACCACGTTTGCTGCTAAATCATTAATTTGAGTGAGAAATACGGTAACTAATATACATTGTAGTATTTTAAAGAGCCGTGCATGGGTAATTCGCAAACCAGATAACACGTGTAAGGATAGTAGGGTGTTTACTGTGGTCTAATTGCTCTTTCGTCACAGATTAATGCGTCGAATTATGAGTGAAACAAGTCCCTGAGCACGGGACGTTTCAAAGATAGCTCAAAAGTTCGTATCTAGTGAGCCAACGAGACCAGCTCTCTCTCTCTCTTATGAGTACGCGAGCCCTCCATAAGGAGAATAAAGTTCAACAGACTGCCGGTAGGAAGCGTTAATAAGCACTGTTATTATTCATATTTAGGACGAACAAATGCTTGGCTATAAAATCTGCAAAAATTACTGCTCTTATTTCGCGTTCCTGCAACCCTATCTTGGGGATATTTGTGAGTAGCTATTACCGCAGTAGAATTACTAGATACATATGTATATAGAGTCACCCAAATCTACCCAGTAGCTACGCACAGATATTCTTATGTCTTGATATATTAGTTCCATAGGAGATACAGTCAATTATGAGTCCTATGCCCACATTAGAAATAAAATTCTATGGCCGACCAGGTCCTATGTGCCGTGTGGGGGAGTCCAATAAACCCCCCGCTATAAATGAAATGCGCCCTATTTGGGGATATAAACAGAAAACAACTTTTATTAATTCGATATATTTTTATTTTCAAGAACCCCAAAGGGTTGGGAATTATTATTGTTTCAATTTGTTTGTTTAATAATGTATATAAATAGATAATAAGTATAAATAAATAACCCTTAAGAAAGAAAAAAGAAATTCTAATGAAAGAAAAAAAGAAAGAATTTGAGATCAAACCCCACCGCTATAAAAACGAATTGTGCTCCAATTTGGGGATAAAAATAAACAGAAAAAACTTTTATTTTATTACCGATGTAAATGCTATATTGAAGACCCCTAGGGATTGAAGAATATTATTATTTGTATTTCGATTATGTTCTGTTTTATGTATTTTTGTAAATAGTGGTTTAAGAAAGAAAATAAAACACTAAAGAAAAGAATTTGAGATCCTCATCATTTGTGCAACTGTAGTTTTCATGAGGACACCAAACTCAGTGTTGACCCGCTCAACAGTAATGTAACAAAGGTTGCCTATAGATGAATATACCAGGCGTTGTTTTATCTATGTGATATCTTGCGCTGGGCAATGGGAAGCGTATAACGTCAGTATTTTTTGCAATTTTGGGGTATGGTCACTTTCCAAAATTTAAATTTTTGTGTAGATTAAATAAAAGTGTTTCGTACATTTGAAAATATATTGTTTTCATTTTTTTTCAAGGAAAGAAAGTATTGTAATCGTGAAAATTCTGACCTAGAGATTGCGATGACGTTTCATGTGGCCACAAACTTGTGTCTTATATTTGTGTCTGTTTGTTTGTCCCTCTATGTGTCTGCCCACATGTCTGTTTCTCTCCGGGGCTACAGCAGACCTCAAACTTGATACATGTATGTTATATGGTGATACTTTGAGGCTAAATAATAATAATTATTATTATTCAAGCCCATTATTATGATTATTATTATTATTCAAGCCCATTATTATTATTATTATTATTATTATTATTATTATTATTATTATTATTATTATTATTATTATTAGCACCGCGTCTTACTACCCGTTCTGGTTATACGCACTTACGCCAATCTGTAATGGTAGGGTGACTGTGAGATGAAATGGAGGACCTACAGTTTAGAGTGGGATTATTTTTGCAATTACCGAGTACTTGGACCGGATACCAGAGTCTATGTATACATTCTATCCAGGAACTACCAGAGTCTATGTATACATTCTATCCAGGAACTACCAGAGTCTATGTATACATTATATCCAGGAACTACCAGAGTCTATGTATACATTCTATCCAGGAACTACCAGAGTCTATGTATACATTCTATCCAGGAACTACCAGAGTCTATGTATACATTCTATCCAGGAACTACCAGAGTCTATGTATACATTCTATCCAGGAACTACCAGAGTCTATGTATACATTCTATCCAGGAACTACCAGAGTCTATGTATACATTCTATCCAGGAACTACCAGAGTCTATGTATACATTCTATCCAGGAACTACCAGAGTCTATGTATACATTCTATCCAGGAACTACCAGAGTCTATGTATACATTCTATCCAGGAACTACCAGAGTCTATGTATACATTCTATCCAGGAACTACCAGGGACTAATAACTCAAAACTATCCATCACTGGTTTAAAATAGAATGTTTAAAAAATGAAAATTTCTCAATCGCAAACTACACATACATTATTTTGATTCGTTTAACTAAAAATTGTTTATGATAAATCAAATAATAAAACCATTATATTTGATTGTTACGGTTATAACCGCATCTAAATATCATATTCTCAAAATTGAACAATGATACCCGGGCAAGAGAATCGAACCCGGGGTTATTTGACTTACAACGCCAAAGTTTTGACCACTAAGCTATCCATAAATCCACACGTCCGATTTCCACACGTTCATTACAGACTCTGCCTTAAAATAAGAGTGAATGAAGAATGACCATGGGCGCGGGACGATTCTTAGATAGCTCAGTGGTTAGATCATTGACATACTAAGCCAAAGGTCCCGGGTTCACACCTATGTTGAGGTGTCATTTTCAATTTAAAGTAGGCCTATATGAAATTGTTTGTTAAGATGTTAAATATAACTTAGCAGAGTTAATGAATGCCACTATTTTATTTTACACTATATTTAATTTATAGTTTCTAGTTAGACGATAACCTAAAGATGAAGGGCAGCTGGATGCATAACAAGTCGTGTGTTCTTGTTTCGATGTCAAAGGTCACAGAGATGACTTCGTGTCAAACGAAATGTTCTGATATCAGTTTGGTTATCATGTAAGCACATTTACCCCGAGAATACAGTGAGTTAAAATGTTGCTGTTGCTGCTGGTGTTTCTTCTGGGATGCATTTCTTTAGCCCTACAGGTATTTTAGCTTATAGATAGGGATATGCAACACATTTCACGGTTAGTAATATCAACCTGATAACTCAATATCATTTCCTTCGAGTCTTACAAATAGCAATATCGAAATAATCGATTATCAACTTAGATTAAAACCAAACAATAATAACATAAAAATATGTCGTCGTAGAAGAATAAACTACTATCAAATAAGAAGGGAATAAAAATAAAGTATATATAATTCTGTCAAACATGAGCGCCTGTAGAAAGGTTTAGTAATATCCTTGCTTGGATCCGCCGTGGAATATTTTAAAGGTTTAAAACAAAGAATCGTTCGATCGAAATTTAAGTATCGTAATGTGTAAAAGTAGAAATCGTGATTTTTAATTCTAGCCTCAGATATAAAAAAAAGGGCTTGGATATCCTGAAAACACTAGTTTTTCCTGTGATCCATTCTATACCTATAAAATAAGTAAAAACTGATACTATTAATATAAACGGGAGCCCTGGTACAGTGCTATCGCCAGTGGTCCAAGTTAACAATTATATTGCATGATGTGGTATTTGCCAAATTGCAAAGAAATTGTGTTTATTTAGAAAGAAAGCTTAGATTTGTGTTATTTGTGTGAAAACAAAATTTGTGTAAGAATTCGTTTCATCACGAATGCGAATTTTGCATGTCTCTACTTATAGTTACTGTTTTGTATTGTCTAGCCAGTGAATTAGATTACGTTAATTTCAAAAACATGTTCACTATAAAACAGTTGTAAAACTGGCGATGCCAGCACAAATATTAGACCCAACCCCTTGTAAATCAGTAACTATGATTTGTACCCACAGCTAAAGTTACTCAACAAAGTTACAGTTGTGAAACTATTGATTGTTTTTGACTATACTAGGGAAAATGAGGTAATTTATTATTTTCAATCGTACGTCACGTAATGTTTAAAACTGTTATCAATTTATACATTTACTCTAAATATGACTTAAAGTTTCAAATGTTAAAAGTTGCAGATGAAATCGATTAGTGGAATCTATAAACACGAAATGGAAAGTGTACTGAGGCTATAATGATTGGCTAGTCATTCGTATTTCTTATTGTTTTAAAATCTTAAAACATTATTATTATTATTATTATTATTAGCACCGCGTCTTACTACCCGTTCGGGTTATACGCACTTACGCTAATGTGTAATGGGTAGGGTGATTGTGTAATGAAATGGAGGACCTACAGTTTAACGTGAAATCCGAACCACGGTGGAGGCCTGGAACTCCCCACATTCACAAGATGTCTTGTCAGATGTGGAGGAAGGGTTTGGTAATCAGATAAATTTGTGCCGGGACCGAGGATTGAACCCCGGACCCCAGCACAGAAGTCCGACACCTTACCCCTAGACCGCCAGGTCACCAACATTTTAATTAAATACTATTTGGTTGAAATATATGCCTGAATACGGGAATCGAGTCCAAGACCTTTAGAGTCAGCGTGATAATGCTCTACCACTGAGCTATCAAAGAATCGTTCCGTGTTAAGAGCTACTCATCATTCAAAGTTTAAGGCAGAGTCTGTGAGGGACGTGCGGGTATATATACACACCTCAAATAATTCACAGCACAAAGCCGCCGGTGTTGATATATATATCAACACCGGCGGCTTTGTGCTGTGAATTATTATATATTATATTATATTATTATTATTATATATATATATATATATATCATCTTTACTTTATTGAACAACCTGTACCATTACATTGCTGTGTGTTACAATAGGACCCGCCCCATGCTGATATTTACGCATAACTCCCCGTAATTCATACTGCCCGCTCCAATTATACCGACACTAATAATGTTCTCTATTGTAGTTCCTGTAGGTTGGTACGACATAATAAAACAATTCTGATCCATAATATATTTCTACATAGTCAGTTTTCAACATAATAAAACTGTTCGTGTACTTAACGATCGAATCTTCTAACACCAGCAACCACCAAGACTGGCTTACACCTATCATCCTAAATTGACGAGTGGGCCGAGCGAGCTACGATGTTCCAACAAGATGTAGTCCACTCCGTCTTAAATCTTCCGATAGCCACAATTGTTAATTGAATTGGAATTGAATGAGTTAAATGTAAATTGTTTTGATATTGTGGATAATAGTAATTATTTTGTTAACATCAAGGTAGCGTTTATTATTTTTATTTGCATTTTGAAATATAGTTTAATGTAACGTAATATTCTGATCATTTTGATTAATTATGAAACTAATTAATTTCAGAACCTAAATTTTCTAATCTTTTTCTATGGTTTGCTTCTTATATGATATTTTCATTATTATTTACTAATAGGGTTATTGTTTTCATTTCCTAATATTGTGTCAGGATCTGATAGTTCCGGAGGAGTTTGACTAAAGTCTGTTAGCCAAACTCTCACGTAATTTAAAGTCTTGTAGCATCGGATGTTTTATGATAGACACGAGACAAACATTAATAGTCAAGCTTACCCCGTTTGCTTGTTGACTGGTGCTGCGTGGAAGAACGACACAAAACCACCTAACGCACCTTCACTGAACCGGGAAAATTGTATACTGTTTGTGAAGACTGAATGGCAAGTTCAAGCCAACGCCTTGGGTTGAGTGGACTTGCGCAGTAAAGAGATCCCCTTCGAGAAGATTCCCGAACGCCCACGGGCTCTCCCGAAGCAAGTCAACATGCGCTCTCTTGTTTTCCTTTGTATTCTCGAATGTATTCCCCCCTTTTGTTCCCATCTTCCCCTCTTCTGTGCTCTTAGGGTATATATTCTGGTGCCTGTGGCTACGAACTTTACAATTGGGCCTGAGTCATATCAGGGATAGGATAAGCTCCGGCTTTCAGCAACGTAAAATGTAAGAACTAAATCCACTTTCGGCAAATTAAACTTCTTTTTTTTTAAATGTAAATCTCTTCAAAATTCCTTTTTGGCTTAATATTCATAATACTTTAAAATAAATCTGACAGTTAGGAATATACTTTATCTTTTTTTTAGAAATCACTTCATTGCAAGGTCAGGGCGTCTTATTGCCAGTAGAGTCATAAATAATCGATTGTACCGATTATGTACTTTAATATTTAATTAATGTTCACAGGAGCTGTTTATATATTTGAAATTAGTTTATCTTGTGGTAATTTGCTATGGGCCATTTTAATGGCCGAATATTTAATATTTGAATTCAAATTATCATGTTGTCATTTACTATGCGCCATTTCTAATGGGCGACATCTTAAGTTAACATTTAAGTAATCTGATGAATATTTAACCTCAGACTCTTTAGCTTTGACTTCAATTCATTGTTTATGAATTTCATCTATTTCCTTTATACATCACAACAATGTAAATATTGAATGGAACTGTTAAACATCTAATTGAGCGATAGCTAATAAATATCGACTGACCATGACTTATACTAATTCTTATTATATATATATCCCATCATACCCAAGGTACTACGTAAAATATATATCTATCGTTTATTGTGAATGGTAGGCAGGTTGCAGTCTCTTTTTCCAGAGGTAAACGATCACTTTTAATAACCCAGCAACAGGTGTGAGAGTTGCGAGCTTCAGTATTTGAATGTTTTGAGTATAACATCCAAAACCTTGAACTCCATACCACTCACTTCTATTGTTGTCCCCCCCTTTTTGTATTATTGGAGTATCCTCCCCTTGAGGATGCTAAAGTCTCTTATAGAAAGTTAACATGTAAAGTTAACGTTTTTGAAGTTATTATTCTTTGATATGAAAAAGACCCTTTGTTAACATTTTGAAGGTGCCCATTAGGCCCTTATTGAGTCTTTATGTATTATCCTAATGGCTATTAATATTTTTGATTTATTGTACTAAATTCAACCCGTAACGTTGTTCTGTCTCTTCAAGACTGACCCATTTGAATATTGGATATATTACAAGTTTATAACTCTCTATAGGTGACTGGTGGTCTAGGGGTAAGGTGTAAGACTTCTATGCTGGTGGCGGGGTTCAATCCTCGGTCCCGGCACAGATTTATCTGATTACCAAACCCTTCCTTCACCTCTGACAAGACATCTTGTGAATGTGAGGAATGCCAGGCCTCCACCGTGGTTCGGATTCCACGTTAAACTGTAGGTCCTTCATTTCATCTCACAATCATCCTACCATTACACATTAGCGTAAGTTCGTATAACCCGAACGGGTAGTAAGACGTGGTGCTAATAATAATAAAAATTTCTCTTAAATTATCTGCGCAACATTAAAGATATAAACTTATTGTCTATTAGTTTGATTTTCAACGTAACTCATTTTGATATGAGACCTTGTATAGTTTTCTACTCTATTGTTATTGTTTTGAATAAACCGTTCATATTGTTGTTTTTAAATATTACTAATAATTTCCCTTGTCACTTGTTCCATAGCTTACTCCTGCTCCCTTTTATCTTATTAATGGTCGTAAATAAAAGGACTCAGAGTGGGGTTGTAACAAACCAACCGCAGTAACAATTTTAATTGAGAATGTTTCCACAACAGTATTAACTCTAATCCATAGACGTAGCATCGAACCGCTGTCTTGCTCTCTGTTGCAGTCCCCTGTGAACGTGACTGTACTCTACGAGACACTGTGTCCAGACAGTGTTGCATTCATCACGGAGCAACTGTACCCAGCGGTACAGCAGTACTCTACCGCTGACGTCATTGTGGACTTTGTGCCTTTCGGGAAGGGGGACGTAGGTTTGACGTCTGTCTATGTTTCTTGATTATTTAAAAAATAGTAAAACGTTTAACATAAGACTATACGCGTTATATATATTTTTTAATCAATTGGGATATGTAAGTCTTATCGTTCACTTCTAAACACCCATATTATATCAGCACACAACTTACAAACTAACTTAATGTTGTATAATATAATTTTTTTCAACCAAATAACTGCAGGATTAATCCATTTTCAAACATTAAATATCTTATGCGACATCACTAGATTGAAATTAAAAATATAATACAACATAACTAAAAGTATTTAGGCCAGGCTTAGAACCCCAACCTTCCCCATCCAATACGAACACGTACAATGAGAGTCTAACGCCTTAGACCACTATTCCATCTCCTAGGGTAAATAAATCAAGCTGGTGCTGGCAACCACGGGTCTAGAGCGTCAGACTCGCAATATGATAGGAGGGTATTCCCCCTCTCCATCTCCTAGTGTGAGTAACAGGTGTGTTCCAGTACACGGTCCACCCTGACGGGAGTATTACCTTCACTGTCAACACGGTCCCGAGGAGTGTGAGGGTAACAAGGTCCACGCATGCGCAGTCTACCACATGTACTACGACCACGTGCTCAGACTGGACTTTGTCCAGTGCGCCATGAAGGATGTCCGACCCGACCAGGCGGGGCCCGAGGTGAGGAATGGCATCGTCTGGCTTGAACTGGGGTCTCTCTTCACTAGTATCACATCTATAAATGGAACAATATTGAACTGAACAAAACAAAAAATATTAATAGTTTTATCCAGACCTGTGGTGTAGTGGTCAGTGTACCTGCTACGAGCCTAGGGTCCTGGGCTCGACTCCCGGCTGTACTTTGGGTATTCTTTCCCGAAAGGGGAATTGCCCAAATGGTCACCAAGGGTTTGTTAATTGGGCTTAAGTTAGGTTTAAGTGTTTCCACTGGTTCCACACCCTCATACTATCACTCTCATACTCACTATCACTCTCACACTATCACCCTCATCTCATGGAAAGGATGTACGGTTAGCACATCAAAGCCACGGTACATTAGTACTGGGGACTGGCTAGTCTCTCCACTACCGGACTACGAGGGATTAGTGCAAAACTCGCTATTTTAATTAGTAATTGTATGGTAATCCCTCTGACACTGTTAACATTGACGACCTCTTGTTCCAGTGCGCCAAGCAGTTGGGTCTCAACTACCATCCAATAGAGGAGTGCGTGACTGGGCAACTCGGCACTGACATCTTGGCATTCTTCGGGGACAGGACTCGTGCTGGAGCTCAACACTCATACCAGCGTATCTAGATGGGGTGAGCCTTCTCAAACTCACGTCTGTTGCTCTTCATACTCCAGTGTCGTGTTCTCACATCATATGTCTGTTGTGCTCTTCACACATCATGGTGGTGTTTTCCAATCACTCATGCTGTCTGTTGTGCTCTTCACAATCACTCACTGGTTCGGTCTTCAATCACTCTGGCTGTCTGTTGTGCTCTTCACAATCACTCACTGGTGCGTTGTGTCTTCCATCCTCATGGGTTTTCGTTTCTCACAATCACTCACTGGCTGTCTTTGCTCTTCATCATCACTGCTGTCTGTTGTGATCTTCACAATCACTCACTGGTTGTCGTGTCTACATACTCATGCTGTCTGTTGTGCTCTCACAATCACTCACTGGTTGTCTGTTCTTCAAATCATCTGTGTCTGTGTGCTCTTCACAATCACTCACTGGCTGTCTGTTGTGCTCTTCACAATCACTCACTGGCTGTCTGTTGTGTTCTTCCAATCACTCATGGCTGTTGTATGTCCATCACTCTGGCTGTCTGTTGTGTTCTTCACTATTCTGTGCTTTTAAATACTGGAAAGTGGTCAATGGTCTGGATTTAAAAGCCCTGCAATTAAAAGCAAGAAGACAAGTTTTAAGTATTAGGTTCATTAAAATACCAGTGACTCAACTTCAAATCAACAATCTTTACGGGAATCGAACCAGAGTACCTGCGAGTGGCGTCTGAACCCGGCGCTGGGGTGACAGTTCTCACTTTCATCGGAAGACCTCATCAACCGTTGATATGAAAATGTGTGTTGTTTGTTTGAAACGACCTGGGTAGCTCAACTAGTGGAGGGTTGGTGTCTTGTCTGCAGGTGTTCGACCTGGACGTACAGCAGGAGTCGCTGAGGAACTTCCGGTTGGTGCTGGACCAGAGAGTGAGGGCCAAGAGGGGAAGTCCGGACTTCAACATGTGGGACTACAGCTCTTACTACAAGTGTCTCAACTACTACTATGACTACTACTACGGCAACTATCTGGGGGGTGACGAGGGGAGCAGCTACTGTGGAGGTTACTCCTGTTGAGGGTCATTTGCACAATGGACTGACCCTTTTGCTGCGGGCCCTACAAGGGACAAAACCCAACAACAACAACCGGGGCTTGTGTTGGATTTAATTCGAGAAATAAGAAATAACATTATGTACAAACCTTAATATTTAGGTCGACGTTGATAATATTTTACAAATTTATTATTGTTTTTTTTTATATAGTTGAAGGGGTATTTATAGGACATGGAAATAATATATAAAGTTTTAGAAAATAAGCACATATATTTTGTGTTCATGTTACAAATTTTCTTATAATCATAAATACCACTATAAGAATATTGACATATTTATTTACAAAAGAAATATAAAAATAAATAATAATACATTTTGTAATAAAGTTTGCTCGTATTTTTATTATATATTTACCTTTATCTTCACCCCCTGATACACCGATGTTGAATTTCATGAAAATATATTACCATCATGATGAGACCTGTACATGATAGATGGACCTTGTATTTGCCCTTATGAGCATTCCATCATGCCCATGGGCATTTCCCGGTATTAAATGACTTAAAATAATATTGCACAACCCATGAGTTAAAACCATCATTATCTTCCACAAATATAAATAATAATTGTACACATCTTATGAACAATGAATAGATAGATATACCTAGTTGTGACGTTATGAGCTGAAAGTACTCTTAATCAAGGTTTGTATCAAATTAAAGGACAGATGCGTATGTATATAACCCCTGATTTTTATAGAAAGTCTCTTTTGACCACACACATGATGAGAGTTACTACCTTTGGTATTATAGAAATGTTTTATTTGGTTTATTATAAAGTTTATCTAAAAAGTTATCAAAAACTTCCAATAATTCTTCTTTTTGGATTACAGTATAATGTATCCTTACATTACTATCAAACGGTCTAAGAATTTAAATACAGTTGTAAGATTGAGATGGTATGGTTATGTAATGAGATTGGAGATGAAAAGGATGGCTAAAAAAATTATGGAGATTAATTATTTGGGGAAAAAGACCACAAGGGAGACTAAGAAAAAGACGAGAATAGCAGATAACAAAGTGTGCAAGTGAGAGGAGAAGACTGAAAGCAATAAAATTATGTTGGAAATAGAGAGGAAGAGGGAGGAATTTTACTAAGCTAGCCCAGTTTGAAACGATTTATGATGATGATGATGATGTAATATATTTATTTCTGCTGTGGGGGTAACACGAGTTTCAAGTTTTCAAATTACGGGATTACTATTAAAATCAGACTCTATATTATATCTTTATTCCTGAAAACAAACACATATTTATGATACGTTTGATCATATTTAATGTGTTTTTTATATTAATTTAGTTATCTTCTAGTAAGAGAAATATTATTCAATCGTAGTTCCCATTGTATTTTTATTTACTAACGCAGTTGTTTAGTAAGCACAACGCTATATACGTGCTACCAATAGTAGTAACGCCATTTTCTCGCAGTAAGAAGTCTTAAAATGATTATTAGTGTATTAATAATAATTTACAGAAATTGTAACACGTCATCTGACCTTATAAATAAAGGCCAATCGACGGGGAATCACCACAACTGTTTTTTTATTCATATGGCACTTAAAACATAATAATACAAGTATTGCCAAATTGATACCTAGTATCGAATTTGTTGGTATCTCACAAAAATTAATAAAAAAAATAATATGCCTGCACAAATGAGCAACTTTACATCCAAGATTAAAATAATTAAAAGAAATAAGTCTTCTGAAAAAGAAGGGTAACTATTTGTTGTTAAATATGTTGTATACTAATTTAACCATTTCGTTGACAATTGCCCTTTAGAAAGTTTATTAGTTGCTTTAAATCAAGGAGTTAATTTGAACCTGAACTACAATTTTTCAATATTAAAATCAATACAATTAATAGTAAAACTTTTTCATGAAAATAGAAACAATTATAAACTACCTATTATATTTACACACATATAATATTTGATAAATTAGATTACATCAAGTTTGGGAAAAATTCCTTCAGAAATTGTGGTTTCTTAAACTATAATAAATAGTTGGTTTTCCGCAGGCTCCAAGTATTTTATAGCAGTGATGTAAGCTAATTTATTAATACAATTAAAAAATGCAAATAAAAACGTGAATATTTTAGTTCATAGTGTTTTTGTTGTTATGAAGTCAAGATTCATAAAAAAAATGTATCATAAAAACACAGTCAAGACTTAATTAAGTCTCATCGCCATGTATTATAAAAGTGAACAGGAAATTTTTTGCTGAATTAAACAAAAATTCAGAGTTGCAAAAATCTTAATGATATATTAAATTTGGAAGAAGTTATAGGAAAGGTGGATGGAAACATATAAAAGGGAACGGAAAAATGTTAAATATATCATCCAATTTAATTATATATATATTATTTGTACATTTATATTTCTAATGTTGCACGTTGCCCGTGTGATAATCAAACAACCAAACCCTGTTTTACGAACCAACGGAAATATAAAACCATCCCCAGAAATTCTCAGAAGTAAACTTTGGCCCTACATTGTTCACGCGCCAAATGAACCTAAGACTGAGTTTATATTCATACATAAGGCATAGCGAATAGTACGTGAAACAGATTTTTCTTAGTATGCATTGTACATGGAGTTAAGCATATAAGCATAACCAACTTTGTATCGGCCAATGAAAATGTGAAAAGACGCTCTAGATAATTAATTAAACGACAATGAATTCTTTAGAGCCCTTATTTAGCACTACAAAGACAAATTAGATATTCAATTTAAGTAAAACTTTAAACTTTACGTTTTATTACAAACTATTTTTTTTTTAGGAACCATGCACTGTGTGATATGCACTAAATAATATTAGTTATGCGTTATATATGAATATAAACTTAGCCTAATACATCAAGTACCCCAAGTCAGCGAATAAAACTAACTGATGTTTTTAAACCCACTAGGATTTTTTTTTTTGATCAAATATAAATTTCTGACAGCTATTAGGAAAACAACTTAACAGTTAAAAGATCATCTATTCCTTTTGGAGAGAATGAACTTGACAGTGGTTAGAAGACTGTTACTATCCGACCACACCACTGCTTTCTGGTGGTGAAATGAGGAACTGACCATGCAACATCGATGGCTCGTATATGTTCATTTTATAGCGACATGTTATAATTATATCCAACGCTTAAAACCAATCTTAGGAGATCTACTAGCGTTGTAACATTTTCGGTGAAGTCTAATCTACCCCTGCATACATAATCAGGTGGTCTTCATGTTTTTGACTGTTATAATCATACATTTTATAAGAACAGAAGCTGATACTTGCAATTATTTTTTTCTGAATAAACCTCTCAACAGGTTACGAGCTAGTACTGTTCTCACTTAAGATTTAAGGTAAGTACGATGAAAATTAGAAAGAGACAAACTTGGTTTTTGTGTTTTAGAAAAAATATAGATTACTTTATAATTCAGGTGAACCTTAAGATATTAAAATGTTAATATTTTATTTCTGGTATAATAGTGAATGTCTAATAATGTATTTAAATATATTTTACTATACATGCATATTTATTTAATTTATTATTTAATACAATATTACTATATTTAATTTAAATTATTATATTAACTTAATTTTATTTTAAATTTGTAATCCATCAATCAGGTATTATAAACTAGGGACAGATATGAACTAGAGACCATTGATTTTGAAACGGGATTCCCGAGTTTAAAGCTCGACTTATGATTGGCATTAGCGAGTGTATATGGAATTGACATTATTTTGTGTGAGTGTCCTTAAAACTCAAAATCCAAGTTTACTCCCATGACAGCAGGGGCATGGAAAAAAGTGTCAATTCTTTTCTAATCTCAATATTTCGATCAATTTTACCTGATATTTTTACTCATATGAATAACACCCCCCAAAAATTAATAATTTGTTTGTGATGGTATAATTTTAACTCCACACTCTTGATAGCCTGATTAAATGTTTTTGGTTCTTCATTTGTAAATAAATTAGACACATCACTAGACGTATTATTAATATTGTTTGATTAATATTGAGAATGCTAAAGATTATATAATTACTGAAAAGTTTTGTTTATTGTTTCTCGCTAAGTACACTACGTTTAAAACTGAAAGTTAGCAAACTAACCTTGACATACTTTACTATGACCCCATCTTAAAAACGGTACCATAGTGTAAAGTTGTAAGGTAAGCTTGCTACATTACAGGATTAACTTAGGGCACTTACAAAATAATTTAAAGCATATCTTTCGGATAGAAACTGTCTGCATTCTATTTCAATAAAAAAAATACAATAACTGTTATCAGTTAGAAATGAGTGAAGTATCGACATTTTGCCTTTGACAACAAATCCCTAATGACAGGTACCAACTAATCGGTGAGCCCTCGAGGCCTCTTGCACGTAGTTCTTTCAACTCGTCACAGAGAGCAGTGCGACACCCTCCTCTCGCTTGGCCGGCGGGCCATGATGTTGATGGGCACGGTCTGAGGGACCTGCGGGTCACGCACCTTGTGAACGCCGCTACCGACCGAGCTGTTGCGCTGGTGTCGTCTCCGAGATGGTGGCTGGTTACCCCCTCTTCTGGCTATGGTGGCGGTGTGGAGCTCGGTCACCACCCCAGCTGCCACCGCCGCATTCTGCTTCCTTTGCAAGGACTTGAGCGAGTCCTCGTAGCTGCCGCTGTACAAGGACATAGTACCAAGTACTCTTAAAATCAAGAGAAGTTTAATTAAATACTTTTATTCCAAGAGATCTCTCCTATGAAAATTTTGCTTTGAAAATATTTGCACCCAGAATTTATAACATTTTACTATATTATTATTATTATTATTATTATTATTATTATTATTATTTTATGGGTATTTATAAAATCCATCAAAAGTTACAGCTTCAGATCACATGGCTTGAAGTATGAATACATGAAAGTATATCTAGTGACTGTTCTGTCAGATAAGGTTCTTCTTATGAAATTATAGTTATTAACTCTTCTAATTGTCAGCTAGGGCTCTTTCTATAAACATGTGAATGTACTATAATAAACTCTTGTCATAAAATATTTAATCCCTAGTTTTTTTTTCATAATCCCTTAAACTATTTTGATTGTTATTTTATAATCAAACTGAGTGTTGAACACAGGGTAAAACATGATGCACTAGTTTTGTAAACCCCTGTGTAGTTTTTAATAAAATGTTTTTTATACATTTTATATCTAAGACTCGTGTTTAAAGTTATATTCTTCAAAAATTTATTTATAACTTAAAATGGATTGAAGTTACAACAACATGTCATAGAGCTAATTTTGGCTTGATATATCAATTCATTTAAATTAAACTATGTGTTTAGTGCTAACCTAAAAGGGAAATAATCAATTTCTCCACCGAAAGGGAATCTGTTTGGAGTCGATATCTTAAAACTATAATTTCTGCCGTATTTCTATAGAGTTATTTTATTTCATATATTATTTATGGCTTAAATATTATTAAGAATTTTACTAAGCATGAAATCAGTAATTCAATATGTGTTAAAGTTTTTTTTGTGGTAAATACGTTTACAATACTAATAATAGAATATATTATAATTTTATTAAAGCTTAAATCATCAGGTAGACAGTTTTATATTACTTGATAAATATTTTTGAAAATAATAAAGCCAGTTTAACAAAAATACAATAAATACGTTTTTTTTATTTTTCCTCTGGTTAGGGTTTAAAAACAGATTACTAAGCCTGTTAAAATAGGTTTGTTCCTTTTTCAATTATTAGATAAACAATGTTAGTAAAACAATTTTAAATTTATTCTCAGCTAAGGTTTGCATTAATATTATTACAAAATATTTCCATTGTGTATCTGCAACGCACTAATGTAATAATTTTAACGTATGATAAGTTGCCGTACAGCGCAGTGACAGAGTTGTACTCACTTGCTACTGTCTCCAGAGGAGGGACTCGTGGAATGCCACACACACATCTGCCATGGTCAGCGATACCAGAGTCCTTGCTGGAGTGAAGGGATGTCATAGAAGTCTCAAGGCCATTCAAGACGCGATGGGAGCGCCGCCGTTGGTACCGGCCACAGTTAGCGTCGTGCTTATGGTGGTGCCTGGCGCGGAAAACGGAAAAAAATAACCTGTCATGGCCTATCTTTGATTACATGTGATTATTAAACATCATGTATTGAGTAAATATGGTTTCTGTTCGAGAGATGAACAGAGCTATATCACCGTTGGCTATAGTTCAAACTTCAAAAATGAGCAATCAAGGGTTGATCCATGGCCAGTTGTCGAGGGGCTCTATTAGTATACATAAGGCTACGTCAAGTATGAATTTAATAATTTTAACTAATCAAGATTTTTATTAATAGCAGTTTTAATAATAATACTAATAATGAGGAACGTTGAATTTAGAGGAAATGAACCAACATTTGTGTGAAGATGAATAAACCACACTCAGTACACACGGCCATGATTTGAACCCCAACCTCCCCATTATCGGCAGTCCAGCCTAATGCGATAGTGACGTCTTTAACCACTAGATCACCGATTCGAGTTATTCGAACTTGCGTTGAATCGCAAAGGTAGACTTTGGAAGAGTTTCTTCATAACATACAAGTGTTTTCCAATCTCATCTCTGCTCACCTGTGATGGTAGTTGTTGTGTCTGGGGTCCCGGAAGTTGTTGGACTTGTTGGAGTGCATGTCCACGTAAGTGTCTGTAGTGTCACCTCCACCGCAGCCCCCCATGGTGTCCATGTACGAGTTGGGGAACAGGCGGGCCTTGGTGTGTCCACTCAGAATGGGGTTGGTTGGGTTGCTGATGGTGAACTGGTATCCTTTGTTCAAGTTGGTCTCTTGTTCGTTCCTAAACGGAAGTCAACAAATGTTTCAGTCAAACAACCCTTTTAGGCACTACTTGCTTAGTTCCACTATGTTATGGCTTATAAGATAGATATTGTGTAGTTTGTCGAGGCACTATTTATAATTTTATTTCCTTGGTTTGCCCTAAAGGTAGTAAACGTACCTTGCTTAGTTCCAATAAGATAGACATGGTGTAGTTAGTCGAGGCACTATTTATAATTTTACTTTTCCCTTGGTTTGCCCTAAAAGGAAGTAGGCGTACCTTGCTTAGTTCCATTATGATGTACTGTAGCTAGTAATATAGGACCTTAACGTGAAGGGAGTGTCCATAAACATTAAATAGCTTGTGGAATATAAGTAGCATTCATTCATTTTATACCACGCGATTGGGTTATATTTCGATCGATTCACCGTAATATTTAATATTCAAATCTTTATGACGTAAAAGTAGATTTTATGGGAGTTAACTATTTTTTAAAAGCTCCACATTTTTAAAAACAACAGAAAAACTAAATAAAACAATAAGCCTAACACGACTTTACTTTATAGTTAGACAATTTTGGCAAGAGTCAAGGTGAATATTTTGAAATACGTTTCTTTGTAGAAACATATACTTATCTTTGTTTACCACAACAATATTAAAATAAAAAATAAATGCTTGAAAGAAACCAAAGCCACAATTATTATTATCGCTGGCGTGAAAGAAGATTTTTAGTGAAAATATTGCACCATGATTTTCTTAATTTGAATAAGTGGTTGTCTTGTGACGGCCAATTTTATTTGTCATTTTTAAAAATTAAAATACGCAAAATGTTATGTTGAATAAAATAATTTCAAAATTCCACATCGCAAACCAAAATGGCTGCCAGTCACCTGTTCTTGCTCCTGCGCACGCAGCCTACACAGATAGCTGCCGCTAGCGCCCCCACGAACACGACGCAGCCCAGTACTACCACCCCAACCTCTAGGGAGGACAATAGATGACGCGGAGTGCTCGGTTTGGTCAGGGTTGGTAGACCTGACGTTATCTCTAGCATGTGGAGGCTCTCTAACTTCCTAGAGATCTCAGACTTTTTGGAATGAAGGACGCTGGGAACATCAAGATTAGATTAGTGGGTACTTTATAAACACGGGGTTATATCACTAGAGAGCTTACAATTATCACAGAGGAAAAGGCAAACATTAAAATCTTTTGTTAAGGCGGGGTGCTAGTGAGCGGGAGTTTAGTGCATTAATTTTGCAGTTTTTATAGCACAAACATTTTTTGGACCAAATATTTCTTCTATAGAGTCATAGAGTTTAGTTTTCTGCACATGCTAATCTCAACAATGGTTGAATATCTCTCATGAGCATGGCGGCATTTGGTGACAAACTTTTTAAATAAAGAGAAAAATTTGTCACCAAATGCTGCCATGCTCATGACAGATATTCAACAATTATTGTTGATATTAGCATGTGCAGAAAACTAAACTCTATGATTCTATACAATAAATATTTGATTTATTTTGACCAAAAGATGTTTGTGCTATAAAAACTGCAAAAATACTGCCCTAAACTCACGCTCACTAGCACTCCACCTTAAATGGTAGCACTAGTAGTATTGTGTCGTGGAATGTTGCCAGTGAAAGCAGAGCTTGTTATAAATTTTACCGGTATTATTCTCTCCCAGTTTGTCCCCATTTGACTAATCATACATAGACTGTATTCCATACATCTCACATGTGAATGTTGATACCTGAACAATGAGTGTTCTACTGGGTGGTGAAAACAATTTGTAGGCACGGTTTCAGCTATCTCTGCTTACCTTGACAGCACTCCAGGAAATGACAAGGCTTACATATCCATTCCACCTGTGTAAAATTAGTTCCACACAAGGTCTTTATCCTCACAAATGATATAATCTGTACTGGAATTGAGTTTTGGACGCAAATTGTTGTTACTTATATATATTATAAATATCCTGCATTGTTAATGTTGTATTTATAGAATGTCCTTGACCTTATATATATATACAATATAAATATAATCTATTAAAATGTTCAACGTCCTCCAGATATCTTATAGAGATACAATTTCACCGACCTTTGTAAAGTGTCCATGTCAATGATTATATTCATCAGCGGGTCGACACCGTATAAATATAGGTCAGTTCTGAAAACAACAGATTTTACGACTTTAGGATAGTATATTATTAAAATTTCAGAAACAATAATGCCTAGGATAGGCTAAATAACCAATATTATAGGCTTATAAGATATACATTATTTATTTAAAGCCAAGCTATTTAGAAATGTTGGTTATTAATCTTTAAAAAATTATTATAATATTCTATAGACAACACAAAAATGTGGTCGGCAATAGAATGCAGTTCATAATTAATAAAATGCATGCCGTTTCAAAAAATTTCGGAAACCAAATCACTTTATAGAGGTTTGAAACAATAATATTCTCCAAAAGTTAGTTACCACTCTCCCATTTTCGGTCTTCTAGAGTTTATGCGTAACACAAATTAATAAAAAAATACGGATATAAAAATAAACTTGCATTACTAAGTATAATATTGTTAGTAAGGTTGTATCTTCTTTTTTATTCCCTTCTATTTATTTTATATACTACTTTTCTTCTGCGATGACAACATGTTTCGGTGATTTTCCACCATCTTCAAGTCTTATTTGTATTAAAGATGATTAATTTTACTTAATACTTTTGGAATGTTTGAGAAAATTGTATCTATTTCATCTATCAATTATTATATTACTACTCATTAATTACCAAATAAACATGAACATTATTAGAAATTACCAAGTATGGTTGAGTATATTGTAGGAATAGTCTATTAAATATATTTTGTTAGGAAAAGCCTTTTGTGAAAACAAACGTGATATTTTTAATTCAGCATTGATCAAATGTGACACTACAGGTACAGTGCATGATCAATCTAGTAGACTGTCTAGCTGTCTGTGACCAATGGACGGGGTTTTATTTTATCAAGCGGAGAGTGATCTACACTGTATATGAGAATGCGGGCACCAGAGGCTCCACGTCCCTACTAGAAGTCATCTCAAGCAAGCGGCCCCTTTGTGGAGGAAACCCACTACCTCCACGTTTCTTTTCCTCGCCCAGAATGGACACAACTTACGCTGAGTTATCGCTCCCATCTCCTCGATGTGTGGTTCAATCCTCCTCACTCGCACATCCAGACCAGTTATGTTGAACAGAGCTCTGAAAAACAAAAAAACAACGAGACAGATAAAAAAACAAGGCGGTCACATATATGATGGTACAGAAGCCACGTGTTGGGTCGTTTCTAAAATTTGGTTGATTCCAAATGCCATTTAATTAACGGCCCACATTTAACGGATCATAATTTTAGAGGAAAACCACTGGACCACTTTTTCAAGCGAAATCAGGCAAATAAATATCCTTCGCTGATTTAAATATTTCAAATTCCATTCAATTAACTGTACTCTTGACCTGGCAGACCAAACTCGAAATTTCTTCGTGACGTTGTCCTTTAAAAATTAGTATGCTCAACAAAAACATTATTGACGACTTAATCTAAGGGGGTAAGGAACAGGAGGATAGTTTAAAACAAAATCAACTGGCAGAGATTTAAACCTCTACCCTAACTTGACGCCTTAGACCATGTGGCCAACATTGAAGACATAATGTAAACTTCTATGATACTCATAAAGAATTATAAGACGCGATTTTTTTTAATGTTATTGTAGAAGCGATAGATAACGTGTCGACGTTTATATCATAACCAAAAGTTAAAATGTCCCAGATAGGTATTTGATATCGAATTAAAGGTGTCTACCATGGTAGGTATCAGCTTTGAAAGAATACGCAGTAAATTTGATTAATATTAATGTATTTTTTAGGTTTTTTTGTAGGGAAATGTTGAAGATATTTTTCCTTTATCCATATGTTTATTTTATATATTTATAAGCTTGGTTCTCATCCACTAACAATAAGTATATCGTACCAGACAACAACAATATTTGTAATTCTTGACTTTTTCAGATTTTCTAAAGCCTATTCTCAACTTTTCAGCCTATATATATAATACATATTAAGTAACCTATATAACAAACATTATTTGCTTTTGATCGCAACTTGATGCGATGGACACGTAAATTCTTAAACTATGTCACTCCGTGGAGGAGTTAAAGGATATCGGTCAAAAGAAATGCGATCTAAGTTAGATTTCAGTGAGAACATATTGAACCATTAAGAGATCACCTTACACAAGTAGTTTAAAAATTGTGAGAAATTTTTATCTAATTCATGTGTTGATTATCTTGAGTGGGTGTCTATATACTTCAAACAAATACAGCCATGCTTGTGACCCTGAGTTTAGAATTACTCACAAAGTGATGTTCTCCAAATTCTTCTCGACCAAAGTGGGTTTGGACCCAACCACCATGATGAGCTGTTTCTGATCGTCCAGCACGTACACCTTATGGTAGAACAAACACACGGCGGCGTCAGGGTAAACATTTCACAGACATTAACAACTGCTTTATGTATGTATACACAATTTAAAAAAACACTGAATAATTATCCACAAACACGCCTTACAAACTAACTTAGTAATATAAAGTAACAATCAAAGCCTGGCATCAGGTGAATATAGCTGGAAAAATAAATATACACAACTACATGTTGTAGGTATCATCTGTGGTAAAACTCTCAGTCAAGAGAACAGTTAACTACCGATATCCTCACAGTTCTAAGGGGACACAAAGGATTCCCTCTGTACGTCATATCCAACACACAAGCGGATAGCCAGCATATTCCAAATATAAGTCGGGCAACCCCGTTTGATTATGCTCCCCCGACACTGACCCACCGGTTGTCCCGCGGATGACCCAGACATGAAGGGTTACTCACGAAGACGTTGGTGATGGAGGATCTCCCATCGTCCGCACCCCTCTTGTCCGTCGCCTTGACGTCGAACCCGAACACTCGCCCGGCGTCCCTGGAGAAACTGACGATGGACCGGACCTGGCCCGTCAAGGGGTCCACCGTGAACTTGCGGGACTCGTCATCGGCTCGCCCCAGGATCTGGTACCTGATTTCCGCATTCAATCCCTCGTCAGCGTCCACAGCCTGGACAAACACAGGGATCCTATGAGGCTAACAGAATATTGCTGACATAGGGAGAAAGATGTCATGATATTGCTGATAGAGATAGTGGAATGTGATATGGGAGGAATATGTGAAGGATATATTGCTGACTGTAATATGGGAGGATATGTCAGGATATTGCTGATATAGGGAGATGTGAATATTTGTCAAGATATTGTCTTCAGAATGAGATGTATTAATATTTTTATATATACACTTGGTTTATATTATCAACTACACGTTGTTAAATATCTATAATGGGTAGAGTGGACTTTGAACAGGACTTTTTAAATGAAGAAAAAAGGACCTGGAAAATTATGTAATGGCCACAACCAATTTTAAGAATTGTTAGTATTACTATTTGTGAAAAATTAAAATAACGTATTTATTGAAGAAATATGTTCTATTAATATTGGACAAAAGTAAGTTAATAAAATCTGTACAAGTACGAACCTTAGCTTGCGTTACCTCGTACCAATATTAAGATCAATGATAGTGAGGACAATTAATGACATAATATTGAATTTAATTAAGAAGTTAAATATAGTCATGTAATTTATTTAGAAATATTCTTTGAATAAAAAAGAAAGAAAATAAGCAGAAAATATTGTTGTTTCCTGAAAACCCGGGATTTGCGGGTTTTGAATCCTAACCGGGCAAACTAGGCAACGTGGGTTATCCTCAATGTTATTTCCTATCTTCTCTCCAAAGTATGACTGATGCTGTCCTTTAAAATTCAACTACCTAGTTATATTCCCTTAGATTATTAAACTCTAATTTCAAACCAGCCAACGGCCCCTCCAACTGTTCCAATGAGAAACATGATTTCGAAGTGAGTCTAAAAAACACACTCCAATTTTCATAGGGAGAACCTTACATGTCAGCTAAAACAGCTACTATATCTACTTTCATTTGTTCATAGATCAAGTCATGTTATCTGCAAATGTCACATTTGATATATATTATCTCTATAAAATAATAGTAATAATAATATATTAGAATGTTATCAATGTTGATAGCAATACAATTTCTATGTATTTTCTAAAAGGCTCTTTCTATGAACATTTGTATTTTGTTATCCACCCTCCGTTGACGGTATCTGGCCCTCCCTTAGGCGCCCTGACTCAGCTCTCCTCACCTGAAGCTTGACGATCTGGTAGCCGTAGTTGGCCGTGGTGGGGATGGCCGCCACGATGGGACGACCGTTCACGATGAACCTCGGGGTGTTGTCGTTGACGTCTTTGACCCTGACGATCACCTTCACCTCGTTAGCGGCTGGCGAGGAGAATAAAGGTCAGATGTTTTAGTTTTCACATTAATATATAGAAAAACTGTCGTGAACCATGAATATTCTTTAACGTGAGATTATGATGGATTTTGACATTTTATGTTCCCCCGAATTCCAAGAAATAGGTCTTACAATTCTGTCAATACCTAGAGCCACGGTTAAAACGGCTTCATGGATCCCGTTCGAACTTGATATTTAGATGTTATCGAGGAGAAATAATTATTTTAATTCTAGCTCTAAAATTAAGGGTATATTTGGTTCAAAATGAGGAAAGTTTTACATGATAAATAAGACTGTTGGTTCATTAAAAAATATAAAATTACCTTACAGAACAAAGAGAAGGTAGACTATAGATGACCCCGGACAAGGGTGGACCAAGTGCAGAAGGACATGGAGGATAAAGGAGCGGACTGGAGACGAGTGGCAGAGGGAGGAGTTTGGAGATATCGACAGGAATGGAAGGGATGTGCCAGACGACCCTCAGAGGTGGAAGCGTCGGATGGTGATGATGATGAAAATTGAGAGCAATTTATCGATAACTCATTTTTGTTCAAACTATAATATTCTATATGATATATCAACATAAGGTTAGCCTCTTTTTGCCTTATGATGTAATTGTAATATCTAGAAGAAGGTACAAGAAAGGGGGCTAGAAACATAAATATGTCCTATCATTCTTTGCGAATTTTCCGTTTATTCTTTTTGTGTGTTTTGGTTCCCATTTTTAGGAATTTTCGTTGCGTGTTTCACACTTCCTCCTGACGAATTCCGATAGAATGAAACCTAGGTCGGGGGATTTGGCTGTAACGATATATTTTCTTCAAGAGGAAGCCATTACCTCTTTGTCCAGTGGCAGCAATGTAAAGTGTGAACTGTGTTCTTCTTTTCATTTTAAAACCATGTTGTGTTCTTTTATATGGTTCTATCCACCTTTCCTGTACAATGTACCTCATTCCAAATATACTACAATAAACTTGCTATATGATGAATTTAGAGGAAGTTAAGGTGGAAATTTGAGTTAAGTGAAGTATTTTTACAAAATTTATTTGCTCTCTTAAAGAAGTCCTGGTCATATTCTGTGCTGCCCATTAAAGATAGTCAACAACTGTTGATATTACCATTTGTAGAAAATTAAACTAAACTTATCTAATGAAACAGTACTCTATTTATTTTAATAAGTAAATAATTTGTTATTTAAATGTGTAAGAAAAAGACCTTAACTCGAGTCCCCCTCCAATCCCCTCTTAAAGGTATCAAGTGAAGACGAGTCCTCACCCAAGTCCGCCAGTCGGTGCGTGGGTAGTGGGTACAGCAGGACGGGCATCCCTCTGCCCTTCTTCACGTTGTCCACCCTCACCCTCAGCTCGTACTTGTCCGTCGTCTCCCTGTCCAGACTCTTCACGACGTACAGGGTCCCATTGCGCGGCTGGATCCTGAAACTGTCACTGCCCGGGGTGGGGACCAGACTGAACTTGAGGTTCAACTTCTGGTATGTCTCCGTCACGTTGAGGTCGAGAAGGGGCGTCATCGGCGCTGAATTCTCCTCCACCTCCACCTCGTAGTATCTGTGAGCGAACATCGGCCTCCGGATCTCACCGGATGCCTCCTCCTCTTCCTCATGGACGTCGACAACGTTCACGGAGAGCACCGCCGTCGAACTGAGGCTCGGATTACCCAGATCTGACGCCACGACGCTCACGTTGTAAGACGCCTGCGTCTCAAAGTCAAGCTTACCGACTGTCCTGATGATCCCCTCCTTAGAGTCAACGGCGAACACATCTCCACCATCGGATCCGTAAGGGATGTTGAACAACAGCAACCCGTTACCGTTACCGGGAAAGTCTGAATCATTGGCGGAGACCTTTGATACGACCGTCCCCGGCGGGCTGTTTTCCAGAACTGACGCGTAGTATATCGGGACCAGGAGGGGGTTCTCTAAAGCGTGCGACCCTTCCTCAGCTCTGGAGAATTTCTGGAGGATGTGGTCATAGTTATAGAAAGAAGGAGCATTGTCGTTAACGTCTAGAACGTTCACCTCCACATCTACGACGCTCCTCTTCCTGTCCTTGATCGGTCCTCCATCTTGGGCCATCACCTGGAAGGAGTACGAGTCCCTGGTCTCTCTGTCGACGTTACCCGTCACCGATAGGGTCCCGTTGTCCTCGGATATCTTGAACGGGAGAGGAGGGAAGTCTCCCCCACTCTGCACGATGACGTAGGAGACTTTGGCATTGTCCCCATGGTCCTGATCGGTCGCCTTGACGACCCCAATGGGGTGACTCGCGTAGTAGCCCTCCTTCAGGTTGAAAGTGTACCAGGACTTCTTGAAGACCGGTGCGTGGTCGTTCACGTCCCTGACGTAGATCCGGATGGAGACGTTACCAGTGGCTCCTCCGCCGTCGACGGCCGTCACATTCAACAGGAACTCTGTCTCAGGAGGGAGTACCCTCGCCACGGAGACCTCCCCTGTCGTCGAATGGATGGAGAAGTGGTTCTTGGACGACGCTTTGGGTGGCAGGAGTATCTTGTTGGTGACGTATGTCTCCAGGGGAATCCCGTAGGTGACGGTGGCGTTGGAACCGGCATCGCGGTCCCCAGCGAGTAGCCTCAATATGGGCATCCCCACGGGGTGTTCTCAGAAACCGTCACCAAGGGGGCGGCGTACAGGGCGTCATCATGATCCGTGAAGTTGGTGGTGACGACGCGAGGGGCAAGGGTCGAGTTCGGATCCGAGGACGCACCCTGAGGTCCCGATATCTCGACGTCCTGATCAAGAAGGGAGACCATCTGTAGGAACGTAGGGGCGTTGTCATTCACGTCGTCAACGTAGATCGTGAGTTTTACCTCAGAGTTCAGGTTTCCTGAAATCAGACGTAAAACAACCTCTTAAAGAGGGCTAACTCCATGATAAACTGATGGGGAGAGGATGAGGAAGGTAAAATATAAGAAGCTATCCTCTCGTTTTATCGAAGAGTAGACAAAGTTAAAGGATAAAACACATGATTTGTATTCGAGGCCCAGCCTGCACGTTACTATCAAACTAAACACGCTGAGACTGACGCCTTGGTTCGCGTGCTCTTCGGTCCTGGTAGCATATAATAGAGATACATATGTAATGATGTGATATTCCCAATTTTCGAGGATGGCATTCATCCTTGTCTTTGGAAACACCCTTAAATGTAACCTCCAATATGACGGTTGTTTCTACCCTTGTCTCTGGAGACCACCCCTAAGTATAGCCTGCAATATGGCGGCTGTTCCTACCCTTGTCTCTGGCCACCACTCTGAGCAGGTATATCGTCTTCTCCTCCCTGTCTAGTGTCCCTGCTCTGAGGTACACCCGACCCGTCGGTTGCTCCACGGAAAACAGTTCACTGCCATCCCCGTGCAGAGTGAAGGTGAACTGGGCGTTACCCCAAGGTCAGCGTCAGAGGCCTTAATAGGATGATCGAGTTTCACCTCCGAGCCACTAGGGGAGTTCTCCTGGATACGACCCTCGTAGGAGGAGCGGTCAAACACTGGCGGGTTGTCGTTCTCATCCTCTACCAGCACGTTCACCTATACTAGACTAAGTATAGTGGCACTCAAGTTATCATATCTGGACATATTAGAATGAGGCCTCAAGATCGTACTCAAGCATTGGACATGAGGCCAGTTAGGACTCTCAAGTTTATCATACCATCTGGACATAGAGAGCCTCAAGTTATCACCTGGACATAGAGGGCCTCAAGCTAATCATTTCTGGACATAGAGGGCCTCAAGTTCATACATACTCGCTCGACATAGAGGGCCTTTCTATGGGTTTTATAACCCGGACATAAGGGCCTCAAGTTATCACCATGATTACATAACGGCTGAGCCTCAAGTGGGTATTATATCTGGACATAGAGGGCCTTAGGTTATAACCCGGACATAAGGGCCTCAAGTTATCACCTATACATAGGCGACCTCAAGTTATCATCTGGACATAGAGGGCCTTAGGTTATAACCCGGACATAGAGGGCCTCAAGTTATCACCTAAACATAGAGGGCCTCAAGTTATCACCTGGATACCAATGGTAATCAGGAGATCCCAGGTGGTACAGTGTCGGCCTGTAGTCCTCTCCTGATAGACGCCCGCCCCCCCTCACGACGCCCCTGTTGTTCTCAGCTATCAGTGTCAGCCTGTAGTCCTCTACTCACCTGATAGACGCCCGCCCCCCTCACGACGCCCCTGCTGTTCTCAGCTATCAGTGTCAGCCTGTAATCTTCTCTCTCCTCTCTGTCCAGACCCCGCTGGGTGTACAAGGTCCCATCTGGGACACCGCGAACTTGTCCGCCACGTCCTGTTGGTTGGCGATTGTGAACCTGAGGTTCCTCCAGCGGCCACCCTCGGCGCTGCTGTTCCTGCCCCCGGGGACGGTGTGGTTGAGGAGCTGCCCCACCAGGGCTCCGGACAAGTTCTCACGCACCCTGAACTGTATGGGAGCCATGGCCACTCTGTCGGGAATAAACACCTCGTTAGGGAATAGACTAAACTGTTCCCTACTCTCCCTTGTACACAAATGTGGGTGCATTTAACCCACTAAACCCCTTCCCCCTATCTTTTCCTACATCAGTTGATTCGTCCGAGTCAGGCGTGCTGACCGCACGTCACACTCACTTGTCCCGCTCCGAGCCGCCCATCCGGTCCAGCTCCACCACGTGGATGGTGACGTTGGTGACGAGTGTGACGTCACTTCCGTCCGTAGCCACGGCCTCGAAGTCGTAGAGTACGGGTTCGAACCTAGATATGTCGTCCACGACTGTGATGGTCCCAGAGCGCTCCTCAACCGCGAACGGAACTGTGGGTAATAAAGATTAACGTGTACTTTCTAAACACGACATAACCTAGGACAGAAATGCTCATTATTGAGTCTATTACTAATAGAACCCACATTGGTGGGCGGGTGGACTAAGTGTCTGGCTCATTCAGTCTGATTTGCCGATGACGGGGAGATCAGGGTTCGAATATCGGGCCGGTGTTCTGAGAACACTACTCGAACGCTGGTACATTTTTTCGATTATACCTCCTTCATCTCTACCTTCATTAATGTAACTAAATGCATCCTACCACGCATGTTTTTTGATATAAGGTTGGGTAAGGTAGAATCCATATGAAATGTACCCGCATTTGCGAGTAATATGGAGTGGGAAATTAACCCGATTAGACGTGATCCCAACTCAGACCTCCCCGTCACAAGACGAGTCTGTTCACACCCTATGAACTCACCTCCGTCGAGTCGTAGCTCTGTGTCCAAACAGTCGTAGACTCGACCTTGTTCTCTGGTCACGACGCATCTGTACCCTCATTTGACCACACCACTGGTCCCCCACGGGGACACTTGGTCCCCCGCACAGAAATCTGTAACCCCTGGAAGTCCGAGGGAACCTCGGAACCCTTTACCTGCCAGGAACTCAAAACAGTCTGTTCAATCATTTGAGGGAGTTCGACACCTCGGACTTGTGGTATGTGACAAAAAGTTGCTTTGTTGGATCTTGTATTTCCCCCTTAGGACATTTACAACAAGGAATTGGAGGATCCTCAAACAAGTCTCATTGAGGATCGAACAACCCTTATGGATTGACAAAAGCCTTGTAGGGATTCTCAAACAAATCCCTTGAGGATTGCGACGCACCTCTATTGTGGCGCCACCACCTCGACGGTGACCACGGCTAGGCTGAATCTCCTCTCGCTGGGGTTGGAGGGCTGGTCCGACGCCTCCACGAAGACGGCGTGACGTCCCTCGGCCAGGGGCGAGTCTATGACGAGCAGGTTGCCACTCTGTGCGTCTACGGCGAAAGGTAGACCAGCCCCGGTGCTGCCATTGTGGGCCGCGGGCCGCTGGAGGTCGTACAGGACCATCCCGTTCCTTCCGAGGTCTGGGTCTACCGCTTGTACCTGGAGGCAGAGGGAGGCAGAGGTTGTAGGGGGGAAGATTATATTCCAAACAGGTGTGGTAAGGGCTCTTTTATGCACGTGGTAGCGATCTGCCGTCAGCTCGCATAGTTGCCAACTAAACTGCACCAACCTCAGTGGGGGGAACTCCCGTCAGTTTAATGTTGTTATTTACGTGGGAGGCTGTATTTGAATATGGAACGTTTCATCGATGAGGTTAAAGAAAGACCAAGTGTATGGAACTCTTAACTGAGGATATTTGCTAGGCTTGTTATCAGTGCGCGCCCAACTGTTCCGCCTGCAGTGGTAGCGTGAATAAAAGAGGCCTTAAGGAACTTATCTTCCCTTCTGTAGTATTTTATCCTCTCTACAAACGAATGTTAGTACATTTAATCATAGTTCACCCCTAATACTATTATATTAGATTATATGGTTAAAACCAAATATAGATAGCGCTGTATCATTCACTTTCCTAATCCTGCCCTATCTCAGGTTGGATAAGTCACTCATGATCGTCAGTAAGTTACATTTCACCCTCCTCATTCTAATAGTTTAGTAAAAAACTAAAGCCTACGATAAACAAAATCATTGAGAAGAATGAGATGTGTATGTCTATGAGTAAGTCCCTGGTGCCAGGAACCAAGCGACGCTCACCCTGCCGACGACGCTGCCGACCTCAGCGTTGCTCTCCACCGTAAACTCGTACAGGTTGCTAGGCAGGAAGCTCGGATTGTTGTCGTTGGCGTCAAGCAGCGTCACCTCCACAGACACGGAGGACGCTGAGACGTTGCTGACGACGCTGGGCGCCTTCTCTCGTGCGAACACCTTGGAGAAGGACAATCAAAAGAGTGTCCACTTTCAGGAGGTCCCCGTAACAAACACCGGCATAAACAAGGCGGGTCCTTATCGTGAGCTTTCTATACAGTGGGATTTTCATATAAAGGGTCATTTAGGAATAAGTTTCTTCCTATGAAAGTAGATCTAGTAGCTGTTCCAACCCCTATGATGTCTCTTACCTTCATGAAGAGAGAAGACTGACTCTCTCTGTCCAACTTGGCCTGGTCTCGGACTGTCAACCACCCGGAGCGAGGGTCCATGGTGAAGGCCTCACTGGGGTCTTCCAGCTGATATGAGAATTCACCGTTGTCACCCTGGGAGGAAAACAGCTCAGACATTAGAACCGTCAGGGAACCGACCCTTGCTCGAACTTATCTTGGTTACTAAACAAGGATTCAGATGAAAAGGACGCGTTCCTACCTGATCCTTGTCTACCGCCGACACGTGCAAGACGCTGAATCCATTCGGTAGGTTCTCGACGATGCTGATGTTGTACAGCTGAACTTCAAACTGAGGCAGGTTGTCGTTGAGGTCCAGAGCTCCACCTCCACCCTCGCCACCCCCGTCTTGAGGGGGTTGTCCACCTGAGACGCTTGCACCTGGGACCACAACCAACAGATTCATTTCATGGAGGGATATAGTTTTATCTCTCGTCGGGTATAGACTCTACGGCCTTCAGCTGAGGATAACGTCGCTCTTACACATGATATAATGTGTAATATTATCACAGAAAGGCAACTTAACCTAGGGCAGCAATACTTCTATGGTGGGATTGAAGGGAATACGAGCTAAGAGACGTAAGTTTACAGTTTCTATGACTGATAAAAAAAACTTTTTGTCGACAATAAATAAAATATTGTTGCAGTAGATAAGTTTATATTAGTTTACTACACATGTTGATATCAACAGTTGGTTATTGAATATCTGTCACGTGCAAGACACCTTTGACAAATATTCAACAATTGTTGATATCACCAAGTGTAGAAAATTAATACAAACTTATCTAATGGAGCAATATTTGGTTTATTTAGTAAAAAAACAGTACCCTCTCACCTGCAGCACGAAGGTGTTCCCTAGTACCTCTCACCTGCAGCACGAAGGTGTTTCCCTAGTACCCTCTCACCTGCAGCACGAAGGTGTTCACCTAGTGCCCTCTCACCTGCAGAACGAAGGTGTTTCCTAGTACCCTCTCACCTGCAGCACGAAGTGTTCCCTAGTACCCTCTCACCTGCAGCACGAAGGTGTTTCCCTAGTACCCTCTCACCTGCAGCACGAAGGTGTTCCCTAGTACCCTCTCACCTGCAGCACGAAGGTGTTTTCCCTAGTACCCTCTCACCTGTAGCACGAAGGTGTTTCCCTAGTACCCTCTCACCTGCAGCACGAAGGTGTTCCCTAGTACCCTCTCACCTGCAGCACGAAGGTGTTCCCTAGTGCCCTCTCACCTGCAGCACGAAGGTGTTTCCCTAGTACCCTCTCACCTGCAGCACGAAGGTGTTCCCCTAGTACCCTCTCACCTGCAGCACGAAGGTGTTCCCCTAGTCCCTCTCACCTGCAGCACGAAGGTGTTTCCCTAGTACCCTCTCACCTGCAGCACGAAGGTGTTCCCCTAGTACCCTCTCACCTGCAGCACGAAGGTGTTCCCGGTAGTGTCCTCTCCTGATCCAAGTCCAACTCCTGCTCCAGGAAGATGGAGCCGTTCCTCGGGTCTATGGAGAACAGATGACGGTCGTTGCCCGCAATCAGGTCGTACCTCACAGGGGTCGCTATCGCCAGGTCCTGGTCGAATGCCAGCAACGGGGGATCGAACCTGAGCTCCTGGTGAACCCTCGCTCCCTAGAAACAACAACACCTTCTGTACAGTTGCCAGCTCTGTGCTACATCCTTTGTCCGCCCTTTTGTACTGATTACCTGATGTGTTGGGGAAGAAGAAGGTTGGATTTAGAGGAAGTGTATCCGTATTTGTGTTAAGGGACAGTTGTAAATAATCAAGGGAAAACCGTCCCCAGTACACCCGACAGGGATTCGAACCCTAATCTCCCCATCATGTAGCGAGCGTGCTTAGCATTATTATATGAGGTATTTAACGTGCACTTTCTGAAACACACGGACTTTGAACAGGACTTTCTACCTACATTTAAAAAGTCCTGTTCAAAGTCCGATATACTCATGAGTCTAGAGACCGGATCGTTATATAAAACATATTTCCATCCGGCCAGGTAGAAATGTCGGCTAATAAGGTTGTTTGTGGCGCTCATACCAAGCCACGAGGAGAGGGTGGGAGAGGAGAGGGTGGTATAGGAGAGGGTGGGAGAGGAGAGGGAGAAGAGGAGAAGTGGAAGAGAGATGGTGAAGAGGAGAGGGTGGGAGAGGAGAGGGTGGTATAGGAGAGGGTGGGAGAGGAGAGGTGAAGAGGAGACAGTGGAAGAGGAGATGGTTGAAGAGGAGAGGGCTGAAGAGGAGAGGGAGAAGAGGAGAGGGCTGGAAGAGGAGAAGGAGGAAGAGGAGAGGGAGGAAGAGGAGAGGGAGAAAGAGGAGAGGGCTGAAGAGGAGAGGGCTGAAGAGGAGAGGGGAAGAGGAGAGGGAGGAGGAGAGAGGGAGGAAGAGGAGAGGGAGAAAGAGGAGAGGGCTGAAGAGGAGAGGGCTGAAGAGGAGAGGGAGGAAGAGGAGAGGGCTGAAGAGGAGAGGGAGGAAGAGGAGAGGGAGGAAGAGGAGAGGGAGAGAAGAGGAAAGGGCTGAAGAGGAGAGGTCTGAAGAGGAGACAGTGGAAGAGGAGATGGCTGAAGAGGAGAGGGCTGAAGAGGAGAGGGCTGAAGAGGAGAGGTCTGAAGAGGAGACAGTGGAAGAGGAGATGGTTGAAGAGGAGAGGGTGGGAGATGTTGTCAAGAAGTGGCCAGAGAGAAAGTGGATGTTCTTGTTGGTATCGGTAGCGTCTGTTTGATTCATGTCCACCTTCTCAGCAGGTGTAGACCTGTCCTAGATACGACTCTGACGTCATCTGACGAGATGGACCTGTTGCAAGAGTTTACCCCGGGGGTAGACGAATCGGACAAACACGCGTCTTACCACCCGGCCGAGATATCCAAGGAAGTGTTTTGATAATAGCGTCTCACTGCTTGTTCGGGTTGTGTGTATCTGAGGGATACGAGGGAAAAAGGAGGAAGTCACATTACTCACATTTTCAGGACAGTAACTGTTATATCCCAAACCACAAAAGGACCACAGCAAATACTTTTTTAAATTAAATTAAATATTACAGACACCTCCCCTGTCATCTAAAGTGCATTTAAAAGGTTTCATGATTGTCCAACAGATAGAAGCACCAACTCATTTAAGTCAAAATTGAATTTATTTTCCTCTGTACCTTTAATTTGTAATAATTACACTAATGTTTAATGTGTTAAGGATGGCCATGGTTAAATTTAAGTAATGTGTATCCCCATTTGCGTGAAGGGAGTGTGGGAAAATATTTTGGAAAATCCGCCCTAAGTACACCTGGCCGGGATTCTAACCCCTATCTCCCTATGACGGGCAAACCAGAACTCAGGCCTTGTAGCGAGTATTTTTTATTAAATTAACTTAATTTTTTCCATATTTAGGTTAGCAGATTATTGTATTCGATTTTGTTTATTGTGGCTGTCCTACGTTTAAACACCAGGTATTGATAAAGGCATAGATAAAGCCAGCAAAGGGGACCATCAGTTGCATTTTTTACTTTCACTTCTCATCAAATCAGAAACTTTCACAAATTGGTCAACTAACGAAACTATTCTATTTTCCTATTCTTCACTTATTCCAAGCACATCCAGCTTTCTCTCCTCCATTAAACCCACAATCTCTTCCTCTCAGTGGAGGACTCGGGTATGGAGTTTGTGAGGAGGAAGTTAGCTGTCAGGAGGAGAAACAGGATTAGGAATAAAGATGTAAGGTCTAGAGTTGGGGTACATTATATAGTAGAGGAAGCTAGGATGAGATGGTATGGACATGTAATGAGGATGGAAAAATAGAGGATGATAAGAATATTAATAGATATGAAGTATGTAGGGAAGAGACAGCAAGAGAGAACAAGGAGGAGATGGCAGAAAGTGTGCAAGAGAGAGGAGGAGAGTGAGGAGGAAGATTGGTGGAAGGACAGAGGAATATGGAGGTATTTTACTGAACAGACCCAGCCACAGGCTGGAAACAGTTCATGATGATGATGATGATGATGAGACGAAGAAAATATCAAAACGATAATAAATGAAAGAAAAAATATTTTTAATGTTGATAAATAATGTCACTTTAGGCAGACAAACTTGTTTCAGATAATAATCAATTGGACGAGAATTCAGAAGGTGAAGTTTTTTACTACCAGTTTAGAAACTTGTAACTATCACACGTTCTCACTAAAAATACTTTACTCGTCCAATTGACTGTTACGTCACGACTTAGAGAGCCTGTTTGTATTAAGCATCCACCTGGGGAGAGATGAAAAACCACACCATCGAATAAAATTATCCTCAGTAAGGCCGCTCAGAATCAAACCCAAACCTTTTGGTTCAGATCTATCAAAACACTAGACCTTTACTAACTCACACCGAAATAAAATAAACATATTATAGTTATAATAACAATAATTAATAATATAAATTCGGCACGGATATAACCGTGTGTCGGGAAAAAACTTCAATTAAATCTAATTGACTGAAAAGAAACCTGTACAAAGGTACTTGGTTCGATTCCCACGTCTAGGTGTAATTTTCACACCATATTAAATGATTAAATGACGAATCTTGCTTCCGGCGTCACTATCGCAATATATCAGGAGAGCGGGTTCAATCCCGGTAAGGTGCACTGAGGATAGTTTTTCCTAAATGGTTTTCCACTCTTTCTTCACGCAAACGTGGGTACACTTCCTCCAAATTTCCCCTTCCACATCCCCAGCCCATTATCGTAACTAGTGTATAAGTGTATAGCTCGAGCGGCGCTAGAAGATAGTAATTAAGGGGGCACTTACCGTGACGGGGTAGAACTCTGTGACGCTGGTCTTGTAACGTCCCTGGCGAACTTGGGACTCAGATCGTCGTTGTCCAAAACGGACACCCTGATGCTTGTGGAACTGTTCCTGGGTGGAGACCCCCGGTCCTGTTGGACACCACATCACACAAATAGACAACCTGTCATCTTTTACAACCACGAGCAACACTAAGTCTTCAGAGTCATGGCATCTCACAACCTCTCTAAGTCACAAATCCACGAGCAATACTAAGTCTTCAGGTCATGACATCTCCAACCTCTCTAAAGTCACAAAGTCTCATTATATTCCAAACATCTAATTTGTTAAGGCATTGACGTTTCAAAACCACCTTAACCCAGATAGAGTGATCCGATTTAACAAAAACTTTTACTTGAAAGTATTTTCATATAACAACTCCTCTAACTCACAGATAATATAAAATATTAAAAGTAGTCTTGTCATCCTGCAACTCCTCTATCTTACACCTTTAGCTTGGAACCACTATTAAAATATTAAAATTGTGAGTGAAGCGATATTTCAATCATACCTCTAAGACTCACCCTACGCCATGACATCTTATAACTCCTCTAACTCTGTAAGACTCACCGACGCCATGACGGTGAGCTCAAAGTCGACGTCCCTACGTCGTAGTCGAGTGCCTCCGGACTACTAGCGCCCCTGTGGCTGCTCTCGAGGGCAAACTTGCCCCTCTCGTTCCCCTCCACTAGGGGTAGTGTACGTCCGAGTTGGGGGTGTTGGGCTTGTCCGTCACGGCGTGATGCCCGGAATATGGTCAGACTGCGAAGCACAGGGGTCACGACATACTCTCACTACTATACACCACTGGTGGGGTCATGACATACTCTTACTACTGTACACTACTGGTGTTAGATAGTAGGCAGGGTGGGTGCCTTGTCCTCCCCAGCCTCATCATGGGCCTACGCTAGTGAAACTCCTCATAAACACGACTTACCGACTGGTGTGAGCTCATCCACAGTTATGTGATAGGGCGCGTTCTGGAATTCTGGCGAGTGATCGTTAACATCCTCAACATACACAGTCACCGACAGGTAGGAGGAGATCTGAACAGAAGACAGACAAATAAACACCAATCAAATGTAATAAAATAAGGACGATAGTAATCGTGAAGATAGAACCTTTTTAACAAATAGCGAGTCAAATGTATTGTTGTCCAAGTGTTGGGTTAGTTTCCTAGTCAGACTTAGTGCGCCTCAGTGCGGCGCTACACTAATCTAGTCAGACTTAGTGCGGCGCTACACTAAATACTAGTCAGATTAGTGCGGCGCTACACTAATACTGTCAGAATTAGGCGGCGCTACACTAAATACAGGAAGACACTTACCTAGATCACTTTTATATGTTAAACTGGCCCATTCGATTCGAGTCTGGGTAGGTGTCATCTTGTATTTAGTGTAGCACCATACTAAAGGTGCACTAAGACTTCACTAATAAATTGGCCCAAAGAGTGTGTGGCTAAACCAATCATATTTTCAGTTATATGTATATATTTTAATCAACGGTGCAATAATTTTGTTTTTAATATCTCAACAACTTTATGTCATAAGGAAGCCTGTCTTTTTGTCATTATTTAAAACATAAATTGTGACTTTCTCTTAAAATATTTTTGAGTTTTGAAATTTGTTGACACATCTTTCCTTGATAAATAAGCTTTAATATTTTTTTAATCTATAAAAAACACCTAATTTGTGAGTAACTTGTGAACCACTGCCGAATGTAATCCTAATTTGTGAGTAACTTGTGAACCACTGCCGAATGTAATCTAATTTGTGAGTAACTTGTGAACCACTGCCGAATGTAAATCCTAATTTGTGAGTAACTTGTGAACCACTGTCGAATGTAATCCTAATTTGTGAGTAACTTGTGAACCACTGCCGAATGTAATCCTAATTTGTGAGTACTTGTGGAACCACTGCCGAATGTAATCCTAATTTGTGAGTAACTTGTGAACCACTGTCGAATGTAATCCTAATTTGTGAGTAACTTGTGAACACTGCCGAATGTAATCCTAATTTGTGAGTAACTTGTGAACCACTGCGAATGTAATCCTAATTTGTGAGTAACTTGTGAACCACTGTCGAATGTAATCCTAATTTGTGAGTAACTTGTGAACCACTGCCGAATGTAATCGCCTCGCGTTCTACCAGTGGGCGTCCTTTATCTCGAAATCTGTATTAGTTTTTTTACCGGACACTATTATTAAATAAAACTCAGTGGTATATCGCGTATCCATTGAAATCCCTCGTTTACCCCTGTGGGTATGCTTACCGCAGTTCGGGGCGCGCTGCTATTGGACTTGGTGTTAATTTCACATCAAACAGAAGATCACCTTCTGTGGGTAGTATGGCATCATTCTGCTGAGCTAAGTAACTGCGGATAAATTACCGGTACATGGTCGCGTTGTTGTGTATGCGAGGGAAGCTCACCATGTCCTCGCCATCGTCGTAGTCGCAGACCAGCCTGAACTTGAGCACGTTCTGAGGATTGTCGCTGTCCACCAGGTTTTCCAAGGACTGCGCCAACCTGACGGACACTACCTGCTCGCTTTGGTCCAGGTATGTGAAGTAGCTCACGTCTTCTACCTGAACAACACGAGACATATGTATATATTATCACCGTGTCTTACTACCTGTTCAGGTTGTACGGATGTGTACTAATCACACTTGTATGTTATGGATGAGTAAGGTTGAATTCGTAGAAAGTATACCCGCATTTGAGGGGGAGGGAGAGTGGAAAGCAATTTTGGAAAAAACCACCCTTGGTACACCCGATCGGGATTCAAGTCCCAATCTTCCTGTCATTGGTAGTCAAGTCTAACACGAGAGTGACGCCTTAGACCATGTGTTCACCTAAGCAGGCAACATGATATAAACATTGACGATGGAATTGTTGACGGTTTGATGCAAAGCTTACCATTAATGCAGGTCCAGGTTTCTAGTAACCCATCTAACACTAACACTGGCTAATCCTCCCTGTAGGTCCAAGGTGCTAGTAACCCATCTAACACTAAGGTGCTAATCTTGTGCACTGGCTAATCCTCCCTGTAGATCCAAGGTGCTAGTAGCCCAGGTGCTCCTGCCGGTACAGGTAGCACTAAGGTGCTCGTTTGTTGGAATACCTGCTGACTGGACACTACCAGACAGAATGCAACTGGTTATAAGTACACCAGATGAGGAAGTCCCAGGCACTAGTGACACAAGCGTAGCAAGCACCTGAGAAAAGGCAGTTACCTTGTCAACTGGTTGTAAGGTGAGGTTATTCCTGGGATGAACTTCAATCTGAAGGACTTCGCCACCTACAGGGACATTCTCAGGCACCCTGACGAACCTTAGGTACTCCCCTGCAGGATAGAACTGGCAACCTGCAACAGCATATCATGGTTAGTCTCTATCTCTCTCTAAATATATGCATACACATATCTTAGCATACATCAATGAACAAGCACAATATTTCGGCAACTCACGGAATAGACCGATATTATGATCTGTATCACATTACATTGAACAGACTTGACATACAGCAGCTTTCAGCACCGTTTTGCCCACTCACTTCCGCCAAATCCATCACGGAGGAAATGTTAGTCTGGCCAATTTTTGCAATTTGCCTTGCAAAACAAAGGCAAATTAAACGTATTAAGTACATGCAAGATGGTCCAAACATCGTTTACTAAACTACACAAATTCGGGGGTATCCGTAAGAAACTCACGAGAACATTGATCAAGATTAGTCATCGTCTAACAATAAAAATCTGATCAAGAAAAACAAAATCTTTTGAACTCCACGACTATTGTTCCTGCACCGATTGTGAAGATAAGATGGAGAGGAAGGTCTACATGCATCGACATGTCTGTGCAGGTCGCTGATAAATCTGCTGTCGGGCTCACCCTATCCGCGCACTCCACATGATTACACAACATCTTGTCTGCAACGTGTTGAACCGGGCAGGCAAAACGTTGTACAGAACCTTGCGTGTGGACCGGGCTTAAACACGCTACTAAGGGTCAGATTCATGGTCAATGGTCAGATTCATGGTCAACGGTCAGATTCATGGTCAACGGTTAGATTCATGGTCAACGGTTAGATTCATGGTCAATGGTTAGATCCACGGTCAACGGTTAGATTCATGGTCAATGGTTAGATCCATGGTCAACGGTTAGATTCATGGTGCACCTCTAAACCAAACACCAGACACCCGCATATAACCGAAGAGAATGGTCCAGTATCGAATACCAAACTGGCCCGCTCCATTCTGGTCTCAGTAGACGTCGTCTTGTGTTTGGTGTCGAGCAGAACTTGAGGCGCCCTGAGTGTGAGTGAATGCTTAGTGGAACGTTAGTGTAGTCCAGAGCACACTCACAGTCCGGCTTCTAGTCTATGATGACGCAAGCAAACCGACCCCTCTAAGAGTCCACTCATACTAACCATCCACTCAGTGGCGTCCTTGCATACGTCCCTGTTCGTGTGTTATTGAACACGTTTAGTTTAGTTGTCACATTACCTGGTCCTGGGCTCAATTATCTCTGTGGCAGGAAAATGTATCGCGGTTAAATCTGAGTGTTCCCCTACAGTTGGCTAAGAGAGTTCACGTAAACTACACCTTTACATAGAAAAATTCAAACAAAAATTGTCATCTTAAAGTGTCGCGTGTCGCTATGAGAGAGTATTTGCCAGATTCATTGTGTGACCAGGTGAAACATGTTACCTACCTTACCCACCTAGCTAGTGTAATAAATACTTTTAAAGTTTACCATGGAGAGACGATTGCAAAGGTATGTGGCGTAGTTACAATACAATTTTAATAGGAATAACCTTATCTGACAGCTAAAACAGTTAATAGATCTACTTTTACGTATTCATACGTCAAGTCTTGTTATCTGCAGCTGTCACTTTTGATAGATGTTATAAATACCTATAAAATAACAATAATAAAATAGTAAAATATGATAAATATTGTTAGCAATAAATTATGTTAGTATTTTCTAATTATCATTGTTATTATTATAAAATACACACACATGTATAGTAATTATAAAAACGTGACTCCCAATGTATGTAATTTCCCAACCAATAGTCTGCTTTTTAAACTGAGTTGTAAAATATTCTAAAATAAAAGTTGAAATATCATTAAAGTGTGTGTAGGTTTTATTATGAGATCATCAACATAAACTAACCCCAAAGAAAGAAAGGTTTCCAATAGCAATATTTTAGAAACCACTGGTGTGTAATTAATTGGCAAGATGTGCCGGGTATCGATGCCAGGACACTTCTGATTGACCTCTTCCTGGTTGACATTAAAACATCCAGTTATGCGGCTTCTACACGAGTATTACATAAGATGTGTTTAAAAACCTGTGGGCTACACCCCGAGGGTATAGAAAGTGGCTTATGGGTACTAACAAATATATCATTCTTAAAGCGTCATCATTATTTTTATAGAATGATTAAATCTGCACGAAAGAGATATTCATTAAGGTGGGAGTGTGTGGAACAGAAAGAAAGGGCAGTATTTTGTCAGTTTTTATAGCAAATAATTTTGTTGGCCAAAATAAATAAAATATTTCTCCAGTAGAAACATAGTTTATGTTTCTTCACACTGTAATATCAACAATTTTTGAATATCTGTCACAAACATAACGGTATCAAAAGGCAAACGTTTTAAATGAATAGAAAAAGTTGTCATCAAATTCCAGGACATCCTCGACAGATATTCAACAAATGTTGATATCACCTCGTGAAGAACATTAATCTCTATGTTTGTACTGGAGCCATATTTGATTTTTTTAGCCAGAAAAATGTTTTACCATAAAAACTGCAAAAAACAATATTTTTTTTTGTGTTCCCTACATCTTCACCTTAAATAAGGTTTTTATTTGTTTATGTTGTTTTCAAAACATTTATTTGGATAATAATAATTGCATATGATTCTGAAAACATGTTTAATAGTTTGTTCCGGTACACAATGTTTTACAAACTGTGTGTCTGTCCATGAAAGTGGTAAGTCTGCAGAAGCTGTTGAGTATAAAATGTTTGTATTCATCATCCCGCGAATTTATAACATAAATATATTGTAGGATGCACCACAAAGAGGTTCTCTCTTTTATCTCAAAATAGAGACAGTTGATACAAGCTTTTAAATTATATACAGTTGCAGAAACACTCCACCAAAGAGCATAATTATCAATTTAAATTTGTCAAAGAGCTCCATAAAAATATGTATATTTGCTTTGCTTATATCTTAGAAACTATTGGTTCTATAAAAGTGTATTTTAAATTTAAAAAAATTATATTGAATAATCCTACATCTTTATAATGATAATTTGTTTCGTATCTCAAATAGTTGCGAAGATGTGATGAAAATTGAGATTTTCCACCAATGTAGAGTACCCTTAAAGTCATTTTCACGGGGAAATGAGAGTTTCCATTTTGTTTGTGATGTCAAACAATGCCTAGATATAATATTTGATCAAAATCATTAGAGCGGATTTTGAGAAATTTTAGTTTTTCTCTTGCTACCCTTCAGTAAACTACCCTTAATGTTAAGGTTGGATAGTTACCTCGAGGGGACCTTGTGAAAACACTAAATATCAAGTTTTAGACTGATCGGTAAAATATGTTCAGCTTTAGTCCTAGATACAGACAGACAGACGGACGGACGGACGGACGACATCGCGAAAACAGATTTTTCTGTTTCAGCGGGTCATGAAACGTCAACATTAATCAAAATCAATTTTTTAAACAATTACAATACTTCTCTCTCCGATGGGTTTAGAGTAAGTAAAAGAGAGAATATTAATTTTATTTAAAATATCAGCCAGTGACACTTTACGTTGATCTGAGCTATTATTTATTCTTACGTTAATTTTACTTACATTTAAAAATATTTTTTAAATGTTTATTGGCATCCAGTCTTGCTACCGCTTATGTACTAATTACGTTAATGTATTAGTAATAACAGAGGTTAAATTTAGAGGAAGTGTAACCACATTTGCGTGAAAATGACCGCTTAAACTGTTGAACAAAAAAACCTCCTCAAAATACCCATCCTTGGTTTTAACCCCGACCTACCCTATCACAACGAGACCAACACCTTTGTCTGCCAGCCCACCCATGAAGGTATTTATTCATGCTCTCCTTGCCACGCGCACCACATGTTGCGGACCTCGTAGGCGCGACTATTTAGCGGGTGTTGATGACGTAACTCGTCTGAAACAATTATCATCGCGACTCGTGGCTTGTTTCCGCTCTGATAAGTAGAGACACGAGGCATTCTAGAGATCCGAACCACCCCTGGATATATGGTGTCATTTAGGTTAAGTAGTCAGTAATAAAACTCTTAGAAACCTAGGCTCGGGTTCAAGTGCCCGCAGCTGAGTGGATAGAGGAGCTCTTAACTAGCTGTGGCTATCATGCAAGCAATCACAAGGGCCTAAGTCATAAAAACCCATTAACGCTAATTATGGATATTTAACGAAGAAGCAGCCGTAAAGAGCACATTAAAAATATATTAACCCCTTATTTTTGTTTGTTAAATTTGATTAATGTTTATTTTAACTGTGAAATCTGACACCTTAGCTCAGTCCGTATCGTGTCTGTCTACCGAGCTAAAGGTCCCGGGTTCGATTCCGGGCATGGCCGGAAAGTGTATCGTTGGTGAAACGTGGGTTTACGCCTTCACATTGATAAATCAAGTGTCGGAGACTGGATGTTGTGTCTGTCCTAGTCTTGTTATATTATAAGGCATACAAAGCTACTCCAGGCCTATCCAGCCGGTAATGGAGAATACATGGCTCGAATAACCCGGACTGGAAACAGTGAATGTAATTTTAAGTATCAACATTGGCGTTATTTGACTCGCAATCTTCTTACCGCCAGCAATAAATATATTAATAAACACTGGTTGAAAATGTATGAGTAAGATAGCATTTTCGAGGAAATGTACCTACATTTGTATGGAGGGAAAGGAGGAAATTATTTATGGGAAAAACACCCACACTCATTACATCCAACCGGGATTCGAATCCAGATCTCCCCTTCATCGACAGTCTAGTCCACTACGAGAGTAGCGCCTTAGACCATGCGGCCACCAAAGCGGATATTTTCAATGATACGAATATTTGTTTCAAAATATTCTCTAAATTAATCAGAAATATTATAAAGCAAATTCCCTAACGATGATTTGAATCAACACTTGTCAAACATAGTAGTAGGTCACATGGTGGTCTAGGGGTAGGGTGTCGGACTTAAGTTCTGTGGGTCCGGGGTTCAATCCTCGGTCCCGGCACAGATTTATCTGATTACTAAACCCTTCCTTCACCTCTGACAAGACGTGTATTAATCACAACTTGAGAATGTGTGGAATGCCAGGCCTCCACCGTGGTTCGGATTCCACGTTAAGCTGTAGGTCCTTCATTTCATTTCACTATCACCCTACCATCACACATTAGCGTAACGTAGCATAGCGTATAACCATAACGGGTAGTAAGACGCGGTAATAATAATAATAATATAACGTAGTGTCCCAAAAAGTGTATGAACTGTACTGCTACTGTCCACATAATATCTCCCCGAGGACTGATGTCCGGTCCGCGTGGCCTTACCTCTGAAGACGGGTATTTGCATAATACATGAACATCTCTTGTAAATGTCATGTCGGGTTGTCGGCGCTACGCAGGTTAGTGAAAGTTAATGGAGTCAAAGACGATGGAAGGTACTTTATTGTTGACGTGACAGCCGAGAACAAGTTGCGATTCAAACAGTCGTCTTGCGGTACAGATGGACACGGCGGAAGCTGCTGAGTGAGGTCAGCGAGTTGTACAAATGTCAGCGGATGATATAGTGAGTCCGGGTTACACCACTCCTAGCCCAGTGCTGGGAATATTAGCCCGTACTGATGTATCGTGGTCCAGGGGACGTACTAATGTACTAATACTACATACTTTCCGTGGAGGCTCTTTACATGTCCTTATAAGATGAGATTATGGTGATAGTGAGTATGAGGGTGATAGTGAGTATGAGGGTGATAGTGAGTATGAGGGTGATAGTGAGTATGAGAGTGGTAGTGAGTATAAGGTGATAGTGAGTATAAGGTGATAGTGAGTATAAGGTGATAGTGAGTATGAGGTGATAGTGAGTATGAGGGTGATAGTGAGTATAAGGTGATAGTGAGTATAAGGTGATAGTGAGTATAAGGTGATAGTGAGTATAAGGTGATAGTGAGTATGAGGTGATAGTGAGTATGAGGTGTTAGTGAGTGAGTATGAGGGTGTGGAATTGTGGAAATACTTAAACCTAACTTAAGCCTAATTAACCAAACCCTGTTGACGCTAATGAGTTAGAGATGTTGAGTTTAGAGGAAGTGTACCAGCATTTATGTAGAGAGAGAGAGTGGAAACCATTTTGGGAAAACCTCTCTCAGTGCACCCGACCGGGATCGAATCACGATATTCCCAGGCATCGACAGTCTAGTCTACACGAGAGTGACGCTTTAGACCATGCGGCCACTGAAGCGGGTAAATATCGCAACTTAAGTAAAAAAAATAGTAGAAAGTTACATAATGAAGAACTTCATGGTTTGTATGCAACACCAAATAAATTAAGAATAGTCCAGGCGCACAGGATGAGGTGGGATGGTCATAAGGCGAGTATGGGTGATTACAGGAAGCAGTATATACACGATGTAATCCTCTGGAAGCAGTATATACACGATGTGATCCTCTGGAAGCAGTATATACACGATGTGATCCTCTGGAAGCAGTATATACACGATGTAATCCTCTGGAAGCAGTATATACACGATGTGATCCTCTGGAAGCAGTATATACACGATGTGATCCTCTGGAAGCAGTATATACACGATGTAATCCTCTGGAAGCAGTATATACACGATGTGATCCTCTGGAAGCAGTATATACACGATGTGATCCTCTGGAAGCAGTATATACACGATGTGATCCTCTAGAAGCAGTATATACACGATTTAATCCTCTGGAAGCAGTATATACACGATGTGATCCTCTGGAAGCAGTATATACACGATGTGATCCTCTGGAAGCAGTATATACACGATGTAATCCTCTGGAAGCAGTATATACACGATGTGATCCTCTGGAAGCAGTATATACACGATGTGATCCTCTAGAAGCAGTATATACACGATGTAATCCTCTGGAAGCAGTACAGACGCGATTGCTCGCTTGGCTATAAATTCGTGTGACAGGTTGAATTCTCTTTTACTCGTTACAGTAAAATGAAATATTCTTTAATATGAATCAACTAATCCTAAATTTTTATTTTCTACAAGTATGTCCTTAACTTATGTTACGAAAATATTTCAGTCACTCTACGAACCAATAGTAAACTTGTATACGGTTTTTCTTCGCTCTTTTCAACCATTGTTTTTGCGATCAGCACAAGGCTAAGATAAAGCTGTCAGCTCAATTTTATTAATACTAATAGCCAGTGCTTAACGGAGCGGCGTTCCGGTACCTCTATTAAGGCAGACACGAAATTCACTCAAACACAATCACATTATGCTGAATTTTAAAACATTTTCTACTGTTTTTTAGAAGAAAATAATGACTTAAAAACACGTCTTTTGAAGCTTAAATTTAAAAAAAAAAAACTCCTGAGGGCCAGGGGGGTTACAGACCCCCTGATAGTGTATTCCAGTACCTACAATTTTAGAAACCAATAATAGCTAATAACTAATATTAATGACCATCCATTTAATGAATAATGACAAACAAAAACTGTCTCGTCTGCAATATTTAATGGTGTTTCAAACGCGTCAGTCGCTCTCTAGTTCTTACGCGCGCGGCTCTAATTCACGTCTGACGCGTTGTAGCAAATCACACCCTTAGCTGGGGCCCTTAATAGTCCGACCGAGACGTCGCTGGGAGGATAATGTTAAAATGTATCTGAAGGAGGTTGGATGGTGACCTTCTGTTCTGGCGGACATCAAGTCCTTAGTTCCTCAAGGTCAGATTGTTATGATTTTGATAGAAAGGACAATATCTAACAGTTACTTTCATTCATACGTCAAGTCAAGTTATCCTCTAGATATGATCAATACCTATACATATCAATAATAATAATAATAATAATAATAATAATATAATAATAATAATGTTGTAAAATGTTATCAATGTTGACGGTAAATATAAACATGTATATGTTTGTATTTTATAAAAGTTTTATACCCGCTTCACTGGCCGAATGGTTTAAGGCGTCACTCTTGTGCTAAACTGACCTGATGATGACGGGTAAATCGGGGTTCGATCCCGTTTCGGGTCTTTTGAGGCTATTTTTCCTAAATGGTTTCCCACTATTCTTCCGCGCAGATGAGGGCACATTACCTCTAGAATACTTCCCTCCCTCATTGTAGTAATTATCATACAACCTGAACAGGTTCCTGTAATGTTCCCTATGTTCCTGTAATGTCCCATATGTTCTTGTAATGTTCCCTATGTTCCTGTAATGTCCCCCATATTCCTGTAAAGTTCCTTCTATTCTTGAAGTGTCCCACATGTTCCTGTAATGTTCCCTATGTTCTTATAATGCTCCCTATGTTCCCTCTCCTCCCCTCACTCACGCACTAGGTACAGAAATATCCCCGTCACTGAGTTTAAGTGCGTATTAAAATGACCGGAGTCACGCAGCAGGGAAATCTGTTACAACGAACGCTAAAAGGTCGACGTCAACTTGCGCTTTCTGAACAACCCCCCCCATGACTGACAGCACACGACCTATTCGACCAACTTCACACTAGACCAGACACAACACCCTGTCCGGCCCGGCTGGCGATTCATCACCGAGCATAGGTACGGCCCAATTTCACAAGCGATCTTATTTTGTTCCGACCAATGAAACGAATCGATCTCGGGGCCCTCAGGATATAATCGAGATTAGCACGTCAGCAGATCCGACCTGAACTGCTTGTTAGAGCTCCTCAATAACCCTCGGGGGGAAGGGGGGTTACACATGTGTTACGTAACACAGATCTTAGATTTACATTCTAATGTTGGAAATAATAATATTACTGTCCATGTTTTCATCGTTAGTAAACAAACTCAGAGAGAATTTCAGAACATGATTCCACGGGGTGATGACAACGGTATATCTATTTATAAAATATATAAATTTATTTACATAAAATGTATATATTAATATTGAAATTTAATATCAGATGGTGACCTGGTGGTCTAGGGGTAAGGTGTCAGACTTCTGTGCTGGCGGCCGGGGTTCAATCCTCGGTCCCGGCAAAGATTTATCTGATTACCAAACCCTTCCTTTACCTCTGACAAGACATCTTGTGAATGTGTGGAATGCCAGGCCTCCACCGTGGTTCGGATTCCACGTTAAACTGTAGGTCCTCCATTTCATCTCACAATCACCCTACCATTACACATTAGCGTAAGTGCGTATAACCCGAACGGGTAGTAAGACGCAGTGATAATAATAATAATAATATCAGCTGTATCGAAGAATGTATTGATACATAACGACTTCTGACTACTGAAGTTTGTGAAACAAAATAAATTGAAAGATTTGTTCTCCATTTTTATAAAAGGAGGCGATTTTCTTCTATTTTTATTTAAACTTTAACAAATATATAAAAACATTAAAACGTGAAAAGGACAGAAATATCACCGTTACAGTTCGTACAAAACAATTTAATTTAATATATCGAAAACAAGCTAATCGATGAAATTTGAGCGATATGTCGTATATTTCGATGCATCAAATGATACACATATCGATATATTAGGTAGGTAAAATTGACCATCCCTTTATTCTGTGTTTTTTTAAACCTGGGTCTTTCTTTTAGTGTCACAATAGCTTCCCTGTGACACTCACTATTGATGGTAAAAGGTTACAAATTGAACATAATAATATCTGCCCCCTCCCAAGAGATATGCCGTCATGTTGGCAATGGTGGTATAAGCTCTCCTGGTTTAACACTACCAGCCGGCCTTAAACTAGGGACCGTCATTTCACGAGTAAAGTAGTTCTAATGTGTTATGACACTTCAATACTAGATGGGCCTATGTACACTATTGATACATTATATTCTCAAGTTTGGAAAAACCTCGAGTCAAAGCAATTTTTTTTTTTTTTTTTTTTTACCCTTCTGAAGTCTTGCCAATGAAAATTCACTTATTTAATATTACTAAATTAACAATACAGCACAGTTGAGCAAAATACATGTACAGGTATATAATAAATTTCTCTGGAACTTCTCTAAGATACTTAATATTTAAACTGCAAGATAATAGTAAAAAAAATAGTTTAGATACTAAAGAATAGCCTAAATATTTACAATTTGTAATTGGCTCGCGATTAATGTGCCTGACTTTAACAATAAATTAGATCTTTGTTCAATCTTAGCTTCATGCGATAGTGATATATATATATACTCTTCTTCCTTCAGGTAAGAGCTAGTCTTGTTATTTGTACTATCATGTATAGCTCAGTGGTAAGAAGATTGGCTTGTTTAGCTATTACTACCCGCTCTAGCTACAATCACAAACACACATCAGTAAACCCGTCAGGGATTCCAACCCTGATCTCCCCGTCTAGCGGAAGTCCACTCTATTGCGAGAGTTACGTATCAAACCATGCGACCACCGAAGCGGTTCGAGTCCTGTCAAACAGTATCTTGTAAGTTAAACACACTATATCAACCAAGTGAGTGAGACATTCTCTATAACGGCGGAGTCTGATCTATTTACCAACCTCGAAGCAATAAAAATAGACCTCCCGCTAATTGTGTTCAAACTCGATGATTAATCCGCCGTCTGTCCCTTGAAGGCCTCGTGTATTTATCACGGCGGCACGTGACCTCTCGCGCTGTTATGTAAACGCGGCCCCGCCCTTACCTCCCCCCGTGACTTGGGATTTACACAATTTAGTGGCCTTCCGGGACCTTTGAATTTTGCTCCATTTGTGTCTCCCTCTCCTTACATGTAGACCTGCGGGCAAGAAGGGACTATCTCCACATGAGATCGAGGAACGTTTAGCAACCATTACACTTTCAAGAACCGAGAATACATTTTTATAGCGACCCCCTAGCTTTGATGGGAATGGGGGGAGGGGAAGGGAACAGAGGGGGTTATTTATAAAGAAAATCTATATTTTTTAATCTTTTCATTATTTCATAATTCTCTAATTTCAAATGAATAGAAAATTTTAACATTTAAAAAACTTTAATATTCCACCAAAAAATGGGCTTGTGAATCACAATTTGGAATCCCCTGTATGAGGGTATTTAACCTTAACTTATAAACACGTGGTCAAAACAACATAACAACTTAACCTGAGACAACATACCTTGCACTAAACACCCAGGAATTGTAAATCTAAGATATTGTAGTTTACCTCGGTGGCCTTGAGGTAAAGTGCTCGTCTCAGAACCCGATGTTCGGGGGTTCAAACCCAGCCGGGGTCAACGTATTTTCCTTGAGCGATAAAAATCCGTAGTACAACTTCCTTCGGATCAAAAGTAAAGCAGCCGGTCCCATGTCGATTGTGGCGAGTAAAAGAGCCCTGGAAATTATATGAAAATACTTTTCCCGGCAAAATTGGTAGGCTCTTTAGTGTTGGCTTATAGAAATTCTTGTGTGCTGATATAATCAGTCAGTTTAGAAAGTGCACTTTAAATGCCTTAAATAAATAAATAAAATAATGTATTGGTAACAAAAGGTTATTTTGTATTTAATGTATTATTTATTATATTTTACACTAATAGTTTAGGAAAGTGCTAGGTAGACATTTTTAAGAAATTTACCCGCGTGGACGGAGAGTGGAAAACCGTTTAGGAAACAAAAAATACTCGGTCCATCTGGCCAGGATTAGAACCCCGACTTTCTCATCACCGGTAAACCCAGACGAGACGTTTTTGACGTCAAATAAATGAAGTTGATATCCAGGTATCATCGGTATCCAAACCACGGAGACCGGCGAACGATAACAAATCGTGTTGTGCCACAAACAGAAATATATCCATCTTGCTTTGAGAACTAAATTACAGTTACCTAAATATAATCAAGAGAGAATATAAAGCGCGTGTCCACGAATAGTGTTCGTTTACTATGAAAGTAAATACGTTCTGTGTGTGTTTACTACGCCCTAGAATGTACACATTATCCGACAGTGATTGCTTTTTGAACGGGAGAGTAATGAAACAATGATTACAGGTCACAGAAACTGTACAGTCGGGTTGATATGAACAGTGGAGACCTTGCGTTATCTCCAATATGGCACACGATTACAAACACTCTACACACGTTTTGAGACCGGGGTTTTTTAAATCCAATTTTGATTAAAAAAGGAGTTCAATGAAATGACAGAGAAGTGAGGTGAACAATCTTTGCATTTTACTTTCTCTGTCACGGTTCTAAATATGTTTATCCCGCGTCTTACTATCTTTTCGGGTTATACGCTTATGTAGTAACTACGCTAATGGTTTTAAGGATTAGGACGGTTGTATTTACTGAAAAGTGTACACGCATTTTCATGGAGGGAGAGCGGAAAATCTTTTGTAAAATACCCACTTAGTACATCCAACAGAGATTCGAACCTCGATCTATTCATCATCGGTCAGTTTAGTCTACCACGAGAGTAGCGCCTTAGACCATGTGGTCACCGAAGTGGGTGACACGATATTAAATCCTAGCTGAGATCAAGAGTCCAAACACGGTATCCATAGTAAAGGGATTCCTCCAAACTGTGACGTCATCATTCTAAGGGGCTGAGTGGTAGAGGAAGCGAAATACTGTTTGGTGGTTTGAGTAGCTTTGATTCGTTTCCAGACTGGGGCTAAAATAGAACAATATTTCTTATTGCTAGCAATCCCACACGACGTGGCCCATGACAAACTCGGTATAAACATTTTATAAACCTCCCCCCACCCTCAACCCCCCCCCCCCCCCCCCCCCCATGGTGCCCGATTTGCCTTAAGAATGTAACAAATGTCATTTTCAAATTTTCTTCTCGAAACATCTCTGAAACGTGCGTTGACGTTCTCGGTTTTCTTATTGTCGAGTTCGTACACTATTTTTCCCCCAAGGAGGACGCGGCACTCACAGTGATCTCTGAAACATAATTCTAAACCTAATTAAAAAGCTAATAGAAAAATTAAAAATCCTGCTTCGAGGTTCATTCGGACCCCTTTCCGTCCACCTATGTTAAAAATGTCATATCTCTGCGTGCCGTGCCGTGCCGTGCTGGGCATCGCACACAAACAAACACTTCCTTTAATATTAAAGATTGAAAAAAATTGTACATTACATTGTACTACCTGACCGGGCTCTTTGCATACTTAGATTAATTTGGTATAAATGAGGTAGGTAGAATCTAGAGGAATTGAAAGCTCATTTGCGTGTAGAAAGAGTGAGAACAAATATTTTTAAAAAAATTCTTAATAAGCCCGGCTGGTAATCAAACCCGAACCTACCCGTCATTGATAACTCAATTTATTGCGAGACTGACACTCCAGAACGTATGACCACCGGTCTAGTTTTTACTGTTTGAAGTGTCGCTATCCTAAGCTGTTAGTTTGTAAGTCTTATGGTGATGTTTAGAAAGTGGAGGTTAAAGCATCAAACAAAAGAACATTTCTAATATGTTTTTTTGTCTGATAGCTCGTGATCTTAATGAAATCACACATTTGTAGCCGACGATTTCCGCACGTCCATCATAGACTCTGCCTTAAAATATGAGTGAAGAATGACCCTGGGCAGGGACGACTCCTGGATAGCTCAGTGGTTAGAGCATTGGTGTATTAAGCAAAGGTCCCATGTCCAGGTGTCATTTTTCAATTTCAGAAAATGATATCCAAGATAGTGTTTTGTTTCTCTACCAGGCAGCCAACCTTTCTGTGACGTCACGGCTGGTCAAGATACTATCTCCCATGTTAGTAAATTTACGTTTTCCTCAGCGGGTTTTAAAGATATAACGTTGAAACAAAAAACATAAATTCTTAAATAATTCTAAAAATAGTCTTACAGTTTCACAAAATTATTAGTTTTATCTTTAAGTAATTTTTTGTAATACATATTTTTTTATAAATCATCTACAACTTAGGTTATTTGTCTTGGTCAAGAAAATGTCCTGTAGGACTCTTCATACCAGGATGTAGATTAAAAAGTTGGTGCTACTTAATGTCTATCTAGAATAGGAAACCAGAAAAACGTAAAATTAAAAAGAACGTCATGTTTTCAACCCGCCAATAGCAGAGTGAGTGCGTAAACTTGTCAGATGAAGAGGGAAGTGTTATCAGCATATATACATGAGCCTTCTCGGGGTGAAATTCTCATTTTCTTACCTCTATATTTTTTTATATTTATGTCTAAGTGTGAATTAGTGCTTAGAGTGCTTAGGTGCATCGAGTTAAGATGCAAACCACTTCGCAAAATAGCTTCGAAATCTTCAAGTAGGCAACGTCGTTAAGCCCTGTTTGTTGGTCCATATCTCAATGACTGTCATTGTATCCAGAGTGGATATTTGTTTGGTCACAAAACAAGAAGAGAGCACAGCGTGTTTTTGAAGAACCACCAATGGTTTTATCAAGGAAACAAGTGTGACGTCACATCTGTAGAATCTTTAGAGTTTCTTCATTGAAGATAGGAGAGAGATATGCATAATTAAAATAATGAAACATTTAAACACTACATCAGAACGAATAGAGGCTACGAGACTAATTGCGAATTAATCTCCGCACAACATTCAACGTCACTCGATGGATGGTGACTAGTCGACTTGAAAACACTTTAGTTCGGATCCCAGCAGGGATAACATTTGAGCTCAACTATTTTCCCACCCACTTTGGTGGCCACATATTCCAAGGCATCACTCTCGCAATAGACTGGACTACCAATTACAGGGATATCAGGGTTCGAATCCCAGCTGGGTGTATTGAGGGTGTTTTTTTAAATCATAAATGGTTCTCCACTCTCCCTCTTAGGCAAGTGTGTGAACATTTCCTTGAAACTTCAACTCCCTTATCCCTATATGTTTTAGCACCACATGTTACTACCCGTTCGGTTTATACGCCTATATAATAACTACGCTAATGGCTTTAGGGATTATAAAGGTTATATGTATAAGAAGTGCACCCACATTTACTTGAATGAAGAGTGGAAACCAATTTTGTAAAAAAACTCCTTCAGTACACCCGATCGAGATTCGAACCTTGATCTTCCCGTTATCGGCAGTCTATACCACTATGAGAGAAGCGTCTTAGACCATGTGGACACCGAAGTAGGTTTCATCCCTATTCCAGTAGCGTAAGTACGCGTATAGTCCGAGTAGGGAGTAAGAAGCGGTGATAAAAAAAACCAACCAGTTAAATATTTCTACTGGAATTCTAAGTTTACTATGAGTGCAATTGTAAATTGTTCGTACTGCTGTGGGTTTCAAGTATATCCAGCCCAGTAGACCCTACCCTAGTAAAGAGCGGTTAGGTACAAGTATTAAACCGCGGCTACAATCCCGTAGGATACATATTGGAATTCACCGTCTGAACACCACCTCTAAGGATAAACTATAATCAGTGGTCCCAGCAGTTAATAACCCTGATTTGTTCAGTACCATAAGAGTAAAAATCAGGTCATCTTCATAGGTTTTCTGTAAATATTATTTAAATTTAAATACGTTTAAATATTTATAAAAAGTAAACATCTGGCTCGTCCAGTCGGGTATTACTGGGAGTTTTTTTCCTAAACGGTTTCCCAATTTTCCTACGCGAAAATTCGGGTAGTTTTAATATAGATTTCTTCTTCCTCGTCCTTAACTTATTGATTTAATTTAAATGGAATAGCCCGGACGGGTTGCGAAGCGAACAAATATAATGTAATATTAATAGGTTTTTTTAAAGACCAAACCAGAGCAAACGAGTTCTGGTAATTAAGGCAGGGAGTGGACTTTCTTGAGGTGAGCGACAGAAAGTGTGCCCGTCCTACCGGAAGAGTGGACATATTCCAGTTCCGGTACAATAGCAGAGCATCGTATCGTGACTTACCGCAGAACATCCAATGTGACGCGGTAATAACAGAACAACGGCTTGGTGGGGGGGAGTTACACGTAATGGTTATCTTTTAAAAGCTGACTTAATTACAAATGCAATTTTCCAGCTGTAGGATGACATACAATTTTCTTACGTAACTCCAGAGAGCTTCTCTCTCTCTCTCTCTCTGGTGATTGTCTTGTCGTGCCTCCTTGTTGGAACTGTCTTGGCCCATAAACTATCTCTCAGGATTACATCAGAGTACATTCAAATATATCAAGAGCGACTTCATTCTACGATACAACTGGGAGGCAATATTATATACAATATATATTCTCCTAGACATATGTTACAGCGTGTAAAGTGTTAAGACAGTAAGAAGGACCTATTTAAACGCGAAGCGACGTTTGTAACACGCGAAGCAAAGTCGATGCCAAAGCATAAGGTCAAGATTTTGTTGTCACATTACACTACTTTGTATTTTTAAACTATCTAATAGGGGCAGTTTGGTAAAGAGAAAGGTTTAGAGAAATAAACAAAGCCCACTATATTATTTTATAGTAATAAGCAAAGCCCACTATATTATTTTATAGTAATAAACAAAGTCCACTATATTATTTTATAGCAATAAACAAAGCCCACTTTATTTTGTATAGTAATAAACAAAGTCCACTATATTATTTTATAGCAATAAACAAAGCCCACTATATTATTTTATTGTAATAAACAATGCCCACTATATTATTTTATATTAATAAACAAAGTCCACTATATTATTTTATATTAATAAAGTGGGTGACCTGGTGGTCTAGGGGTACGGTGTCAGACTTCTGTGCTGGCGGCCGGGGTTCGATCCTCGGTCCCGGCACAGATTTATCTGATTTCCAAACCCTTCCTACACCTCTGACAAGACATCTTGTGAATGTGTGGAATGCCAGGTCGCCACCGTGGTTCGGATTCCACGTTAAACTGTAGGTCCTCCATTTCATCTCACAATCACCCTACCATTACACATTAGCGTAAGTGCGTATAACCCGAACGGGTAGTAAGACGCGGTGCTAATAATAATAATATATTAATAAACAAAGTCCACTATATTATTTTATAGCAATAAACAAAGCCCACTGTATTATTGTATAGTAATAAACAAAGCCCACTATATTATTTTATATTGATAAACAAAGCCAACTGTATTATTTTATGCTGATATATCTGAATTTATCTATGCCTACATTATATATATCATTTAACCACTAGTCTGTGTTAAAATAGTGTTTAGTAGTTGTTATAAAAAATATTATATGTTGAAATATGTCATAAATAGTAAGCTATCTCAAACATGTTCATAATATAAACAAGTTCTCTTGTTCTTTCGAAATGTTTCCAAGAAACGAAGGTTATTGTGGTTGTCCGAGTCGAAGTAAAGCGATTTTACCCTCAATATTTAGAAGCTTAGCACACGCCTATAAAATAAAATAAAATAAATTATTTTAAGATATATATACGAGTACTTGGTCCAGAAAATTCAAGTATAATACGATATTTTCCCCCCAAAATAACTATAGATCATAAAACACTTTACAAAAACAACGTCATTATTGAATCAATTGTTGTAAAATAAATGTATTACAGGGCAAGTTGCCCTATGGGATTCTTCACTATGTTTCCCTCTATTCACGTTAATGTGGATACATGTAAGAAATTACCATTAATTATTCCTTAAAACCAAAACTATCTGTCTACCTTTGCCTACAACAGTGAGTATAACACCCGTTTCAGTGGTTGAATGATCTAAGCCGTAACTCTTGCGTTAGACTGGCCTGATGAAGACGGAGAGATCGAGTTTGAATCTCGGTCAGGTCTACTGAGGATTTTTTTAAATGGTTTCTCACTCTTCTTCCGTGCAAATTCGGGTAGCTACCTCCAAAATGCTTCCTTTCTCGTCTCTACGCTACTAGAGTAATTATCACAAATGTTTATAACTTGAACAGGTTGTGAGATGCGGTGATAAAAAAAATCTGATGATAAACTGATGTACTGTCTAAACTTGCTCTATACTTTCTCATAGAAAGGAAGTATTAAATTCGTCGATAATTTTAACCTTGAGGTTTTGATCATTATTGAGCTTTCGTGTCAAATTGAGCTTAAAAAAGTAGATTTTACTATACTGTCCCTCTGTATGTATATCTATTTCCGTGTCCCCCCTGTATGTCTGTCTGTCCCCCCCTGTATGTCTGTCCCTGGGACTAGGGCCAAAATAGTTTTATTGATTTTGTTCGAAATTGATATTCAGACATTATATAATCATACGAGTATATATCTAAAGAATTAGCCATGATTTTAATTTTATAAAAACAAAAAAAAGGGTAGTTCAATCACGAACGTCTTAAGAAAATTCGAAATTTTTCGAAAATTGTCTTAAAGGTTTTGTTAGTAAAAATAGTTATACATAAAACTTATATATAAAAAAATATCAGTGTGTGCTTGTTTTTCGCAGAAAAATTGTTTTAAGAATAATTTTCCTGTGTCTTATTGCTTAACATTTGAAATTTTTTGAAAATAGCTTCAACGCCTTCGTTCAAAATGGGTATTTGGGGAGTGTTTTACATAATAAGCAACTGTAAACCTGCTCTTCAAAGAAAATAACATTTAATGGTAGTTTGCTTAAAGTCAATCTTTGAAAATTTAGTTTCAAAGATTGATAGAGAAAGTTTGTGAATGTGGGGAATGCCAGGTCGCCACCGTGGTTCGGATTCCACGTTAAACTGTAGGTCCTTCATTTTATCTCACAATCACCCTACCATTACACATTAGCGTAAGTGCGTATAACCCGAACGGGTAGTAAGACGCGGTGCTAATAATAATATTATTAGAGAAAGTATCCATGATGATGTAAAATTTATTTGAAAGGGCCTAGCTTTGAACCAGTGCAGCGTAGTTGTGAACCATTGTGGAAGTTTTGAGTCAAGGTTGAATTTCAAAACTGACGTAATTGAAAGAAGAGATAATTGAACAGTTCCACAAGTAAATGGTGCCTGGCATCAACTGTGGTTGACATCTTTCGTGTCATTCATCTCGTGATTGTGAAACGAGACATTTTCTCTGGGCTCCTTCGTCCATAGAGGAGCAAGCTAGGCTGAGACTTTTGGTGAAATACTCTACTGGCAGCATCATATGGTGCTATAGCACTGTGTCTTACTACCCGTCCTGGGTGTATGTCCATAGAGGAGCAAGCTAGGCTGAGACTTTTGGTGAAATACTCTACAGGCAGCATCATATGGTGCTATAGCACTGGTCTTACTACCCGTCCTGGGTGTATGTCCATAGAGGAGCAAGCTAGGCTGAGACTTTTGGTGAAATAATCTACTGGCAGCATCATATGGTGCTATAGCACTGCGTCTTACTACCCGTCCTGGGTGTATGTCCATAGAGGAGCAAGCTAGGCTGAGACTTTTGGTGAAATACTCTACGGCAGCATCATATGGTGCTATAGCACTGGTCTTACTACTCCTGGGTGTTGTCCATAGAGGAGCAAGCTAGGCTGAGACTTTTGGTGAAATACTCTACAGGCAGCATCATATGGTGCATATAGCACTGTGTCTTACTACCGTCCTGGGTGTATGTCCATAGAGGAGCAAGCTAGGCTGAGACTTTTGGTGAAATACTCTACTGGCAGCATCATATGGTGCTATAGCACTGTGTCTTACTACCCGTCCTGGGTGTATGTCCATAGAGGAGCAAGCTAGGCTGAGACTTTTGGTGAAATACTCTACTGGCAGCATCATATGGTGCTATAGCACTGTGTCTTACTACCCGTCCTGGGTGTATGTCCATAGAGGAGCAAGCTAGGCTGAGACTTTTGGTGAAATACTCTACAGGCAGCATCATATGGTGCTATAGCACTGCGTCTTACTACTTTTTATATTTTCGCTATTGGCAGTCGAGTCTATTGTGAAAGTGACGCCTTAGACAATGGGGTATCAACTCGTTTGATCTTAAGGATTGTATTGAAAATTTAAAACAATAAAAGTGCTGCATGAGAAAAAAAAACAATATTTTCAATATTTTAATTCAAAATAACCCACTTCGGTGGCCGTGTGTTCTAACGCGCTACTCTCATGTTGGAATAGACTGCCGAAGACGAGGATATAGGGGTTCTATCCCGGTCGGGTGCACTGAGGGTGGTTTTTCTAAATGATTTTCCATCTCCCTTCAATCGAATTCGGATGTACTTTCTCTAAACATAGTCTTCCTAATCCCTAAGCCATTAGTGTAACTAGCACACAGGCTTACAGCCCAAACGGGTATTAAGACGTGGTGCTAAAAAAAAGTCAAAAAAATTTGACTTGGTATCTTTTTACTACAAAAATTAATGTAGGCGTGGAAAAAAATAGAAACAGTTTCGTTTCCTAATTTATTTAAAAAAATTGGGAGCTTCTGTGAAATTTCTTTGATTTTGAGGCTATTTATTAAATGTGATAAAATATATCATTTATTACAAAAGTTCTACAACTTTGATAACAAAAGAAGAATCGGGCCGCGTTGAATATTGGTTGTGTTAGGGATGAGGACAGTTGTATTAAGATAAAGTGCACCCACATTTGCGTAGAAGTAAAGTGGGGAAAACCATTTAGGAAAAACCATCCTCATTACATCTGACCAAGATTCGAACCTCGATCTCCCCGTCATCCCAGTTTACGGCTTTAGACCGTTCTAGCACCGAGGCAGATATAATTAAACTTGTATAGTCCATTGTAAATCCATTAATATACTATTTTATTGGTTGCTAAACAAGGCAGACGCGTTCAAAAGAAACTTGAGATGTTCTGCTTGGATCAGCTGATGTACAGGTGGGGCTAAACGTTAGACGATCAGTAACTTGGAAACTAACACTTTAATTGAAAGTAAATACTCACTAGCTAGATAGAAGCAAACTACATACTACAGTGTTTGAAGGTAATGTCACTAGGTGAGTTCCCCTGGACGTCAGACAAATCTCAGTACACTGTCCTCACTTTCCTCAGACACTGTCCTCAGTTTCCTCAGCACACTGTCCTTCACTTTCCTCAGTACACTGTCCTCACTTTCCTCAGCACACTGTCCTCACTTTCCTCAGCACACTGTCCTTCACTTTCCTCAGTACACTGTCCTCACTTTCCTCAGTACACTGTCCTCACTTTCCTCAGCACACTGTCCTTCACTTTCCTCAGTACACTGTCCTCACTTTCCTCAGCACACTGTCCTCAGTTTCCTCAGCACACTGTCCTTCACTTTCCTCAGTACACTGTCCTCACTTTCCTCAGCACACTGTCCTCACTTTCCTCAGCACACTGTCCTTCACTTTCCTCAGTACACTGTCCACACTTTCCTCAGTACACTGTCCTCACTTTCCTCAGCACACTGTCCTTCACTTTCCTCAGTACACTGTCCTCACTTTCCTCAGCACACTGTCCTCAGTTTCCTCAGCACACTGTCCTTCACTTTCCTCAGTACACTGTCCTCACTTTCCTCAGCACACTGTCCTTCACTTTCCTCAGTACAATGTCCTCACTTTCCTCAGCACACTGTCCTTCACTTTCCTCAGTACAATGTCCTCACTTTCCTCAGCACAATGTCCTCACTTTCCTCAGTACACTGTCCTCACTTTCCTCAGCACACTGTCCTCACTTTCCTCAGTACACTGTCCTCACTTTCCTCAGTACACTGTCCTCACTTTCCTCAGCACACTGTCCTCACTTTCCTCAGCACAGATCGTCCGATCGTTTCCGCCCCACCCTGTATTCTGTAGTGGCTCTCTAATTGAGTGTTGGCAAGACATCTTTATTTTATTTTTCTACTTGTAGACGTTTCATTAATATGTAATACAAGGCACTATAGCCTCCATTCAAGAGACGACAAAGAACCTCAGATGTTCATTTGTCCGTCTCGGCGGCTCGATTGCTCGGAAGATGTTGATGAGGTAGTTATATTTTAATCAACACCTGAGTTAAGTTACCAGTTGAGGCAAGATGTTGATGAGGTAGTTATATTTTAATCAACACCTGAGTTAATTTACCAGTTGAGGCAAGATGTATTCTGTGGGGGAGGCCAGCACATTAAACATGAACGTTACCAATTTTGTATTTATTTTATTTGACTTTTATTAACGCATTTTACCAACTGTCCAGGTTATATGCTTATATAAAAACTACTCTAAAGGGCTAGGTATGAGAAATAAAGAAATTTAAAGGTAATCTACTGGTATTTGCTTGGAAGGAGAGTGAGAAACCATTCAGGAAAACCACCCTCAGTAAAACCAACCTAGATTCGAACCCCTATCTCCACGTCAACAGCGGGCAAAGATCATTCAGCCACTGAAGTGGGTCACACGACTTACAAACCAACTAAGATCTATGGCAGACACAACATCAAACCCTTAGCAGTTATATTCATAGGAGAATACACATTTCACCAATAATAACGTTTTTATCCATGTCGGGAATCGAACCTGGGACGATTAGCTCATGAGGTAGACACGCTATCATCTGTGCTAAAGTGTCTGTTGATAAACGTTTTAACTTAGCAGAGGAAGTCTTGTTTAAATTCAGCGAGTCCTTGACAGATATTCAACAGATGTTGATATTACAACGTGTAAGAAATTATACTAAACATAATTATCCACTGGAGCAATATTTTATTTATTTTAACCTATAAATGCTATTCCTCCACCCTCCAAGCCTTAGAGCACTCACCGTGCGTCACAGCCAATAAGGAGGCCGCAATCAGCACTAGAACATTCCGGTGGTTTCGCATTTTGATGGTCATCATAGCGGGTGGTATTGTACAGGGGCAGCCCTTACGGTGAGCCACCAATCTTTATCGACACATTCCTAAAAGAACAAAGAACGCAAGACATTTAGTTACCAGTAGTTTATAAACATAGGGTTACATCTCAACATGAGTTACACACTAACTTAACCTAGTACAGCATCACTAAACATCCAATACTAACACCAGATATAGATAATAGGACGAACACATACACGGGGATATTGACTTACAAACTAACTTAAACCTCATACAGCAACACTTAATAACCGACACTAACAACAGGACTTGCAATATCTTGGTTAAAAGTATGAACTCACACAAAAATACATTTTTTGTCCCCACATGGGTCTGAACCGTGGACTTGTGTAAAGCACCCTAAATACTCTGCCATATACATGAGTTTTAATTTGTTTACTGCCCCGCTTCGGTGGTCGCGTGGTTTAAGGAGTTACTTTCGTGATAGAGTGGGACTTCCTGTGATAAGGGAAGATACGGGTTCGAATCCCAGTTGGATGAAATGAGGGTGGTTTTTTTTTCTTAGATGGTTTTACACTTTTTATGCACGCAAACTGAATCCATTTATTGTAATTTATTGTACACTGTAATTTTTCAGTGCAAGCTGTTAGAGATCTCAACAGTTGGCTAGAATTTAATAAATAAAAAATAAATGAAAATTATTATTGGCCGTTGTATTCGTAGCTCAAACTCCAAATTGGCTGAATTTGACTTTTATCATAAAAGAACAACCAAACTAAGATAATTATTTATGGAACTCCCTTACAATTAAAAACTTAAAATATATGTATGTCATACACACTCCATTAGCTGGGACTATTGTGTGTATAAGGTATTTAATTTTTTACCCAGATAATAATTTTTAAATATTAACTGGTTCCCTGATTGAATTGAGATAACAAATTTACACATATATGTATTTTTATTTCGGTATAGTTAGAAAACGAATTAAAAAGAATGTTTGATTATTTGTATAGTTTTAGCCCAAGTTGAACCTATATATTATTCATTAATTTTTTTAAATCTTTCATTTCCATTGGAATTTTATAAACAGCTTAAATGTTTTTTTTATCATTTATCTTTAATTCACTATACAAGCTTAGCGTGTCCATTTACTAATTAATTTGTTTAGCTATAATAATTGCTTTCCTGTGTAATTATTCTGTATGTTGTCGTCTTCTTGCGTATTTTTCACTGCTTGCCTCTTATTGATTCAATACACGGAATATTTTTATTTATTTGGGGTATTTAACTTGCAATTTCTGAACCAACTGATAACATCAGCTCGCAACTTACAAAACAACTTAAATCTAGAACAGACACAACACATAGCCCCCTGTCATTAATTTATCAACTGTGAAGGGGAAAACTCACATTTCACAAATGATCCATTTGTCGACCATGCCGGGAATCGAACCCGGGACCCTTATGTCTGTAGACAGACACGCTACCAAATGATCCAAAGTGTCTAACCGGACTAGTTAAGATTTTATTATAGTGCGAGGCTATCTTTTATCTATCTATCCATCTATCCATCCATCCATCCATCTCTCTCTCTCTCTCTCTCTCTCTCTCTATATATATATATATTATATATTCTATATATATATATATATATATATAATATACATATATATAAAGAAAAGTCCTGACTCGCTGACTGCCTCATCAACGCCCAGCCCAAACCTTTGGACCTAGAAAGCTGAAATTTTGCACAGAGATTCCCTTTATGATGTAGACAAGGAATAAGGCCGGATTTTTTGAAATTCCCACAGGATAGGGATTAAAGAGGATTTATATAATTCCTATACCACAGTGGGTAACGGGTAACGCCATGCGGGATTGTTAGTTGTAGATAAGTACACAAATTCAAGGAATATGTTATGGAAACAAGACATTATCAATATTTTCGTAAATAAAAAGACTAAAAAATGTGATATTAATTTAAAATTTCATACATATTATTTGGAAACCATATCCCTAAGTTACACAAATACATTTTTTTATGGTGGAGTTAAAATACAAGTCGTATCTCACCCAAGTAAATTGAACATACAGTCACTAAAAAATAAATTTCAAAACTAATTTTAACAAAAAAAATGGTAGTTTAAAACTAAGAAACGTAACCAGAATATTCTGAACTCACAGAAACGTAGGCGTGTTGACCCTCTAACCACCCGAGACGACACCAGAACCACATAAACCACACACACGCAACCACTAGACCTCGAGCATTAAATGTGGTTCACCCCAAGTGAGACCGGCGTACTAATATAAGACTTAGTAACCGAACTAACGACCGTCGCCACACAATGACACCCCCTCCCCTTATAACCCTCTCCCCCTCCCAATATCTCCTATTGGTTCCCCTTTCCCTTTCTGACATCGGACGTCTTCCGGTCTCTCTTGGATTCCTCTTCCTTCACGCGCGATGAACCGATAACTCTTTGTCTTGCGTCGTTAACAGGGCCGGCTTCGTGTGCTCACTCGGGAACACTGATTAGTTCGTGTGTCCACTCGAGAACACTGATTAGTTCGTGTGTTCATTCGAGAACACTGATTAACTTCGTGTGTCACTCGAGAACACTGATTAACTTCGTGTGTCCACTCGAGAACACTGATTAGTTCGTGTGTTCATTCGAGAACACTGATTAACTTCGTTGTTCACTCGAGAACACTGATTAACTTCGTGTGTCCACTCGAGAACACTGATTAGTTCGTGTGTTCATTCGAGAACACTGATTAACTTCGTGTGTCCACTCGAGAACACTGATTAACTTCGTGTGTCCACTCGAGAACACTGATTAGTTCGTGTGTTCATTCGAGAACACTGATTAACTTCGTGTGTCCACTCGAGAACACTGATTAGTTCGTGTGTTCATTCGAGAACACTGATTAACTTCGTATGTCCACTCGAGAACACTGATTAACTTCGTGTGTCCACTCGAGAACACTTATTAGTTCGTGTGTTCATTCGAGAACACTGATTAACTTCGTGTGTCCACTCGAGAACACTGATTAGTTCGTGTGTTCATTCGAGAACACTGATTAATTCGTGTGTCCACTCGAGAACACTGATTAGTTCGTGTGTTCATTCGAGAACACTGATTAACTTCGTGTGTCCATCGAGAACACTGATTAGTTCGTGTGTTCATTCGAGAACACTGATTAATTCGTGTGTCCACTCGAGAACACTGATTAACTTCGTGTGTTCACTCGAGAACAAGATTAACTTCGTGTGCTCACTAGATAACACCTACATAGCCTTTAAAACTAAATAGGCCTAATTTTAAATTGACATAATATTTGGTTAACAATGTTACAACCGGTTTCGTTGGCTGAATGGTCTAAGGCGCTATTCTCGCAAAATACTAGACTGCCGATGACAGGGAGAACGAGGTTCGAATCCCATTAAGGTGTATTGAGGTTTTCCAAAAATTGTTTCCCATTCTCTCTCTACGCAAATGCTGGTACATTTCATCTAAATATAACCTCCCTAATCCTTAAAACCATTAGCTTAATTATTACATAAGCGTATAATCCAGTGGTAAAAACAACAGTGTTATAGTGTCTGTCAGGTCAGGTGATCAATCCTCTAACTCCCTGGGCAAAGTTAGGTACTTAGCAACAAATCCGGGCCGGTCCGGTACACTATTCGTGCAGCCAACTCTACCTCTACCATACAATATGTTCCACCAGCTTCACAGGCGACTCTTGATAAAGAAACGTTTGTAGGTCCATTTAATCGAAAGTGCAGTTGATAGAACGTTACAAAAATATTAATACAAGCGACCAGGTGCGAACAAAAGAGTTCTCATGCCGCGTCGGTGGAATATATCATTTGTGTCACTCATAGACTCAGATAACGACCAAAGAAATCTAGCGTGTCCCTTTCTTAAACTTCGATTCGTTACACTTTTACCTCATTACGGGCAAAAATAATTATATTCGGCGAGGCGATACGTATTCCAGATATCCCCGGCCACAATCCTTTGTGAATACAAACACTAGGTGCTAGAACGAGACGTGATTAATGTGTGAACATTTTCACAACTTATGCTAATCAAAAAGCTATCAGTGTTTTAACAAAAGAGCGTTTTTCTCAGTCAAATCATCTGTAAATGGACCGGGGTTTTTAGATATTAGTTACACTTTTACTTCCTTCTCATTAACATTAATTTCAGAGGCGTCTTGTGGGGACTGGTTTCGACGCCTCTATAAACCTTCCTTTTGGCTGAGTGGTCAGGGTAGTAAACTACAGAACTTGGTTATATTCCAGGTAAACAAATTAGTTATACAAATGGTCACGTTATATTCACAATGTATTATCATTCCTGGTGTTGGATGTGCTGTTCTAATTAAGTTAGTTTGTGAGTCATTATCCCTGTGTTTGTGTTCGTCCTGTTACTCATACATTACAAATCCAGTAAATTTTCCCTTCTACAGCCATGTAAATAGGCGGATAGGTCGGACGGGTAGTAAGACGTGGAGTACGGAAAAATAAATGTACGAATATATTTCTGAATAGTCAAACATTGTAATATGAATATTTCTTTGTCACTTTTTACTAAGAATATACCAACGCGTTGTTATGTTGAAAGAATTTATTTTTGAGACCAAATTAGTGACATACAGGTTGCAATCTGTGACGAAGAAAGAGTTAGAGACCAAACTAGTTACATACAGGTTGTAATCTGCGACTAAGAAAGAGCTAGAGACCAATAGTTACACACAGTTGCAATCTGTGACGAAAAAGCGTTAGAGACCAACTAGTTACATACAGGTTGCAATCTTACGAAGAAAGCTAGGACAAAAGTTACATACAGTGTATCTGTGACAAGAAAGGTAGAGACCAAACTAGTTACATAAGGTTGCAATCTGTGACGAAGAAGCGTTAGAGACCAAACTAGTTACATATAAGTTGCAATATTTGATGAATAAAACACTCTACCTATCAGAGAGACAGCTTATCTTCAACGAACAAAACAATACAGAAAACTACATTTGAGACAGAGCTTTGTTAACACCACTACAATCATAACATTATTATAACCTAATAATTAACTATCTCCATATTTTGTAAGGTTGGCGCTTGCCTCCTTGTCACGTGGAGACGTTCGTGAGTAATTACCATGTTCATCAGGGTACCAACAACACGTTCATACTTTTCTTACTATCCCTTCGTGACATCAGACAGGAACTCGCTGGTTCGTATCTTACTCGCTCATTCGAAATACTTACCAATTAAATGCAATAACGTGCTGTTGATCATACAGTCTAAGGAGTCAGGCTTGCCATATATGCCATATAGGTGACGAAGGGTTCGATGAATTCTTTAACACGATCTGGTTATTTTGGAGACTTCTTCTAAGCGTTGAAATACTTCAGAGCCCTCTATGTAGTCAAAACGCTACCACATTGGTGGATACGCAAATTAAGGCGTCAGTTTCTCTGGTATTCCTGTGATGGGGAGAGGTGTGAGTTCGAATCCCGGTTGGGTGCACCAAGAGTGGTTTATCCTAAATAGTTTCCCATTCTGCCTATAAATGCGGGTGCATATCCAAACCTATCTGCCTCATTCCTCAGTGTAAATATGCAGGTATCCAGAGGAGGTATTAAGGCGCTGAACACGAACAAAAACCCATTAACAGTTGTATCTGGAGATCTCAACCGTGGTCAGGATCTTATAGCCGTCGTTCTTCAGACGGTGACACCTTCTAAGATTTTGGTTCGAGACCCGGTTATAGTATGTAACTTATATAATCCATGCACGTGAGGTCCGTGGTTTACTATGAGCCAAGTACTGGCTGATAGCATCAAGACTCAGAGAAAATAATTATTTTAACAAAGTATATATCACGACACCTTAGCTCAGTGGGTAGCGTGTCTTCCTGGGTTCTATCACCAGCATGGTCAAATAATTTACCATGGGTAAAATGTGTACTTCCCCCCTTTCGGGTGATAAATTAACGACCAGAGGACTGGGTGTTGTGTCTGTTCTAGATTTAAGATAATTTAAAGTTTTTTTTAGCATTTTAACTTTTCATTTATTTGAGGTTTTAACGTGCATTTTTTGAACCGACTGATTTTATCAGTACACGACTTGTAAACTAACTTAATATCTAGAACAAACACAACATCCATCCCCCGAACGTTAATTAATCACTGTGAAAGGGTAATCCCACATTTCATCAATTATAAATTATTCAGTCTTGCTAGAAATCAAACCCGGGACCTTTATCTCAGTAGACAGACAAGCTACTGACTTAGTTTAGGAGTCGGCTCAAAAAGTGGCGTTAAATGTCTCAAATAAAACTAATAATGAAACGAGTCTCTCTATAGTGGACATGTGTCGCTCTTGTTCTGAATAGATGCTGCGGTCTGCCGGCGACGCGAAGTGACAAGAGTTATTTTATGTCGAAGAAGCTCTGAAACCCCAATGAACCAAGGACACGCAGCGTTTTGGGACGGTCGCTTTCCTCTAAGGACACCGGAAGTAGGTAGGAACCACAACCGTGGCTGAAGATCTACAACTTCCGGGATTCCAACCATAGATAAGTGGTCACCCATAAGACGAGGGTTTATTAGTCACAAAGTTCAAATAGGCCCTTTGTTTGTTTGTTTGTTGTTTGTTTGTAAGGGAGCTCTGGTTCGATCCAAGGTGGCCTCTAAAACAAGCCAATATTTGGGAACAATTTGTCCGCCAGCAAAAACCACCAGAAATAGATCGTATGCCGAGAATTATGAAAAACCTGCTTTAAGATATGGCGCGAGCTAAGTTCGATATTTTTTTTACACTTTTCACGAAAAAAACACTCCTAGTTGGTAAAATTTAACCAAACCTGTTTCAGTAGAGATACATAATATAATTTTATGCACACAGCTTTGAACGAGTATTATGACATTTGAAAAGAAACTTTTTAAATGAATATGAAAATTTATGTTCAAATTCTGCGAAGTCCCTGATGGGTATTCAAGGGTTTTAACCTCAGTGGTCTTGGGGTAAAGTGCTCCTCTAAGGAAGGACCCCAAGTTCGTGGGTTCAAATCCAGCCGGGGTTGACAAATTATTCTTGAGTGTAAAAATCCATAGCACAACTTCCTTCGGATGGGAATTAAAGTCATTGGTCTCATGTCGATTGTGGCGTGTAAAAGAACCCTGATATGTGAAAATACCATTCCCGGCAGAATTGGTAGGCTCTTTCACTCTCGCTCATAGAAATTCTCGTGTGTTGATATAATCAGTCAGTTCAGAAAGTGCACTTTAAATATATAAATCAAATAAAAATAAGAAATTAAAGAATTGTTAATATAACCAAGTGTATAAAATTAAACTAATACTATCTACTGAAGTCTAATTTTATTTATTTAGGCAAAAAAAAAGTTTTTTTTATAAAACTTACAAAATTACTGTCCTTTTATTGTGCTTTTTTACATCCCTTATTACCTCAACTCGTTAATACCTTGAAGAAATTACTGGGAAATTGCTTTATTGAATCTTACTTTTTAATTTTATCAGAAAAGTTCTTATAACCAACAAATTCCATTATAAGAAAACAACATTTCCATGAACCAATAGGAATCAGACTCCAATGAACAACCAATAGACCATAAGAAGTCAAAGACGCTCCTAAAATATCCATCGTGGTCTAAGGTGCGTCACAGGTTTTTGTCACACCTTGAAGTATTATAGTTTTATTAAAACTGAATTGGGCCATCCTTTCTATTTTTCTTAGATATAATATAAACTAGTACGTTTTTACACCCCATGTCGTATATTAAATATATATACAGCATTTGTTTCCATACCTCGTCTCCAGTCTTGCACAACATTCTGATAAACGAGTCACGAAACATGTTTCGAATCGAAAGGTCCGATCTAAGAGCCACAGAATTAACCTATTGATACGGGAATAACACTCGTATTCAAATCACTTCAATTGTAACGTGCAGTAACAATAATGGTTGTACTATTTTGCATGTTATCCCCTCCCCCCCCCCCCCCCCCCACGACTTTTAAACTTTCAGAAACCGAGACGTACAAACAATGGCAGATCACTTTCTCATCAATTGAACGTTTAAATGGACGTTCGATACTTCCGTCATCTCAATAAGTATGACTGTTTCCAGGAGGCTTATATAAAAAAAGGGGGGGGGGAGTTCTTGGAACGTTTAAGTAAACATAACCCGCCTCGGTGGCGTAGTTGGCTAACGCACTAGTTTCGTGTTGAGTTCGACTGCTGAGGACGGGAAGATCGAGATTCGAATCTCGGTCGGGTGAACTGGGGGTGTTTTTCCTAAATGGTTTTCCACTCTCCCTCCACGCAAATGCGGGTTCACTTCCTCTAATTCAACATTCCCAATTCCTAATCCATTAGCGTAATTAGTACTTAGGCGTATAACCCGAACGGGTAGTAAGACGCGGTGCTAAATAATAATATTAATAAATAATAAATAAGTAAAGATAAAACGTGTCATTAATGTTCTGAATTTGTGTGTAGCAACGGGAACGTAATTAATACAAGTTTTTCTTTTGTTCTCTCTGAAAATTGCTCCTATTAAATATAGATTAAGAGAATGGCTGGTCTAAATATGTTTAAAATCTCTTCACCTTTAGACCGTTCTCAAGGTGAGCTAGATATATTATTAAATTTTATGTCAAGTGACATTAAGTTTGAAATCTTTATGAATAAAAGCCTCTCCAGTCTTAATATCAATGTTAAGGTGGGTTGTAGGGGACGGAGATAAGGCCAGTGTTTTAGCAGTTTTTGGCGAAGATAGATCTAATATTTTCCAGTACAAAAACACTGGATTTTTCTCGCGTCCTTTTCCATACAACCTTAATACGCGAACAACATTTCTTAAGTTTTCATGTTTTTAAAATATAAAATCTGTTTTAAAGATACTTTTTAGTAACCGCTCACACAATACTAATTATTCTAATATGTTAGGTATAGGGAAGGCTCAGCTTAGATGAAGTACACCCACATTTTTGTTTAGAGAGAGAGAGTGGAAAATTATTTAGGAAAAACACCTCAGTATATACAACCAGGATTCAAACCACAATATGCTTATCATTGGCATTTATGTCTATTTTGCGAACGATGCCTTAGACAATGCAGTCTCTAAGATAATTATGTCCAATGTTTCATTTGAAGTTTTGAGAACATCTGACAAAACCTAATTATGCTAAACAAATTTTGTTGTAAAATTTTAGCTTTCATCAAACTTTAAAAGAAAAGGTAACCATCGATGTAGATTAACTACTGACTATTAGTTACACATCCTTGCTAACTTATATGACATGCACAACAACCAGACCTAAGATCATCGACTTACCCCTCAATGAGAACTAATAAACTTAACTTCACAGTTACACTTTATGAGCCAGATACAGTCTAATTATTATAGGAAGAAACTTATCTGGCGACTATAAAAACTAACTAGATTTAAATTCATGTACTCATACGCAAGTCATGAACAGATGTCACATTTGATACATAGTATCAATAGATATAGAAACTAATAATAAGTTAATATAGTTAAATATTATCAATGTTTGCAAAAATATATGTTTGTATTTTCTAAAGGTTTCTTCTTACCCTGGAGTCGAATCCTGGACCGCCTGATAACCAAGACACAGATTCGTGCTTGAACTTCTACCAACTAAACTTTAATAAGCTTCTTACAAGAATCCAACGGCCGTTTTTTTTTAGATGTAGGACTACTTGAAGGAGAGGGCAGATCTGTTGCCTTATTTCTATTTACGGAAACCTGACAGTGTGTGATTATATTCCCGAATATCTGGTTAATATCTGTACATGAACCGTTAGACGCCGCCGGAACATCATACCACGTTCCTCGGTGAACATATATTCAGGGTCACCTCACGAACTTGACCCTCACGGTCTATTCATTAATATCTCTTTAATACCTAGGTTTCTCTTTGGCCACATGTCGTGGACTACCGAAGATACATGACATACTTTTATCAAAAAAACTGGTTACTTTTTATCTTCATGTGTGTATGTTTGGATTTCTAGTAAAGCAATTGCGAAACATGACCTTTTTTATATTTTTTTTTAGTACCGCGTGTTATTAACTATCGGGGTTAAAAAGTGTTCCCACGTTTACGTGAAAGGAGCTTGTTAAACCATTTAGGAAAAACACCCTCAATACATCCGACTGAGATTCAAACCTCGATCTACCCGTCATCGGCAGTCTAGTGTGCCACTAGCGTAGTGCCTTAGACCATGTGACCACCGACGCGGGTATGTTGACTATTGGAAGACACTAATTAATATAGTATTATTACTTTAGTTATTCAGGAGAACTTTCTAAACACATAACTATATAATTAACAGTTTGTACCATTTTTGGAATAATTTGATTTGAGTGCGGTTAAGGGAAATATTTATAAATGTAGTCTTACGGGGGAGAGATGAGGAGGGAAGTGAGAGTTAAGTTCAGAATTTTTACAGATTTATTTTTGGGAAACACTTTTATAGTCAAAATAAATAAATGGTTGATTTATTTAGTTTAATGTTTTACACAACAGCCACCATCTTGAATATTGACCGTAAGCATAGCAGAATTTCAATATTACTTCTTTTTTTCCTTCATTAATAAATGTAATGTTCAGATGCCACGACACTCATGACAGATATTCAAGAACAGTTGAGATGACTTTGTATATTAGATTTAACTGACATAAGTTTTTTTTTGTACAAAAATAACTTCAAAAATACTCTTGTTCATTCCACGCAACCTTAACGTGGTACAAAAGCAAGCGAGGTTTCTTAGTTCACTCCAAGTCCATTCCCAGGAACTAGCAGCTCTACTTGTTAGATTAAGAACAATCATTTTACGACAACAACAAAATCTCTAACACATACATTCTAAACATAGATAGATTTTCGACCATTTTAATCAAGCAAAACTGACGTCCAGTTAAGGCCACGACCCAAACGGACCTAACAGATATTCTGGTCACGTGCCTAACAGTTTTAACATACCCGATCTCACCATCTGGCCGTTTGATCATGATCAGCTCATTATTGGTACATAACCAATTTCCCTAGGCACGAATGGCTATTTTTTGTTCTGTTTGTAATATCCGATGGTTATAATGAAGATTATGAAGTTGCTGAAGTGTGAGGCTTCACGCATAAACAGTTTTGCAATCATTGTTAGCACTGATATAGTTAGCAATAACTTTCATCAAGAGTCTTTTCAAAAGAGTATCAGCTTTCACGCTACAAAAATTACGATACTTGACATCGTTTGTTAAGATTGTTAATTAAGTTTTGAAATCTCCTGTCAACATTAGTTAAAAGAGAGCGTGTCTGTAGTAGAGTTTTTTTAAAACATATTAATCAACACATCGTGCGCGTTGATCTTACTTAATATTATCCGCTTGAATACATAATATTGCTTGAACAAAAAAAATGGAATGCTCCATTCAGTGTTGCATTAATAATAGCTGCCGTGAGGTGAGGGTGGGGCAGGGGGGGAGGAATTTAAGGCTTCCATCTACAGATCTGTTCGAGTGAAGTCGTAGGAACTTATTCTGAAATTTTCTTTAGACTTGAGATATAAATTTATGCTAGTGATAAATCACTTTGGATTTTAGGCATAAATTTCTCTTGGGAATTTTGTAGCAATTTCTCTTTGCGGTACACATTTTCCCTAAAATTCTTTTTGGATTTTTGGTAGGAATTTCTCTTTGAGATAAATATTTTTCCTAAAATTTCTTTTGAATTTTTGGTAGGAGTTTCTCTTTGAAGTATAACATTTTTCCAAATATTTCTCTTTGTATTTTTGATAGTTTCTTTTTGAATCAAACATTTTTCCTAAAATTTCTTTTTGGATTTTTGGTAGGAGTTTCTCTTTGAGATAAATATTTTTCCAAAAATTTCTCTTTGGATTTTTGGTAGGAATTGATATTTGTATATGAGGTTAAAATGTTTCCTTAGTGCTAAAGTTAGAAGCAAAATTAATTCTGTATTCTTCAATTCCCTCTGGTAAAGAGTACTTATTGGATACCTTCACGGGGGACCAAATTGGTGGTCACGTTGTACACAGTGTCTGAATCGTGATGGATAAATATATATGTAATGTAAACAAATACACGCCAGAGAATCACACATTCAGATCTTCCTATATATTTATAAAAAAGTTTCACATTTCAAGCTTACAAATACTAATTTAGTTGGATTCCCTAGGATTAGAACAAGGTTCTCCTGCATCTGTGGACAAACTTCCAAGTCCTTCGGCCATAGCTACTAGAACATTGACTTAAAAGGATTTTTAAGTCTATGAGATATTATTCACTTGTCTGTACACATAATATACTTCCGTCCTAATTAGGAATTGTCACGATTTTATTAAGCAGGACCACTCAAGCCTTCCATAACAGCCTTTCGAATGGATTACGATTCATTGCCTCCAAATAAGAGCAATCTCTCATTTCACGTTCATTGAAAGTCTGTTTTGGTAAAGTCTGTACAGATAATTACACACTAACAAATACTTTGTATGGTATTTCCCGTACATTTAGGTAAAAAAACAACTTTGATTTATTAATTTGACAACTACAATTAAATTGTTCAAACCAAATATCAACAGTCAGAGAAAATATCAGTTTAATAAATGAAATGATTAAAAATTGATTCGATTTCTAGAAAATATGTGTTGTGTTGTTAATTAGCTGATTTTGGAAATAAATACTTAAAACAAATACAGAGTTTACATAAAATATTCACCTCATTGTAAGCTTTAATAAATGTGTTATGTTAGGAGATATTTTAAAATAGTTTGTGGTAATTAATAGGCCAGTTCTAGATATTTTTGTTTGATTCATATCCAAGTTCCTCTACAATCTTATTCTTACCTTCCTTGCTTAATATCTCTCCTCCACGTTCCTTTACAATCTTTAGCCTCTTTCCCTGCTTCATTCCTGTCCTCCAAGTTCCTCTACCCTCTTTATCCTCCTTGAAACCTCCCCCCGGGTGAAAGTGCACGGATAACATGCCAACCGCGCCCGGCCGAAATCGCGACTTCTGGGTGCGAGCGATTCTTCTAATTGAATCAAGGGCTAATTACAGGTCCGATCCCTACGAGGAAGATGGGCCCCGAGAGGGGGGAGCGCGGGTTGTAATTACAGGGGGAATGGCTGCTGTACGATTGGTTACACTAGCGCGGTAAGAACTATATTCGCACCCGAGCGGCTACAAGACCCTGGGACTATCACATCAACCTAAAACCCAGTGCTCTAGCAATTTGACATACCTGATGGCTAGAAAGTTACTAGATATACTTTAGGTAATCGAGCCATGTGACCTGCAGTTGTCATTTTTGATAGATATTATCAATATCTGTAAAATAACAATATTTGTAGTAAGATGTTAGAAATAATTACTGTAATAGCATATTTTTGTATCTTCTAAAAGCTGCTCTAAATGTACAGTCGTTAGAAAATCAAGGGGTATTTTCATTAGTCAATTATATATTTATATATTTGTGTATGTTTAGAGGGATGTATCCGTTTATTAGTGCATTCCTATCAATCTATTTCTAGCCCTGACCAAAAAACCCACTGATGTAAGTATTCTGGGTTGTTTTTTTTCCAACAAGGTATACCATGCTAACCGCTGTTCTTATAGTTTTTATATTCTCCCCTCTCCATTCTCAGGTTACCAGCAGTTTAAGGTTACATAATTAAGGTAGTTTTAAGGGGACTGTACCGTCCCTCGTCAGGATAATTAAGGTAGTTTTAAGGGACTGTACCGTCCTCGTCAGGAGTAGGACTGGGAGGAAAAGGATATGAAGTATTTCTCTCCGTGAACCCGGATTATCAAGCCATGATTCGAAATAAAGACCATCAAGGGCTCATCTATAAGCCACGTAATACTTTTTTCTTGCTGTTTTTAACCCTCCTCACCCTTTCCACGCCTATGTTACACCAAGTAGACATTAGGTCTCCTTTCTCAACAGCCTCACATAGTTTACTAATGATTCCCAAGAGGTTGTGGACCAGACCCCAACTAGAACCGAACCCACACATACTCAGAGGGAGGATGATTGCGATTGAATGTCAGAGATAATCATAATTCATGAATACGTTTGTGCCACATTTTGGGAAGAGAACGTTTTGCTCCTTGTTAATAATGTGAGTGTGTTCCTGTTCGTACCTGGTCTTCATTCATTATTCAGTGTTCAATGTCGACCTTTGACCTGCTGGGAACACTCACCGGACAATGAGTTCATCGCTAAAATAAATCCATCTTGAGCGGAAAAAACAGGACACATCGCAGAGGCGGGCGCACTGTCCTTTCGGCAGTAACGGGTCTGTTCGGTGTTTAGGGGGAATAAATCATAAAAAGAGGGGGGGGGGCGGTTTAACTTGTCAAAACACCTGGGGCAGTTTTATCACCATTATTATTCATATTTGGAAGGTAAAATAAGTGGTACAAAATGTCTTGTGTATGCGTCTGTGTATAAAATTATATACTATTGATATAAATATGCTTTTATTTTTTAAAGGTAGGAGTTTGGTAGGTAAAAAGCTCAAGAAAATAAAAGTATATTTTTTGCGGCCAATATCGCTAACAATTTACAATATTATTATTGTTATTTTATAATTATTGATAATTATATCAAAAGTGGCAGCTGCATATCCCATGAACTAACGTATGAATATATGAACATTGTTTAAGTAACTGTGCTAAAGGTCCGGGATTCAATCCTCGATCCCAGCACAGATTTATCAGACTGCCCAAACCCGTTTCTTCAACTCTGACAAGACGTGTATTAATCACAACTTGTGAATGTGGGGAATGCCAGGCCTCCACCGTGGTTCGGATCCCACGTTAAGCTGTAGGTCCTCCATTTTATCTCACAATCACCCTACCATTACATATTAGCGTAAGTGCATATAGCCAGAACGGGTAGTAAGACGCGGTGCTAATAATAATAATAATAATAATAATAGTTTAAGTAATTTGTCTAGTTGTCAAGAAAATTGGACTGGGCCCACAAATGTGTTCAGATCTCCACTCCAGGTAATAGATGACATCTACATAGTGACCTTGGGACCAGATACGTCCACGAGAAGTCCAAGCTAGCGTTTCATGCGCCTGGGAGGGTAGGCAGCACATACAGCGCGCTGGGCAGACCAACACAGACATCCCCCATCACTCAACCAATCCACTGATACACGATGGATGGTGCCTTATGACCAAGTACCTGTTGTCAGTCGATTCAATCAATGGCTGTAACTGGTCATAATTTACACCACAATCCACCTGTCATGTGCTTGATGAGTTGCCTACCCCCCAGGTGCACGCAGCGTCAACTTTGATGACGTCTCGTAGCGCCGCTATTTAGCGTCGGCGTCCTCAAGTTTATTTCATGAAAATACTTACCCCTCCCCAATGGGTGTTTATATTGTCCGACAGCTTATCTCAGTCGGTAGCGTGCCAATCTACTGTGATAAGGGTCCCGGGTTCGGTTCCTGGCATGGCTAAAAAAAAAAATTATCTTTGGTGAAATGTGGGTTTTCCCCACTTTCACAATGATAAATTAAAGGCCTGGGGCTGTATGTTGTGTCTGTTCTAGATTTAAGTAAGTTTATAAATCGTGTGCTGATATAATCAGTTGGTTCAGAAAATGCAGATCGAATACTTCCAATAAATAAATGATAATGTATATTATATAATGAATATATGATAATATCCATATCCACAGTATAGCGAGTATATATGTATCCAAAGTCCAATTTTCATAGTAAGAGCTTTTGCTGAGAGAAAAGTTAAGCCATTTTTATATATATTCATACGTTAGTTGATGTTATCTGCTGCAGCCCATTTTTGATAGATATTATCAACACCTATAAAACTATATGTATATATTATACAAATATAGTAAAAAGCAGTGTGTTTGCTCCTGTAAAGTAGACCTAAACGAATATTCCAAACCCTCTTAGGGGGAAGCGTGGTCTAACGCGCTACTCTCGCAGTAGACTAGAGATCGAGGTTCGAATATCGGTCGAGTGTAATCAGTGTGGTCGCAAATGAGGGTACACGTTCTCTAAATATTACCTTTATCATCCCTAATAACTATCATCTTATTTAGTACATAACCGCATAAACCTGAACGGTTAGTAAGACGCGGTGCTAAAAAATAAAAGAGGATAATATTAAAAAAAAACTAGTATTTGGTAAAGCAGGTGGACAGGACGGCTGTGGCGCTAGATGGAGATAAACCAGGTGGACAGGACGGCTGTGGCGCTAGACGGAGATAAACCAGGTGGACAGGACGGCTGTGGCGCTAGACGGAGATAAACCAGGTGGACAGGACGGCTGTGGCGCTAGACGGAGATAAACCAGGTGGACAGGACGGCTGTGGCGCTAGACGGAGATAACCAGGTGGACAGGACGGCTGTGGCGCTAGACGGAGATAAACAGGTGGACAGGACGGCTGTGGCGCTAGACGGAGATAAACTCAGGTGGACAGGACGGCTGTGCGCTAGACGGATGATAAACAGGTGAAGGACGGCTGTGGCGCAATATGATGGAGATAAAGCAGGTGCACATACGCTGTGCCTAGAAGGAGCATAAACCAGGTTTGTAAGACGGCGTGGCCCAGACGGAGATAAACCAGGTGGACAGGACGGCTGTGGCGCTAGAGGAGATAAACCAGGTGGACAGGACGGCTGTGGCGCTAGACGGAGATAAACCAGGTGGACAGGACGGCTGTGGCGCTAGAAGAGATAAACCAGGTGGACAGGACGGCTGTGGCGCAGATGGAGATAAACCAGGTGGACAGGACGGCTGTGGCGCTAGAGGAGATAAGCCGACTCTGGTTTCTAGATCATTCGGGGATATTACTAACCAACACATTCTGCACACTACACATAGTTTTTAATATATATAGATCAGATACCGATAACCTTGAATATTCCGAGTATGAATCTGGTCACTATATCCGAGTGGTTTGGGGGCCAACTACAGGTTTTAAGGGTCTCTGGTTCCATCCAGTTTGAAGGAAAAACATAATTAAACATATGCATGCTAGATAGAGACGTCACGAGTTCCGGCTGAGTGACAGGTCAAATAGTGCTGTCTTAGGTTAAGTTAGTTTTATGTCGTGTGCTGTAAACTTTAAAATTAATTTTTCTATGAAATCGTGCTATAAAATATCTCATCAGCCTGTGTATTACCACCCATCCACGCTATTCGCATATTCACACTAATTTGGTTGGGATGAGGGAAGTAGCTTTTATAATTATTGTACCCACATTTGCGCGGAGTATAATGGGGGAAACCTATGTACCAATGGCGAGTGTACCCAGGTGGAAGCAATGCCCCCTGGAAATAATTCGCCCCCTCCCCCAGAATAAATTTGTCACTCCTTGAATTAACTCCCCCTCCCCTTTTAAATACATTTTATCATCCCCTGGAATAAATGTCACCGCCTCTTGGACAAAATTACCCCCTCCCCCACTAAATGTATTTCTTTACTCACTGACCACTGTAACGTACTGCTAGGGTATTCAAATTCCAACCAATGGCTAGAGGGGGGGGTTCACGGTCCACGAGTCACATGGATTGTTGAAATATATTCAAGCTTTGCCCGGGATTGGAACCTGGGTCCTCTACATTCTTTAGGAAAGAGTGGTCAGCGAATAAACAGTTCGCCCTACCCCTGAGAGGTATGTACCTGCGAACCAGTCCAGCCCGAGGGCTGAAGATGGACAGGAAGAGAAAGAGGCGGTTTGGGTCATCTGATGACGTCACGTAATGTCGGGTCACTCAACTTGACCTCTCAACTAGAGACCACTATCGCCCCTGGCGGCGAATCCTTGAACCTGTGTTTTTGTGACCTACAAGGAAAACCTCAGCCTCGCCTGTTCGGATCCTGTCGCTCGCTAAACTAGGAGCAAATATAAACAATGGCGGCGGAACTTAGGTGTCCTGGACATATATATATATATATATATATATATTATTATAACCCTACAAATTCATTAAATTTTCAAATATTTGAAAAGGGGTGAGGGGGCCTCGAAGTCAAAGCCCTAAAAAACTTTTTTTTTACTTGTCCCTCTCCCCCTTATATAGTTAAGTTTCAGCCGCCACTGGATATATATATATATATATTAGGGATGGAACCCTCGAATCCTCTTGTCCTTGAATCCTTAAGGATATTGGAGATTCGAGGTTTAGAGAAAATATCAGATTCGAGACTCAAATAATTAAAAAAAAAAATATTTGAATTGTAATTTGTGTTATAACGCCTTATTGATGGTTCAGACTCATTATAATGAGATAAACTTAACAACTAGACCCAAGACCATTAATTTATCACTCAACTGACTGTATGAACGTTATAACTAATGGATTTTAGCAAAATCTTTTAACATTCAGTTACTATTTCTATTTTCTATCATTCCATTATATTTAGATTTTCCCTTTAGCTCATAATTCCTTCCTGGATTCGGAATTAAATTCGGTATTAGGTGTTCGTATATAAAATGAAGATTCTGATTAGTAAAATGGTAGTTTATACCCAACTCATATATATATATTATTTAAATCGGGAAAATATTCCATTCGGCGACAGTTCCCGGAGTTATACCGAACCTGTTTTCATTTTTGATAAGAAAATCATAGGGTATGCCTGAACATGTTTAGTTTTAAAAAATCAATGCCATGCCGCAACTTCAGACAAAGGCAATTTATTTTGACAGTGAATTATCGAGTTCGGATTAAACGCCTACTACTAAATCCACTAACACACTAGGAATAGGGAAGATTGAATATAGACGTGTACCCACATTTGAGCAGAATGACAATAGAAAAACCTTTAAGGAAAAAATTAGCCTCTGTAAGCCCAAAAGGCATTTTAACCACTATCTCCTCTCAAGCGGCAGCCCAATCTATTGCGAGATTGACGCCTTGGACGGTGCGGTGGGCTAACGAAGTGGATTGTGGACGCTATTAAGAAACGGTTACCGACGTCACATATAAGGTTCTGGGTTCTCTGAGATCTTAGGCTGAAGATTAGCACCAACATCCTGGTGATAGCAGTTCCATAGCTTCAAAATCACCAAAACAATCTTATATTACCTTGAAGTGTTGTGTTGTGTGCATGTTAAAACACGACTTTGTTTGTTTGTTTGAGAGAGGATAGATAAATGGTTGTTTACAACCATCTACTTTGATCTTTGAACTAAAACATTTCGCATGAAGCGTCCTTGAAATTGATCTAATTCCATCTTTTCGTGATTTAAAAACACAACATATATGTAAAACTAATCAAGTATTTTTTTAAACCGGTGAAGACATGTTGATACCTTTCACCCCTATTTTGGCGTAAACCATATTTTGAAACAATTGAACACTTGTTAAAACAGTAGTTATTTGAAGAGTAAACCTCGCTCCCTCCATGTTCTTATCCTTACTAAAGTCTTAACGTGACTGCTATCTTGCTTGGTTCCACTATGGTGTAGCTTATAAGATAGGACCATAGTGTAATCAATCAAGGTAAGACTTGCCATCATTCAGAGCAAGTGGAGTGTGGATGTGTCGTTCAGCCAAGGCTCAAAGAATGTTCCTGCTAAATCTCGTTTAAATTGGTCCACACATTTGACATCTGTCACGGAGCAAATATCCGGACAGAGACAGACGAAATTACAGCTGGTCAAAAGTCGCTCCGCTTGGTCTACAGCGCGGGATATCTGAAGTATGCAACGCCTCACAGCACTCCAATAGGCAATCCCTTCAACAGCAACGTGCTATGGAAACTAGTGAGTCTCGCAATTATGTGTTCATTACTGGCTCGCTCAGCGTTATAAATGAAACGAAACACTGTTACATTACTTGTATTTTGTCAGTTTTTCACACGTAATCTATGTACATGATACTGTCGGTGGGGTTACACCGAGACATCTTCACCTGTGAAGAGCTTCGACCTCATTCTTTGATGGAGTTTCTTCGCCTCACTTGCGGCAAACCGCCCATTAGTTTTAATTGAATTGCGATATGGGCATGTCTCGGGTAATTACTCACTTTACAAAATCTGGAAATGAAGAATGAATATCGTCTTGTACGTGAAGAGTGGTAGAGTGGTAAGAACTAGAGAATGGGAGAGTGTTTATATTATATTGAACTAGACTGTACAACTTTCTATAGTGTGTTTATATTATATTGAACAAGACTGTACACTTGTCTATAGAGTGTTTATATTATATGAACCCAGACTGTACACCTGTCTATAGTGTGTTTATATTATATTGAACTAGATTGTACACCTGTCTATAGTGTGTTTATATTATACGGAGCCAGACTGTACAACTTTCTATAGAGTGTTTATATTATACGGAGCCAGACTGTACACCCGTCTATAGAGTGTTTATATTATACGGAGCCAGACTGTACACGTGTTGATAGCATTACTAAAACTGATAAACTATTCCTGTGTGGAACCTATATAAAAGGACCTACAATTTATGAGCCCTGACTGCACCTTTCAGTAAAGTGTTTACACTATAATATTGTATATTTCCTCTAAATGATAATTTCCTCATTTCTACCCCCTTAGTATAATATTGTGGATATCCAGGACGGGTAGTAAGACACGGAGTATAATATTTACTGCAATACTCTACGAGAACAAACTGTACACTTGTCATTAAGGTGATGATCATTTTGTCCGGTCCTGCTGGGTAGTTGTTGAGGAATGTTTTGTCGGTGGGTAAGAAAAGCGGGGAGGTCAGATTGCGTGAGGCCACGCACGTATGAATGACCGAAAAACACGTGAAGAAACGTGATTAGGTTTCGTGAATTGAACTCTGTACTGGATTATAGTCCAGGGTTTACTCTACCAACTCGAGCAAAGTGGTTCACGCTAACTTCGGGGAAACTATTTCACATCCTTCTGCATACTTCTGGTCCACTGGAGTTTTCGGAGGGAAATTATCGTTACTCAGTTTGAGGTCACTGCTTAGAGTCATATCTAGAATAGTCAGAAAAACTCATAAACTACAGCTTCAATGTGGGTCTATAAAGTTCCAGTGCAGATCTGTCTGGCAATAGGAGAACAAACAGGGGAGGAAGGAAATACAAATGACAATGACATTGTGTTGTGATCCTACTAATAAACTCATTATTCGATTCACAAAGATCCGTTCTTAGCTCTTATACTATTTTACCCTACGTTGGCTCTTAAAGATCAACCAAAATATGTGCATTTTCGGACGGAACGTGGCGGAACGGCGTTCCATTACCTCTATTAAGGCAAACACGAAATTCATTCGAACACAATCACATTATGATGAATTTTAAAACATTTCCTTCTGTTTTTAGAAGAAAATAATGGCTTAAAAACACGTTTTTAAAAGTTTAAAATTTAAAAAAAATCTGGACGCGGGGTAGACCCCCTGATACCCCCTGATAGTGCGTTCCGTACATAAAATTTTAGAAATTAGCCACTGATTATATGTATAGGGTGATAAAAAATAGTTTTATATTTATTCCACTAAACATAAAACTTGTGTTCTGTTATCAGTTTTATCAGTAGCTGAACTTGTAACTGATTGTCAGTATCATGGATACCTAAGCAGGCCTCTTAAAAGGAGGTATCTGCGATGTTTTAGGCGAAGCATGAAGCTCGCTTACCAAAACCATTTTAAGGGAGATCAATTGAACATTTTCGTATCCCGTATACATTATCTCAAAAATAAAATAAATCATAGGCCTACTGCCCTAGTTTATATTTATACGTGAAATAAATTTACTCAAAATTAGTTTAGCGTCCTTATTTATGTAGTAAATTTGTTTTAAGAATACATATATATATATATATATATATATAATTGTTTATTTGAATTCTATAAAAGGCTGTTCCTATGAAAATTGGACTGTAGCAGCCCACACTCGGATAATAATTTCGCCAGACGTATCTGGGAGATATTAATTAGCCTTCCCACTAAGGTGTGTAAGGTATGGGCCTGTGTGTTGAAGGTATGAAGGTTGGTGTAGGGATAAGGTATTAAGGTGGACCTGTGTGAGGTATGAAGGTATGTAAGGTATGGGCCTGTGTGAGGTATAGGTGTAAGTTGGCTGTGTGGTATAAGTAGTAAGGGGCCTGTGAGGTATGAAGTATGTAAGGTATGGCCTGTTGTGTGATTTATAACCATGGTTTACCCTCAGAATGTATCCACGTTACACTGTAACAAAGTGTACGAGTCAGGAAAGATCGGCTCAACGCAGGTGTAGTCTCATATTGCCGGGGTCACAGACAGACAGACCTGTTCTCCCCCTCCTTGAGGTCATCCTGTGGTCACTAAGTGAGGTGAGGGGTGACCCAAACATCAGCCACGGTGGCCCGCTCGGTACAGTTACTCAAGAACGAAACGTTTTTGATTGTCTTTACCTTATTAGGATTGACGGAGTTTTTGACTCTACTAATACTATACCTTACCCTCAAGAGCTACTACCTACTTAATATAATAAGCTTTAAATTGAAAAATGACACCTGAGCGCGGGAATCGAAACCAAGACCTTTGGCTTAGTACTTAGTGCTCTAACCACTGAGATACACAGGATTCATCCCATACCCAGGGTCATTCTTCTCTCATATTTTAAGACTGAGTCTGTGATGGACGTGAGTAGATTGTCAGCCCCAAACGGGCCAACAATTAAGACCACGTGACGCATCCCCCTGTGAATTGACTCCAATTTAAAGAATATGATATCAAGATGCCGCTATAACCGTACTTAATAATAATAATAATATAATAATAATAGCACCACGTCTTACTACCCGTTCGGGTTATACGCTTTATAAGTACTAATTACGCTAATGGATTAGGAATTGGGAAAGTTGAATTAGAGGAAGTGAACCCGCATTTGCGTGGAGGGAGAGTGGAAAACCATTTAGGAAAAACCACCCCCAGTTCACCCGACCGAGATTCGAACCTCGATCTCCCCGTCCTCGGCTGTCGAGCTTAACACGACAAGCGCGTTAGCCAACTACGCCACCGAGGCGGGTACGTACTTAACAAATATAATAGCTTGGCTATTTAATCCATCGTACCTAATATAAGGTTCAGGAATAGGAGGGTGATTTATATTACGTACACATTCTCCGTTAATGTGTCGAAGTGAAGAGAAAACCGTCATGTCACTTTACATATTTTTTTTGTATTGTGAGAGTGACGCCTTAGACCATTGGACCAGCGAAACCGTTTTTAACTAGTTGTTTTTATTGAACTATGTCAGCCTGCGCTAAATTAATAATATATGATATTTTGTTTTAATTTAACTTTTAAAAAGTTGAATATTTTATAAAATAGTTAAACATAATTATATATAAAATTGTTACGCATATTTTTTATTTATAAAATTCATGCTAAGTAATTAGGAGTTAATTTATCACCAATCTTAGCAAAAAGAAATATTTTATTTTTTATATCGAAATACAATAATCATTTTATTTAGCACATTTCATGTTTACTAATAATAAGACATCGAAAACAAAAAAAAGAGCGAGTATTACCTTGGGCACGTTTGTTCCTCGCAACAAGGTTTGGACAGCCCTGGATTCTGGTACAGCTTCAGGAACTCTTCATTTGGAAGGTATTTATTTGCAAGAACACCGCCAGTTATCATAGGTTCAATAAACCCATCGGAAAACAAATTAGTTATCTGTACTTTTTTACCATCGACGATCGGTCAGCAGGAAATACGCGCCAGGTAAAGTTCACGGAAGAAGTAAACTGAATATATAAAATATACTTATAATTGTCTCAAGGATGACTTGTTCCATTCTCAAGGTTGTTCGGATTAAACCCAGATGTCAGCTGGCTAGTTTTAATATGGTTTGCAAAAGAAAAAAAGTTTTTAAAATGATTTACGATTTAATTAATAAAGATCATGAATACAATATACTTAATTAATAAAGATCATGAATACAATATACTTAATTAATAAAGATCATGAATACAATATACTTAATTAATAAAGATCATGAATACAATATACTTAATTAATAAAGATCATGAATACAATATACTTAATTAATAAAGATCATGAATACAATATACTTAATCTACTGACCTCGAGTACAACTAATGTTTGAAAGTATTTATAACCAAGTTTTAATGTACAGCCCAATTTTTATAGGGAAGAATCTTATTTCATAGCTAGAACAGTTACTAGATCTACTTTCACGCATTCATACGTCAAGTCATGTGATCTGCAGCTGTCACTTTTGATAGATATCATCAATACATACAAAATTAAAATAATAATATAGTAAAATATTATCAAAGTTGAAAGTAAAAAAAGGTTTTCATGCTAAAATCTTTGAACGTTCAGTGCACCGTGCCTTACCACCCCGTCCGAGCCATACGCATTTTAATTAAGTTAATGATTTTGGTGATGGGCGAAGTTGAACTTTGTAAGAAGTGTATTAGAACTTCATATTGACAAAAATATATTTCGTTTTAAAATCTGTAAATATACAAACATGGGTGACCTGGTGGTCTAGGGGTAAGGTGTCAGACTTCTATGCTGGCGGCCGGGGTTCAATCCTCGGTCCCGGCAAAGATTTATCTGCTTGCCAAACCCTTCCTTCACCTCTGACAAGACATCTTGTGAATGTGGGGAATGCCAGGTCGCCACCGTGGTTCGGATTCCACGTTAAACTGTAGGTCCTTCATTTCATCTCACAATCACCCTACCATTACACATTAGCGTAAGTGCGTATAACCCGAACGGGTAGTAAGACGCGGTGCTAATAATAATAATAATAATAATAATAATAATAATAATATACAAACCTTACTTGTCCTCCCTCACATTGCATCTTTAAGCCATTAAGTATATAGTAAATGGTTAAATATTACTACCCTTGGATAAGTTAGTTTGTAAGTCGTGTGTCAGTAGTACTTATTAATTCCCCTTAAAAGTATCATTACATAATGGCTTTACGGTTGGTTAAAATGTTCCGGACCTCAGCTCCAGGAAGTTTTCCAGGTTTTCGTTACAAAATCCACTTTACTATCACAATCGATTGGATTCACTACGAACATTTCCTCAATATAGACCCCCCCCCATAATTCCTCAACGGTCAGAACTGACCAACGTTTCTGGTTATTACATATTCGAAAGTGTGGAAAATTCGCATTAGATTCAAAACTTCGGAACCAATCTTCTCCTATATCTCCTTCTTTAGAATGTGTCCTTTCGTTGAAACTTTCTTTTCTTTTGAGGCTTCTTCTGTTTTTTCACGCTTCTATAAACAATTAATTGCATTCCAGTTTTAAAATGTTCCTCCTCATTATACAAGATTGGTTGTGATTACGACGCGCAAGAAAATTAGCCGTAGTATTTCCTGGAGGTATCTTCGCAGGTTTAAGGTGTTCAAGTGGTGGATGCATTTTATTCACTTTAAATATGAATATAAAATAAATATTACAAAACAATTGCACAAACTTTCTCATATTGTGTATTATAGCTTCAAAGAGAATTTTAAAAAACAGGCTTATAGAAAAATAGTCTTAAAGTAAGTTGTAGTCAAAACACAAACGCGTCATTTTGTTAATTGCAATAATCATTATTTATATATAAATTTTAAACCAAATTGTTCAAATATATTTAACAATTTCAAATTTTAGAAAATATTTTATTTGTGAGCTACCCTAAAACTATTTGTTATTTGTAAAAATATAAACGTATTCTTAATTATCATAAAAAACTATTCACAGATTGCCATTTTGAATTCATTCTTCAGGTCAATTTACAAGACATTTAAATTTTCAACCATTTATTGTAAATAAACTAACTACCTTTAGATTAATTTTTTTAGATAAATGAATATACATTATTGATATGTAAAATAGACCCGCGATACCAATTTTGAACCAAATCACAAAAGTCATTTTTTTAAATACTAAACATTTTTTAAAGTCATCAATAAACTACACATAGCCAAATTTTCCCTCAAAACAAGTATATAACTTTATTTGTCATGTCAAACACTCACCAAATATACATTCTAACAAAATCTTTTAAACATTTAAAAAATAGGTCGAATTTAAAAAAATCACTCAACAATAAAATACCCTTCATCAAATTTTTATCTAAATTCAAGTGTACAGGTTTATTTTTCATGTCAAACACTTCCAAGATACCCATTTGGAAACAAACCGCTAGGCCATTATTTAAATATGTCAAGATTTTGAAAAATCAGTCATCACAAACTACCAATAAATGAGTCCCCTCCCCCCCCAAACTTGTATGGAGTTAAGCAAACGTTGGTGCAATTACCTGTGTGAGCGTACCTTCATGTTTTTGTCTTTCATGTACAATTGTCTTTGCACTAAAGACATCACAAGCTACAACGGCGAGGCTGGAATCAACGCTAAGTAGCTCTACACGTCAATCACAGACTCCTGCCTTAAGATGGTATGGAAGTAGACGCGAGAAAATATCACTGTTTTTGTAGTTTTTGTGGCATAACATTTTGTTGGCCAAAATAAATAAAATATTTCTCCAGTACAAATAGAGAGTTTAATTTTCTTCATATGGGGACTTCGAAATTTCTTGAATATCTGTCGATGGTGTCCTGGAATTTAATGACAATTTTTACTCTTCTTTTAAAATGGTTGTCACCTAATGCCGCCATGCTCATGACAGATATTCAACAACTGTTGATGTCGACATGAGAAGAAAATTAAACTATATGTTTCTACTTTAGCAATATTTTATTTGTTTTGCCATAAAAACTGCAAAAACACTGGCCTTATCTCGCGTCCCCTACCAGCCCACCTTAAGCTATGAGCGAAGAATGACCTTGGTCGCGGGTCGAATCTTGGGTAGATCAGTGGTAGAGCATCGGCTCCTTGGGTCAAGGGTCCTTGGTCCTGTTCCCGTGTGAAAGTGTCATTTAAAAATATAGTAATCAAAATTATAGTTTAAGAGTTCTTTTTTTCCAAGACCAGCTCAGTGGCCGCATGATCTGGGGTGTCATTCTTGCAACAGCCCAGTCTGATGATTACTGGGAGATAGAGGTTCAAAACCCAGTCGGGTGTACTGAGGGTAGTTTTTCCAAAGGGTTTTTTCTACTCACGCAAATTTGGGTACTTTTCTCTAAATTCAACTTTCCTCGTTCCACATTGGTGTATAGCCCTAAAGGGTAGTGTGACGTGGAGCGGGGAGGGGGTTCCTTTCTAAGAACACTAATCATGGTGGACACAAGGGGAGGGGAGTGAACCAACAGGAAGAGTGGCGATAAAACGATGATATTAATTGTATTTGATGCACTAACATCTGGTTCAATATTTTACCGTTTATTTACTTGACCTTCATAATACACACTAAATTAACCACAACGGTAACATTGTAGTCGTGGCTCGAAACGAGTACCTTGCTAACGAGATCCGAGCAGTTTAATCCGCCTCCGCAGATCACGATCCAGTCTATGTACCTTGATATTGATATAGTTACACTCTTTATCGCGGCAGTTAATCGTGGAATTATTTAATAATCAATTTATTCATAATTGACTCCCGTTCGAGGCCGTGCTAACACTCCTACTCTAAAACCTACCTTTCCGAACCGTGCCTAACACCTACCTCTTCGAGACCGTGGCTAACACCTAATCTTTCGAGACTGTACCAACTACCTCTTTCGAGACCGTGGCCTAACCAACCTACCTCTTTCGAGACCGTGGCCTAACCAACCTACCTCTTTCGAGACCGTGGCTAACCAATTTTCGAGCGGTCTAGCACCTACCTCTTTCGAGACCGTGCCTAACCAACTACTCTTTCAAGCGGGCTAACAACGTACTCTTCGAGCCGTGCCTAACCAAACTATCTCTTCGTAGCATAGTTAACAACGTTTATCGGCATGTCTAACAAGTTTCCTTAGGTCTCTAAGTCAATTCTAATCCCTAACACATTGGAGTAATTAGTAAATAAGCGTATAATCTGAACGGGTAGTAATACGCGGTGCAATACATTCGCACGTACTATATTGTACATAATTTTCCGTACTTTCGTGTCTGCGCAAGCTGTTTTATACGTTTTATTTCAGGTTAAGTTAGTTATCAAATCTGGTACTGATTTGACTTGTGTACTTAGAAAGTGCACGTATTACTATTCCAATTACTGATGCGACAGCCTCAGATATGTTCACTGATGGACCGGTATAAACTACTAACGCGAAAGTTTGTATTTCAAGTAATTGACAGGGCTGGGTTGTAAGCACTGTGGCTTGTTTCGCCTTAAAATGTCGCTAATTTACAAATGCACCGCTACAGCGCTCCAGGCCGCGGCAGGAGGTCCCAGACCCCAATTGCCCACACGTTCCAACCCCTACATAAGAAACGTGGGAGAACAACATTTGTAACAAAATATAAACTAAAACTGGTTAATACATGCGACAGGAACCGAACATCGACCCGAGGAGGAGAGTCTGGTCACGCGGTTCATGAGGTTCATCTGTTCTGGGTTATTTCAAATCATCACAGTTCACAAGTTATAAACAACTCCGCGTAACAGAACAATGTCCAGGAGCAATTCACTCACACCCGCCTCGGGGGGTAGTTAGCTAACGCGCTAGTTTCGTGTTAAACTAGACTACCAAGGACTTCGTTCATGGCGGCTGGGTGTTCAATCCTCGGTCCGGCAAGTTATCTGATTGGCCAAAACCCTTCCTTCACCTCTGACAAGACGTTATAATCACAACTTGTGAATGTGTGGAATGCCAGGCCTCCACCGTGGTTCGGATCCCACGTTAAACTGTAGGTCCTCCATTTCATCTCACAATCACCCTACCATTACGCATTAGTGTAAGTGTGTATAACCCGAATGGGTAGTAAGACGCGGTGCTAAGTATAACTAAATCAATCTCCCTTAATAAATGTGGTTAGCATGGCTAACCACTCTACCACGGGTTCAGATAAAATCTAGACATATTATAACATTCCGGTTAGATTTATCATTTATCATTGGCAGAATGTAATCCACCCTTTTCACAGTGATGAATTAATGGCCGGGGGACTGGATGTTGTGCCTGTCCTAGTCTTAAGTTATATTACAAGACTTATAAAGCTACGACAGGCCTAGCAGCGGTGGTGGAAAATATATGGCTTGAATAAAAAACTGACCCGGACCACAGGCTGGAAACAGTAGTGGATATAAAAAGGTTAGATTTGATATATATATATATATATATATATATATATATTAATTTCTAATGTGTGTGCGTGTGTGTGTTTTCACATCCTCTAGAAAGAAGCACCTAGACAACCTAGAAAGATTAAACTTTGCACACTTATTACTTATTACATATAACGGAACAAAACCTAACCAACCCGAGTTTTCGGTTTTATTCAATTTTATTTCCTTGTCTGGGTGATTTTCTAAAAAAAAAGGCCTTTCATGAATTAAAATAATGAAGTGGGGAGGGGAGGGGGCTCGTGTTCTCAGATTATACTAAAAAGATAAGTTGTATCCTAATTATTCAACTTTATTTCGCTTGTAGCCGACAGGTTTGTATATTATTAGAAACATAAGTTGATAGCAAAAAACAACTGAGAAGGCTGTTCAGACACCTTGCCAAGACAGACAGACAGATCTGCGTATAAAAACTAGAATTTATTGACCATCCCAGACATGCGAAATTTGTGAAAATGTGACCTTATTTACAGAAACCGGTTGTACCTTCAGTAGCATTTTGCAAACTAGACATTTTATAAAACCGGAAACCGCGAAATCTTATCCAAAATAACTTGATTAGAAAATATATTTCGACCGGAAAACTAGTTCTATAAGAAGTGCAATAGGTGGATTAGTTAAGTGACAGTCTGTGGTTAGATTTTCAAAAACCTTAATCTCAAATATTCTCGTTTTATGTTTTTTAAGTTCGCACGATTCAGCAAGGCTTAATTGTGAAGAAGCTTCTTAAAGCGTTTCCTGAATAATTGGATAGGTAGGGGAAGGTAGCATTTGAAGTAAGTGTACCCTCATTTGTGTATAGATTGGGTGGGAGACAATTTAAAAAAAAAATATGTGCACCCGACCGGGATTCGAACCCAAATCCACCCTCTACTGGCAGGCCAGTCTTCAGCGAGAGAGACGACTCAGAGGTAGACCATGTGACCACCGGTGCACGGTTCGATAGTGTTTCTCTCGTGCGTATAACCCGAACGGGTAGTAAGACGCGGTGCTAATAATAATAATGATGATAGTGTTTCTCTAAGTTATAGCTCCGGTACGTTTCTCGAAACAGCAAAGAAAACCGTTTTACTTTCTCTCGACACCTCGGATATAAAGTATTGCGATAAATTTGAGTTTTAACTTCGATTTAATTATTTAATAGCCAGCTTCGGCGGTCGCACAGTCTAAGAAGGCGTCACTCTTTCAATAGACTAGACTGCCAATGACGGTGAGATCAAGGTTCGAGTCTCGGTCAGGTGTACTGAGGGTGGTTAATCCTAGATTGTTTTCTATTATTATTATTTAGCACCGCGTCTTACTACCCGTTCGGGTTATACGCTTTAAGTACTAATTACGCTAATGGATTAGGAATCGGGAAGGTTGAATTAGAGGAAGTGAGCCCGCATTTGCGTGGAGGGAAAGTGGAAAACTATTTAGGAAAAGCCACCCCCAGTTCACCCGACCGAGAATCGAACCTTGATCTTCCCGTCCTCAGCAGTCGAGCTCAACATGACAGCGCGTTAGCCAACTACGCCACAGAGGCGTGTTGTTTTCTATTCTTCCTCCACGCAAATACGGGTACATTTCCACTAAATTCAATCTTTTTAATCCCCAACACATTAACGTAATTATTACTAACGTGTATTAACACGTGGTGCTAATTAATTTTAATAAACTCTGAAAACGATTCGGCTGTATTTATTAGGAAACTGTCTTGTTATGAAACTGTCTGGTTAGGAAACTGTCTGGTTAGGAAACTGTCTGGTTAGGAAACTGTCTGGTTAGGAAACTGTCTGGTTTAGGAAAACTGTCTGGTTAGTAAACTGTCTGTTAGTAAACTGTCTGGTTAGGAAACTGTCTGATTAGGAAACTGTCTGGTTGAGATTGTATTGCGTTTGATGGACGATTATCTCGTTAGTGAGTCTCTACCAAAAAAACCTCTTTTTTTTTAATTCCTTTCACTCATCTGATGACCAGTCCACCTTCAGGCAATTTCTATTTACATAATTTATTACTAGTAAACAGCAGCACCGATATTTAATATCTTGTACGAAGCTACATTTACCCTGGTGATCAATTACTGTACTAAAGTTTATCCGGTATTTTATACAAAGTGGTGCGGATCTATTAAACAGCTTGTTCATTGTTTAGGTTTTAAATGTTGTTTCAAATCAGTGTTATCTAACTGTGGCACGCGAACCTACATGAGCACGCCACATACTCCTGAGATTTATTAACCGTAACATTCTTTAATCTTCTTTCTTCCTTCGTCACGCCTTTGTTTAGCTACCACTATAGAATTTGTTAACATTTAGATCTACTGTTTATATTTTACATGATAACAAGGGTTTGTGTTTGAAGAGCTGGGAGCGGTACAATCCGTCTACCCTGAAAGGTAACAAGATTACCTGGCACGTATATCCACTATGGTGTAGCTGCTAAGATAGGACCATAGTGCAATACATCAAGGAGAGATTGATACCTTTCAAGGTAAATGAAGTCTAGTGTTGTGGAGTGTTTACAGGGTAAGAATAACTTGTTATGACTGTACCTGTGATATTTTCTCTCCCACTCTGTCCCATTTGACCACCGAGTGTTCTACTGAGTGATATGTTCTCTCCCACTCTGTCCCCATTTGATCAATGTGTGTTTTACTGAGTGATATGTTCTCTCCCACTCTGTCCCCATTTGACCAATGAGTGTTCTACTGAGTGATATGTTCTCTCCCACTATGTGTCCCCATTTGATCAATGTGTGTTTTACTGTGTGATGAGAACAATTCACATGTACAGTTTCAGCTAACTCTGCTTATCCTGGTAACACTACACTACACAGTTTTAAAGCATTTCGGTGACATCAGTTTCAAGAACCAGTCAAACACATATTAGATATTATAGTTCTAATCCTAGATGGGGACTATTTATTTTTCTCCTCGTGTTAGAACACGTCCGGTATGTACGCATATAATTGCAATGACGGAGGATTTCTAGGACAGTAGTTGTGTGGACAAACAACAGATCCTACCTGGTGTGTTCTGCTACCAGGTGAAACTTATCTCCCTCCTCGCTCTATCGGAGATAATAGCCATGTTTGTATCTCCCCTCTTTCTCTCCGCTTGACCACATGTCGTGGGATGAGAGCTGTTACAAGCTTGGCCAACGAGTAAAGTGAAAACTTTTAATTCAAGGTGGAATGGGCAGTTTGTATTAGCACCGCGTCTTACTACCCATTCGGGCTACACGCTTATGTACTAATTACGATAATTGTTTAGGGACTAGGGAGCTTATAATTCCAAGAAATGTACCCATATTTGCGTAGAATGAGAGTAGACAACTATTTTGGAAAACCACTTTAAGAACAACTAACCGATATTCGAACCCCGTTCTCCCCATCATGGCAGTCTAGTCTACTGCGAGAGTAGCGCGTTAGACCACACAGCCACCGAAGCGGGTCAAAAAATACAATTTTTACCTAAATTAACTAAACATTGCTCTAATATATAAGTTTATTTTAATTTTCTACATATGGTATAGTCAACAATTCTTGAATATGTGTAATTAGTAGCGGACTTTGAACAGAAACGTTTTCTGAATATAAAAAGTCCTGTTCAAAGTCCTATATGTTCATTACAAATATTCAACAACTGTTGATATTACCACGTGTAGGAAATTTAACTGAACCTATCCATTGGAACTATATTTTATTTATTTTGTCCAAAAAAGGCTTTATGTCATAAAAATTGCAAAAATCCTTGAATCGTGTTTCCTTCAAGTGAATGAAAGATACCACAGATAGTCAGTCCATCGCCTGTCCCTGAAGCTTGGGGTGACATATCCGGCACGTCTTGTTCTGGTAGCGGCAATGGTCGTCCTGTCAGCGGTTACCGGAGCACAAACATCTCGAGGACATGGACCGCTGCTCTGTTGGTTGTTCTTCAGCGAGTGTTAGAGCCGTGCGGCACAGTAGCTCCCAGGAGGATATGATAATGGAGAGGAACCGTGAATTCACGACTGAAGCAACGCCTGCCTGACCTGGTGGATTTAGAGATGATTATCCGTACCGTCCTCTAGCCACGGAGGGAAGGCGGTGCTCTTTCTAATAGCCGGTAGATTATATTGGATAAAAGATTACGCTAGAACCAGAAAATATTTACGAAATGCAATTTTATATATTATTTATTTGACACCAATAAAACCGGAATCACATTAATATAAATATGTTTTTTCTTCTACTTTTTTTTTTACCACCAAGTATGAAAAAAATGAGCATGTGTCAAAGAACGAAATATTAATGTGACGCAGACCTTATTGTCTATCTATTGAGTTACATAATAAATAATTATTATCGAGGGAAGGTTTTTATTGCTTAAAAAAGATGGCGTGATTATATAGTAGTTTATGAATTCGTTCTTCAAGTTTTCTAAATGAAAATCTTAGTACAGCACGATCCAATTCTCATCGGAACAATCTCTTATTACATTACAAACTCTATATTGTGCTATCAAGAAGGATAACACATTAATATAACATTATTGTTAATTTATAGCTATTGATAATATTGATCAAAATTACAGAAGTGGATTAGATTATTTGACGTGTGAACATATGAAAGTAAATCTATTAAATTTTATATCGGTTAGGTAAAGTTTATCCTATGAAAGTAGATCTAGTAACTGTTCTAGCTGTCAGATAAGGTTCTTCTATGAAAGTAGATCTAGTAACTGTTCTAGCTGTCAGATAAGGTTCTTGCTATGAAAGTAGATTAGTAACTGTTCTAGCTGTCAGATAAGGTTCTTCTATGAAAGTAGATATAGTAACTGTTCTAGCTGTCAGATAAGGTTCTTGCTATGAAGTAGATCTAGTAACTGTTCTAGCTGTCAGATAAGGTTCTTCCTATGAAAGTAGATTAGTAACGTTCTAGCTGTCAGATAAGGTTCTTCCTATGAAAGTAGAACTAGTAACTGTTCTAGCTTCAGTTAAGGTTCCTTTCCTATGAAAGTGATCTAGTAATTTCCTAGCTGTCAGATAATTCTGTTTCATGAAGTACAATTGACAAACTGTTTAGCTTCCAGATAAGTTCTTACCTATGAGAGTTTAAGATATGATGTAGATCATTGGTTCTAGCTGTCAGATAAGGTCTTGCTATGAAAGTAGATATAGTAACTGTTCTAGCTGTCAGATAAGGTTCTTCCTATGAAAATCGGATTGTATTTTCCTCTCCAGCTTAATTCCTCCACAGCAACAAATGTGTTGAATCATTGAGACTAATTCTGTCCCATTCAAAGGTACACAATTGGACAAAACCTTTTGTTTCAGTTCCATGCACCTCAAGATCCCGGCAATTAACCAGTGAGGGAGTTTTTAAACGAGTAATGATGTAGATCTAATTGGTTACTGCCCCACGAGAATATGGACCTAGAATTACACACACGGGTGAAAGGAAAACATTTTGTGAGAATATTTCTTCTTTAAAAAAATAATCGCCTTTCACTTTTGTTGAGTGAGATGAAAGGAGTTGAAGTAGGGCCAATTTTTTTAATTTATTTTTTTATAGTTTAGCGACAAAAAACTTGTATGGTCAAAATATATATGGATCCATTATCCCGGACGCGAAGTAAGACAAAATGCAATATAATAAATAAAAACGTGATCACCAGTGTGTGAATATATATATATAGCGCCTTGGTTTGATCTTACATTATTCATTTCTCATCAGCGTGACTGAGTGGTTAAGTACGCCGATTACCATCCAACGGAACTCTGGTCCTGAAATACTCCTTGTGTTTAATTATATGTAGATTGGCCCGTTATTAAATCCCCACAACTTCTCGACTTTAAGTAAATAACTGTGCAGTTCTATAGCCTATTCATGATGAGTTTATAAACCTATTCTTGATAGGTCCAGTGGCGTTCCGTGAAATGTTTCAGAGTAAGCATAGGCTGTTAAAACTGTACCTGTGATATTTTCTCTCCCACTCTGTCCCCATTTGACCACTGAGTGTTCTACTGAGTGATATGTTCTCTCTAGCTCTGTCCTCATTTGACTAGTGAGTGTTCTACTGAGTGATATATTCTCTCTAACTCTGTCCCCATTTGACCCATGAGTGTTCTATTGAGTGATATGTTCTCTCTAACTTTGTCCCCATTTGACCAATGAGTGTTCTACTGAGTGATATGTTCTCTCTAACTTTGTCCCCATTTGACCAATGAGTGTTCTACTGAGTGATATGTTCTCTCTAACTTTGTCCCCATTTGACCAATGAGTGTTCTACTGAGTGATATGTTCTCTCCCATTCTGTCCCCATTTGACCAATCAGACACAGTCTCTGGTCTACACACCTAATATGAAAATGTTGGTACCTGACCAGTGAGAGTTCTATTGAGTGATTATAATAATTCACAGGTACAGTTTCAACAAACTCTTCTTACCCTGGCAATAAAACACAGCACGCCACTGGATGAACCTGGAAAGTGTGAATGTCAATGCCAGGGGACATACGCAGCTAGACAGTGACGAGAATTCCCCCCGAGATGACACGAACAGTTGAAACGGTGATGACTCGTCATGAACCCGCCGCGTTGAGGTGTGGTCCGTTCATAAAAACTCGTCCCTCAAAAAACCTACAGCTGTCTCTTGTCGTTGTAATAACCGATACTGGTTCAGTGCTAGCACGTTAGACTCTTGGCTCGAGAGACCGGGATTCGATAACCGAGCGGGTGCATCGTGGACTATTACCAATCACTAACTGGGCTGCACCAAAGATCTTGCCCCTGGCATGGTCGAATGCGTTGGAAGAGGTTTTACTACATTAATGTTTCCTTCCTCTCTACAGCCGAGTTCTGAAAGGTTATTAAAATTCACACTCCTCATCCTGTGTTTCTAAATCAGCAAGTGTGGGTCGCGGTTGGAGCACTTAATTCAGCTCCCTGACATTAAACCCCACACTCATTCGGTGGCCACGTGGTTCAAGGCGATACTTTCGCAGGAGACTAGATTACCAATGACGGTGAAATCAAGGTTCGAATCTCAGTCGGGTGTAGTGAGGTTGGTTTTACAAAATGGTTTTCCTCTCTCCCTCAACGCAAATGCAGATACACTTTTTATAAATATAACCTTCTTAATCTCTAAAATCATTAGCTTAATTAGTACATATGCGTAAAAACCGAACGGGTAGTAAGACTCACTGCTAAAATACAAAACAGAATCTCAATCTCAGCAAGCAATCCCAATGAACGGGCCCTTAGTTCAGTAGGAGGGAGGGGTCTATTTGGTGTCAATATGTTGTACAAGTGTTTCTCACGGTGTAAACCAACACCTTGACTCTCAAAGAGGCCGCGAGCAGGAGTGTGGGAACCATAGTGGGTGCTCTCACTTACACTTACACTGTGAGCTACGTCCACTTAAACAACGTGAGGAGGTCCTTGACCATCACTTGACGTATGAACACATGAAAGTAGATCTAGTAATTGTTCTAGCTGTCAGATAAGGTTCTTCCTATGAAAATTAAATATTAGATAACGCATCGCCAAAATCCAGTAATTTGTACCCTTCATAAGAAAACAATTGAAATGATACCAGATCAAAGAATTTCACTATAATTTAGAAAAACTAAAAACAAAATTGGAAAGATTTATTTAAAATTAGGAAAGTATTTCATTAGTCCTAATTTCGTTGTGTTCAAATGAAAGAATGCTCGAAAACCACGTTTCGATGCGATTTCTAGTTCAAAGTACGCACTGTACGTGATATCCCGTTCAACCGGCCGTGAGAAATTGGGCTCTTAATGACCCTGACCATCAACCTAACCTTGATCAATGTTCACTGCTACCTCAAATGCGTGATTACCGCAAGACCTTTCCACCCGGAGTTAATGACGTCGATTTGATGATGTCGGCAGGAAGCTAATGTCCAGTTAACGTCCGCACTTTCATCCTGGAACGATTACCCTTAATATCAGGAACAGGAGCCAAGGCCGTGACTTAGTGGTCGATTGTGTTTCTTAGAGGAAACTTATTCGATTCTGGGTGATGCTCATAAATAAAATTACAATTTTTTTAACGGGTCCATCCTTCTATCAAATTATTAAATATCAGGCATCCATACAACATGGTTATAAGCTGGATTAGATCCTGTTGACTCCGATCTGACTACAGACGTTCTAGTAGATTCTTAAGAGCTGTCAATCAAACAGACGTCTTTATTAGTTTTAGACTTATTGTCCTTATAAGGGTGTGCGAAGTTTATACATGTCATATTCGAAGATTAAAGCTCCTTAGTTTCGACTTTTGCATCCACAGTAACCTTCGCATCTTGGAAACATTGAGCATTATCATCATATTTGAGATCTCACTAAATATGAAACACTTCATAAACACTTTGTAACAGCTACTAGACAGTATTTTAACACATACAGGTGATTAAATGACATCTATAACGTAAGCAGATATAAATTACCGGCTTTTTGATATACTCATAAAATAATTTAGTGGGCTTTGTTTATTGCTATAAAATAATATACCGGGCTTTGTTTATTACTATAAAATAATATAGTGGCTTTGTTTATTGCAATAAAATAATATACCGGGCTTTGTTTATTACTATAAAATAACATAGTGGCTTTGTTTATTGCTATAAAAAATATACCGGGTTTGTTTATTCTATAAAATATACATTGGGATTTGTTTATTGCTATAAAATAATACATTGGTGGTTTGTTTATTTCTATAAAATAATATTGTGGAATTTGTTTATTGCTATAAAATAATATACTGGGCTTTGTTTATTACTATAAAATAATATACTGGGCTTTGTTTATTACTATAAAATAATATACTGGGCTTTGTTTATTTCTATAAAAATAATTTGGGATTTGTTTATTTCTATAAAATAATATACTGGGTTTGTTTATTTCTATAAAATAATCTACTGGACTTTGTTTATTTCTATAAAATAATATACTGGGCTTTGTTTATTTCTATAAAATAATATGGGCTTTGTTTATTTCTATAAAATAATTTATGGGCTTTGTTTATTTCTATAAAATAATTTATTGGGCTTTGTTTATTGCTATAAAATAATATATTGGGCTTTGTTTAGTGCTATAAAATAATATATTGGGCTTTGTTTAGTGCTATAAAATAATACATGGGCTTTGTTTATTACTATAAAATAATACACTGGGCTTTGTTTATTACTATAAAATAATACAGTGGGCTTTGTTTATTACTATAAAATAATATAGTGGGCTTTGTTTATTACTATAAAATAATAAGTGGGCTTTGTTTATTCTATAAAATAATATAGTGGGCTTTGTTTATTACTATAAAATAATATATGGGCTTTGTTTATTTCTATAAAATAATATAGGGCTTTGTTTATTTCTATAAAATAATATGGGCATTGTTTAATGCTATAAAATAATATACCGGGATTTATTTATTGCTATAAATATATTTGATTTTATCTATAAATATTACGGGTTTGTTTATTTCTATAAAATAATATAGCGGGCTTTGTTTATTACTATATAACAAATACTGGGCTTTGTTTATTTCTATAAAATATTATAGGATTTGTTTATTGCTATAAAATAATATACTGGGCTTTGTTTATTTCTTCAACCTTTTCTCTTTACCAAGATGCACTTAATTGTTATTTAAAAAATATAAAGTAGTGCTATGTGGTAAAAACAAAACATATCTTCGATTTTTTCTTCGCATATTCCAAACATCGTTTCGCCTTTAAAAAGTGACCTTCCCATACTCCTGTCCTGGATCAAGTTAGTTTGCAAGTCAAGTATTTATACAACTTTCAACTTGCACAATACCCCCCTGAGTTCATGAAGCCCTGTTCTTGGTCGATAACCTGGAGGTAGCCAAAAGAATGTTCGAGAAGTGAAATTTCAGGTGATTCAATGTTTTGAGACTGGTATGTTCTCGTTTGATTCCCTCCTCCCTCCTCGTGAAGACACCACACTTGAATAAAACCTGTAGATATCCCCTTCCATGTGTATCACAAAGTATTAAACAAGTTTATTTCTGTCAGAGTCTCGTCTTTCCGGACGTGTGAAAGTCTCCTTTGCTCTGCTTCTTTTGGTCAAGGTCGCAAATCAGCGATCAGGTGGAGTCGAGTGCAGGAGTGGGCTAAGCCCATTTTTTTTAACCTTGTTGTATCACTCAAACAGTTCAGGTTAAACACATACATATTAGTTATTATAATGTTGTCGGGATTAGTAGTAAAATATTTAGATGAAATGTACCCTCAGTTGCATGTAGGGAGAGTGGGAAATCGTTTAGAGAAAAACCAAGTACACTCGGCTGGGATTCAAACTTCAATCTTCCTGTCATCAACAATCCAGTATTTGCGAGACCAACGCCATAGACCACTTGACCACCGAAGTCGGGTGATTCCATATTAAAGTGTCTTGAGTATGTTTTCCTACTTGTGTATAAGGAACTAGTGTGTTTATTTATTTATTTGAGGTATTTAACGTTCACTTTCTGTACCGACTGATTATAGCAGCACACCAGAATTTTTATGAGCGATCGCGAAAGGACCTACCAATGTGTTCGGGAAAGGTATTTTCACATGTCCTCCAGGGCTCTTTCACAAGTCACAATCAACATGGGACCAACAGTTTTATTTCCCCTCAGTAGGAAGTTGTGCTACAGATTTTCATCACTCAAGGTAAATCCGTCGATCTCGGCCGGGTTTGAACCCACACACATCGGGTCCTGAGGTGAGCACTTTACTCCTAGACCACCGAGATTGACATATAAGAAACTATTAAACTAATAATGTTTTAATTAGTACTTTAAAAATGAGGGCTAATAAACCTAAGGAGATTCGCAACGGTGAATGTGTGGGTTAAATGTCCGGCTCACCTTTTTGTTTTGGTGGTTACAAGTAGGTGGTGCTCAAACCCAGTTCGGGTGTGCTGAGTGTGATTTTCACAGTCCGATTTTTATAATAACGTCCTTATCCGACAGATAGAACAGATACTAGATACACTTTCACTCATTCATACGTCAAGACGTGATCCGCAGCTGTCACTTTTGATAGATATTATCAATATATATTAAATAACAATAATATAATAAAATGTTGTTAATGTTGAACGCAACAAAATATATTTTTATTTCTAAATGCTGCTTCTTATGGAAATTGTACTAGAGCTGTGTTTCTCCCTCTTTATTAATCCAAATGCAGGTACATTTACTTTCGATTTTACCTTTCTCATTGCTAACCTATCAGTACAAATATATGAATAGCTCAAACGGGTAGTAAGACACGGCGCACAAAATAAATGAACAAATATAAAAGGTTGGCGAGGGAAACTGGGACATATCACGTTCTTGCACAACACTAGCAGCTCCTCGTTCAATTCCCGATCTCATCAATCAGATAAGGTTTATTAAGGACAGAAAAAGCGAGACAGTAAGAACACAAGACAGGTGGGGAATATAGAAATAGTGACAGAAAGGGAGAGAGACAGGTAGACAGACGGACAGCGACGAGAAAGTGATGAAGACGGTATATAGCGAACAAGACGTCATTCGTTTTTAGAAAACTACTTTCAATTAATTACCTCCCTTCGTACTGTCGAGTAAGTCTGTGAGAAACAAAACGTTAGCTTGTAAGACGCAGAGTATTCGTATGTTTCAGTGTGGCACGTGGGAAATATACCGCCATTTGGGGGAGGGGGTAGAGACGGGGTATATTTCTTATTTTAATCCACTCGGGTCTCATGGGAATAACCCTTGCTTGAAATATTATTTTGTAATTTTCTTTTTTTAACGGGAAAAAATAAATAAAATATAGTTATAGTTTATACATTTAGTTTAATATTCCACACTTTTTAATATCAACAAATGTTATTGAATAATAAGGTGTCCTAAAGTTTGATGAGAACTTTTCGTCTTTCTTTAAAAGGTTTATCATCAAATGCTAATAATATACTCTAGACAGATTTTCAACAATTGTTGAGATCACCACGCGAATATTTTCTTTAGCACAGCGTATTACTACCCGTTCGGGCTATAAGCTTATATACTAATTACTCGCTTTGCTCGTTGGGAGCTCCGCCCCAAACCCCCGGTGGGTTTTCTTTCCAAGTGGATGTAAACTAATCTAATTCCAGAGCAGTTTTTTTAAATAGATCTTACCGTTTAGCCAGCCACAAGATACCTCCAAAGAAAGGTCCACACAGACTTTGAAGTTGCTCCACCATTTTGAATGTTTTTCAGGGTTTTATTTTTTGGTTTAACTTTTTGGAATTTTCCCATCGATTACAGCCAAGAAGCTATATGTTTGCCAAATTTCAAATTTCTAGCTCATCTAGAAGTGGGTAAACATTAATGTGAAAGAGTGAATTAGTCGTGTGGCTTTGTAGAAGTATAATAATAAGAACAATAGCGATGAGGAAAGTTGAATTTATAGGACGTGTGCCTACATTTGCGTGGAGAGAGAGTACGAGAAACCATTTAGGAAAAGCACACCCTCAGTACACCCAACTGGGATTGAACCACGATCTCCCCGTCATCGGCAGTCTAATCTATTGCGAGAGTAGCACCTTAGACCATGCATCCACCGAATCAGGTGGGAAGAAAGTTACCTAAATTCTGTTTCTACTGAAGAAGTATATGATTTATTTTGCTAATGAAAAGTGCAGAAACAATTATCTATTCTCACGTCCCGTTCCCCCACTCTAACCAATATATTAACATTGTTAACGAGGTTATTTTCTAGCCAATACACCCCCCTTCCCCCATGCAGCTGGACGGGAGAGATCGTCTCTTATGGTCAAGGTCAATGCTACCTGCAGATCAGAGTGACCCTTGTGAAGAGAGGATCTGACCACGCAGACACGAGTGGTCGGAAGGTCATCCTGACCAGGGCCACGGTGAAAGTGCTCGAACGCACATGATTATCATAGTTATACACGTGTGTGTGTTGTTTTATTCCACGCGAACACAGCGTCTGTAAGGATGATGTATCGAAAGAAACGTACCGATAAAGATCGATTCACAGGTTCGCAGAATCTGATCCAGTAAAGCAGCAACTATCACTCTACACCCAATATCACCTCTGATAAAACTGCGGGTAAGTGTAGATTTATTTTAGCTCTTTCTCGGTTAACTGTTGCCAAATATCTTCTCTTTCAGATATGTCTGAAGGTGGTGTACTTGCGTTAGAAGGAGTTACTGGCAACATCGGTGAACCAGCGTTGCCAAACTTGTTTTACATTCATATGAAACAATGACAACGCTGTTTTTCCAGTAGCGTGAGTGCCCATAAATGCGTGTATTTGAGATTTAGCTTGCAATTAGCTCATCAATATCTGAGTTAACAGAGATAATAATTTTTTTAATGTTCATTATAATTGAAGTGAAGAGAAATATGTGAAATTAATAATATAAGGAACGCACTTAGATGTTACATTTACTTAAATTGATATGTGTATCTTCTTTAAGTCAATTAAATTAAGATAGAAATCAAGAATAAATAAAGTGCAAGATTATTTATTTAGAGAAAGAACTCATTCTATCATGAATTATGAAGTCAATTAAAACATTTGTGTTTTATATAAGTATAACAGAACTTCTAAAAGGTCATTGATAAAATTTTTACATTAAAATAATATTCTAGAACTTATTTAATTAACAGAAAAACAAGGAAAGAGTATTCTGTGATGATTAGAATATTTTAAGCAATAACAGGTTATAGGAGTGGCTGATAAGCAAATTGACTAGAAAATGAATTGGCAATTTGACTAGATTGTAGTTAATAATACCTTAACATTTTTAACAAAGATAATTAATATTTATAAATTTTTAAATAAGTTTGACATAAAACATTTAAAGACTATATGAAAGGTATGACTTATTAAGTAAGCATCTTTAAACAAAAATAATAGTTAATTGATATGCCATTAATATAGAACTTATTAGTTGAATTATTTATATTTTCCAGTAACTTGTTTGAAAAACAGTTTAATAAAGAAAGCGTGTTCTTCCCACTCTATATTTAAAGAATACGCCTCTTAACACATTTTAAGTGCCCCAAAAATAAAAAATAAATTTACAGTAATAATAGATTTAAAACATTGTATATACAAATTAAACCACTTCCATGAATAAAATTGGTGTCCTCAGTTACCTTAAAAAAAACTTCTATATACCTCTTAATATTCATAATTTTCTTGGCTATCGACAGTTAGGGGGAGTTGTATCCCCTAAAACCCCGATCCACCTCCCCCAGATATTTCATTTTGGCTACAGCCTCGATCGTATGCTAGGTATTCTGGGTGCGCCACTGTTTAAGCATTATGGGATTTATAAAATAATTAATTCCTGTTTATGGGATTCTTACCAAATACATGACATGAACTAATCGCTCACTGAGCAAATTCTCTTCAAAAGAGATCCGTTATCTTTAACTAGGAAAATGGTAAAGAAAGGTCAAATCGGTATTTCTGACCGACCATTAATAAATCCCTTGCGTTATCGATGACCCGTTTACACGAGGTTTGAGATTCATCACCAGGGTTCGGATTTGGATGACAACCACCTAAAAATGTGAACAAAAACTCTTAAGGAATGCACACGACTAGATCACACACGATCTTTACTCTAATGGGAACCAAATCTATCGGTATCTTTGAATAATCTATGGATAGGACACTTTAAACTCAGCATTTCATAGATCACTCAAGTCAGCAAATCGTAAGCTAATTTCAGTCAGCACTAGGTCGATATATTTGAGTCAGCTCTAAGTAGATCTAGTGCATCAGTCGTCTAGAGTTCATCTGTACTTTCGACTGTTCCTGTTACAGTAGAGTTATACTACTTGGGGCTATATTTGCTTCCTTTATCACTATGGGTTTCCCATCCCTCCATCCACACCTCTAGATTAGCTAGCCTCTTCCTTACTCTATGGATTAAGAAGTTTATATCCATGGTGTTAAAAGTTGTATACAATAAATGGTACATCATGATCATATGTAGACCTACTTTCTCATATAGTCTAGGATAGTACCTGGACGGGTAGTAAGACGCGGTGCTAATAATAAAAAATAATAATAATAATAATAATAATAATAATAATCTAGTATAGTTTTAGAACATTTTCAAACATATGTTAGCAGTAGACTGCTTTAGAATAGCTTTTCCTTAGAATAAAAGTTTTAATAATTATTCGAAACAATCTCCAGAAATAATTTTGAACAAAATTGTTTTAACCATTTCGAAAAAAATATTCGAGTGTTTAAAAATCAATTCATTGTAAAATAATTTAAAATCTCTATTTTTTTTTAATGAAAATATATTCCTATTTATGAAGTAATATGTATTCTCTTTAGAAAACCATTTTGAACAAAATCATTAGAATAATTTTCAAAAATCGGATCTCTGTAAATTACCCTTAAAGAAACGTTTCTCTGTAAAACAAGTAGCTATTTATCACATAAAACATATCCTGCGTATTTATTTTAAACAAAATCTTTAAAGCCATTTAAATAAATAAAAAAAGAAACCGTCATTAGTAAACTACTGTTAATTTTAGGCTATACTCTTAATATCGAGACCAAAAATGTTAATGATTCCAATACTTTCTCTGTATATGAAAAGTAAAAATTTAGCACTGTATTTTTCTTAATGTAGCTCACAGTTAAGATGATATCCAAATTTATATTTTCCCTGACATTTAGCCCCAACCTGTTTGTTTTATTTTAAAAACATCTTAGTATTAATTCATCTCCACCCCTCATCATAAGGCCTCACCTCACGCCTCACGACTGTAAAAACAATCATGTAAAACAAATGACGGTAGTTGCCGCGATGGAAATCTTGTAGGGTTATTCTCCGTTATTCATAACGAGTTGCACACCGGATCAGAACACGTGAGGTAAAAGATACAATGCAGTCCAATTTTCCTAGGAAGGGCCTTTAAAAATAAAACATTTTGTTTTGCCGTCAACATAGATACTAGCTTGCTATATTATTATTACTATTGTGATTTTATATGTATTGATAACATCGATCAAAAGTGACCGCTGAAAATTACATGACATTGGCGTATTAACACATGAAAGTAGATCTAGTAACTGTTCTAGCTGTCGGATAAGGTTCTTCCTATGAAAGTAGATCTAGTAACTGTTCTAGCTGTCAGGTAAGGTTCTTCCTATGAAAGTATGACCGTATCTCTCACACGGCGCATGAAGAAAGAGTACGTATTCTGACACCGGTCAGTTAACAGTCCAAGAGAGCCAGTAATTAGTGCTAGATTGCTCACTTGCGTGGTTTGGATGAACCGCTGTTTGCCGTTAGCTCGATTAGGACTGTCGGACATTACTTGTCTATGTCATTAGGGAGGTTACTCTGACTACCAATTGGACAACTTGGTTGCCAAAGTAAGATTCTGATACATTTTTTATTTCATAATATTACCCGTGTACAAAATATGAACATATTGTTATTCTCTGTGTAGTGACAGTATAATAATATTTGGTTTCGTAAATATCGTTTGAGCCAGTTTGGTGACCGCATAGTCTAACTATAGGGCGTCATTCTCGCAATAGACTGGACTGCCGGAGACGGGGATATCGAGTTTACAATCCCATTTGAGTGTACCGAGGATGGATTTTCCTAAATGGTTTTCCACCTTCCTTTCATGCAAATATAGGTACACTTACTTTAAATTCAAACATACTCACCCTTTATCACGTTGGTTTGGTTAATAAATTGGCGAATATAGTACGACGATATGCTAAACGTATCTATAATATTATTATTAGTTGTTCTGTCTTACGACAGGTCCATTCCTTATGTCAGTGAGCTTAGACCTCCAATGCACCCTGTCCTCTGCCTCCTCCTACAGCTCCCAGAATTATCTTCTTTACTTCAAGTCATCCAATATTCCTCCTTCTTCCTAAGCTCCTCTTTCCCTTAACCTTTCCTTTTATGACGTCATGCAAAAGACAGCTCCTCCTAAAGATTTGTCCGATCCAGGTTGCTTTGCACCGAAGAATCACATCCAAAATGATTCTCTTCTAATCCACTCTTCTTAAGACTTGTTCATTTGTCCCCCTATCTGTCCACCTGATCTTCTCACCCACTCTTCTTAGGACTTGTTCATTTTCCCCCCTGTTTGTCCGCCTGATCTTCTCACCCACTCTTCTTAGGACGTGTTCATTTGTCACCCTGTCTGTCTATCTGATCTTCTCACCCACTCTTCTTATGATGTAACCATTTGTCACCCTGTCTGTCCACCTGATCTTCTCACCCACTCTTCTTAGGACTTTTTCATTTTCCCCCCTGTTTGTCCGCCTGATCTTCTCACCCACTCTTCTTAGGACGTGTTCATTTGTCACCCTGTCTGTCTATCTGATCTTCTCATCCACTCTTCTTATGATGTAACCATTTGTCACCCTGTCTGTCCACCTGATCTTCTCACCCACTCTTCTTAGGACTTGTTCATTTTCCCCTGTTTGTCCGCCTGATCTTCTCACCCATTCTTCTTAGGACTTGTTCATTTGTCTCCCTGTCTGTCCACCTGATCTCCTCACCCACTCTTCTTAGGACTTGTTCATTTGTCCCCCTGTCTGTCCACCAGATCTCCTCACCCACTCTTCTTAGAACTTGTTCATTTGTCACCCTGTCTGTCCAGCTGATCTCTTCAAGTCTATTACAGCACCATTGTTATAATAAAAACAGTGTTATTGTATCATTAAACTGATGTGCAATTTCAGTTTTTAAATGCTTTTCCAACTAATGTTCAACCTAATCAAACATGAACACAAAACGAACCTTTAAGACGCCGTTTCCAGTCCTATTAGCCTGGGTATCAGTTACCATAGTAAACTCGAATCAGAAATCGTATTGGGGTGTGGTTTATCTACATTCTTCATTTGACAACAGTTTAATAAGGTTTTTTTAATTTTAAAATAATTATTTTCCCATTTACTATTTGTTGAAAATGATAAAAGACTTTCACTGATATCAGTACCATTGTTATCTAAAATGTAATACAGAAAACCACCCCATAATTCGACGCGACGCCTGGTTTTAGCTGTATTCCCTAGGTGTTATCTGTGGGGTTAGACGGGCTCTTAAGAAATACCGCAGAGCGAGAATATCCCCTTCATTAAATCAGGCAATTATCTGTTGGAGTCTATATTGCTGTTCCTGTGAGATATTCTCCTTACCCCTGCGAGGTCAAAGTCACCGAAACCTCGTGCGCCCCTTATTAGACGAGTAGATATCCCTCGCGGGATTAATCCAAAATTGTGTTGGTTCAGAAACCGTAAATATAGCTGAGGAAAATTCTAAGCAGAAATTACTTTAAAAAATACTTACTGAGTTGAACTGGTCACCTTAATGTGCGATAAAACGGGAGTTATTTACTAACATTTAAATGATATTTAACTCAAGATTCATCAGCGAAATGTAACGTGAGGATCTCTCTGCTACGGTTGTTAAGTTAATTGAAATATTGACACTGGCATAGTTTTTATGTACTCATAATTTCTCTTAGTGTGGCTGGACGGTAGTTGGTCATGTTTGTTTTAAATCAAATACCAGTCACCATGAAAGTTAAACTGGTAAGAAGCAAAGTGGGTTATGCTGAGGTCAATCATTTACTACTCCCCTGTCCTATGTAGTCAAGGGACAAGATCTGACTATAGTATAAATCCTATATCTCGATGATAGGTAAAACAAATAGCAAACATATCTATTGTACAGTCCAATTTTCAAAGGAACAGCCTTGTCTGACAGCTAGAAAAGTTACTAGATCTACTTGCACGTATTCATACGTCAAGTCATGTGCTTTGCAGCTGTCACTATATATATATTACAAATACCTATAAAATTACGAAATGTTACCAAGTTTGGCCGCAGTAAAATATGTTCTAAATAGACCTTTCTATTAAAATGATGACTGTCCCACAAACTCAGAGACTTCAACGCGCTGTTGGTAGCCATGCTCTGTTGCATGTGAACGCTGATAATGATAGATTGTTTTGTTTATTTATTTATCCATCTGGTATAGGACCGTACCCGGATTTGGAGTTACCTTTATGAAATGATCATTTTTTTTTTCAACACACGATTTACAAACTGAAGTTTGAGTTTCAAGGGAAACTCGTTATTTTAAAACTGTAAACCAATGTCGCCTCAATAGAGGAAATAAAGATTAAATTAATCCGTAGTATTGAAAGTATTGAAGTATTTGAAGCTTTTATTGACTTTTAGATGGACATCATAATCAATAAATCAAATAAGACATATTTCTATAATGGCAAATTTTAGTAATTTTCAATTAATTTTAGTGGTCAAATGGGGGCTTCTTAGAAAATTTAGGATTTAACTTAGTTATAGAACAGACACATTATCCAGTCCCTGGACTATTAAATAATTCAGCGATCATTACTGTGGAAGAGGAAGCCCCAATTTCTCCAATAATTAATTGTTTAGCCTTACTGGGAATTGAACCCATGCCCCTCAGTTTAGTAAACGGACTATCAGATTTTAAGGGAGGACACTACTTCCTACATCAGTCGCGTGAGTTCAAATGTTCATCGAGGCCAGATAACGCATAGTATTAGTATCGTGTTCACTTCTTAGGCACTTGATGTGCCCGAGTTTTCGGTGCTTTTAAGCTCGTGACTATCGAAGTAATCCGAACCACTGCTTTCGTAACAGGTTGCGCTTCCTTGATGTCAACATTGAGAAGCTTTGAATTAGTGTCTTACGCTCTCTATCGGGAAGGATCTCATGGATTATTAGCGTTTTAAATAAGGACCTTATCATCTTTCACCCCATCACAGGCCCAACTGGGTCATAAGCACCTGGGACTCTCAGTAGTAATAGCCAGTACTTCAGACTAACGCCTCAATGCTCTCTATCGCGACAGGGTCATCTGGGCTACTAGCACCTGGGACTCTCAGTAGTAATAGCCAGCACTCCAGACTAACGCCTCAATGCTCTCTATCGCGACAGGGTCATCTGGGCTACTAGCACCTGGGACTCTCAGTAGTAATAGCCAGCACTCCAGACTAACGCCTCAATGCTCTCTACCACGACAGGGTCATTGGCTACTAGCACCTGGACTTCAGTATAATAGCCAGTACTCCAGACTAACGCTCAGTGCTCTCTACACGACAGGTCACGCAGTATAATCTCGACATGACACATGAGCTCTAGACGGTTATCGTAGGGAGATGATCATCACGACTCACGATCACGCTCTCCCGATCAAGGTCTGGGTCCGGTCCTTCTCGCCGACACACGGTATTAGGATAGTTCTAGTCTAGATTGAGGACTAATACTCTCCTGAGCATTACGTCCACCCGTCCGGGATATCAGCATACTAATCAAGTATAGACGAGGAAGGAAGAATTTCATACCAGGTGTACCCCCCATTTGCGTACAAAGATATTGGGAAACCATTCTTAGCGTAAAGGTGTGAACACTTAGATACACTCGGGTGGGATTCGAACTTCGATCACACTGTCACTGGCAAACCATACAATGCGATACTGGCGCCTTAGAACGAGTATATATTGCATTTGAAACTACTAAAACCCGCTTTGGTGGCCGCATGGTTTCGGGCGTTACTCTCGCAATAGACTAGACTGTTGATGATGGGGGGGGAATTGTGGTTTCCCACTCTCTCTCTAAGCAAATGCGGTGACACTTCCACTAAATTCAACCTTCCTCACCCATGACCCATTAGCGTAATCAGTACATAAGCATACAACCCAATTGGCTAGTAAAAAATAAGGTGCTAAACCCTCTAAACATTCAATCCAAAACAAGTCGCTCGTTCAACGTAAGGAACCTACATAAAAATAATCCATTATCCACTTGTTGATTGCTCGCCGCGTTAACCTCCTCTCTGGACTTTTTACAAGCTCTGCATTCCTCAAGTTCAATGTAACCGTCACACTCTAAAAAATAACCCAGCTTGTTGTTTTATATATATAGATAAAAAATCTTTACGAAACTAGCTGTGACTCAGACAGTAAGTAAACAACGTAACTACTACCACTTTGTAAGGGAAACGGTAGAAAGTACTCGTATTTGGAAACAAGTGAAGTGTAAATATTTCGTCGTGAGCGGTCGTTACGTAAATTGCATTGAAGCAAGGTTATCTGAACGCTTTTTTTGTGTGAAACAATCCGACGAAATCACGTTAAACGTTTTCTCTTCCGATAAAAAAATAAAGAATGTAAGGTTCATCCTTACTGGAGCTCAAGAAATCCCTAAAAACTTAGTTAAAAAACCAAAATAATCGTTTGTTTACATTAACTGATGATTTAAGATGTTGGATGGATGAAAATTTTAGAAAATACAAATACTTTTTTTTTGCGGCCAAAGATGATGACATTTTACTACCTATATTATTATTATTATTATTATTATTATTATATATGTATTGATAATATATATAAAAATGACGGATAGGATCTCATGAGTAGACATATGAATCCATGAAAGTAGATCTAGTAGCCTTTCTAGATGGCATATAAGATTCCTCCCATGATAGTAGATCTAGTAACTGTTCTAGTTGTCAGATAAGGTTCTTCCTATGAAAGTAGATCTAGTAACTGTTCTAGCAGTCAGATAAGGTTCTTCCTATGAAAGTAGATCTAGTAACTGTTATGTCAGATAAGGTTCTTCCTATGAAAGTAGATCTAGTAACTGTTATTTGTTTATTACTATAAAATAATATAGCGGTCTTAGATTATTATTAGAATATAATGGGCTTTGTTTATTTCTCCAAGACTTTCTCTCTACCAAGATGCACTTAATGAATTATTTTGTAATTAAAAGTAGTGGAATGTTACAACAAAAACCTTATCTTAGACTTCGGCTCCACATTTATATAAATGACCTTTACACATCTGGGCCGACTTCCACAAGGTCTATGTTTCACACAACCAGAGTGTCCCTGATATCTCTTCCCATCCGGTGATCAAGCAAATAGTTGGAAACCGCACATGATCCTGGAAGTGAAAAGATGCACAATATTTGCGGAGCGCTGGCCATTACTTGGCTGATTTACTGACGGTGTGGAACATACACAGTTCTCTATTGTCCGCGACAACACTTTTACTAGTGAAAGGTGTGTTCTGTTCTGTCTGGTCATTCTCCGACATTGTCCGACAGGACGGGAGGCTGTTCAGGAAGGAAGAGCCGTCAGACAAATGTCGTGGGTTAACGTGGGACGAAAAAAAAAACAAGAGTATTTCTTCACTATTATGGTAAAACTAAAACTTTTTTTTTTGGACAAAATATATCAAATATTACTTGAAGGAATAGTTTTATTTTAATTGTACACGCATGATAGTACCGACAGTTGTTCAATATTTTAAATAAAGAGAAAATATAGACATTCAAAAACTCCGTGTGAGGAAAATTAAACTATACTGAAGAGCAATTTGATTAATTTTTAACAAAAAAAAAATTTTGTCATAAAAAAAATGCTAAATAATACGGTCCTTAATTCGCGATACCACCCCATATCAAAGAGATTTGAAACTCATTTCGGTGATCGCATGGTCTAAGGCATCAGGCTCACAATAAATTAGACTGCTGGTAACGGGGAAACTGGAGCTCGATCCCTGTCAAGTGTAGTGATGATGTTTTCCCCTAAATGATTTCCCCGTTCTCTCCACGCAAATTTGGTACATTTTCTCTACATTTAACCTTCTTCATCCCTAGCACATTAGTGTAATTATGGGTAAGAGACGTGGAGTTATAACGAAACACAAACTCCCAATAAAGATTGATTTAGAGTAAATGTACCCACATTTTCATGGAGGGAGAGTGGTAAACTATTTAGGAGGTGGGAAACCCCGTCAGTAAACTCGACCGGGATTCCCCCCTTCCCTCCCCCGATCTTCCCATCATCAGCAGTCAGGTCTATTGCGAGTCTGACGCCTTACACCACGTGACGGCCGAACCGTTTCGGTGTGAGATGAAATACAATTAGAAGGATGAATTTTCAGGGAAAGCGCCAGAATTCGACAGAAAGAATTGTCACTCAGACTGTGGGTAAGCCACAACACCCAGCCGAGCCTGCTGTTGACAAGTCCGTTACACTATCCTTGCAGCCAACTCGATCAATGATGTAATGCTGAACGGCTCCGACTGGACAAAGTGATAGTTGTTACAGTCCCGAGTGCTTATGACTGGAAAAGAAGTCAGAGCAAGCGACCTAACTAGGGCACGAACCCGGTTCTCACGCTAATAAATCACCGGTAGCGTTTGACCGAGTCTAGAGTCAAATGGGGCGGAAACTTCCCCCTTGGACGAGCGGAGAAGGTTTCGGTCGAGACAATACGCGTTTAGTTACAATCGTGAGGTAGGGATAGGAAGGGCATTATTTGGAGGAAATGAATCCGAATTTGCTTGGAAAGAGAATAGAAAACCTTTCATGGAAACTACCTTCAGTACCTACTAAATACAGAAGTTCGTACCAATAAGATATATATATATATATATATATACTAGCAGTCCCGCACGGCGTTTCCCGTGACCCTCTGTGGGATAAGAAATACATAATCCCAACTCCCAACGCTGCCCGTTACCCAGTGTGTTATAATAATTATATTAATACTCTTTATTCCCTATCCCGTGGGAATTTCAAAAAATCCGTCCTTGTTCCTTGTATACATCATAAAGGGAACCTCTGTGCAAAATTTCAGCTTTCTAGGTCCAAGGGTTTGGGTTGGGCCTTGATGAGTCAGAACTTTTCTTTTTATATATATATATAGATACATATATGAAAATATATATATTATATATACATATATATAAAATACATAGTCTATATATATATATATATATATCGACCGGGGATGAAAAATGATTAAATTACTAAAATGGCTATTAAAAATAGGGTTGGTGATAAAAGGGTAAAAATTTAGGGTTGTATGTATTTTTTAATGCGACATAATAAAAAAAATAAAGAAATTAAAAAAATGTCTAAAAATTAAAGAAAAATGTTAAGGGTGGACAACCCTTATCACTAAGGGGTATGAAAAATAGATGTTGGCCGATTCTCAGACCTACTCAATATGCTCACAAAATTTCATGAGAATCGGTCAAGCCGTTTCGGAGGAGTACGGGAACGAACATTGTGACACGAGAATTTTATATATAAGATATATAATATAAATACCTTACGCTACGTATATATCAAATTAAGAGATATAACGCTATATATTTATCCAATTAAGAGATATTAATTTACATATGTCAAATTAAGAGATATTAGGTTACATAATTATCAACTGAAGGTAAATAACGCTACATATTTATCAAATGAAGAGATATAACGCTACACATTTATCAACAAGAGGTATATAACACTACATATTTATCAACTGAAGTGTTTTTCATCTCCACACGAAATGAATCGAGCACAGACGGTAGAATGATTGGGCCGTGTCAGAAGATAGACTAAGATTGCTCGAGAACTGCCGAAATCGCTTCGCTTTCTTAAACACCCGACTATATACACCGTGTGGTGTCGAAACACAAGCGTGCAGAAACACTAAGTTGCACAAAAAGTAAAGACTAGATCTTATAATCTATATAATCAAGCGGTAAACGTATCACAATAGTAGAGTGTCGCACTCAAATAGACAGACGGAATAACTTCTTGGATACGAGCTTAGATACTTGCAGGAATATTACTTTGAAATAATGTTTACGTTCAACCTCAAATAAAAAAAAATATATATATATATATATATATTACCTATATTGATTAAATAAATATTAATAAATGTATGTATAAATAAATAAATATATATATTTAAAATATTAATTTATAAATATATATATATATAAATATTAATATATAAATATATATTTATACTATTAGTAATAATTTATAAATATATATATATATATAAATATTAATATATAAATATATATTTAAAATATTAGTATTAATTTATAAATATATATATAAATATTAATATATAATATATATTTAAAATATTAGTATATATTTATAAATATATATATATAAATATTAATATATAAATATATATTTAAAATATTAGTATTAATTTATAAATATATATATATATATAAATATTAAATATATAAATATATATTTAAAATATATGTATATTATACATATAATAATATAAATATATATTTTAACTATTAATATATATTAATATATGTAGTTATATCAATTTATAAATATATTATATCAAGATAAATTATATATTTATATATATATATAAATATAACAATTTACATATATATATTAACTATTTATATATATATTTAATATATTAATAGATGTATTTATATCCATTTATAAATATATGTAAATTATATATAATATATACATATATATTTTAACTATTAATTTATATATATACTTAATATATTAATATATGTATTTATAACAATTTATATATATATATTATAATAAGATATATTTATATATAAATATATATTTAATAAAAATAAACATATATATTAAAATATATTTAACATATCGACCCTATTAATATATTTTAGTGTTTATACATATATATATATATATCAATAAATAATATATTAAGCCAAATGTTTTATAAGTATATATATATAATATACTCGTATATATAAATATAAAACCTAATATAAGAATATGCACTAATATATATGTTTATAAAACCACGCTCGGGTTATACTACGCATATATACTAATGTGTTAAAGAGGAGGAAGGTTGAATTTAAAGGAAGTGAACCCGCATTTGCGCGAAGGAAGAATAGAAAACAACTTATGGAAAACATCCTAAGTACACCCGACCGGTACTCGAACCCCGATCTCCCTGTCATCATCAGTCCAGTCTCTTGCGAGACTGACGCCTTGTACCATACGGCCATCGAAGCGGATATATTTTATAAACTATTCATCTTTGTATTATATCCCCCTGTATCTATCGTATTAGAATTTGGTTCGTTCGTTTTCAACGCACCGGGCCTTGAATGAGTGGAAGTCTTAGACTTTCCCAATCTTCCTTTTAGATAGTGCGGTACATTTCATCTAAATTTAACCTTCCTCTTCCTTACCGAGTCTGTGTTGTTTAATTCGAATAGCTTGTGAGGATACAGTGTTAAAAAAAGTTGCACCAACTAAACATAAATAAATTTAGTAGCTTACATTTAAAAAGTTCCGTATTATCTAAAAGTGGGCATGCGTAGTTTTAATGTAAAATCGTGTGTTAGAAGCTCTTTTAACCTAAAAAAATAAAAATAGCCTTTATTTAAACATCCGTACAGTATGAAACACAATTACCGTTTATTCCTATTATTATCAGCTTAATCTACGGGCTTCCTCCAGAAACAAAAACATGCAATTTACTTGGGTATGTAATGGCCGTCATGCTTGTTAAAAATTCCTTACCTGAGGGTGAAAAAACTAGCTCTGCCTTTTTTTACCATCAACCAGGGTGCATGCGTTAATATTACAGTTCTTTTACTACCCAGGAAAAAAATGTTAACCGTCAAAAACCAAATATTTTGCAACAACAACAAAAAAGTTTAAAAAAAAAACCACACTGATTCACATGTCACTTTTAAAACAATAACTAGTTTTGTTTGTTGGCTTTTCAAATATAAATATTCACTTTCTATTGTCATTAAAACACTCGACAGACTGTTTTATTAAAAAGACGTATTGTTGTTGCGCGATTGTTGTAACGAGAAGAGAACCTTCGCGCGCGAACGAAGCGCCGACAGTTTCGTGTGACTGACACGAGAGTTAGTAAACAACTGAGAAACGCGCAGCGGCAGAAAACGTTGGTTGCGTGCAGATCAAAGCAACTTTTCATAACTGGTAGGAAATAAAGAGGTGGGAGTATAACCGCTTCCACATTCTCCTGTTTGCAACTCTCTTTCTGACGTACCCTTTTAAGTATATCTTCTTAAAACATTGTACTGTAAGTAGGGATCGAATAAAGAGTTACATTGTTTTCCTTTACAGTTATAACATACAATTTATTTAGCCTGAATGAATAAAATGTTGCTTTAGTAGACTTGTTTAATTTAATTGTCTACACACACTCCGTCTATCAATCTTACCTTGACTGGTTCCTGTATGGCCTTATCTTATAAGCTGAGCCATAGTGGAACCAAGCAAGGCAAGCTTTCAATCTTATAGATTAGCGAAGGTTACGTCATGTAAGGGTTGATATTTTATAGGAAGCCTACTTTTAACTACCAACATTGATGTAAAGTCACTAAAATTTGGCATTTAATAACATATTTTATTTTATTTGGTTTCTATTTAAAGAGTTATCAAAAACTGTCACTACTTCCTAATGGAATGATTAATTGAATGGACTAAGAATAAAAATATAATTGTAATATTTCTTACGCCATTGTGGCAATATGAGCTTCAAGTTTTCAAATAACGGGCGTTATATGAATATCAGACTTACAGTAAATTTAATTGCTGTAGAATAATAGTAATGGGCATTGTGGCATTTAAACAGGACTTTTTAAAACAGAAAAGTCTTGTTCAAAGTCCACAAATTGATGACAGATATTCAAGAACTGTTAATATTAACAAGTGTAGAGCCCGCCTCGGTGGCATAGTTGGCTAACGCGCTAGTTTAGTGTTGAGCTAGACTGCCGAGAGCCGGGATATCAAGTCTCAAAACTCAATCGGGTGAACTGGGAGTGTTTTTTTCTTAAATGGCTTTCCACACTCCCTCCACGCAAATGCGGGTTCACTTCCTCTTTAAATTAGACTTACCCAATTCCTAACCCGTTATCGTAATTATTACTAAAGCGAATAACCCGAACGGATAGTAAGACGCAGTGCTAAAAAATAAGTGTATAAAATTAAACTAAACGTGTTATTAATAAGTGTTTTATTTATTTGAACCTAAAAGTGTTTTTTGTCATAAAAACTGCAGAAATACTTTCTTACCTCTATTACCTTACATTCTACCTTAAATCATTTCAATGGGTTAGGGAAGTTAACCTTTTAGAAATAATGTGCCAGAATTTGAGTGTAAGCAGAGGGGAAACCACTTTCGGGGAAGTTAAGTGAAATATTTCATGGCTGGTTCTTGTACTACAGTTTTATGTTCAGCTCCGACTGGGCACAAATATGCTGATATTTGTATTTTTACTAACATCAGTGCAAATTATTGTAAGGGCGCGTTCATATAAATTTAAAATAGGAACAACATTACTCGACACTCGTTTGCATGTCGACAGAGTCGAGATAAACTAAAACATAAAACAAGAGATCTTTGCAATATAAATAAATACAGTCAATTGTTCATAGGGCAGAAAACTCTACATTCTAAACATTATTAACATTTGCTATGTTATTATTGTTATTTTATTTATATTGATAATAGCTATTAAAAGTGACAGCTACAGGTCGCATGACTTGAAGTATGAATGCGTGAAAGTGGAGCTAGTAATTGTTTTAGTTGTCAGATAAGGTTCTTCCTAGAAGTGAGTATAATGTTGTTGTGGATAAGTTCTAAGTGAGTGTACGTTTTAGTTGTCAGATAAGGTTCTTCCTATGAAAGTGGAGCTAGTAATTGTTTTAGTTGTCAATAAGGTTCTCTAGAAGGCTAGTAATTGTTTTAGTGTCAGATAGTTCTTCCTATGAAAGTGGAGCTAGTAACTGTTTTAGTTGTCAGATAAGGTTCTTCCTATACGATTTGGAGTGTACCTACACCATTTAATTCAATTACGTATTTTCTAAATACTTTCCAAAGAACTCTTCCAAGGTTTCATACATCCATCTGAAAAGTCTTCCTCCCGGTGTTTAAAACACTCCACTTCCTGTGCTCTGATGGTGGTGTAAGTATGCAGATAGCCCAACCTGGCAGCAAGAAGTATCGTCGAGAGCGTGGCAGGGGGGCGGGTCTTCTGGTAGCTCACGAGGTAACCGATGAATGAACGAGAGGAATATGGAGCGGATGGAAAACTGGTCCTGGTTTCGATACATCCCGTCAGACATTGGAGAGGTGTGGGGGAGATTGCTAGAGGGGGTTTCCGTCAGGGGTTCAATCATACATGAGAAGGATTTAGATCAATTGTCCGCCCACACACGGCTGAGAGGGAAACCGTCTGCCAGCTGAGCTGCAGGACCACTGGGTAGACTCCTTACAGATGCAGTTAAGTCATTTATGTCTTAAATTTACTTAATTTTGAGCTCTGAGAAATCAAGTACTGTGATCGTAAAAAAATAATAGTTTTCATAATTTTTATGTATGTCGACAATTCATGCCCTCCTGAAACAGAAGAAGTAGTTTTCGTAATGCTGTCTGTTTTAAACATGTGTGTCTGTATGTCTGTCTGTCTTCATGTCTGTGTGTCTGTCTAGAGGTGAATCAATTTTATCGATCAAGCTGAAGCTAGTTCCCATTGTTTTCGTAAGGTTCCACCAAGGGAGGGGTTTTTGGAATTAGATATTTAATCCTAAAATTAATGGTAGTTTATTTATTAATTAGAGTTGAAAATAGGACAAATTCAATTTCTTGAAATTGGCCATAACAATTTTGATTAAAATTCGTGTCAAAGCACTAATAAAAACTTTGTGAAAAAATAGGCGCATGTCATTATTCGGAAAATTGAGAGTATATCTTCAATTTTGATCATATCTGAGAAACTATTTGAGCTGTTAAATAACTTGTCCTCTTGAAGTAGTATAACTAATAAAACCAATAGTTTCCGAGATACAAACATATTTTAATGGAGGTCTGAGAAATGAGTAGTTGATTGTTTTGCTCTTTGGTGGACAAAGATGTTACTATTTTATCAATACATTTCTGTAACAGTGTATATTATTTCACTATACCCTTTGAATGAATGTGATGAGCTTTTTTTTCCGTTAAGTTTCCGCAACAATGTATATTATTTAGTTCCTTCTTACGAGTTTTGAGTAAATATCTCCATTTTTATGTAAATGAACGATAGAAACTGTGCGATGCAACGTACTATTAATTTTTTACTCGAGTCTGATGGTTTGTATAGACTCTATAGAGCATTGGTAGGAAGATCTAAGTTCGCATCTCAGCCGGGTGGTTTGAAGTGTTTTATTCTTTGTGGTTTTCTGTTATTAAAATTATATCTTCCTCACATAAGCGTAGTTAAATTTAAATGGCCGAGATATGAAGTAAGTAGGACGAAGGGAAAGTACAATGTGAATCTATCTTCTTAGACCACTCAGCCACCGATACGACAATGTACTTGTCATGTGATTGCAGTTTTTTTCTGACAGTCACTAGAATAACTCGTCCCAGCCGGAGCTACAAAACGACCACAAAACAGAAATATTCTCATTTGACCCACTTCACAACTCTCCCCCATAAAACACGAGGTTAAAACATCAAATTTTATTGAAATGCGTTGAAATAAATCCAGTCCTACTAGCGAGGGGTTATGACCCACGATACATCATTAGGACACATTACGTACGTAATTTATTACCTGGGAAAGATACAGCTTAAAGATTACAATTAATCCTTTGTCAAGGAGGTTTATTACAACCCTATTATAGTTAGTTTTTTTTTGTTATTTAGTGGCTTTAGAAATACCTCAATCTTACCCAAAAAAAAATCATTACTCAAAGTCTTGATATTCTTTAGTTTAGCCTTTAAATTTGTTAAATATTAAAAGAAAGATAATTTTTCAAAATATTTCATAATGTGAAAATATTTGGCGTTGTTATTTTGTTTGTATAGATAATAGAATGTATTCTTTCTAGTTTATACACAAAGGTAAAAAAACACATTAAATTGATAAAGCACGTATTTTTCGAAGGAGATGGATGTAACTCGTGCTAAGCTCTGTCCATTGAAAGAATCATAATTAGTCAGGTTTACAAATATAATATTAACTAAATGTTTGTTACAATGGAGTTATCTATTGTTTGAAAGGTATACATTTGTTACGCCTGGTTCACCATCCTGCTAACCAGGTGGGTAAACATTATACAGGATATACGAATATACACTAAATATCATTTTTATGATACATAGACTAATTATATATTTCCTATTTTACTTTGTTACTTATATGTAGCAAAGGAAAATAGGAGTTTTGTACCAATATATTCTTACTTGAAAGGAAAATAAAATAGAAGTTGTCCTTATATATATATAATATGAGATATATATATAAGGAGCTATGTAAATCATATTTTCCCTTCAGGGAAGATTATATCATAATATATCGTTTTCCCACCTATCATCAAATCTGTTAGTAACATATTTTTTACATATTTAGTAACACGTTCAATGAGCCTGGCTCTGAAATGGGATGAGGGGCTCGTTACATTAATAACGTGACTGATCGTGCCTTGTTAAGGAAACCATTTAAAAATATATCTTATATATTTGTAGATAACTGTATCACATTACAGTGAAAATATTGTAAGTCTTCAAATAAAAATTTCAATTTGTTTTCAAATGTGGGAAAGCCTAGTCTATTTCACTGGTGTACAGAGGGGGATTTTTACTCGATTATTTTATATTCTCCTTCCTCTAAAATGTGGGCACATATAATTTATAATCGACCTACTCTATCCTTACCACGTCCCTGTAAATATGCGGATAGTCTGTACGGGTAGTAAGACACAGATAACTGCTAATGTATGTATATATTAAATAAATCATACCAGTTAAAGAATATTGTTCTCAGGGTAAAATTTCAAGGCTACCAACTGTAAATAAACGAAGATAAATATCCTCGTTCACCAGCCGAATCACCTTTTCCTGCCAGAAAGGTGGAAGGATCACCCTGAAACCGACTAACGGACATTTGTTATTCTCAAGGAGGCGTCAACATTGGTAGGATCAAGATTATTAATTAATGTAATTACTCGTACATTTATAGCTGGTAGCCATCATATCCAGGCACATCTGTTTCCGTGAGATAGAGATAGAAACTACTGCAGGGACTGTTCGTGTAGTTACACCTAAATGTTTCCTTAAGATGGAGTAGAAACTACTGCAGGACTGTTCGTGTAGTACACCTAAATGTTTCTTAAGATGGAGTAGAAACTACTGCAGGGACTGTTCGTGTAGTTACACCTAAATGTTTCCGTGAGATAGAGATAGAAACTACTGCAGGGACTGTTCGTGTAGTTACACCTCAATGTTTATTCTTGGAACGAGAAGGACGTATGTCCAATTGAATAATTATTATTAATAATAACTTGGATGTGGGATCAAACTTCCATTCCACTTTCATTCACACTTCCATTCATTCTTATTTTTACCACCACGTCTTACTACCCATTCGGGTTATAGGTTCATGTAATTACGCTGATGGTTTTAGGGCTGAGGAAGGTTATATTTAGATGAAGTGTACCCGCATTGCGTGAAGGGAGAGTGGTAAAACATTTTGGAAGACCACCCACAGTACACCTGACTAAGATTCGAACCTAGCTCTCCCCGTCATTGGTAGTTTAGTCCACTGCGAGAGTAGCGCGCTAGACCACGTGGTCACTGAAGCTGGTTTATTCACACTCGAGCCCGCACGTCCACCGTAAGCTTTGCCTCAATGTGGGGTTTAAGTGAGCGCTAGTTAGACTCCTTATTTATACAATTTTTATATTAAGAAAAAGTTTTGTTGACCAAAATAAACCAAATATTGCTCCAATTTCCTGCACTTTTTAATATCCACAGTTATCGAATATCTGTCATGAGCATAGTGGACTTCGAACAGGACTTTTCTATTCATTTATTATGTTTATCAACAAAGACCACAGTATTCACGACAGATATTCAACAACTGTTGATATCATTAAATGTGGAAAAATAAAATAAACTTAGCTAGTGGAGAAATATTTTATTTATATATTATTATTATATTATTATTATTATTATTATTTATTATTATTATTATTAGCACCGCGTCTTACTACCCATTCGGGTTATACGCACTTACGCTAATGTGTAATGGTAGGGTGATTGTGATATGAAATGAAGGACCTACAGTTTAACGTGGAATCCGAACCACGGTGGTGGCCTGGCATTCCCACATTCACAAGATGTCTTGTCAGAGGTGTAGGAAGGGTTTGGAAATCAGATAAATCTGTGCCGGGACCAAGGATTGAACCCCGGACCCCAGCACAGAAGTCTGACACCTTACCCCTAGACCACCAGGTCACCTTTATTTATTTTGGACAAAAAACTGTAAAAATTAAGTACCTTAACTCAGTATCGTTTGCACCTTAAACTATGATTGAAGAATGGCCTTGAAGACGGGACGAATCCTGGGTAGCTCAGTGGTAAAGCATTGGAGAGCAGTCATTTACACGGAGGAAAAGCGTAGACCATATAAGGGAAAAAAATCTAAGTATATCCATCCGGGATTCGAGAACCGACCTTTTCTTACCACCAAATCAGACTAAACAATTTACATTTATAACGCATGTTTACCGGTGCAGGAGAGCTTAATCCTATCTTGATTTATCGTTCTCACCACACTAAAATGTTGGTACATATCTTCTATATCTTCCCCTTTGCCTCCTACTTGCCTCATATCCTCATAAATATTTAAAAATACATAATATATGAGAATGATATTAATCCATTTTATTTTTTAAACTTATAAAATGGGGGCCTATGTAAATCTATTTAATATATTTAAAAAATATTTAAATAGGCCTGTGAATTATATATTTCAAATTATTTTTATTGAACTCATATTATAATAATTATATATACAGTAGCCCCATGGCTTCTTTGGTGCTGACTGACAGCTCACAGCGATAGCTGAGAGCATTGAAAAGTTATTAGACCAAATTATGTATCCCTACGCCGAACCATATGATCTGCAAAAACATGTGTTTAGCAGCTGTCACTTCTGAGGGTAAAAATGTAGGTATATACCTAAATGTTGACTGTCAGAAGTCAGCTGTGAGCTGTCAGTCAGCACTAAAGAAGTCATGGGGCTACTGTGTATATTATTTATAATATATATATATATATATATATGTGTGTGTGTGTGTGTGTGTGTGTTGTGTTTGTTTGTGTGTGAAAGCCTAAGCGTATACCAAGACGAGATATGAAAAAATATAGATTTTAACTCTTGAAACTTAAGATGAATACGATCAGGACCAACTAAAAGTAAATAATTAATATTTTCGAGCGAATTGGATGTGAATTGTGAGTTTTCAAGCAAATCCTCCAGCATTATTGGGTTTTTAAAAGGGCATGAAACATTATTTCCTTAAAGAGAGCCATCGGTTGGCAACAAACTCCAATCTCCCAAGTCAATCAGGTGACCTCGCCCACTTCAGCGGGTTGCATCCTTTGTCAGCTTTGCAACATGCACCTGGCAGATTTGCGCAATGGGAGGACAATAAACTAAATCATGAAACGTCCTTTTTTTTTGTTGATACCTTTCACTTGTCAAAATGTTACATACCGTTAGAAGGGAGACGTGGCTAAAAACAGTCTTAGGAGCCCGGATCACACCCCGGGGCGCATATAGCTGACCTATAGTCCAATTTGTATAGGAAGAGTCTTATAAAACAGCTATAAATGTTACTAGATCCACTTTCATAGGAAGAACCTTATCTGACAGCTAGAACAGTTACTAGATCTACTTTCATAGGAAGAACCTTATCTGACAACTAGAACAGTTACTAGATCTACTTTCATAGGAAGAACCTTATCTGACAACTAGAACAGTTACTAGATCTACTTTCATAGGAAGAACCTTATCTGACAGCTAGAACAATTACTAGATCTACTTTCATAGGAAGTACCTTATCTGACAGCTAGAACAGTTACTAGATCTACTTTCATAGGAAGAACCTTATCTGACAGCTAGAACAGTTACTAGATCTACTTTCATAGGAAGAACCTTATCTGCAGCTAGAACAGTTACTAGATCTACTTTCATAGGAAGAACCTTATCTGACAGATAGAACAGTTACTAGATCTACTTTCTAGAAGAACCTTATCTTACAGCGAGAACAGTTACTAGATCTACTTTCATAGTAAGAACCTTAATCTGACAGCTAGAACATTACTTGATCTACTTTCATAGGAAGAACCTTATCTGACAGCTAGAACAGTTACTAGATCTACTTTCATAGGAAGAACCTTATCTGACAGCTAAAGTTATCTAGATCTACTTTCATAGGAAAACCTTACCTGACTCTAGAACAGCTACTAGATCCACTTTCATAGGAAGAACCTTATCTGACTGCTAGAACCGTTACTAGATCAATGTTAAAACCAGACTATTACTAGACGTACACCTTAATCTCATGCCACTGGTGTGGGTGTATCCTCAGTTGAATATGTAGAGAAATATACTGCTGTGTGAATATACCATGGTTCGATTCCACGTGCTGCTTATAAGACTATATCACTGATAAAGAATTACTTTACCTAATATACCTAAACAGAACTAATAATACAAATGGAGATAAGGCTCTTACTTTTAGAAATGTAACACGTTCAATCTAATATTTATATCCTATCTAAATCAAATGAGCTTTCTTTATGGTATGCAACAAACGGTGACATTAACTTTGTTCGACTTCTGTTGACCAAAGTCAGTAAGGTGCATATTAAAAAAAAAGAAAATAGACGAGAACATAATATAATATTTCTAAATGTTTGCTAGAAAGTAAGATCGTGATTTTGTCGGTCTTATTTCCCCCTTCTAACATCTTAATTCTCTAAATGATAAGTAACGAATAGGAGATACAGTACATGTGATATCCAATGTGTAATATTTAATTGAACACCAAATAAACGTGCGTGTTTTTTTATTGGATTACTTCTTCTTGTTACATGTGTTATCTATCGTATATCTGCTGTATGTTTTACTTTGCGTAATTGTGTTAGGTAACGTTTCCGGCCGATTTGATAAATATTACCTGTTCTCGGTTATGAAAAAAATAGTTTATTGCCTATTACAAAAGAATATCGTGTCTCCGATTTATCTATGATTTAAAGGGTCGTGTGTAGAAACTCACTACAATAGTAGCCAGTCCAATTGACGCATCATTTCACAATTACACCTCTCAACTGTTTGCCTTTAGGTTTTACAAAAATGTGAGCTTGAGATTTTAAATATCTAGAAATTTGGGAGGAGGGGGTTAGCTGTCACGAGGAGAAGTAAGATTAGGATTGAAGTTATCCGGGAAATAATGGAGGTACAGGGAGTACATGAGATAGTAGAGGAAGCCAGATTGAGATGGTATGGGTATGTAATGAGGATGGAAAAAGAGAAGATTCCAAAGAAAATGATGAAAATGAGGTATGTGGGGAAAATTCCGCAAGAGGATCCAAGAAAGAAATGGGAGGAGCAGATAACATAAAGTGTTAAAGTGAGAGGGGAAGAATGAAAGCAATTAATGAAGGAAGAGTGGTGGAATGATAGAGGAAGATTGAGGTATTTTAATAAACTGACCTGGCTGAAGGCTGTAAACAGTTGATACTAATAACCTATATTTGAAAAAATATGTCTGGACACAGGGGTCGAACCCGGAACCATTGTCTTAGCGTTGAAATACTGGATTGTTCGTTGATACATCATTGGCACGCCATGCCAATAGTCTCAGGTTCTGTTCCCGTGTACAGGTGACATTGTTACAATTTACTAAATAATTGTGGTTTTCTGAAATTGCTGCTTTCCCTTTTGAATATTTTTGAAATTTGAAATATTTTGGTATATCCTTGATGTATAAACAAACATTTTAAAAAACATGATGAAAATAGTTTTAATTTTATCTAACTCCTAAAATCATTGCCGAAAATAATCGCATCACATTTTAAATCCCGATCTTAGCAGCCATCACCTACACAGTTCAAAACCCGGCCAGGTGTTTTCTTCACAAATGGTTTCCTACTTTTCATCTACTGTCGGAACCACTATCAACTTAGTGTTCACTCAATGTTCACATAACGTAACGTAAAGGTTCTCCTCGTGTTTATAAAAGGAAGCTATCATGACGCAGTTAACGTAAGGGGGAACTTTCACGCTACTTTAACTTTCAGTGAAGTGTACCACGTGTTCCTGTCAGCCAATCATGTTGCGAGGTACGTCAACACGTACTAGATAGTACTTCATTTGTTTTTTGATGGCCTCTTCTCACCAGTTATTTGGTAGTTCCAGTAAATCTTCTCTTGTAAGGGAATCAGTCCTAAACGTTCCCTTTTAATGAACAATTTGTTGTAAAACAATACAAATCCATTGTCTGTGTTTTACTCGAGTTGTTACGTTAATTCTGATCACACACTAGTTTATTTACGTTACGTGAATGTTAAGTTACGTTAATATTGATCACACACTAGTTTATTTACGTTACGTCAATGTTAAGTTACGTTAATACTGATCACACACTAGTTTATTTACGTTACGTGAATGTTAAGTTACGTTAAAGTTAAGTTGATCGTCATCCCAGCATACGCAAATAAGGTTTCAACATCTTCTATATACATGCCTCGGTGGCCACATGATCTAAGGCGTCACTCTCGCAATAAACTAGACAAGACTCTCGATGACAGGGATATTGGGGTTTGAATCCCAGTCATGTGTACTGGGGAAGGCTTTTCCTAAATAGTTTTCCACGTTCCCTCCACACAAATGCGGGTACAATTCCTTTATATTCAACCTCCCTTATCCCATTACTATGACAGACCGTGAGCACGATCGTTCAATCCAGAGGACGTGCATACTCAAACCTTTAATACTCACTGGTTCGAATCCCGGTGGCTATACGGGTGGTTAGTATGTCAACCAAAGTTCAGTCCCATGTACCAATGACCCCACCTGGACATCAAGGACCCGGGATAGTTTCCAGTTGGAGTGGACATACAGACACAGACGTCAGTCTCATCTTGTCTGGTTGGCCGGTAGTGAGGGTTAGAATCTAGGCTGAGTGCATTGAGGTGAATTCTCCTGAATGGTTTTCATGTTCCCTTCGTATAAATGTGAATACATTTCCTCTAAAGGTCACCCTTCCTCTCCCTACATTATTTCTGTAAATATGTGAATAGTCCGAATGGGTGGTAAGACTCAGCGAAAGGGGTTAAAACAAGAATTCACTTATATTACGATTTACATTTAAAAAAGTTTTTTACTATATACTCTAGTATTTGTACATTTATTTTTCAAAAATTTAAAGAATATTATCAAAATTTAAGGGCTGTTTCCTGTTTCTATGACACCGAACTAAATACGAGTATTTCTCAAACGAACAGTTCAAATTAAACAGTTACTTCAACTTAAACGTGGAAGTAGTTCGTCTGACTAGTTCTTTATAGTATTCTGGAAGTTAGAAAATTAAACTGCGGGTAGCTGTAAAAATATTTAAGTTTTGTCAATCAATTATTTCTTAAGCCCATAGTAGCACACAAATTATCTTTTAAACTATGAAAAATATTAGATTGAATACATAATCATTTTGCATAAAACAAAACAATAACTGTTATCAATACACTCAGAGGTGTGTTTAGTGCTGCCATCTCTTAGAGAGCTGTATAAACGTGATTAAGGTTTAGTTAGAAGTTCCGTGAATCCTCACGAGATGTCAGGACATGAGAAAATCGGTGAATAGCATTTGGAAAGATTCTTCGATAAGTTCATGTTTTTACAGCTGTTATCATTATGACTTTATTAAAACATTGCTGATAACATTTTCTTTTGTAACTTGGAAAATGTTTAACGTTTTGATGTTCTTAAAAACGATTTAGAAGGGTCCTTCCTTAGAACAGTTTTGGAAATTAGTATCTCCTGGTTATCGATTAGGATATATTAGATATATACTGTATTGTATGAAAATTATTATATTTATTTCAGAAAAGTTGAAAACAGGAGTAAAGGGGGAGGATTTATTCGATGATAAGGAGTATACTTTTTTGAGGTAAAGAGGAGGAGGGGAGTTTATCCCCATCACTAATGGTGTTGTCCTGAGATGAGGTGTGGACTATGGAACTAGTAACACTATTGAATATAACATTCCGCACTTCAGACTAAACTCACAGAACATCTGTAACTGACACTAGTGCAGTTATCTACACCAGAGGCATACAGTCTCGCCAACATTTACAACCCACTAAACCCACTAAAACCTAATACACAATATAACAATTTTAATGTTTTACTCTCCTAAATTTGTAAACACAATAAATATTTTTTTAATAAAACTATTTTAAAAACATTTTGATTATATTGTACATATTTATAGAAAGTATAAGTATACTTAAGAGATAATAGCATTAAAAATATGTATGATGCACTGCAAGGCCGTAGCCAGCCAATAATTTCAGGGGGTGGTTTGATGGGCACATCCCCCAATTGCCGGAAGCTAGAAAAAATTATCAATACTAAACAACTTTAGAAGCTCTCTGAAGTGCTTTTTACGGTAACACAACCCCCTAATTTGTACTTATGCCTTAATTTTGATATTGTTTGAACCATAAATAAAGTCATGTATATTTTATTCATTAAATTTCAGGGGTAGTGGGGGGTTTAAACCCCCCCTAAAAAAACATGAATACGGCCCTGTGGTGTAGTAATTAATATACATCAAATTTTTTATGCTTTTTTATTTATTGTCTAGTCAAATTATCAAAATGTTAAAAAAAAGTATTTATACATGACCAATTAAGTATTTAGCTTTCGTAATATGAGTCCGTTTAACTTGTCATAATTGTATGTTCCCCATCAAGTTAGCATATTTATTTATATCTTTAAATTAGTTGGTCTTTAATAAATTTCAAGATAATTGTAAATAATTTTTCTTTAAATTTATAACAAAGTTTGCAAAATTTTACTTCACTTATTTAATTTTTGTAATACTTACTAAAAAGTGTTTTCGTTAACTAAATATGTCAAGCATCATTTTACCCTCCACAAGATATACGACAGTAATTAATTTTTTGATGTGTGGGTAAATGAATTAGAAAAACTATGGATAGTGTGTATGTGTGAGGAAGGTGGAATTTTAGAAGAAATGTATCCACATCTACGGGAAGAGAAGGGTAAACAAATATTGAAAAATCGCCTTGAGTACGCTTTGCTAGGATTCGAACATATACCTGCCCATCGTTGGAAAAAAAAGCAGACTAGATGATCCTCTCACGTAGACTGCATACCCACCGGTGCGGGATTAAAGAAGCCTAATCTAAGGCTTAGGAAAATGTGGAAGCTGTCTAAGACCTGGGGGAGTAAAGACGAAATCTAAACCAAGACTCGAACCCTACTCCCCATCAACAGGCAATCCAATCAATTGTGAAACTGACGTCTTGTAATGACACAAATTTTACCCTTTCATATAATTCTAAATCAACGGTTATCACCCTTAATATATCTCGAATTAATGGACAATTTTATAATCCTGAGCTTATATAATCCTTGTGTTAACTCCACTGATCTAAAAAGCCTGACTGGTCCTTATATTTTGTATACTGTTGACAAGTCTCTGTGACGTCATTAAGTCTCAGCTTTTGTTTGCAGGTTCGAACCCCTCTTCTTGGTAAAATGTCCACAACAAGACACTCCTAGCAAACTGTTCTGGTGCGGTTGTTTTTTCTCTCAGTTCAAAAGCTGATGAGAGATGGTATGATTTCATGAAATTGGAAGGTTCTAGATGTTCTCTTATTCGATTATAACCAAAGAAGAGTGCTCTTGAGGCTTAACTTGCCCTGAAACACCCCCCCCCCCCCCCGTAGCTAACTTCCACGGCATGCTAAAACCAAACTTTCAAAATCTGCCACGTATTGATAACTTTTCATTCCGACTGTTAAATACCGTGTGTCGTTTTATTCGAATAGATCCTACATAATTATAGAGCTGTTATGTTCCTGAGTTAGTGATGTAGTTCCGCAAAACACCACAGTCTTTTTTATCGCGAGTGTTTTGTTACCTGGGGAGACCCAAGCAGTTTGTAGTCAGAGATAACAAAAGAGAAGAGTTAACAGTTGCTGTTTTGTTTCTTTCTCTGAGACTCTGAGGTGTGATTCTTTGAAAGAAAGTTACAACATTATCGTTATCAGTCTACGACGAATTTCTACGGAGAAAGTTTTCCAGGAAAATAGGAAGTGCTTCTGTTCGTTTCTTTTGTGTTGTTCTCCTTACAGCTCGTCAGTTGGAGATAAGCTTCTCTGTGATAACACGACACTCTCTCTAAGAGGACATACACTTGACCGTGTCTGACAGATACATCAACTACTCACACCAATATCATGTATTCATACGTTAAGTCCTGTGTCACTTTTGATATAAAACAACAATAATAATATAGTAAAATGTTATCAATATTTAGGCCTACTTTAAAACATATATTTGTATTTTCTAACCCTCTCCTTTCATAAAAATCCTACTACAGTTCAATGCGTGTACTTTTCTTCTAAATAGTCATATGTGTTGGACGTGGTCAATTAAAAATAGATAAGAAAAACACACACGTGCATTAAAGCGTAATGTAAGCGCCGTCGTTCCTAATCCTCATCCTATTTCCGGTCTCGGTCAGTTCGAGTGGATTCTGATGTCGCTTTATCGGGTTGTGTTTGCGTCCCTTCCCCCCCAGCCACAATGTTCAGCTGTTGAGGTATTTGGGGCCCCACAGTCCCCGGGAGATGGTAAGCCCCCCCCCCCTCCTCTATCACAGACGTATATTAGCACGCGAGAATCAACACAGAGGTTTATTAGCACACGAGAGAACTCAAGGTTCTGTTGTTTTATCAGAACCGGAAAGTTTTTTTTTTTAATATTTTTTTCAACCGTCAGTTTATTTAGCCACGAAGATGACCTGAGGAGATATTTTCTTATTGTTATTTTAAACCGTGACCTGACGACGCATCATGTGGATATTAACGTCTATAGTGAGTACAACTCAATTGTAGAGACATTTTGTCTCAACATTCCCTTCTCTCATGATTAGCACGTTTTAAATATTTGTACTAATTAAAATTGGGTTGAATATACTGATCTTAGGAATCTCCAATCTTGGAAAATAATAATTAACATAAAAGTAGAATATATAAAAATAGAAAAGTGACTAGATATTAACAATTAATTTATTTAGTACCTGGTTCTGTGGCCGCATGGTCTAAGGTGCTATTCTCGCAATAGGCTAGACTGCCGATGATAGGGAGAGCGGTCGGGTGTACCAAGGTTGGTTCTTCTTATATGGTTTTCACTCTTCCTCCAAGCAGATGCGGGTGCACTTCCTATAAATTCAATATGCTGTGCTTCATCATCATTAAATATTTGTATTTACATCTGAATTAATCCTTTATTCATTAAAAAGATATTAATAACTAATAGAACACTAAATACAAATTCTAATCAAAGATTAATGCAGTGAAAATAGTTTTGCGTCAAGTAGTGAAATTCAGTCTGGATTATTTCCCTTAGTGAAGTCATTATTAGCGAAATCGCGCGAGGCTGAAAATTTGATGATTTTTATAATATAATTTAATTAGTATGATCAATCAAAATTATAGAGAGTCTTAGTTCTAGATAATCGAAATTTCCATTTTATTGGTCAAAATCTGTTTCAAATAAATAGAACGAACGGTTTTGTCACAATCTTTTATTTTGTAACATCATTTTTTGATGGGTGAACGAGTTGACCGCCCCCTTAACTTGCACTTTCTCCCATCCCCACCTTAAACCCCGGCACGCTAGCCCTGCTCCCACTCGCGTCCGTCCTTTTAGAGCGTGTCTCTGTCCTCCCTTGTGCTTGTGAAATAAGACGACACTGAGCGAGCAAGTACAAGGACAGGAGTGCGTGATACAGATCTGTGGCTGATGATACAAAGCTTGAGATGAATGCATCACGGGTGAGGGGAGGCAAGAGCCGCGTGAAACAACGGTACATGTACGCTCTACTGGTAGAGACAGGTAAAATGGACCCACACGAGCTTGAAAAAGAGAAGGTAAAAACATATCTCCAGACAAGATATCGGTGGTCACGCGTTCAGAGGCGTCAGTCTCATCTAAATCCTGACAGTGAACTTAGCAGGCTACATGCTTCGGTGGTCACAAGGTCAAAGGTGTAACTCTCGTGTTAGACTAGAATGCTGATAGCGGGGAGATTGAGGTTCAAATCCTAGTTGGGTATACTTAGGGTGTTTATTCCAAAATTGTTTTACACGCAAATGAGGATACACTTTCTATAGTTTCAACCTTCATCATTGTCGTAATTAGTACATATGGGTATAACTTGAACAGGTAGTAAGACGCGGTGCTAAAGAAAAGATTTTAAAAAATAAACTTAGCAGGTTAGTACAATTAATACCAAATTTGAACTGTGGCAGTTTTGGGGCAGCTGATAAATCAGTCGACACAAACTCATCTGTAATTTACATGTCGAGATATTTATATAAACATTGATAAATCAGTCGACACAAACTCATCTGTAATTTACATGTCGAGATATTTATTACCTTTAAAAGAGTTGTCTACGATATCATGAAACTAGCCGTCACACACTAAAACATTATTTGAATAAAAAATGTAATAATGGCTATAACATCCACTGAGAATTTAAAGCATCAGCTCACACGATAGGGCGTTATATTAAAAATGTGTGCGTGCTGAGTTCGAATCCAAGTGGGGACTAAATATGTTTGCAATATTGGCTTCCGTTTTCTTTATTTAAGTGATACATTAATGGTCTGTTGTAGAGTTGTTTTGTTTATCCTGGATGGTCCATTGTCTGGATGGGCCACTTTTAGGCTGGAAAGACCTTTACTAGTTGGATATAACCAAATTGGTTAGTTATTTACATCCATCACTCGAGATTTTAACTGGATTGGTTAGTTGGTTAAGCCATAAGATATGTAAAATATAGATTTTTTTAATCTGAAAACATATTTTAATAGAGCAATCGTTTTTTAACCCACTGGTCATCATAATATACCTTAAAGACTCTTAACCTGGTACATCAATTCATAACACTAAACATTCTACTCTTATCATCAACGACTTTGATAATCAAACCCAGGCCGCCACCGTGGTTCGGATCCCACGTTAAACTGTAGGTCCTTCATTTCATCTCACAATCACCCTACCATTACACATTAGCGTAAGTGTGTATAACCCGAACGGGTAGTAAGACGTGGTGCTAATAATAATAATAATAATAATAATAATCAAACAAGCGTATAGAGTATTTAATAATATTTCAAATACCAGTTCAGTTATATCTGTAACCGGAATCCCATTAACCTTCAACTGAGGATAATATCTCAGGTAAAGAAGAAAATAGATCAAGCCATATGTAGAAAGAAGAACCAATTGGTTGTGACAAGTCGAGATTGGTGCGGGTTGGTAGTCTGGAGGGTGTCAAACTCGGGCTCCCCTAAATAACCACCCTTATTTTCCCGCCTTCTGTAGGATTGTGGTAGGAATAAACTTAGAAAATACAAACGTCTTTACTATCAACATTGATAACACTTTACTACACTATTATTGTTACTATATATGTGACGTAATCTCTATCATTAGTGACATCTGCAGATCACATGGCTTGACGTATGAGTAGATGAAAGTAGATCTAGTAACTGTTCTAGCTGTCAGATAAGGTTCTTCCTATGAAAGTAGATCTAGTAACTGTTCTAGCTGTCAGATAAGGTTCTTCCTATGAACGTAGATCTAGTAACATTTATAGCTGTCAGATAAGGTTCTTCCTATGAAAGTAGATCTAGTAACTGTTCTAGCTGTCAGATAAGGTTCTTCCTATGAAAGTAGATCTAGTAACTGTTCTAGCTGTCAGATAAGGTTCTTCCTATGAAAGTATATCTAGTAACTGTTCTAGCTGTCAGATAAGGTTCTTCCTATGAAAGTATATCTAGTAACTGTTCTAGCTGTCAGATAAGGTTCTTCCTATGAAAGTAGGTCTAGTAACTGTTCTAGCTGTCAGATAAGGTTCTTCCTATGAAAGTAGATCTAGTAACTGTTCTAGCTGTCAGATAAGGTTCTTCCTATGAAAGTAGGTCTAGTAACTGTTCTAGCTGTCAGATAAGGTTCTTCCTATGAAAGTAGATCTAGTAACTGTTCTAGCTGTCAAGATAAGGTTCTTCCTATGAAAGTAGGTCTAGTAACTGTTCTAGCTGTCAGATAAGGTTCTTCCTATGAAAGTAGGTCTAGTAACTGTTCTAGCTGTCAGATAAGGTTCTTCCTATGAAAGTAGATCTAGTAACTGTTCTAGCTGTCAGATAAGGTTCTTCCTATGAAAGTAGGTCTAGTAACTGTTCTAGCTGTCAGATAAGGTTCTTCCTATGAAAGTATATCTAGTAACTGTTCTAGCTGCCAGATAAGGTTCTTCCTATGAAAGTAGATCTAGTAACGGTTCTAGCTGTCAGATAAGGTTCTTCCTATGAAAGTAGATCTAGTAACTGTTCTAGCTGTCAGATAAGGTTCTTCCTATGAAAGTAGATCTAGTAACTGTTCTAGCTGTCAGATAAGGTTCTTCCTATGAAAGTAGATCTAGTAACTGTTCTAGCTGTCAGATAAGGTTCTTCCTATGAAAGTATATCTAGTAACTGTTCTAGCTGTCAGATAAGGTTCTTCCTATGAAAGTAGATCCAGTAACTGTTCGGGCTATACGCTTATGTATTAATTACGCTAACGCTATTAGGAATTAAGAAGGTTATATAAAGTGCATCCGCATTTTCGTGAAGGGAGAGTGCGAAAACCATTTTAGAAAAAACCACCCTTAGTACACCCGACCGGGATTCGAACCTCAATATCACTGTCATCGGCAGTAAAGTCTACCTCGGGAATAGCGCCTTAGACCATGCGGCTACCGAAACGGGTAATTGAAAGTTTAATCACGATTTACTGCGCAAGCTATGTTTTATTCTCGATTATTTGTTGTTCTTTACCCTATCCAGGCGAATATTCTTTAATTTATCCACGTGTAAGATAATAATCATAGTACAACTAAATAAATTAAACATCGAATAGAACAATCGCCCAAGACGTGTCGGCCAAGGGACGCTCTAACACATCTTCCTGGCTGTAACGCGGGCTCGCCACCTCCTTGTTGATATATTCTCCTGGTAGAGTCAGAGCAAGGGTGGGGCGCCATAGACAAGCTCCTTGATGAAACAGAGATGAGAAAACTGCGATAGCTGCTACAAAAGATAAATAAAGGAAGGGGGGGGGGAGGATTGACTTTTCATCAACCCTTTTATCTGATTCGAAAAATAAATATGTATAGAATAGCTTATCTTTTGAGCCGACTTTAAAACCTTGTCGTTTTTATTTTGTACCTTATTGGCTGAGTGGCAAGAGAGTTTAACTAACTAACTAACTAGTTTAGTGGAGTCGACAGGATTCCAGAAAAAGTATACTTGAGATAATATATATTATATTTCCGTTCAATTGTCTATGTATTAAAATACCTGGTACTAGGACTTTATCTTTACTTATTCATGTAGATAAAGTATTGTAACTGTGAACATTCGCTCGCTACCTTAAGATTATGATGTATGTAACCTTGTTGGTTTTTTAAGTGCTCCCTAACAAAAAAAAGGGTGGGTTATACAATTATGTGTCTACCTGGCTAGGTCCTTGGCGGAAATTACTAAATGAATTTAATTTAAATTTGTGAATTAGATTTTATATGGCTATTTTTCGCTATCAATTATGATTTGGGTTCAAATTCTTTGATTAAGGATAGTTTGTGAATAGCATTTTGAAATTTTGAATTTAAAATAAGAATAGCTTTAACAACCTGATTCAAAATACATATCTGTAAAGTGTTTCGTTTTATTACCAAACCAATGTTGTTTTTTTCAGGTCTACTCACTAAAGAGTAGTTTACTGATAGCCAATTTTTGAGCAATTTTATAGAATATTTAATTAACCTAAATATTTATATATAATACATAATTTACAAACTTTCTTAACAAATAAACCCGATTTGTATCTACAAACATGTACTGAGCACTTATTTTTTGGGCCTACTGTATAAAAGTGTTTGAAAGCGAGGATAATTAAAAGACCAGCAGTTAAGTCTCAGTAAAGCCTGGAAAATCCACTTCAAAGCCCTAATTCAGCACTTAAACTCCATCACCCCATTTGTAGTATTTTGTATTCTTACACGAAAAGAGGACAAAGAAGTAGTTTATTTTTAACTTTATCTTTCTTACGTAATTCGCAGAACACGAACATTTTCCTCCTTTGTTGAAATTTAGAGATAATTCAGTAAAATTACCCCACATGGAGAATGCGTCTTGAAGATTTCATTGACTCAGATCAAGAACAATCTAAGTACATTTATATCTAAAAGACTGATTAGTTGGAGGATTGAAAGGGGGAGGGGGGTGACCTGGTGGTCTAAGGGGTAAGGTGTCAGACTTCTGTTCTGGCGGCCGGGGTTCAATCCTCGGTCCCGGCAAAGATTTATCTGATTACCAAACCCTTCCTTCACCTCTGACAAGACATCTTGTGAATGTGTGGAATGCCAGGCCGCCACCGTGGTTCGGTTTCCACGTTAAACTGTAGGTCCCTCATTTCATCTCACAATCACCCTACCATTACACATTAGCGTAAGTGCGTATAAACCGAACGGGTAGTAAGACGCGGTGCTAATAATAATAATAATAATAATAGAAAGGGGTTGGGGGGGGGGAGTAAATTAACATAATTTTTTAAAAAGATTGCAATAAAATATCTTGTGCTGGTAAATATATAAGAAATATCTACCCTTTTATTAGATGAATTAGGAAAAAATAACGTTTAAATATTTCACTCCAAACAAATTTGAAATAAATATAATTCAGGCATGGATGTTTTTTTGTACTCACACCTTTATTATTTTTGTCACTGTCTCTTGAAGGACTTGGATATTCTGTTTTAAAAAGTTCGTGCTTTTTGTAAATAAATATTTTTACACGCTTTTTCAGTTAAAGAGATGCACATGATTTTTTTTAATGAACCAAAAATCTAATATATTGGAAAACTGCGAAAACAGATTTTGTGTAAATAAATTTATCGGTCAGTATTAATGATATTTTCCTTTAATAAAGATTAATTGCAATTGTCTAATAAATATAGATCCTATCAATATTGTCACCTCCCACGTCGCATCAGTGGAGAAGGGCGTGGTCATAGAGCTATTGGCAATGGTCCCCTAAATTTAAGGTCGACCCCAAGAGAGTGTTTATTGTTGGGCGCCACTTCGTTTGGCGATAGTGAGTCTGAACATTAACGAGGAAATTCGTTCAGTCGCCAGATGTAGATATGAAGATCAACACTCCCCCTCGTAAGGTAGACCAGGACAAATAAGGGACCTCTTGGTCAGGGATAAACTGCTTGGAAGACAACGAGGCTTCCCATTAAACCCATAGGCCTTCATGAGTTTACCATGATCACATCTTCTATACGTGATAATTCCTAATATAGATTAGAGTTATCCAAACCCCGGAAAATGGGTTCCTAGGGTCACTGTAATAGTTAACAAAACAAATATTGTTCAATAAGCCAGGAGGGTTTACACACAAAAAAAATCAGGACTATATACAAAATTATTCCTTATCTCAAGGTTAAATTCACACATTATTTTGGTTAAAATATTTCCAATTAAGTGTTTGGTTAAGCCTTCGTCTTAATTTCATTAGACCATAGATTCAAGTTCGAAGCATGAAGGGAATGTGTGAAGCATATAATTATTTAAATAGTGAAAATATAAGTCGAAACATTAATATTTATTTTAAACTAACCTATTAAACTACTTTACAAATTTATCACGGAAAACAATTTATTGACTTGACACATACTTCAGGCAATATAAACATTGGGAGCTGCGAGTGGCCACTGCAAAAAAAATTAATTAATGTGCACATCTCAACTAAACCTAACGCTACTCTACAATAGGCACAACAGTCCCTTTCTAAAATAGTGCCATCTAAAGACCATCTTCAAATACCATCGTCTTTGCGAGAGAAAAAAAGAACACAAATATAGCACTTAGCGGTCTATGCGAGTCCTGCGCGTAACCATACACTTCACGTAGAACTTCAGGGGTGTCCAGTTGGTCGGCCACTCGTGAGTGCCTCTGGTCACTAGCCCCGGGTATGCAACCAGTGAAGTAGTACCGCTGATGTGGTCCGTGGTTGACCGTACCCAGTCCGGAAACTAAACTCCCATCCTCAGACTTCCAACCCAGACCCCATAAATATGTAGGATGGATCCAACTAAAAATATAACCCATCTTTACAAATATCAAAACAATTTAACCGTAACTTCAGAAGTTAAAAATACCACTAACATTCTAAGACCCCAACATTATAGGACTCAACATTCTAAGTTACTGCTCCAAAACTGTCTGTCTGGTAACATGAGTACACTAATAACAAGCTTAAGTATATAACATAAATATATTATTTACATAACTATAACCTCTCACTGCATACAATAACATGTACATAAAAGGTTCTGACTCATTATGTATTTATCATACTAGTAGTGCAATTAGACAAAAATCATAAGTGATCAATCTAACTAGTTGAAATAGATAGTACATTAGCTAAGGATTAATTAATACGAATGGGTCTACCTTACCCCTGCCACAAAACTTCGTTCCCCAAATCCTCCCAACGGAGACAGAGGGTCTTCACACCCAGGCGTTCACGTCCAACACACATGTACACACACGAGTCCATACCGCGGACAACTGACTCAAACTCTGCTCATATAACTCAACCACAGTTCACCGCTCAAGTTCGCTTGTAAGCCACGGATAGTTCATAGTGCTGTCGGATGTACTGTAGCGCCACGTGGCGTAAGTAGGCACCAGGACGTGTCCGATTACTGTGGGCATGCTTCCACAATAAACAAATAATTTGGTTAGCGGGCCAGGCTAATTATCGGAGGAAAGATCCATGGGACGGGAAACGTTACAATATATTTGATACAGTTATATGAGAATATTATCAACATTAACATACTGACGCCGTCATTTAGATAGGATACTTACCTTTATACATTTGTGTGATGCGGGATGTATTATCATCAAATACAGGCAATAAGGGAAAAATATCTTGTTTTTTGTTTAGAAAGATAACCTGTAATAATTACAGAATATCGTTCAGTTCGTTTTACAAAAATACTGAACTAGTATTTTTGATGTTTTGCGCTTACTACTTTTTGAAGTATTATTATTATTATTATTATTATTATTATTATTATTATTATTATTATCACGTATTCTGTCTCTTGACAGGTCCGTTGTCTTGTTCAAGTCGAGTCCTCTGGCAAGTCCTTGAAGCAGCTTTCTTTTATATGTCCTGAACCTTCCTTTCCTTAACCCCTTTTCCGTTTTACCTCACCTTCTATGTCCTATGACGTCACTCAGTAAGACATTTTTTAAATAATGTGACCCGTCCATTTGTCCTCTTTAAGTCGTTAAATCATCTGTAGAATAGTTGTCTATTAATTGATTCTTCTTAGAATTTCTTTAGTTTCTAATAATAATTTTGTAAATCTAACGGCTTGGTAAAAGTGTCATGGCAGATAGCTGACCCATCGTCTAACCTGAAATGTAGCAAGTTTACCGTGGATTGTTCCACTATAGCTTATATTCCTAGTCATCTACTGTAGTGGCGGATATGTCGCTTTCTTCTCAGGTTGAGCCGCCCTGTGCATTTCCTCTAAGCTATCCTTATAATAACTAGCGATTATAATACGTCATTAATAGCTGTGTGTAGTAATACAAATAATATTTTTAAGATGACGTAATATCCCTCAGCAGGATATTCAATTAAAGCTATTCAAAACATTATGTTCACGCTTACATGGTTTATTTATAAGATTACCCACCTCAGTGGCGTAGTTGGCTAACGCGCTTGTTTAGTGTTGAGTTAGACTGTCTAGGACGGAGAGATTGAGGTTCGAATCTCACTCGGTTGAACTGGGGGGTGGGAAGGTGGATTCCTAAATGGTTTTCCACTCTCCCTCCATGCAGATGTGGTTTCACTTCATCTATATTCAACCTTCCTAATTCCTAGCTCCTTAGCGTGATTATTACCTTAGGCGTATAGCCCGAACGGGTAGTAAGACACGGAGATAAATAATAATAATTTGGAATGGTAATTTTTTTTAATGCGCTAATAATATTCGACCACATACTCTATAAAGTCCAAAAAGAAATGGAAGAACTGCTAAATAAGTTATTTCAAGAATAGACGACATTCGTTCCTAAATTAACTAAGTTGAAAACGGTACTTAATTTTAATGTTCCTGGGGAGGTTTATTTGTTTCTTGGTACACAAAACACCCAGTTCAGAAAGTCTGGTGTTAACAAATTGCAATAAACTTTAATGAGTTTTGTGATTGAAGAATCACTTTCATCGTCACGTGTGATGGATGAGCTTACAGAAAAAAGTTGTTATTCAATATCTGTTAAATAGATAAGGCTAATCTTTTTAAAACCTGTGACAGAAATTGAACACGCTCATAAAACTTTTAAGTGATATATTTTAGACTTTCGCGAGGGTAAATCATAATAATAAAAGTCAAATGTGTGGTCCTGATAAAGTCTTGTTTAAAAAAAAAAAGAGGAAGGAAGGTCTATTTGGTAACATTTATTTCTTACTATGTTTTAATACCAACAAATTCAATAAACCGGCGGCACAGGGGATGATAGATGGTAACTAATTAGTTCTAGAAGTTTCCGATAAGGTGCTAATAAACTATTTTTATCGTACTTTTTATTATTATTCAAACGCAAGTGCTCGAAAGCATAAAGAGTGTTTGTATTACGATTATTTAGCAATCATTATTATTAACTACACCATCCAATCAATTCAGTTGTACTTACTTGTTTGTACAATTCACTCATAAAAAGAGACCGATTTTCCTTCGTTTAATTTGAATACGGCCATTTTTTTGCGAACAAGTCTGAACATTTGAAGATTGATTAGCTCTATCTAGCTATGAGAGTGCTTTTTCTCACACACTCACTCGTGCGCGTGACATCTCAGTCAGACCTGCTCGCCCAGTGCTATCAGGGGACCAGGTGAGTCAAGGAGGTAATCGATTACTATCTACCTACCAAGCAACAAGTCTCATGCGCGCGAGTGACATCGCAGTCCAACTTGCTCGCCCGGTGATGTCGGCACAGTGACAAGGAGGCAGAAGTGAATGTACACAGAAGAAAGGTTCAGCGTGTAGTACACAAGTCAACTTACCGTGTTTAGCAACCAGTACAAGATCAGATTTACATCGCTAGCCACCAGTAAAGCAGTTTCATACGCGTGTAGTCACAAGTCCAACTTACACATCCAGTGTTATCAGGCAACCAGGCGAGTCAAGGACGTAGTCGAGTAGTATTTACAATTTAAATACGTATGCGGGTGGGGGGGGGGGGGGCTATCATGAAAAAGCGGTCTCACGGGCACGATATCGCAGTCCAACTTGCGTTCCGAGATCTATCAGGCAATCAAATGAGTCAAGGAGGTAGTCGGAGAGGATCAAGAGGTATTTTAAGGACAATTCAGCTATTGCTGACTCCTAGGATGTGGAGAGGATTTCTTCGACGACTGGTGGTCTGCTGTTATAAGAAGAGATGAATCTAATAGCAAGGGCATACAGAGCCCTTATCGACCCGATCAATTAATTGGTGAGGGCCTCTTGGCTCTTTGGTATAGAGTGAATAATAGGGGGGAATCAGAATCGTGCTCAGATATCACAATCATGAGAATGTATGGGGTAGAGGAGACAGAGAAGGAGATGTAGACCGAGATAAATCAGCAGATGAGAATTTCTATGAGTGAGAATGAAAGTACCTACCAATTTTGCCGGGAAAGGTATCCTACAAGGTTCTTTTAAAAGGCACAAGCAACATACTTCCCCTCCAAAGGCAGGTGGGATGAAATAAGTTTATTTAACTAAATTTTGTACAAAAAAAACTGTTCTTGTACGGGATGGAAATAATCCACTCTCAAACCAACATTTACGCTCAAGTAAAGACTTTTAAGAGTTTTTTTCTTGATACGATTCTTTCTTTCCAGTTGGAAGTTATAAACCCCCCACTCTTTCTTTCCTCCCCTTCCCCCTCCCCCCCCCCCCCAAAAAAATGGTACCGTAATAAACTATAAAACAAAATTATATGGTTTAAGATCTTAACTTATATTCTCTTATGCGTGAATTACTACGCTTCTACTTGCAAAAATAGCTCATTTGCATGATTTCAAAATGTGAACGAAAAAAAGAGGAGGGGTAGGAAAAAACACACTATTATAACTTAGCTTGCCCTTTTTCGGTGAAATTAGTTTTTAAACGGGGGGGAGACCATTATACGCGTCTGTTTTGTTAAGTACCACCAATTATGTCATTTTAAAAAGTACAACACCGCCCCCTAAACTCCCACCAAATTGGTTGAAGTGGGTAGGCGTTCTTATTTAGGGAGATTTTAAGTTGTTTTTTCCTTACGCCTCAACCTAAATGTCTGATGACCTTTTAACCGACCGCTACGTGTACATTCTTTATAACGCCCTGTAATTTCCATGGCCTACACGAAATGAATGATAAGATAAGCTGTAATTTGGCTGAAAACGTTTTTTAAACAAAATTAGAAGTAAAGGGGGTCTGGTTTCTAACACCAAAATCATCAAGGGGGAAGGTCTTTTTATTTATCTTAAATTATTATTAATATGCTGAATACATTTACAGTTATTGATGCTTGCCTTGGTTTTTAGGTTAAGTTTTCGTTGTGATTCTTAATCGAAGAAATATATGCTCACATTACAGTATATCATATGGTAGCGACAGTTCTAGAATTGAGAGATTTTGCGTGAAACGTCTTCTAAAATGAGATGATTTCACCTTTTCATAAATGATTTTTAAATTATAAAACTTAAAATGTAAGTTTTTTTAGTAACATAGTAACTTGTTGATATCTTTCACCTTCATTTTGAAATAACAAACCATTTGTTAAATAACGGAAGATTTATGGACTTCTGCAAGGTCTCAAAACCCCTTGAGGTAGGAGTAATGGGAACACGAGTTAAGACCAGGATTTTTGCAGTTTTTTTTACATATTTTTTTTTATTTTTAGAAAAAATAAATCAAATATTGCTCCAGTAGAAACCGAGAGTTTAATTTTCTTCACATGTTGATATCAACAATTGTTGATATCTGTCATGAGTAGGCCTATAGCGCTATTAGATAAGAGGACATCCCAAGACAACAACTGTTGAGGTAGTTCTAAGATTGGCCACACGATTATGGTGCCTGACTTGGTGTAACAACCTTTAGTAAAATATAAGTTAGGCTACCCTATGTTTCCAAAAGTAAACTTCAACATCATTGGTAAAAAATAAAAATGTTTTCGTTGAGGGACCAAGATGGCCGGCCATGACTCAACCTTATTATAAACGTACCTTGGGAGGATTGGCGAGGATCTACCTTCCAACCGACCTTTTGGAGGATTGACGAGGATCTACCTTCCAACCGACCTTTTGGAGGATTGACGAGGATCTACCTTCCAACCGACCTTTGGAGGATTGGGAGGATCTACCTCACCGCTTTTGGAGGATTGACGAGATCTACCTTCCAACCGACCTTTCGAAGAGATTATAAGGCGGCAGGAGGACCTATTTCCAGCGGCTATTTAAAGTGAAACCATATAACGTGACTTAAGTGCCTTTTAAACAGCGCCTCTTTGATGCATAACCCCCTCAACAACACGGGGGGGGGGGGGGGGATAATACATACCAGCGGTGTTAGAGTCGTGAAGGGAGATTGAAAATTATGTATTTATATTTATTCTGACAAACATTTCTTTCGAACATTTGAATCGATTACTATAATCCTAGTCAGTGACGTCATTAAGTCCTTTGAAGGATAGATGGAATAGGGTGGTAGGGGGATTTACAACCTTCTTAACATAAATTAACCCCCCTTCCCACCCAATAGGTTTTATGTTAGAAATATGTTTAAAATATATCAAAGTTTATAATCTTAAAAACTAAGGAAGCCTTGGTTTTTGGCTTTGTGGAAATAAAGTTCCTTTGAAAAATAAACAACCCCAAATTGGTTTATATTTCGATCTTAATTTTAAGGAATCAACGGCCTTGAACAAAAAAAGTTGAGTCTGATTTTTTATTGGTATATGTTCAACATTGAATAACAAAGGTTTTTTATTTTCTAAATTTAAATAAAAGACTAGAATTTATAGACTGTCTAAATACATTAATAATGTTTATAAGAATGTTTTTCTGTAAAATTATAATAACATTTTGATGTAATCTTTGGCCTATTTATAGAAAGCCCCACCCAGTTCTATCATTCTGATGATGCCATTGGAACCCAGATGGTTTTAAAGACTAACATATACTTGGTTAAAATACAAAACATATAGGAAATAATTATTAGAGAGTTAAATAATATATAGTTTTTGGCTGGCAATATACTCTCTAACACTACTTAAAATATTTTAAGAAGTATTCTATCAATTTAAACCTAAATTAATATTTAAATAGGTCTCATCATGGGCTCTCCTATTTGATGTTATTTCAGCTTGTCATGTCTCAACACTATAGAATGTATTCAAATTTAAAACAAACCATTTTTGTAATGTTTGGCAGTCTAAGATTATCATAATCCCTTTGGCAACATTTATCAAATTTGACATCGGACAAGAACTGTAGAACTTTAATAATTACTTGTTGGAAGTGAGGTAAAATAGTTTCTAATACATTGTATTGGTATTCAAAACTAGTTGGATTTAAAAAATATTAATTCCCTTGATTTTTTTCCAAAATCCGTCGATATACACATAATAACATAATTAATATATTGTGATAACTTCGTTCGGGGGTCAAATATTACCTGAGCAAATCCTATATACTGTAGATTGTTTTAAATATTATAGCTTAAGTTCTAGAATCTAAATAGTGAAAGTTTACAGAAAAGACTAAGTTATAATCATACAAATGATAGAACTTTCAAAATAAACTATGACATTTTAAAATATATTGTATCATTTTGAAATACTACTTGATCCCGTGTGTGTGAAATTAACAATTATGAACTCAAAAGTTCGTTGTTACACTTACAAAAGTATGTTCCTTATCCCTATTCCATTACACCCTATCCCTATATTGAGCTAGCTCTATCCAGTCCACCTCATTACACCCTATCCCTATCTTGAGCTAGTTCTGAGAGAGAGATAGTGAAGATACAGCTTTCTCTCTCTAAGACCTGATGTTCCCTCAGAGGTGATATTCAGTGTAGTACAGTCCAGTCGAGCTCAGCTTACGAGATGATCCTGATGTATATGTTATCTTTCTCGAGCACTATGGGAAACAACATTAACATGTTTTTGTTTTGTTTTTCCCAGGCTATAAACATGCTACTGCTCATGACAACTAGACTCATAATGGCCGCGACACAAACCAACGAGAGATACGTCCTGCCACCTACCGGTGTTAAACAGGACCTTGTCGCCGAGGGGTCGGTCAGCTGGGCTATGGCAGCCCTCTCAGTACGTCTCTATCCCAGCTCGGCGGCCATCTTGGTTCGCCTCTAGGTCAGCTCGGCGGCCATCTTGGTTCTCCTCTAGGACAGCTCAGCGGCCATCTTGGGCCCTCTCTGGGACAACTCGCCAGCCAGCTAGGACAGCTCGCCCCATACCTGTCGCAGGCCGGCCCCCCCTACGCTCCCCCTCCCCCCGTCAACCCGTTGCTGTCAGCGCTGTTGATGCTGACGAACCCGGCGGCGATGCTCGGCTACGGCGGTGGGACCAATATGGCGGCGTACAGCAACCCGATGCTGCAGCTGCTACTCTCGCAGTACGGCAAGTATCTCCCGTACGGCCTGGGGAGTTACGGCCTGTACGGTTACAGCGCGCCTAATAGCGTTCAGAACGCCAAGGCCTTCGCGCCGTACAAACACGATGACAGGACCTGAAACATTGTAAGAAGAAGAAGCTTAAAGAGAAGATCTCTTTTGATGGATCTTTCAAGCAAATGTGAGGACCATTAAAAACAAAAAGAATCTTTTTTTTTATTTGTTCAAAGCATTTTAAAAATTGTTAATGGAAACTGAAAATGTATGTTTTGTTAGGTGCGTGTCGTGGAGTGTTAACAGGTTAATCAGAGCTGTTTTAAACTGTGTTTGTGAGTTGCTTTCATTACTCAGTAGAACACTCATTGGTCAAATGGGGACACAGTGGGCGAGAACATATCACTCAGTAGAACACTAATTGGTCAAATGGGGACACAGTGGGGGAGAACATATCACTCAGTAGAACACTCAGTGGTCAAATGGGGACAGAGTGGGAGAGAACATATCACTCAGTAGAACACTCAGTGGTCAAATGGGACACAGTGGGGGAGAACATATCACTCAGTAGAACACTCAATGGTCAAATAGAGACAGAGTGGGAGAGAACATATCACTCAGTAGAACACTCAGTGGTCAAATGGGAACAGAGTGGGAGAAAACATATCAAAGGGACAGTTTTAATTATCTCTGCTTACCCTGGTCAAATGGGGACAGAGTGGGAGAAAACATATTAAAGGCACAGTTTTAAATATCTCTGCATACCCTGGTCAAATGGGGACAGAGTGGGAGAAAACATATTAAAGGCACAGTTTTAACTATCTCTGCATACCCTGGTCAAATGGGGACAGAGTGGGAGAAAACATATCAAAGGCACAGTTTTAAAAAGATCCGCTTACCCCTGCAACACTCCACGACATTAACCTCTTTTGTTTATTTTATTGTTTTTTTGAAGTTGATGCTATTAATAAAAAGCACTGAACAATATATAAACTATTTAGTGGAGATTATAATATGTAGGTTACTACATAAACGCAGAACAAATATCGTACTTGAAACCAGAGTGGCGACATCATGGTTAGATGGAGTCCTCGAGTGTTTTATAGCATCACGTCTTATTGCCTGGTTTGGTTGTACACGCGTGTTATAGTCACGATAAGGGGATAGGTGGAAGGTTGAATTAAGAATAAGTGTGCCCACATTTACATGGAGAGAGAAAATGGAAAACCATTTATGAAACAACAACCTCAATACAGCCAACAAGGATTCGATCCCTGATCATTCTGTCCTTGGCAGTCCAGTCTATTGCGAGAGTAACATCTTAGACCATTCGGCCACCGAAGTGAGTGTGACATATATTTAAGAACTACTGTGATTGTTATAAGTGGAAAATTAAACAAAATATATTTAATTTATTTTAGAACAAAATGGTTTTATTTTCTTAATTACTGTAAATATGAACCTTAACTCACGCATTATTCAATCATAGTAAACGTGGTATGGTCCAATCTTTAAAGGAAGGGCCTTTTAGAAAACAACAACACATTTAGTGGTCAACTTTATAATATATTACTATATTGTCTTATGAAAGTAGATCTAGTATCTGTTCTAGCTGTCAGATAAGGTTCTTCCTATGAAAGTAGATCTAGTAACTGTTCTAGCTGTCAGATAAGATTCTTCCTATGAAAGTAGATCTAGTAACTGTTCTATCTGTCAGATAAGGTTCTTCCTATGAAAGTAGATCTAGTAACTGTTCTATCTGTCAGATAAGGTTCTTCCTATGAAAGTAGATCTAGTAACTTGTCTATCTGTCAGGTAAGGTTCTTCCTATGAAAGTAGATCTAGTAACTGTTCTATCTGTCAGATAAGGTTCTTCCTATGAAAGTAGATCTAGTAACTGTTCTAGCTGTCAGATAAGGTTCTTCTTGTGAAAATCCTCCTACAAGAGTACCGATGGCACAAGCTTTAGGAACAGCCGCTAGGGCATGCGTGACGCAATGTGTGTCATGTGTGAGTGTGTGTGTGTGACCGCCTCTGCCCACAAAAGAGACCGATGATAAGTCCTTCTATTGTCATGTAAAGCCGGAGAGGAAATGAACGTTTGTTATGCGGGAGAATGTGGTGTGATCTAATGGAGACACATCCCGAGAGGTTCGGGGGCAGGGGGGGGATGACGTTTAGGGTGTGTTGCGGGAGCTGAATCCTAGCGGGAGTAATTCTCACAAAGGGAAGGTATTGCCATAGTCAGACTAGTAATATTTAAAATTTGAGAAAGTTGAAATCTTACGTTATTTCCTAGAACCAATCAATTTCCTTTAAATGTACTCCTGCTAAAACAAGATTTATGTTCAGTAAAATATTTTTTAATGTTTTTAACGTGCAATATCTGAACCGATTGATATCACGAGAATTTCAATGATCAAGACTGAAAGAGCCTACCAATTTAACTGGGAAAGTTATTATCTCATACCTTCCAATCTTCATTTACTCGCCACCATCGACATAGGACCGACGGCATTACTTCCTATCAGTAGGAAGTTGTGCTACCGATTTTCTGCAGTAAAATAAATTTCTCGGTTTAACCACGTGTGCACTCTTGACAAACTGATTATATCAGTACACAACAACTTACAAAATAAGCCATTGATTCTTCACTGACAAAACGAAGCCTCAAATTCATCAAATACAAAGGTTGCCAAGCCGTACTGAGAATCGAACCAGGAACCTTTAATTTAAAGGGCAGATGCGCTGCTGACTGAGTTAAGTCAAGGCTCTACAATAATATATTGTCGACGTATATCAATAAACCTGCATGTAATCCATGCATACATATAAAGAATAACAATACCATTGCTATGAGAAAGGTAGAATTTAGGAGAAATGTACCCGTTTACACGTGAAAGGAGTGGAGGCAGTCAATTTAAGATAAAAAAACATACTCAGTTTACCCGGATCTGGATTCAAGCCCCGACCTTACCGCCATATGCAAATCAGACCAGACGAGCTTGACGTTTATTCCGCGTGTTCACGGATACGGCAGATGTTAAAATATCCCACACCAAACTATACTGTACAAGGCTAGGAATGTGATCTTGGGCTTGGCGGGCGTTCTAGGACCTCTAGGAGTTCCTAGTTGCAACATGAGTGTCTGGACATGCGCATTATTAGTTGTGAGAACGTCCTGTTGAATCTGTTGATCGCCTTTCAGCTCCCGACAACACTATCTTTTGGACTTTTACTAAAGTTTTATTTGTTTTATTATGTTAGTGTAAATAATATATGAGTATACACCGAACAGTTATAGATCCTTGGTGGGGGGGGGGGGGGGGAACCAAGGTTAGCTAAAGTATTACAGCCTAATTTTTCAGGAAGAACCTTATCTTACAGCTATGAACAGTTACTAGATCTACTTTCATACGAAGAACCTTACTCGAACAGCTACTATAAGCTACTATAATTATATTTCACGTATTCATACGCCAGCTCATATGATATACAGCTGTCACTTTTGATAGGTATTATAACAATAACCTTTAAAATAACAATAATAATAATATAGTAAAATGTTATCAATGTTGAACTTAAATATAATTTTATTTTCTTAAAGGCTATTCCTATTAAAATTGAACTTTATGAAATAAATTGCTAACGCAGGGCTTTGAGTATTATCTTCCTAATATAGGTCCCCCAGAAAGGGATCACGTACCGGGGCCCCATCAGACCCTTAATCCCCTCCTTTAGAGAGGATTATCTCCTCTCTCCCACCTCTCGTTCCCCGGTGCCCCTCCCTCCCTTCTACCCCCGGAACACATAACAACTGTCACATATCTCCGGGAACACGATGGCTCCTTTCTCCGGAGTCGAAATGAAGAGTTTCTTCCATTGTTGCCTCCTCCCGCCACGACAATGACGCGGGCGGCGGTCAGAAGAGGAGGAAGGAATCCTGTCTGCGTGATTAATCTCGTTGCGACGAATCCATTGTTGCGAGCCATCAATTGTTAACAATACGGTCCGACTAGACTGAGCGAGAGTCTCGCACACGGATAAAAGGAATTCTCTTTCTATGTCTGTCTGTCTATCTGTCTGGGTGCGTGCGAACAATGGTTTCTCTTCCATCTCTTGTGTGGTCAACTTAACACAGTATCTCCCCCCCCCCCCCCTCTTACGTCTATGATTTTCGGACACACACACACACACATGCACACATTACGGCTCTTTTTTGACTCCTCCGAAGGTAGACGCACACACGGGTCGATGTAGCTGTGAGAATGGACCACGTCACGGAAAAATAGTAATAGGAAATAATAGGAAAATAATCTTCCTCCCTTTGATTTTTATATTCCTCCACTTTATCTCACTTCCCGTTTGGTTTTAAACCCGTGCATTAATTATGTTACAGTCTACCTCGGTGATCTTGGGGTAGAGTGCTTGCCTCAGGACTCGATGCTAATTGGTTCAAACCCAGTTGTAGTCGACAGATGTTTATATAGCGATAAAAATCCGTAGCACAACTTCCTTCGGAGGTTAAATAAAGTCATCGGTCCCATGTCGATTGTGGCTTGTAAAAGAATCTTGGAAAGTATGTGGAAATACCTTTTCCGGCAAAATTGGTAGGTCCTTTCGCTCTCGATAATAGAAATTCGAATGTGCTGATATAATCAGTCGGTTTAGAAAGTGCACGTTAAAACCTTTTAAAAAATAATTACCAATCCACTTAAGTTATCACGTTGCCTAGGTCGTTACTTTCGTAATAGAGTGTACTACCAATGATTGGGGAGATCGGGGTTTGAATCTCTTTCTGGTGTTTTACCTAAATAGTTTCACATTCTTCCTAACGGCAAATGCAAGCACACTTCTTCTAAATTTAACCTTCCTCATTTCCAACATATTAACTTGATTGGTACGCATGCGTAAAAGCCGAACGAGTAGTAACACGTGTTACTAAATTTATATATTCTATGATTATGTTAAAGATATTTAATTATTTACAAATTACTTGCTCCACGCCAGGCCATCAAGTTATTAATACATACATACATACATACATACATACATACATACATACATACATACATACATACATACATACATACATACATACATACATACATACATAATACATATATACAATATACTACATAATACATAATATACATATATACATATATACATATATACATATATACATATATACATATATACATATATACATATATACATATATACATATATACATATATACATAATACATACATACATACATATATACAATAATATACATATATACATACTCATACATACATACATACATACATACATACATACATAACATCATACATATACATACATACATACATACATATACATACATACATACATACATACATACATACATACTACATACATACATACATAACATACATACATACATACATACATACATACATCATACATACATACATACATACATACATACATACATACATACATACATACATACATACATACATACATACATACATACATACATACATACAACATACATACACACATACATACATACATACATAACATACATACATACATACAGCATACATCATACATGCATACATACATACATACATCATACACCATCATACATACATGCATACATACATACATACACATGCATCATGCATGCACACATACATCATACCAGCATACATCATACATCACATACATACATACATGCATACATCTATACATACATACACACATACATACATACATACATACATACATACATACATACATACATCATACTACATCATATACATACATACTACGATATATCATACATACATACATACATACATACATAACATAACATCTACATATGCATAAATACCATTAGCATACATACATCATACATGCATACATGCATACAGCATACATGCATAAGCATACAGCATACATGCATACATGCATACATGCATACATGCAACATGCATACATCATACATCTACATGCATACATGCATACATGCATACATCATACTATACTTACATACATACATACATACATACATACATCACATACATACATAACATACATACATACATACATACACACATACATATACATACTACATACATACATAACATACTATACTAATACTATTACACAGCTGTGTGTGGTCAGCCACCTCGGAGATGGCGTTACCAGGAACCATTGTTCTAATCAGATCTCCCATCTTGGAGGGTGTAATTCTAGTTTACAAGGGTACCACCCTCTTGAACACCCATATCCCCTACACTCACGTATATAATATAGTACTCCTGGGAGAGGGGCTAGGGGAGGTATAGTATAAAACACGATTGTGTATTGAATTCTAAATATAATCCACCCCCAAGCTTTAATTAAAACAAAACTTGGTTAGTTAAGCTATTCTAATATTGTTTGAGAATATATTATGGCTGGTAGGGAAATCAAAGGTTCGTTGTGGTACCTGAGCGAGATAAACATGGTGTACAAGTCAATTAATTACGTGTTTGTACAATTAAATTCGCATGTTTTTGTTTTATTTTTATCGTAAATTTAAGTACCCACGAGGAACATTGGAACATTAGTTTTATTGTTTCCCACCGTGACTTGCTGTAGTTCAATTTTCATAGAAAGGACCTTTGAGAAAGTGTAATTTTATATTTATATTGTTTCTTTTTTTTAATGTTGAAAAGTTTTTATAAATCATTATTATTATTAGCACCGTGTCTTACTACCCGTTCGGATTATACGCACTTACGCTAATGTGTAATGAGAGGGTGACTGTGAGATGAAATGAAGGACCTACAGTTTAACGTGGAATCCGAACCACGGTGGAGGCCTGGCATTCCACACATTCACAAGATGTCTTGTCAGGGTGAAGGAAGGGTTTGGTAATGAGATAAATCTGTGCCGGGACCGAGGATTGAACCCCGGCCGCCAGCACAGAAGTCCGACACCTTACCCCTAGACCACCAGGTCACCCTTTTATAAATCGACATTTAACAATTTTGATGTTATTAGTATTAGGATTATTTATTTGACGTTATCCGTAATTTTACTATGAATATAGATTTTTTTTTCTAAAATTTGTTATGTTGATAATTAATTTTCAAAGATGAAAATATTTTGAGGTTTTTTACCACATTTTTTTGTTAATTATTGTCCAGCAAGTAATTGCTAATTTTTTTGAAGATATTTACATATGAGGCAAGAAACAAGTGAAGACTATGCAGCAGCAATATGTTTAGAAATACACCTATCATTTTTATATTTCAAACTTTTAAATACAGGCACACACTCACATTTTTATAGGAAGGTTATAAAACTCACAAAACAGTTGTCATATATTCATACGTCAAATCATCTGATCTGTAGCTGTCATTTTGGATTGATATTATCAATACATATAAAATAAACTATTTTTTAGCGCCATATCTTACTACCCGTTCAAGTTTTACGCCTGTACACTAATTACGCTAATGGTTTTAGGGATTATGGAGATTATATTTATAGTGAGTGTACTCACATTTTGCGTGGAGGGAGAATGGAAAACAATTTTGGAAAAACTGCCCTAAGTACCACCGATCGAGATTCGAACCTCAACCTCCCATCATCGGCAGTCTAGTCTACTGCGTGTTAGACCACGTGGTCACCGAAGCGGCTTAGTAACAATAGTAACAATAGTAACAATAGTAAGAGAGTAAAATGTTATCAATGTTGACATCAATAAATATGTTTGTATTTTCTGAAAGTTCCTTCTATCATAATGATAGAATTCAAAAACATTTGTTCCATTTTAAATAGTAACAATTTAAGAAAAAATTGAGAAAATTTCCAATCAATCCTCGCAATTTGTTTTTAACAACATACTAAATAAACTTATCAGGGATAATTATATCTTATAATGGACGCCTCTGTGGTCTAGTGGTCAGAGTACCTGTCTACAGAGCCAGAGGTCCGGGGTTCGATCCCAGGCGCTTCCAAAATGATTCTGCGAGTCTGTAACAGGATCAAATTCTGCCACGTGAGGACAAATGAGGGACTACTTTAATAAATAAGTAGCGGCTCCGGTCTAGAAAACTGAGATCATTAGCTGGAGGGTCCATTGTGGTGTGACACTCTAAATGCGTACAAGTTGATACTATCTTCGCCAGCAGATGACGGCCACTCGATTGCAGGCTGATGATCTGGAGCTATGACTCAAATACTGTTTGGATACAAATACCGTTATATCTTCCCATTATGTTTTTTCCTTCCTCACAGAATGGTCTCTTATGTTATCTCATACCCCCCCTCAAATACTTCCAAAATCCTCCCCGGACGCTCGCCCTAAGACCCATAACACTTGCTATGCTAGCGCGATTACCCTCCCCTCCCCCTTTACCACGATTGGTGACCTCTCCCCTATGTTTTCGGTGACCCTCTTGGACTCCTCCAATTTGGCGGCATTACCTCCCCCTTGTCCCTCCCCTTACCTCCATCCCTCGCCTTCTAAGCCCTCAATCGAGGATCCCCCGGGACACAGCGTCACACAAACTCCGGCACTTACACGTAACAAACAACAAGAGGAGATAGCACGTTTCTGCTCTGAGGTTTGTTGGCGCTTGTCCGTGCTAGCACTCCGGCAGGACTCAGTGTGAGAAGCCACTAACGACCTTATCATGTATTTATTATATCTTTAGTTGAGTTAACCTTGTTTTGAACTCAGGACCTGGATTGTTTTTCACCCCCATCCCCCACCCCCCTTAAAACAAACTCACGTGTCCTTTTTATCGTGGTGAGGGAAGCAGAAGAGAATCCTGATGTCACAGATGAGAAGTTTGGCACGAAAAAAAAAGAGTGAGAAGGAAAAAAATAATATTATATATATATAAAAAAAAATAAGACATAAGATGAAGGGAAAATAAGAAATAAGATGAAAATATCCTTATTGAGCAATTTCTTTCTCTCTGTAATCCTCTATTAGAGGGATTTTTGTTAACATCCTTCCCCCCTCACCCCCTATTTCCAGGTCCTTCGTTACTGGTTGCGCGTTCTCTGCTCAACAAGGACCTCTCGGGAGAGGTCCTTCTTCAGTTAGGGAGAGATAAAGAAAAGATAGGAGATAGATAGAGAAATGGACGACACTAAAAGGAGCGCTTCAAGTTTGTGGTTTTGTATTTCTTGACGTGGGTGGCTGCTGTATGGCTGCTGAGAGGAGACTGACTGGTCCTTGAAACCTCTCTCTCTCTCTCTCTTGTTAATGTGTCTATAAATACGTCTTGGACATGAATGCCGGCCTCATGAGACGTAATCCCTCTGTGCTTATTAATGTACTGCAGTTCAGACACGTCGAGAGTGAATTATAACCGGTCCCTGTGGTGTAGTGGTCAGTGCACATGGCTACGAGCATAGGGGTCCCTGGTTCGATTCCCGACTGGTACCTGGGTATTCTTCCTGAAAGAAGAATTACCCGAACGGTAACCAAGGTTTGGTTAATTAGGCTCAAGTTAGGCTTAAGACTCTCACCGGTTCCACAACTTCATACTCACCATCACCCTCATCTCACAGGACATGGGAAGGATGTACGATTAGTACATTAGTACATTAGTACGGGCTAATATTTCCACCACTGAGCCACGAATGTTGCAGCCCAGACGCGCAAAATAAACAACATACATATAGTTATTATTATTATTATTATTATTATATCAACTCGAATCGGTGATCGGGTGGTCAAAGGTATCCCTATCATATTGAGTGGATGGCCAATGATTGGGATATCGGGTTCAAAACCTGGTAAGGTATTTAACGTGCACTTTCTAAACCAAGTGTTATATCAGCACCCGACTTATAAACTAGTTTAAATCTAGAAAGAGACACAACACTCAGGACCACAGATCGTTAATTTATCATTGTGAAGAGGAAACTCACATTTCACAAACGATACACTTTTTTGACGATACCAGAATCGAACCTAGACCCGGACAGGTAGGATGTGCTGAGGGGGACTTTTCATAGATTGTTTCACACCCCTCCTTCATGAAAATTCGGGTACATTAATACTAAAGGTATGCCTCCCTAATTCCTCTTTCAATACCGCAATTAATGCATGCGCTCAGCACGAATGGGTTCTAAAACAAGGTTAAAAACAGTTTTTTTAATAAGTAGACTGTACTTTTATAAGAAAAATACAAACAAATAAACCAATGATGCTCCATATTATCTTCCATGAAACCTTAAAATGTGTTTAAAGCATTACATTCTTGGGAAGCCATCAAAAAAACAAGTGAATAACTAGGTTTCTGTTCAGAGTTGGCTGGATACACGTTAAGTGGAGAGCTGATGTCCGTGGCGGTAAGCTCATGGGTTGTTGCCAAGGCAAGAAAAACTTGATGGGACTGTACTAGTCGAATATTTCCTCGCGTCCAGTATCATATCTTTTCTGTAAAACCAATATTAATGCATTTGTTCACTACATTATTGTGTATGTAGATGGTCAAATGGATTGAAGGGACATTTTACTAGTACAGTCCTATCGAGCCTTGCTTGCCCTGGTAACAACCCACAGGTCATCTTCAAGACGAGTCACATCATTTTTAGTGACGCATCTTGCTACCCATTTGGGTTACATGCCTATTTACTAATTACGCTAGTGGCTTAAGAATGAATAAGGTTTAATTTATAGAAAGTTTACCCGCATTCACTTGGGGGTGGAGTGAAAACCCATTTTGGAAAAAACCACCCTTTATTACACCCAACCGGGATTCAAACACCAATCTCACCGTCTTTGATAATCCAGTCTATTGCGAATGAAACGCCATAGACCATTCGACCACCGAAGCGGGTTATATTCATATTAATATACATAAAAATATTCAATTGAGATTCAAATAGCCAAAGCTATTATTTATTATTTTAGTGAAGATACTACATCTTGATATCATATTCTGAAAAACTGAATTGGATAGCTTAGTGGTTATATCATTGGCGTACTAAGCCAAAGGTCCCGGGTTCGATTCCCGTGTCCAGGTGTCATTTTTCAATTTTTCTGATAATAATATTCAATTGGTTATAAGTAAAATATTTCCTTAGCGTTAACTTAAATAAACAGGTATTTTTATGCTCGGCTTGTTCCTGCCTGCTCTGTAGACACGCAGTGATTACGATAGCTTAGTAGGGAGGAAAGGTATAATTTAGACGAAATATACCTACATTTTCGTGAAGGGAGAACGGGAGAGCATTTATGAAAAACCACCCTCAGTACACTCGTCTGGTAATTGAACCCATACCTTCCCGTCTCTTACGAATTAGACTAGATGATCTTTGACATCTTGTCTGCGTGCCCACCTGTGCGAGTAACGGGATTAATTAAACAAGAAACCCACTTCGGTGGCTGGGTGGTCTGACGCGCTATTCTCGCAGTAGACTAGACTGCCAGTGAGGGGGAGATCGAGGTTCGAATCTTGGTCGCGTGTACTGAGGGTGGTTTTCCAAGATAGTTTTTCACTATCTCTCTCCTCACACAAATGCGGGTACACTTCCTCTAAATATAACCTTCATAATCCCTAAAATCACTATCGTAATTAGTACATTAGGGAAAGTTAGTAAGACGCGGTGCTAAAAATAATAATTAAACAAGACATGTTTAACAGGTTTAAGGTGACCTGGCGGTCTAGGAGTAAGGTGTCGGACTTCTGTCCGGGGTTCAATCCTCGGTCCCGGCACAGATTTATTTGATTACCAAACTCTTCCATGACCTCTGACAAGACGTGTATTAATCAAAACTTGTGGATGTGTGGAATGCCAGGCCTCCACCGTGGTTCGGATCCCACGTTAAACTGTAAGTCCTCCATTCCATCCCCCAATCAACCTACCATTACACATTTGGGTAAGTGCGTATAACCCGAACGGGTAGTAAGATGTGGTGCTAATAATAATAATAATAATAATAATAAAACAGGTTGTGTTTTGAGAGTGATTGCGCCACGAAATTCCTAAACTTGGTGTAAATCTGTGGTTTAATTCTGTTTATATAAATGCCTCAATAAAAATTACTTCGGACCACACAGCTGTAATAAATTAGTCAAGTGGTCCGCAGTTAAATACGATTGGTGACCGCTGGTACAGTTTCCTCCCCCCCTCCCCCTCCTAGCTGCAGCTCCTCTTACAACCGGCCCAATGAACGTACATTCAGGTTAAATGTGAGCCTTATAAGGCAGTCCGGTCTGATTGCTCCGATGGGAATCTACGAGGGGAAACTTTTACAGTCCCGCAAACTTTGTTTTTTAGTTTAATCAAACTTTCTAAAACTGTCGCTGAACTTTCTGCTGTCAAATAATTGGACTATACATTATTCGGCTTCAATTAATTTTGTTGAAGTTCTCACCTCAGAAACCAATGTTTGTGGGTTCAAACCCAGGCGTGCTCGACGGATATTTATCGAGTGATAAAAATCCGTTGTACAACTTCCTTTGTAGGGTGAAGTATAGCCGTCGATTGTGGCCTAAAAGGTGTGCAAAAACACCTTTCCAAGTAAAATTGGTAGACCTTTTCACTCTCGCTCGTAGAAATTCTGGTGTGCCGATATAATCAGTCGGTTCATAAAGTTCAAAACTAAAATATTGCTCCAGTAGAGAAGTTTGGTTAATTTTTCTACAATAAGTGATATCAACAGTTGTTGAATATTTTCCGTGATATATTGACATTTGGATAAAATCTTTTTAAATTTGTAAAAAAAAAAAAAAAAAAAAAAACGTTCAAATTGGGTTTTTCTAACCTTAATTTTAGGACTAGAATTCAAATTTGAAAAAAAAAAGCTTTGTGGTATGACAATTTATTATCTAAATATCAACTTTGAAAAGGAATACACTGGATCATTTCAAATGTAGTTCCTGTTAGATCCAGACAGACAGACGGACAGACTTGGGGGAAGACCAAATTATAAGAACTACTTTTTCTTGGGTTCGGGGTCACATAAGTCTCAAAGATCCCTCAAAATGAAGAGGAAATAAAATGTTCACAATTGCAATACTGTATTTATATGAGAAAGTATAACTATGTAAAAACAAAAAAGTACACAGGAGGTAAAGCCAATTAAGTGGGGCTGGAAGAGAACGCGAGATAAAGCCATTGTTTTTGCGGTTTTTAGGGCAAAAACTATATTTTTGGCTGAGGTAAATAAAATATTGCTCCAGTAGAAACATAAAAATTAATTTTCTCACAAATTCACCTCAAAATTTCTTGAATATCTGTCGAGGGTATTCTGGAATGTAATGATAACTTTTTCTCTGCATTTAATAAGTTTATCATCTAATGCCGCTATGCTCATGACAAAGATTCAACAACTGTTGATATCACCAGGTGAAGAAAATTAAATTTTATGTTTGTACTGGAGCCATATTTTATTTATTTTGGTCAAAAATGTTTCGACATAAAAACTGAGAAAAAAAATCCCTAGCCTTTTCTCGCGTCCGCTACCATCCCACCTTAACAAAAATAAGTTTTAAGTGTCTATCGGTCATTTTATTGTTTAATGCATTTACTGTGACTTGTGACGTTAATACACTAAGTCCACTAATTATTTAGTGGAAAAGAAATAAACACATCCTACGTGGACATATTTCTTCTTGCTCCCCCCCCCTCCCCCCTTCTCCTTTTCCCATTACCTCGCAGGCAGTAGAATACTCACTCCACACATGAGTGACTCTAAGAAATAAGATCTCACCCAAATTTAAATATATGTTCTTCAACCTTTTAAGTTCACCTCCAATGGTTTTTTTTCTTTTCTTTTAAAGTTTATTGAACAGAAGAAAAAGGAGTTTAAAATTTCCGAATTTCACGTTTCGTTGAACGCTCGGTGTTACTTTAAAAAAGAGTTTTATTTTTGCCCTCCACCTTCTTATTTGAGGGCGGTGGAGGATAAAATGTGTTCCATTAGAGCGCGTTACACGACTTGACGCGGTCGGAATATTCTTGTGACAGCCTGGGATGTTACTCTCTAACTAACCTAACAGTTACTTGTTCTGTTAGCCTTCACGGCTGCTGTTTCAGGTAAAGTTGGACACTATCGAATGATTTAAACGAGGGTTGGTCAACTCAGGGCCCGCGAGACATTCTGACTGGCTCCTGTCTGCAATACCTTTTATATTACTACCAGGCTGTAGTCATATGCGCAAACTAAAAAATAATAGTTTAATTTTGGTGTGTACACCATTTTAAACTGTGCTATATATTTATATCACTTTAAATACTTGATAGTGGAAACTTTTATTTAAATATCATATTCTAAAATTGAAAAATGACACCTGGACACGGGAATCGAACCCGGGACCTTCGGCTTGTACGCCAATGCTTTTTACCACTGAGCTATCCAGGATTCGTCCCGTGTTCATGGTCATTCTTCACTCATATTTTATTTAAATAGTTTAAATATTTTGTCTTCCTACCATCACGATCACTAGACACATCACCAGTGAAGAAACCAGAAGCACTGTATATCACTAGCCCCACGATCACTAGGCACATCACCAGTGAAGGAACCAGAAGCATTGTATCACTAGCCCCACGATCACTAGGCACATCACCAGTGAAGAGAACCAGAAGCACTGTATCACTAGCCCCACGATCACTAGACACATCACCAGTGAAGAAACCAGAAGCACTGTATCACTAGCCCCACGATCACTAGGAACATCACCAGTGAAGGAACCAGAAGCACTGTATCACTAGCCCCACGATCACTAGACACATCACCAGTGAAGAAACCAGAAGCACTGTATCACTAGCCCACGATCACTAGGAACATCACCAGTGAAGGAACCAGAAGCACTGTATCACTAGCCCCACGATCACTAGGCACATCACCAGTGAAGGAACCAGAAGCATTGTCTCTCTATCCTCACCATCACTAGGACATCACCAGTGAAGGAACCAGAAGCACTGTATCACTAGCCCCACGATCACTAGGCACATCACCAGTGAAGGAACCAGAAGCATTGTCTCTCTATCCTCACCATCACTAGGCACATCACCAGTGAAGGAACCAGAAGCATGTTCCTAGCCACCATCACTAGGACACATATCACCAGTGAAGAAACCAGAAGCACTGTATCACTAGCCCCACGATCACTGGGACACATCACCAGTGAAGAACCAGAAGCACTGTATCACTAGCCCCACGATCACTAGACACATCACCAGTGAAGGAACCAGAAGCACTGTATCACTAGCCCCACGATCACTAGACACATCACCAGTGAAGGAACCAGAAAGCACTGTATCACTAGCCCCACGATCACTAGGAACATCACCAGTGAAGGAACCAGAAGCACTGTATCACTAGCCCCACGATCACTAGGCACATCACCAGTGAAGGAACCAGAAGCACTGTATCACTAGCCCCACAGATCACTAGGCACATCACCAGTGAAGGAACCAGAAGCACTGTATCACTAGCCCCACGATCACTAGGCACATCACCAGTGAAGGAACCAGAAGCATTGTATCACATAGCCCCACGATCACTAGGCACATCACACAGTGAATGGAACCAGAAGCACTGTATCACTAGCCCCACGATCACTAGGCACATCACCAGTGAAGGAACCAGAAGCACTGTATCACTAGCCCCACGATCACTAGGACATCACCAGTGATCTCAGTCAAATGTTCAGTCCCGACGTAATTTGTTCCCAGTGTTTATTCAGGGCAAATGCGACGATCCTAGTGTCTGAGCAATCTTGACTACAATTTGTCGGCTCCTTTGTGACGTGTCGGCCGGGGGTAGTTCGTTACCCGCGACAATGGAGGGTAGTAATTGAGTTTGCTCGTGACGTGGCCCCCAATATGGCCACCTCCTGCCTCGCCTGGTCTCCGCCTACCTTCACCGCCGGATACGCTGCGTGCATCTGTAAACAGCTGAGAGTTCTAAGGACCTGGGAGGATCAACAACTCAACATACAAATTACAAACAGACTTAAATTAGGGCATCAATATTAAGGCACTATAATAGTCGAGAGTAAACTTATAAATGCCATAAACCAAGAAGTAGTAAGTATTACTACGGAGAACCAATCACAGGTAGACAAACAAATGAGAATCGGTGTGCGCGTGGAAATGAAACCACACCATTTTCTAAACGTATCTTACTTTAATTTATCTACCTCTAATAGCAATTAAATAAACTTAAACATAATTAATATTATGAATATTTTCATTTGACCTAAACACACGAACACTCCATAGCGTCAGCCTACATACAATCAAGCCATACCAACCGAGAGGGTGTCATTTGGTCAGTACAATGAACACCCTACCCTTACAATCCCAGATGTTAATCTCAGTTTTCTAAACCGGGGCAGCTACTTTCCTTCAAGTAACTTCTCATTAACTTGTCCCCAGGAAGCTGAGTTCACCCCGTACCAGACAAAATATTCAACACAAAACAAAATCATGAAAATGATAATTTTGTTTATAGAATTTAATGAATTGGTTTTACTTCCACGAATTTGATTGGGCAAAACATTTTACTTCCTCATTGGTTGGCACGATATCACGTGATTAAGAATACAGCACTGAAGTTTCTGGAGTATATGGACATGGATTTGATGGAGTGTGTAGTTGATGATGCATCCGGGCGCTTCGTACACTTGTTCCTGGATGTGAGAGAGGATGGAAAACCAGATAACAAAATGGCCAAAGTTTGTGGGTGTTAGCCCCTTGTTAGTGGCATCGTTCCTTTGGAATTGAAATAGGGAAAATTTTATCAAATCGTTATCATTCTACGGATTTTTCTTACCGGGGCGAGAGTAAAATATTTCATTGGGTTTCACCCACCATTTAAACAGCAATGATGCAGTGTGATATAATTTTATTTTTATCTTCACATCTTACTACCAAGATATCTTCATATTCACATTAATGGAGGAGGGAGGAGGAATTTTGAGCTTAGAGAAGATGTACCCGCATTTGGTCTAAGGGAGAGTGAGACATCATTTAGGAAATAGCAGCTAAGTACACCAGGCCGGAATTGGATATTATGACCTTTCCAACAGTTAAAATTCAGGCTATAGGTGGCTTGACACTTTGGTCCCCATGTCCACCAGTGCTGTTAATAGGATTGTACAAAACCTCAACAAATAGTACTATTGACAGTGTTGTGAAAAGGAGTGTTGCCAGGGTAAGCAGAGCTTGTTAAGACTCTACCGGTGATAAGTTCTCTCCCACTCTGTCTCCATTTGACCAATGAGTGTTCTACTGGGTGTTCTACTGAGTGATATGTTCTCTCCAACTTTGTCCCCATTTGACCACTGAGTATTCTACTGAGTGATATGTTCTCTCCCACTCTGTCCCCATTTGACCACTGAGTGTTCTACTGAGTGATATGTTCTCTCCAACTCTGTCCCCATTTGACCACCGAGTGTTCTACTGAGTGATATGTTCTCTCCCACTCTGTCCCCATTTGACCACCGAGTGTTCTACTGAGTGATATGTTCTCTCCCACTCTGTCTCCATTTGACCACTGAGTGTTCTACTGGGTGATATGTTCTCTTCAACTGTGTCCCCATTTGACCACTGAGTGTTCTGCTGAGTGATATGTTCTCTCCAACTTTGTCCCCATTTGAACACTGAGTGTTCTACTGGGTGATATGTTCTCTCCAACTGTGTCCTCATTTGACCAATGAGTGTTCTACTGGGTGATATGTTCTCTCCAACTGTGTCCCCATTTGACCACTGAGTGATATGTTCTCTCCCACTCTCTCCCCATTTGACCAAGCATACATAGTTTCTGCTCTACACACCTCACATGTGAATGTTGACCAATGAGTGTTCTACAGAGTGATGAGAACGTATCACAGGTACAGTTTAAACTAACTCTGCTGACCCTGGCAGCACTCCACAACACGACACTACAAGCTAGTCAGTTCCAGTCGACTGACGCAAGTATGGCGGACTGTCCTGGCCCATCGTTTCCTCTCCTTGTCTTGCGCAACATCGCGTCAAAAGGATCTTCCACTGGAAGACATTATCGTACCATGGGATGGGTCGAACAAGAAATAAAACAAGTCGAAAAGGAAATAGAAGATAACAGAGGACTCAAGGATGGAGGGGGTTGGGGGGTAAATTGGTTGTTTAAACTAGGGAAGAATTTAGCTCAGTTATTAAGTTTTGCAATTTCCAGGATTTACTCTCGGGTACTTGAGGCTTTTAGGGGTCGTTTGCCCTTGAAAGTAAAGTCCACTTCGGAAGTTTTAAAAACGTCAAACTTTCCTTCAATATCAAATATTATTTGTAGGCTATTGGTCCAAATAAATTAATATCTTGAGTTCAAGAACTAGGATTTTCATTTTTACACTTATTTATTACTATCAAATACAATTTTGAAAATTTGAGGGTTGGAAAATATTACGTATATATGGGTTGCTTATCTGCCCCGAACTAATTTATTATTATTATTAGCACCGCGTCTTACTACCCGTTAACTAATTGTTGAGCCTTATTAAAAATCTGGAGAGCTTAGGTGGGAAAATGAAGGTCAGGTGCTTTGATTAAAATAATTGTTATATTTTAAATTTACCATTTATAGCCACTTCGGTGGCCACCTGGTTTAAAGAATCACTTGTGCAATATACTAGAGTGCCGATGATAGGGAGATCGGGGTTCAAATCCAGCTCAGATGTACTGAGGGTGGTTTTACACTCTTTCACCACGCAAATACGAGTAAACTTATTCTAAGATTCAACCTTCCTCATCCCAAACACACTATTGTAATCAGTACATAAATAAACCAACAATGTTGTATTATTATTATTATTATTAATAGCACCGCGTCTTACTACCCGTTCGGGTTATACGCACTTACGCTAATGTGTAATGGTAGGGTGATTGTGAGATGAAATGAAGGACCTACAGTTTAACGTGGAATCCGAACCACGGTGGAGGCCTGGCATTCCCCACATTCACAAGATGTCTTGTCAGAGGTGAAGGAAGGGTTTGGTAATCAGATAAATCTGTGCTGGGGACCGAGGATTGAACCCCGGCCTCCAGCACAGAAGTCTGACACCTTACCCCTAGACCGCCAGGTCACCAACAATGTTGTAAAATGCTGTGTTAAAATATTATACATTGAAAGTGTTGTACTCGTGAATATCTTAACTAAGATTTTTATTGTTGTCACATAACAAAGTACTTTATATTTTTAAACTATCCATTAAGTGCACCTTGAATAAGAGAAAGGCTTAGAGAAATAATCAAAGCCAACTATATTATTTTATGTCGATAAACAAAGCTCACCATATTATTTTATAGTAATAAACAAAGCCCACTGTATTATTTTATATCGATAAACAAAGCTCACCATATTATTTTATAGTAATAAACAAAGCCCACTGTATTATTTTATATCGATAAACAAAGCCCTCCATATTATTTTATAGTAATAAACAAAGCTCACTATATTATTTTATGTCGATAAGCAAAGCTTACCATATTATTTTATAGTAATAAACAAAGCCACCTATATTATTTTATAGTAATGAACAAAGCCCACTATATTATTTTATGTCGATAAACAAAGCCCACTATATTATTTTATAGTAATAAACAAAACCCACTATATTATTTTATAGTAATGAACAAAGCCCACTATATTATTTTATGTCGATAAACAAAGCTCACCACATTATTTTATAGCATTAAACAAGGCCTACTGTATTATTTTATGCTGACATAACTGAATTTATCTCTGCTTACATTATAGATGTCATTTAATCACCATTCGGTGTTAAAATACTGTTTAGTAGATGTTATAAAAATGATTATATGTTGAAATATGTCATAATTAGTGAGATGTCTCAAATATGTTCATAGTATACACAATTTCTCTTGTTCTTTCAAAATGTTTCTATGATGCGAAGATTATTGTGGCTGTCAAAGTTGAAGTGAAGGAGATATGATCTTCGACATCTCAAAGTTTCGCACATTAGATAGTAATATTTGTAGAGAGTAAAAATAAATGTGCGTACTGAGGAATATTGCATTTTTTCTGGTAGTATTTTTTTCTCTTTAAAAACCGTGAAATGACATTAACTTCCACCTCATATTAACCTTTATTCCTATTTCACCGGAGATAGATTATATAGAGAAATAAAGAGAGAAAGAAAGGTCACTTAACGATTTGACTTAGTAATAGAGACTTGATGTGTCTTATCCGACCTAGATTAAAACTAATCCCACTTGAGAAATAACCATTTATGGGTCGGAAGGCGATTCAAACGCGGGGATTACAGTGCTGTGTTTTTTTCTGTAAAAGGAACGGGATAGTATAACAGTGAGTTAAGATAAGAGCTAATAGTTTGCTTGTACAAGCTGCGTGGATTTTTTTAAGGTTAACCATAAAAAAAACTTGTAGTCTTAAGATAAGAACTAAACAAAAACAAAAGAGAAACTTTTTTTAATGTTTTGGTGGTGGTTTTGGGGTTAAATTGGCCTTAACTCTGGATAAAATATCTTTATGGTATTTTTTAATCAGCCATTATCTACAACGAGTACACTTTGGTCCTCTTATTTTTGTAATTGAAGGTAAAACTTTAAATAAAAATGTAAAATCCCCAAGTTAATGCTGGCGATAAAGGACAAGGAGTCGTTTGAGATAATAATACAGCCTTGCCTGACTGAGCTGTTAGGGCGGCGTCGAAACAAGCAATGTTAGGTTCCCGAGGGATAGGGTTAGAGGGACGCAGGGCGTCTTCAACGTCCTTCAGCGTCTAGGACACGTGGACCCTGGAGAGTAGATTCGCAGTCTAACTTGCCATTAGTAATCTTTTTGGATTAAAGAGCCCATCTCATGGCTGATTAACTGAGATATTTAAACATTAAATTAAGCTAGAGCCATAGATCGCAAAGAGGTAATGTTTTCTGCATACTTTGTTTGAAAACAGTTAAAGTGGAATAAGTGGGGAAAAAAATCTAATTTTTAAATTCTTCTTCAATTTTGTTGTACTTTTTAAATATGATAGAATAGTTTCTCTGCTTTCAATTTATTTGTTTCTTAAAAGGAAAATACAATAAAACCCCCACCATGATGCAACATATGTTTAGAGCTGTATTACCTACCTGAGTTAGGTGCTATCCTTAAGGTGAGGCAGAAGGATGCGCGAGTAATTTTACAGTTTTTATAGAATTGAAAGTTTTTGGCCAAAATAAATCAAATATTTCTCCAGTAGCAACATAGAGTTTAGTTTTCTGCACATGCTAATATATCAACAGATCTTGAATATCTGTCAAGAGTGTCCTGGAATTTTGTCAAAACTTTTTCTCTTTATTTCAAAAGTTTTGACAAAATTCCAGGACACCCTTGACAGATATTCAAGATCTGTCGATATTAGCATGTGCAGAAAACTAAACTCTATGTTGCTACTGGATAAATATTTGATTTATTTTGGCCAAAAACTTTCAATTCTTAAAAACTGAAAAACTACTTGCTATCCCTTCTACCTCACCTTAAGGTGTGACGGGCACCTAAGCCACTGTTACTGTTCTAGTTTAAGTGCGTTTTACGTGGACTGAACCGACCATGGTTTTATAAATCACATGTTAATTACCATATTTTTTTAAATCACCTCTCATAGCCTTGCGAGAGTAATAATATACTCAAATGTTCTTCCTTGTCTAGGAGTGTGGAGTACAAGACCATCACCATTGAGAGGTTCTGGTTTGAATCACAAACATTACTTGGAGAGGGACTAGACAGAGTAAAGTCCAACCAATTAAGAGAGTGCCAATCATTTCCCCCCACAACCATTCAAGTGCCAAAAAAAACATTTAAAAAAGTTCTAGTTTCTAACACAATGATAAATTGCAAAATTAGATTATTAAATAAAATAAAAGAACAGCAAAAAGACATAATTATTTAAAGTTCACCTTGGCTTTTTTAATTTATGACCTCAGTACTTTTATGAGTTGATTTTTTCTCCACGGTCAGTAGAATCTTCCATATAAGGTCTACGGGACGAATCACAAAATAGGCATCTTTTACAAGGAAATGTGGTCTGTGATCGTTCCTCGTGTCTTAATAAGGCCGTCAAGTTATGGAACACGCCGCAATGAATTACATAGTTTACTCCTTGTTTTTTGTTTTTCACGGCCACAGCGTCACTTCACAAATTAAAGTTGACCGTCAACCAAAAGAGCATGTCTTGACTTTAAGGATGAGTTGTATAAGGTATATTGGTTTCAAAATGGCATGGACTCATTCAGCTACATAGAACAAAAATGTATATTAGATAAAGAATATAAATGAGGGGCCACTCCCATGTATATAATTATCAGGCCCTTTACCTTGTTGCAATAAGCTATGAGTAGAGGAATTTATTTTACAGAAGCAGATCATTGCTATATATGAACAATGTGACAATTCTCGTTACCTAAAATCAATAATTAATTATGTTATTCATAAGAACCCTACTCTTTTTTAAACTCATTCTACCATCCTACCAGAGTACAAATAAGCAAAGACAGGTGTATATAAGTCAGCAAGTACCTAGTTGGTATAGTAAGTCATGACATCTTGAGGCCCCTTTAGTTGAAGACAAATTATCTGTAACAGATGTAAGCCAACCAGTAGTGGCAAGAAGTGGGTGTAAATGGTCATGACATCTTCTGACTCCTCTAACTTAAGACAAACTACCAGGAACAGATGTAAGCCAGCCAGTAGTGTCGAGAGGTGGGGGTAACAGGTCATGCCATCTTCAGACACCTCTATCTCAAGACAAACCACTAGGAACAGATGTAAGCCAGCCAGTAGTGTCGAGAGGTGGGGGTAACAGGTCATGACATCTTCAGACACCTCTATCTCATGACAAACCACCAGGAACAGATGTAAGCCAGCCAGTAGTGTCGAGAGGTGGGGGTAACAGGTCATGCCATCTTCAGACACCTCTATCTCAAGACAAACTACCAGGAACAGATGTAAGCCAGCCAGTAGTGTCGAGAGGTGGGGGTAACAGGTCATGCCATCTTCAGACACCTCTATCTCATGACAAACCACCAGGAACAGATGTAAGCCAGCCAGTAGTGTTGAGAGGTGTGGGTAACAGGTCATGCCATCTTCAGACACCTCTATCTCAAGACAAACCACCAGGAACAGATGTAAGCCAGCCAGTAGTGTCGAGAGGCTAACTTGAGTTACGACTTCCCTCCCCACAGTATATGGCAGTGTAAATCTAGTTGGCCCCAAGCTTGGCTCCGTCTCCCTGGTTCCAGATAGCAGCACCCTATTACTTTGAGGTTCACTCTGCCGGGTTATGGTTCTAGTACAACACACTGACGTATTTATGCAAAGCTTCAGTCCAGCTCGGACTGGTCATCAGAACTAAACGCTGGACTAGTTGTGACACGTCTGAACAGGTCGCTGTATATTAGGAGGGTGTCGGTTTACCCTTAGTCATTATGTCCTCTTGACCAATTAGCGAGGAGAAGAGCCTTCAAGTCTGGATGATGGCAATCCTCCACTCTAAAGGAGGTGTGTTCAGTATTAAGCCACATTTAAGATGGGTTGTGCGTTAATGAATCCATTACTTGGCTTACTGACAATCTAGTTCAGCACGACTTCATCAATTACACTACACGACTTGGCCAGACTGGGCGAGCGAGCGACTGAGCTCACATGTCAATCTGGCCGTATCTATTTCTACGGGAGAATAGCTGCAACAAGGCAGAAAGCGTTACATTAGTGAATTTTTTAATCATTGTCAAGAAAAGTAACTACCTATTATTAATATTATTTTTTATTGTTATTATTATAATTCAATGTTTAGTAATCCAACTGGAATATTTGTATTTAATGGGAATAATGAGGCATGGATTTTAAAGAGGGAGTTTAGTAGAAATGTAACCGCATTGACGTGTAGGTAAAGTGGTAGTTTGTAAGTCGAGTGTAGCTTCAATCCTGGATGCAAGGTAAATACAAGATACAATATAAATGTATACACTATATCAAACTCCGCCAACTAAGAATACTTTGAGATTTATCTATCACGCAGCCTTTTACATCTTCATCAGATACATCGCATATATATAATATGTGTGTGTGTGGTTCCTTTTACACATAAGACATGAATGCAAACTTTCCTCCATGGCTTTTCCATGACAACTGTGTCAGGTTTCTCTATTTTTATTCACCCCCCTCCACCCTCACCACTCCCGTACCAGGAAACTCGATTTGAAGTAGTCAAATGGGGCCTCTCATCCATTCGACTACCGAGAAATATTTCACTATTCCTTATCCCCCGACGCTAAATCTTTTTATGCCACCCTCCATTTCTTAACCTGATTTACTGGTTGACTCGATCAGGTTCTGGGGGAAAGGGCACATCGGTTCGATTCTCTTTAGAAACCTCTTTCACGGTCCATTTTATCTTCCGTTCAAGTTATTTGCTTTCTCGCTTGTTATTTTTATAAATTTATTTCGTTTAACATCAATACTATAAAAGGTTTGACCCACTAAAGTGGTCGAATGGCTTAAGGCGTCAGTCTCGCAATATACAGGACTATCAATAACAGGAAGATTGGAGTTGGAATCCTGGTAACAAGACGAACATATAGACTTATAAACTAACTTAACCTAAGATGGCAAAACTAAATCTCCAACACTAGCATCAAGAAAATTGTAATATTTCGGTAACAGGACAAACACGTATAGAGGGCTGGAGATAAAGATTTACAAACTAACCTAACTTAGACCAGCAAACAGTGGCGAATCGTAGCTAAAATTAGTGGGGGTGTTGCTCCAGAAAATGTCTAACCTTTGTTTTAAAATTGTGTAAAAGGAAAAAAAAAACATGTATAAAAAGAAAATTTATTCAGGAACTTGATAAAGTCTTTAAAAAAATTTTTTTTTACTTAGTTTAACTTAAATTGTTACAGTTTGATCTATTCATTTAAAAACAAAATCCATTTTTCTTGTTTTAATTTGCGCAAAAAGTTCAATAACTTTCTCCTTGATCTCTGGATGACAATTGAGGAAATTTGTCTCCATTGAAATTATTGCAAGCGCATTCAGTCTTTCTGTTAAATAAAAGAACAAAAAAAATGAATCAAATAGAATAGCTGGAAGCCGAATAATAATATAATTCTACACTTATACACTTTATCACATTCAAGAATATGGTACATGGTTTTTAAACACAACACACGCTGAGTAAAAAAAAAAATTCCTTCCACCATCATGCCAGAGCTGGCACTGCGAGAGCAACAGTGCTCTATCTACCTGTAGTCTAGCCTTCCTTCCCACCCCCTCCTATCTGCGCATGCACACAACAGTCAAATTATACGTCACTGGCACTGTGAAGCGCACAGTTCCATACAAAGATATTTGCATCTTTTTCATAAACTGGGGGATGGCTACTGAAGTACTGACATTAAGCTTAAGGAATATATATTGTGTTACATAAATAAAAGAAGAATTAAAGAAAAAAGGACTCATTATATTAAATGTTACCGATAATATCAAGTGGAAATAGGGGGTGCTGCAGTTCCGCAGTGCCTATACATGAGCTGTTACTGCCAACAAACCTTAACATCCAAAACTAGCATCTGAGATTGTAATGTAAGTAACTCATACACATATATTAGATTATTTATATTCACCAGCGCTTGGGATGGAACCGAGAACCTCCCTGCACTTCAGCCCTGACCCTTCAGCCACTTTAGTGTCTCTACTAGGGCCTGGTCCCTGGAGACAGTCCTCGCTACTTCAGCGAATCCCTCCTGAAAAGGGGACTAAAAGGGGGAAGGGGGTTTCCCTTAAGTCCAGTCACGATTTCTCTTTACTTCCCACATCTGTGCAACCCCCACCCACCCACCCTTCCCCTTGTAAACACTTCTTTCAAACCACCCACTCTTTCTTGACTGTTTTAACCCTCTTCTGTTTTACTTTAACCCCCCTTGCTTGTTCGCGAAGGGTGTGTTTTGACTTCTAGTTTCAACTCAGAGAAACGGACAACTTCCAATTCTCTCCACGTTCATAGCCAGATAATGTTCTCCCAGACAACACAAAAAAGACAAAAGTATTCTTTTCAAATAACACTCTTACTAATTGAACGTTTTTTTTATCTACCACCCCCAACCCACCCTAATTAGATCCAATGTCCCTTGAGTTGGACACCGAATAAAATGTTTGTTATAATTATTTTAAATTATAAATGAAATAATTAATGTGTGAAAGGGTGGAAGGTGTGGTCAATATTTGCATTTTTTATATAAAAAAACTTTGGGCCCAAATAAATCTAGTATAGCTCCAGAAGATAAGTTCAATTTGATTCTCCACACTTGGTAATATCGACAGTTTTTGATTTTCTGTCATCAAGGTTGTCAACTTTGGGTAGGCCTTTTTTAAAATGAAGAGAATAGCTCCAAGTTAAATGCACCTACAGAAGAAATATTTTAATAACTGTGTACAAAACAATTTTTGCTATACCACCTGCAAACATATTTTAGCTTTACTTGAGCTTTTTTCTTTTCCACCATAATTAAAAAGTGAACTCATTAAACTTACCTTATTTTAAAATAACTTGTTTAGATAAAACAAAACCAAAATATTAACTTCAGTTAGCTCAGTTCTAAAAGGAATACATTTTAGGTAACTAAATGACCACAATGACAAGTATGAAGGGCCTTGGTTCCATCCCTGATGGGTATATTACATAATTTAGTGTTTGGAAATGCCATTTTACTTAGACCCAGATAATATGATTCCTGGTGCTAATATTAGTTGAACTTCGGTTGTTTAGTGTCTATAGATACTATTAGCGTCTTGTCCTAAATTTATTATAGAAACAAACACAACAACCATATATCATGCCGTTAGTTTCCCACCCCTAGACCATTGAAAAAGATATAAGATTTCAAGAAAGTATCGATGTTCACATTCACAATATTTCCCTAGTACTTCACGCCATACCACCCAGCCAAGGTATCTGTATATTTAGGAAATAATAACAACACCTTCAATACACCTGACTGTAAGCTAAACACCACAGTAAAACACTGTAATGAACGAGACACACCTTCTTGTCTGCCTGCTCATCAGTGTGGCTCATATCGACACTCTTGTTTTGTTTTTAATAAAGGCCTTGTTGGTGTGAAGCTCAGACCCGAACATTGGGAACATTATGCATGAGACTCAACTTACCAGAGATGTAGTTATATTAGCACACGACTGACAAACTAACTTAACCTAACACTGCAACACAGGCCAGTATCAGGTCCTGAGATAGAAGCTCAGTATTGGGCCTCCCGAATTTTCCATCACCGGCCATAGTAGGAAGCGGGTCAACGGGTCATTTTGGACACTTCCGGTTTGCAAAATAAAAATCCTATCACGCTGTAAGGTTTCGGAGATTGGGTAACCACTTCCGGTAGCCATTTTGTTTCTCCAGAGGGTTTGAATTACTAGCTCTAGGTTCGAGGTTTTGATGAACAGGAAAAGAAAAGAGTTAAACCTCAATGAGTTTACAATTCACATCTTACAGCATCCTCTGATACATCCATCCCTATTGTGTTATTGCTGTCTACTCCTGAAGGTCCTGGGTTAGTGTTGTTGACTCCTGAAGGTCCTGAATCCTTTAGGACTGTCCTTCCTTCTGTGGTGGTTTTATTGACTCCTGAAGGTCCTGTATCCTACAACACTGTCCTTCCTCCAGCGTCAGTGATGTCTACTCCTGGAGGTCCTGAACCCAGGACTATGTTTGACGCTGGTGTAAGCCGTGTTAGTATCGGAGTCCAATGCTCACTACCGGATGAATTGCACAGTGCTGACATCTTAACAAAACCACTGACACATTACCGCATCGTCAATGACCCACGTCCACGGTCACACGGTATAAGGCATCATTCACGCAATAGTCGGGACTTAAGGTAATGTGGAGATCGGTGATAGAATCCTTGTAGGTGTATTGAGGGTAGATTTTACCAACAGGATTTTTTCACTCCACCTTCAAGCAGATTCAGGTACATTTCTTGTTAGTTCTGGATGGACGGAGACTCCGCAAACTGTTTTGTTCAGATGAGTGACTTGACTACTCCTCGGTGTGATCATTTCCTTTTCAGTTTATTGTCAGCTTGCTCGAGATCAAGTTGAGGAAACATCTCACGTTGAAATCTTCTCATCCCCTGGCTGAGCGCTCTACGAACTACCCCCCCCCCCCCCTTACCCTCCCAACCCTGTTTGGTATAAGGTTCGTGACCCATATAAAAATAACGCAGTTGATCATGAATAATGCACAAGACTTGCTCCCTCTCAAACAGAGAGAGAGAGAGACGGTGAATAGACAGCTCTAGCTCTGAGTAGCTCCTTCTATACTACCCAGAACTTACAGTGGGAATAAACAGCTCCTTCTATACAACCCAGAACTTACAGTGGGAATAAACAGCTCCCTCTATACTACCCAAAACTTACAGTGAGAATAAACACTCTTCTATACTACCCAGAACTTACAGTGGGAATAAACAGCTCCCTCTATACTACCCAGAACTTACAGTGAGAATAAACAGCTCCTTCTATACTACCCAGAACTTACAGTGGGAATAAACAGCTCCTTCTATACAACCCAGAACTTACAGTGGGAATAAACAGCTCCTTCTACATTACCCAGAACTTACAGTGGGAATAAACAGCTCCCTCTATACAACCCAGAACTTACAGTGGGAATAAACAGCTCTAGATCTTTGTCTGTAAACTGGACTTTAGACTCAGGAAAAAAAACTAATTAATATACCTAGAGTGTTACTTTACCACGATTCAAACCCCTGTCTTCTATGTAGCTGTTTAGAGCCTCACCAGTGTTAGGACAAGCTAATAGCAGCCATAACAGTGTTGTTCAAGGCAGGTCTATCGTACGTACTCTCAGCTTAGCTCGTATGGATCGTGTTTGTATCTTGCCATTCTTGGGAACAAACACATCATTGGATGAGGGAAGATCTCTTATTCTAGAACACGAAATGAAGCTGTATGAAACAATATTGATTCTTGGACACTCACAAACACATGAGGGGAGCTCATACCAACATGGATCAGTGGTGAAATCTCATAAGAGACAAGCAAATCACAAACAAAGTAGAAATATGTTTGGCTAATGGCAAACATTTTGAGTTCAAACTACGCACAGTTCATTAATAGGTTTCCCAATTCACTTAAAGCCGGGATTCCTAAGGATTTCAATCTAAAAATAGACATATTTATTGGTCCAAATGCCACATATTTTATGACCTAATTTGAATAGATTATGTTTTTAGTTTTATTTATAAAACTAGTTTTAAATTCAATATATGATTTTGCAATATATTTCAATGTAACTCTAAAACGTTAAGTTTTGTATTTAATCACACTAAGTTCAGAGGTTTTATGATTTTAATTTAAATCTACAGCACAAGATTTTGTTTTTATAAACCTCAACCCATGTTTTATGATATCTTGAACCCTGTCTAAATAATATTCAAACATTCACAGACTAACATATAGTATAAACAGGATGTTCGGAAACTCATAGCTCAAATTGCACATATAGCTTGTTTGAACCAAAAGTAATAAATTCCTATTACACTAACATCCGTAAAACTATGCTATTACCATTAAATTGTGTTCAAAGTTTCGGCTTAAAGCACTGGGAGAGCAAAGCTGTGCAAGCATGCGTGTACAACAGATTGCATAATATTTAGGCAAGCGGCATGGCACATGTAATAATGGCAAGCACTTTCTCTTATGTAGGACCGTTAATGTTGACCCTCAGAACGTATTAGCGTTTCTAGATGGACTGATGCGTTGTTTACAATTAAAATGTTGTGGTATGTTCTGCTGCCGTGCTCCAAAACGACGAGTTGTGTGGTGCTGCGCGCCTAGCTCCTATGCAACCTATTGTACACGCATGCTCTCCCAGCTTTGCTATCCCGGCGCCGTACGACGAAACTTTGAACACAATTTAATGGTAATAGCACACTTTTCAAGATGTAAGTGGAATAGGGGTTTTGTATTACTTTTGGTTCAAACAAGCTATATGTGCAGTTTGAGTGTTGAGTTTACAAACACCCTGTATAGTGAGGCTTCAATATTGAAAATTGGTAAACATTGATCTGAAAACCCCTCTAAGAAAATTATTTTCTTGCAACAAAATGTTTGATATAACTAGAGAAATTACTGTCAAAATATATTGTCGTTTACTGAAAATGCAAATTTCCTTTTGAATATTTTAAAAATCAAGTGGACATATTTGGTGCATAAGGTTTCATCTAAAATAAGATTATTTTGCAAACGTACCTTTCTTCACGTATTAATCAAAAATAGTAAAATAATTTAAAATAGGTATTTATTTTATTAATTAACTATGTTTAATATAAATCTGTATTTGATATTTTTTTTCTCTTTAAATAATTTTATATATTTCATGAGCTCCAAACCCTTCCTTCACCTCTGACAAGACATCTTGTGAATATGTGGAATGCCAGGCCTCCACCGTGGTTCGAATCCCGCGTTAAACTGTAGGTCCTCCATTTCATCTCACAATCACCCTAACATTACACATTAGCGTAAGTGCGTACAACCCGAACGGGTAGTAAGACACAGTGCTAATAGTAATAATAATTTCATGAGCTGGCAGGTGGCCCATGGGTCGTGGGTTGAGGATCTTTGTTTTGGGCTATTTGGCCCCCAAATCGGTCTTTCCAGTGTCAACCATTTACTTCACAACATTATTTATTATAAAAAATATTATGAGTTGCGTGACGCACATAAAAAGTTCCAAAGCCTCAAAATAAATGAGCCACGGGCCTGGCTTTGGGAGCCTCTGCTTAATAGGACGGCTATTGCAGGTTTATGGAAACCAGTTCCAAGGTAACGTGATACCTACAGTAATTTACTATTTGTTTACGTCACGTCAAATAAAAATACTCTCTTGATACAAAGATTCTAGAATGTGCACTGATTAATTCAAACAATTGAATAAAGTAACAACGGCAGGGGGGAAGGGGGGGACCTTAATCTTGTCCTCTCATTGGTTGGTTACCGCCAAGATTAGAAAGTGAGGATGAAATATTATTTTGTTGTTCTCTGTAGAAGTTTGGTTGGTAACTCTAGCTGTAGATAGCGTCGTAATAACACGTACATAAATATGAAGTGTTGAAAGTTGTGTAAGAAGCTGCATAAACTACGAGTGAATAACGAACTGGAGGAATTAGATAGTTCCGGACTGCTCAAAAACAGCCTTAGTCCGTTATTGTTAAAAAGTTGGTTGGAAACTAGCTTAAAGGGAATATTTAGTTAGCTGAGGTATTACCAATCAGATGTTACGCTTAGGTTGAATAATGACAAAACCCTTAACAGTACGCTAGTTTGGTGCTTATTGGAATGAACACAAAACTATGTTATTTGACTCTATATATATGTACTCATAAACATAGTTTAAAAGTTGACATTTTCCGCCCAAAAATACAAAAACCTACATATTTATGTTGATATTAAGGAGCTAAATGACCGGGAAAATAAAGGCAACTGCTATAGGAGCGTAAAATAGAGCTTTGGTAATCAAATGATGTCATTTAATACGGAGGTGGGGGGACCACAACACATTGTATTGTCATTTGTATTTTCCTCCTCTCCTGTTGGTTCTCCAACTGCTGGAAAGCTCCGCCCAGGAACGTTATAAACCCACTTTAACTTCTGATCGACAATTAAAAGTGGCTTAAAACTTGATAATTGGTAAGGAGTGTTGTAATGATAGGTCTTGGGAAAACTCTGTCTCCTGCCTCGGTGGCCGCATGGTCTAAGGCATCTTGTTATACTAGACTGACAATGACAGGAAGATCAGGGTTTTAACCCCGCTTGGTTCTGATATTTAAAAAATGATTTGCTATTCTCCCTACGTGAAAATTTGGGTACATTTCCTCTAAAATTCAACCTTCTTCATTCCTATTCCATTAATGAACACGTATAACACGACCGGGTACTAATACACAGCGAAAAATAAATAATAAAAACAATGTTTTATATTTGCGCGGTTTAAATAGTGTACTTGTGCCGTTATTGCAGCAGGCCCACGAACAATATATGTTCCAAGTTTGTTGAGCCGGGGGAGAGGGGGTAGATAAATCAAAACGTTAGCAACTACTTGGTTAAAGTGGGTATCCGTCGCTAGCTCCAAGCGTTCTCACAGCCCGGGGTGAATATTAAAATATCGCTGAGCAATCATAAAAAAAACACACATACACATTCAGAATTCTCGCCATCCCACTCATGTACAAACAGTTGCGTCCAAAAAAATATAACATTGAAATGTGTGACACATTTTATGATCAGCACTGTACTTTTTTTTTTGTGACTTGTTTTACTTGAGTAGTTTTTGTCCCTATTTTGTAAGAATCATAGATAAATTATGTTTAAAATAATATATTCCTTGATAGATAATCTTAACGGAAACAAAAAATGTTCATAACATATTTGGAAAGTTTTTCCAAAAGGAGCAATATATTTTGTTGTTTTTGGCGAATAAAAATTATGTTTGTTGATAATAATTTTGATAATTTGTCCCCCTCCCCTACCCTATAGATACGCCGTGTAGAGAAATTATACTCCCCTATAGAACCTCATTACTATCACGGATTATAAAATGAGTGTTTCATTGTGACAACCCACTAAATGTGAAGTTGTTGGTTTGTGTAATGTTTGTCAGCCTGCACGGTTGCATAGCCGGGGAATTGTACTTGACGGAGATAATGTTTCCTGGAGATAAGGTGAATGTCGCCAGAATACGGGTCATACTTCAAGA